>JAPDEZ010000012.1:0-681914 GCA_027569385.1 Penicillium decumbens
AATGGGGATGTATACAGAGGGTTAAATTGTACGAAAAATAGGTGATTTAATAGGGTTAAACCTACAGTTTTACTATAGAAACTTGAAATCTCGGTAGGTCAGAAAATAGACACCTTGAAAATCAGGTTGATTTATACGGCAGAAGAATTGATGGGGAGATATCTCGGATACACTAGGCTATCTTCTGAAGGGGGGGTGATTCGATCGAGGGGGGGGGGGGGTGATTAAATTAATCCCCTAAATTTATTAGGCGGCAGGTCTTGTTTGATTGGTTATATAGCCGCTTGACCCACTATAACTGTGATGTGTTGGAAGGGAAGTTTTGCAAGAGGCGTGGTGCTGGAGAAAGTAAGGAGGCCAGGGAAGTAAACGAACAGGGTAAGTATTGGTCACATGCCTTGTCAACACTCTTTTAGGCAGTCTACGGTTGACCCAATAGTAAGTCTGGGATCCCTTTTATTCGATTTCTTTCCAAGGCATTTATATGATAGAGATCAATCAAATGGCCAATAGCGCTTGTACTCAGCTTTTTCCTCGTCACTCTCGGCCAATTGCTCCAATATCTGATATTTGACTTCTTGGAGGGCAGCTTTGCAATCGTCGTATCGCTCGTGCTCGATGAAGCCTTTGTCCGGCCACAAATCACCCAACTTCTCCTTAACCTCCGCAACAAGCTCCGTCCCTGCTATCGCCCCATCGCTATCCAGCTTGATACGCTCAATATCTGCTTCCGAAAACTCGAACGGAAATGGGACGTCGCTGGTGACGGCAGGTAAGTCTGCCCATGTGTCCTTCAAATCGACTAGAAGCGATTGGAAGTGTGCCTCGCCGTATTCAAACATGCGGTGGGCAAGAAATATCAGTCCGAACGCTGCCGTCTTTCGGAATTCGACTACTCGATAAAGGTCTGGATTTTTGGCATGCATGAGTTTCCGCCATCCGATGAACACGTTTTGGACAGCGTAGTCGTGTATAACTGCGGACCTTTCCTCTAGGGAAAGCCCGGAGAGGTTCGGCCTTGGGACTAGGTCAAGCGTCTCAGGCTCAAGGCCATCCCAGTTAAGGAAGGCTGGATCGGGATTATGGTTGAAGAGCGGCGAGATGTGGCAAGACTGCCAGTCGATAATACCCGTGATCTTTTCGGGGTTTTGTGAGTCTACGAAGATGTTGTCATCATGCAAATCATTATGCCAGAGGCGCGGGTTGGTGATGGCAGTGTCCTTCGGGATAAGGGCGTCAACAATTTCTTGGTACCATGATAAAGCAGTAAGCTTCTTCTCCGCGTCTGGTCGGTAGAGCTTTGGGCCACAGAACATAGCAATCTGTTTTGGGGGGTTCAAAGAATGGATTGTCCTCGTCTCTCGCGTCCCGATTGCTTGCAAATACTGCGTTAGAGAAGTCCCTACAAACTCGTCATTAGTGGCTGTAGGAAGATAAATACGAAACCCGACGTACATGGTCCTCTCTCGGTGTCTAAAATTGATCGGCCCGCATCAAACCAATCCCGGCCTGTAGCTGGGCCAATAGCAAACTCCGAATCTTTGACGGCTTTGCCATCTTTGACGTAGTGATTGTCCGCTAGTGACTATACGTCTCTAACGTAGTATAAGCCGCCGTAATGCGAGAATGAAACGCTCAACCATTTCTTCTGGAGGCGTGTTATGGCAAGAAGCACTTAGAGCTTCTGGGGTAGTTTCATCGTGCCCCAGACTTGAGATAGCGGAATACCCTTAGCCTTATCCATAACGATAAATTCAGCCCCAACAGGGTGCGATTGTGCTTGCGAGTTCCACGAGTAGACACGGGGGGCTAGTATGTCAAGAATTTTTCTAGCCTCACAAATCAGTCCTATTAGCAAGACTCGGCGTTATAGAGTTTAGGATAAACTTACAAAATCCATCGTAGCGACTTCACTAGCTGTAGTAAAGTGTGCAACGCCGGCATTCGGATTAGGCACCTTAGCTACAACTTCCCGGCCATTGTCCATAGACATGAGGAATGCTTTGTTGAACATGCCGTCGGGGTACTTCTTGATAGAAATGCACCGAGCGGCGCCGACCGAGTCTGTAGCCACACTTGCGAGCCTGTTCAAGTCGTATCTGATCTCTCGCTTTCGAAGATTCTCCGTCTCATCTACAATAAAGCGGCCACGCGTGAATTTGAAGGATTCATCGTCATAATTCCAGTCTGATAGGGATGAGTAATACGTTGAATCGCGCTCAGATGGGCATGCTTACCTGCCTGAGAAGAGCCCATGTTGGCGGGACAGTAATCGTAGGATCGGGTTGGGCCTGTCGAGATTGAGCGGTAGTGTTGCTTCGGACTGGATATCATATTTTGAATGCGGCACCAAAGATGTGCGGGTGGGCGTCGGCCCATATTTGTAACGGCTCTGTGATGCGCCCGTTCTAGGAAAGCGCGTAGCACCGGATCACGCTAACATCAAATGATCGAGAGTATCAGGGGGAAACAACAAGATCACTCCAAAAAGGTTGGCTGCTTTGCTACACAACTTGAGAGAGAGAGGATGCACAGGCGGCGAATATTCTCTCGAGTATCCCGAGAAGCCCTCGGGCTTGGCAGAGTCACCAGGGTTTGCCTGCGTCTGAAGAGGCTAGTGACCTATCATCACTTATGCCACCAGATCCGCTGGCACCAGTAAACCAAGAAATCTCCTCATCGCGTTCATGTCCGCCAAATATGACAACTGGAGATGTGCTACATTGTTCTACTCAAGCAGTGGCCGAGCAGGGAGTTGTGTTTGATTCACTTCAACCATATCGCCCGCCCTTGGCATCCGTGGCGCAAACCTCTTCGGAATGGGCCCAGTCGCCAGTGGACTTCACGAGGTTGATTTCTCGACAAGAGGACTCTGTTCTTGAGCTAGCAAACCCGTTGTCCTCATGGCAACTAGCATCGCATGAGGATCTTCTGGATTGGGGCACCGCTCTTCGTACATTTACTCTTGAAGACCCCATTAGGGGCAACGATCTTCCTAGTTTACCGCCAAACCCCTTTCCGCCATGTGATTCAATCAAAGGATTTGCTTCGCTGGAGTGGGATTTGTTATCCTCGACAGGTGGGTTGACATTTGGGGGACAGGATACGATTATTGATTCGGTTTCAAACTAGATGAGTCGCAAATGTTCAGATTCATAGCTACAGAACTTGAAATCGTCACATACTTAATAATAACAACACTGCCAGCCCCCCCGCTTTACCAGAAAAAGTGATCCTTTCATAACCATCCAGACTCATGCCTTATCATGCAAGAGTCCGTTTTCCGTACCGAGTTTTCCAAATGCAATCCAGACTATTATTTTCGTTCTATCATCCGGAGACATACCCTTACTCATGGTCCTAGGGCGCGGCATCTAAGCTGTTGAGATCAAAAACCATTGTAAAAGATGTGACCTCGGGTCGGGAGAAATAGTAATAGTCCGTTGAAACCTTGCCGCTAGTCTTTCGATGTTCGATCGATTCTGCTAACAATTAGAGATTGTACGACAATATAACGCTTAGAAGTTACTATGAACTATTCCACAACTACGCGTTCAATATGTTTGTTTAGCTGCAGAAAACGGAAAGGGTAATGTTTCCCTGTCGGATCCAAATTTTCTGAAACAAGATCTTGTCCTAACGTTCGAATCGTCCGCTCGGCCTTATCCGAAATCGCAGGGCTGATTGCTTGCTGGATATCTCTCGACTTCGACTTCTCTTTAGACTCGTAGTTGGTGGATCGCGTTTCTATTGCTTGTTGTATCTCGTGACTTGATTTCTCGTGACTTCGTTCCATCGCTGTTTCGAGGCCGTCTCTGGGCTTCTCACGGGTTTATAAGAAATGTAGATGAGGAATGTTGGTCGGCGGGGCGAGTTGAGAGGGGCGTTCCCTCACGTGATGTAGCCGAGATGAGCCCAATATCACGTGAGTATATTGGGCATTGTTCCGTTGACGTAGAGCAGTGGTCTAAAGTTTTGGGGGAGAGGAGAAGGAGGGGGGCGGGGGGGGGTTCTGGGAAGAGAATGAAGGAATAGCAAACACAGTCTGACAGCGAGCCTTAATTGTCCGGACAATTAACTCTTATATTGGGGCGGTTGCAGACAATGTGATCATGATGATAGAAAACTTGTCAACAAGGTGGTGGAAACTGTAACTTACGTTTAGTGCAAGACGGATATGCCACAATGGCGATTATTTCCGATCGGATGTTTCGCAACCTAAGCAACTTACCGACGGGAATGAGCCCGTGGATGCCTTTGGTTATGTTTTTAAATTTTGTCGGCAATGTCAGAGACTTGACTGACGGCACATTTGACCTGGGGACTTGGCTAAGGAGGGTGAAGAGGTTAGCTGAGCACTCATCAGATATTAAGTAGTTAAGGCGTATACCTTGACTCGCAGTACTGCATGGACGTTCTCTTATGGGCTCGTGCTCCGGCCAGGGCAAGAGTGAGATTAAGCCTTTGGGGGATTGCCCTCACAACTTGAAGCTCCCTCTTGCGCAATTTGTCCTCACAACGTTAATTGACGAGTCGTCTTCAGCAGCCGGTGAGTTGTCGCTTCAAAGTATCTTGATGCCTTAGGCATACAAAGGCGGTGTAGATAACCGTCTCTGATTACTTTTCCATTTCCTTTGTTTCCCCACTCATCCTCTTTTGTTACCCCAGACAGATATCAACATGTCTGATATCCGCATTCAAGCCCAATCGCTGGATGACAAACTTGTTGCAACGATCTCGAGGACACTCGCCTCCGCTGGTGTACCGAATATTCTCTGGGGCAACTATTTACTGACTATCTACGGGGTCCCCACCATCGTTGACGTCTGTCTTCGCCCTCCATTCTCGGCGGGAAAGATAGCTGATGTTCTACCAGGGTGTGGCCTTCGTTGTGCCCGATGACTTGACGGCAACTGCCTCAACCTCTCTTCGGAAAGCCGGTTTTGCTGCCTGTATAAAGGGCTTAGGCTGTCCTTTTTTAGCTGCATACCAACGCCTGCCTCTTGCCGCGCATCTGCACATTGACGACGAGCTTGTGATATCGATATACCGCAAGTCGGACGTGCTGTGGGAGCTTTCCTGGTCCGACCTCGTCAGTGCTTCAGACCCTCGACTCCCATCAGCAGTCCTCGGCCGTGGTCGAGGGCGCTTCGCCCCCGAATGCGACTCTGTGCAAGTCCCACACCCTGTTCGATATTGCGAGGCCTTGATTCTGTTGCTTTGTCGAGATCACTGCACCAGACCTGCAAATTACTGGATGGCGATGCTGTCTTATATTCTGGAATATGTGGATGTGGATGAAACGGATGTTTTTGATGAGAACAGTCTTGGAGAAGAATACCAGCCATTCTATCATGCGCTTAAAGGGGGAGAATGGTCACGGATGTATCGTCTTCTGGACGAGCTTCGCAGGGACCTGATCTCGGGGCAACGTCTCCCAGCGAGGCAGGATCGATAATCATCCATCAACATGTGAACAAGACTAAATTTCAACGACTTTGGCGATGTCAAAGCCTTCAGCCTGAGAAAAATAGTATCCCCTTTGGTTAGAAACTCTCGTCTTCGTCTCCACGTCTCGGAAATCACAATTGAAATGTGTGTGACCAAAAGCCCAAAGCTTGACCACCTCTCGTTTCCAGCAGCATTCACTTGACAAATCGGTCATGAAGCCGGAGGAGATCTTAGTGTGTCCACGTTTTGGATCGACAACGTTGTCGTGGACCAATGGACAGTAGTGGGTGAACACAACCACTTTGCGATCAGGTTCCAAGCGCGAAATAGAATCGATTTCCTGATTCAGCCACTCAAGGTCCGCACGGTGCGCTTCTTGATGTGCTTCAACCGACCAACCCCGAATATGATAAAAATCGTTTAGGCCGAAACTGACGCTTTCCATCTGCGTTTGGGCCACTTGCGAGAATAAAGTGCAGCCGAGAACGCTAAGAGTCGGTGAAAGGTCATAGCGTGTTTGATCGAGGAAAACAAGTTGGCCGAGCGTCTCGCTTCGCTCGCAAGACTCGCCGAGCCTGGCTTCGAAGCGCTGAATACGTGACCTTGTTTCGGCCCAACTGCTGTGATATGGCTCGTGATTGCCAAGAACTAGGAAGACAATGCGGAAAACTTCTAGTTGGCTGCGAAGGAAGTGAAAAAAGCCATCATCCTTGACGTAACCAGTATCGCCGATTAATGCTAAATAGGGCGCTTTTGGGTCGACGTGGAAAACATCATATGCAGCCGGAGATTCCAGATGAAGGTCAGAGAGTATTTGGAACTGTGCCTCAGCCATCGGCGGCTAGAGGAAGCCGAATTGTTTGGAGGTGGGAGAGTTGTTTCGTTGTGAGGGGTACGGAGTAGCCAGCGCTAAATAGTGTTTCGAGTTGGCGCCCCCGTCATGTGACATAGGGCTGGCGGCTATTGTCCTTGCAAGGAGGACTATAAGTCGAAGCCCAGCACGGAGTCCCGAGAGATACTCATGGGGATTTCTTTCTAAATCAGAGTCAATTTAAGAGATCTCAATTTACTACCCAGAACTTGCCTTACCTACCATGTCTCAGCCATCGTTTCCTGAGTTGGAGGCAGCTGCTGGCTCCGTTATTGGAATCCTTCAAACCATGCCCGAATTCTCGAGTGCCAAGATCGCCGTGATAGGGGGCCTAGGTCTCTGGAAGTATCTCCGAAACTACCGCACCACAGAGGTTCGTTCTGAAGAGCCACCGCAATCTGAGTATTTTCTGAAAACATGCTTGATCAACCAGGACGTCGACTTCCTCATAACTGTCCAGGGGGCTCCTCAGGCAGTTAAAGACAAGCTGCTTGCTATGCCATCCTCCCCATTCCAACAACAGGCTCAGTTATTCGTCTACAAAGCATTCAATGGCAAATCCATTCAGATTGACATCACTCCCGATTGGCAGGTAAGCTTGGGACCAGCCTTCATTCCACCAACCTCTAGTAATGGCCCACAGTCACCCTATGTCCCATCGGCAGCACTTCCAGTATCGGCCGTTCGACCAAATGCTCTTCCATACATCTCCGAACTTGATCTGCTCGTATTTAAGATCAACAGTTGCGGATTGCGACCTACGGCGGGGAAAAAGATTCGTGATGCGAATGATGCCGTGGAACTGACGGAGCACCTCAGCTCCAAAGGGCCCATTATTTTGTCATCTTTCCAGAAGGATGCTGTACTTCAAGGCCTGAACGATGTTATTCAATTGTCTGTCCAAGACATGGCGTGGTGGATGGCGAAGCTGGCGCTGAATTAACGCCATTCATGCACCGATCGGATGAATATGGAAACATCCATATGCATTAGCATCCCGGTCCATACGCGAGATTGTCTTTTTGTAAAGCAGGACCTGTGTTTGTAGGAGGATATACTTCCAATTTTTTCGTCATGCTTTGTTCTACGCATTCCTCCGTCCTCAAAATGTGAATTCTCTTTTTAGCATATGCACATATTGGCAGACTGACTGGCTAGAAAAGCCTGTCTGCCACTGGAAGATGACAGTCAAGAGGACAACTGGTCAACCCGAAGAAGAGAGATCATCTATAAGAGCTTCGAAAAGTCAGTAGACGATTTTCAGGGTTATTCGTGGAGTGTGTTTGGCTATGCTTCAACCGAGGAACCAGTTTCTTTGCTCGCAGCATACCTATCACACCAGAAGGCGCTGGTCTCGAAATTCATAGCTTAGGAAACTGATGCGGATGGTGGAAACGTATCTCTCTGCGATCTGCGGTCAAAATCCATGAGGTCAAGCTTTGTCAAGCATCACTGGATTCGCAAAATTGAGAAGCTAACATTAGCTAAGATCCACGTTATAACGGAACAAAATACCGAAGAACCTGAAGTAATGGTTGTCCTAGCGGATCATTCTTTAGAGATGGCAAATATCGAGAGAACCCTACAGATTTGACATCTTCAAGGGCGGAGATCAAGCAATGGTGGGTCGATGCAAGGTCAGCGGTTTCAAACTGCAACACGTCGTCAGTGCATACTTGTAGATACGAACAGCGTGTTCAAGGTGAACAATATCATGGAGAAATAGCGTGAGAAAAGCAAAGGAAGACGGCCTACTCGCGTTTACTGGGATGGCAGGCAAACTGTGGGTTCGTCATCTCGAATGCCTTCCGCTTGTCGTGCATGCTTCTTCTATATCCGTGACATTTTACGGATGTGTATCTTGTTCCTGAATATCAAGTGGCGCTTAGGAATACTGATCCCCTTCCTGGGAGCTAATGACGGCCCCCGAGAATGGATACTGGCCCATCAGCTCCTACGTATGAACTATTGTACTAGTACGCACTCCGTAGATATTGTGTTCCTAGGAACGAGAAATGTGTTCCCGTTTATTTCCGGCCTGCACGAAGGGTTCTCATCCCAGGAACCTCACTGGTCTCTTGAGAACCCTACGTAATCTACTGATGAAGAACTGCTATCTTCGACTAAACGCAAGATACTGTCCGAAGAGGCAAGAAGCGATGTTCCAGATAAAGTTCCCTTTGCTTTCCGGGCCAAGTTCAAAATTGCCCACATTTCATAAATCCCCTTTTTGCTGAAGCCTGAATTATTGGCTCAGGTGAAGGAGGAAAGGAGAGAGGAGCTTTATCGTGGCATTTCCCATGTCCTCCGCTAGGATTGCCGCTGCTTTTTCAGCGTCGTGCTCCAGTACACCTGTATGGACCCTTTACTCCTTCCGGGGAATTTTTGAGCAAACCGTCTCGTCACCTCTGACCAAGTAAGATTCTGTTCTTCCCTGAGCTCCACCAACAAACGACTTTCTTCCATGGAAAATGGTAAGCCTTTTCTCGTCGGAGGGGGAGGGTGTTGCCCATCAACTAGCTCGGTGTTGGAGCTCGGCTGGTCACGGTCGTATGAGATGTCCGCATCTTCGCTCGAGGTGACTGTGTTGGTATTTGTAGAAGTGCAGTGTGGTAGAGCGCCCTCAAACAGCCAGGACAGGAACTGTAGCCGGTCTTCAACTGGAAGGGCCAAGAATTGAGCACGAACGTCAGGAAACAAAACGCTTTTGCGACGACCGAGCCCTTTAGTGGACCGACCGGAACCACATGTCGTATTTGTGTGCCTGGCACCCGAAGGTTTCCTTATTTTGGAGGACTGGCGATCAAGATCCACTGTCCCTTGTGCATTTCGGCGCCTGCGTTGCAAGGTGGTGTCCTCACTCAAGACGCGAGTGCATTTCGAGGAACATTGGTTCGGACGCGTTGCGATGTCGGTGATATTCTCCGTTGCTTGGGTCTGCTCAGAATCCGGAAAGTCATGATCGTTCAGGATTGCGGGATCGATGGCTTCATTGCCTGGAACGCTTCCAGTTTGAGTTTGATTTCCGGAATCGGCAGCTTGAGGATGCTGACCAGCAATAGCAGCAGGCTCTAAGTCACCGGATTCGACACCGAGGAATTGATGCTCAGCGCCCAGACGAATATCAGCGGATATCATTGCAGAATCGACGTCTTCGGCGGCTGACAAGTCTTGCGACTGCAAAATTTCCTCAGAGTCGAAAGTGCCTCGGTAAATGTCGGCGGAGGTTGTTCGCCCCAACTCCGCCGGTTCACGTTGACTAGTTTGAGGGTCCGAATGGGGACCGCCATCTAAGCAAACCTCTACTGGCGGCCGGGCAGGAAGTGGATGCCTCTCAGGTTTGTGGGGATGATTCTTTTGGCTCTTTGAGGCTGGATCAATAGAATTGGAGGGAGGAGGAGTGGTAGTGATGGAGACAGGACTTGGGTAGCGATAAATATCGAGAGAATCTCGTACAGGCTGCGCTTTGTCCCGGAAAGGATTCCACGGCCGGAAAGATTCCAGGCGGAAACTGGCGCTTGACATATTGCGTGAAAAGAAAAGCAGCAGAACAAAGCTCACGGGGTAAGGTGATTAGTTATAAGGAAATTGGCGGAGAGACGGGGACTTGGGATTTGGGGGAGAGGAGGGAAGGGGCATGGAGGGTGGGAAAGTGGGAACGGAAGGAGAATCTGGGAAGGTTGAATTCCAGTTTTGGCATTCGGGTAGAATCGTGGTCTCTTTTATAGACCACAAGGCGAAATCCGCCCTCTGCACAGCGCAGAGGACCCCATCTCCTGCAACGCATACTACAGCGTCCAAATTGCGCAACCACAGAAGGCAACCGCGGTCCCGTGGGTCACCGGCAACAATTCCGCCGCCCCTCGCTAGTGGACCTCATGATCCATGCCCGCCGTAGTCATCAGCTGTGTCTCCATTCGATAGACTCTATGATCGTGGGCCGCAGGCCGGCATTGACCTCATGATGCGGCATCGACCAAGATCAGGCGGGAGTGCGGTATTTTCGCTACTGGCTCGCAATCACCCTGGTGTGCATTTCGAGATTCATCGATTGGGTGAGGCGGGACCGGAGAGGCCGACGATGACGACAACGGCGAGGTCGGGGCGTTTGTGAACCAGCGCCCAAGAGTAGATCTGCGACGCCAAGGCCCCTGCGTAATGTAACCCCCGATGGGGCGGACGAAGGGGAGCATGCGGAATCGAGAAGGGCAATCGAGGAGACTTTGCAACATCGAAGCAGACGCTCAACGGCCTTAATGTGACGTCCTCACCAGCAAAAAGCGATCGAGATAGCTCCGTAGCAAGATCCACTGACTCCCTAGGAGTAGAATGATTTGACGCGCAATCGCACAATGCGAAGGCGGGATCACTGTAGTGTTTCTGCTCCTGCGTGACTGGCTGGCCAGAACGACCTTGGCGTCGGATGGAACGGCATTCTCCGGCGAAATGAAAGGGGCAGTGCGTCGGGCTGAACACCAATGCGCAGGCAGCGGTGGGGGCGAAAAGGAAAAGGGGGAAGAGAGGGCAGGAGGGAAAAAGAGAAGAGAAGTGCGTCGACAAGAAGGAGAGGGGGCGAGACGGTCTTTTATAGATGGACGGCAGATGTCCAGGGCGGTAAAAGCGGCCAGGGATGGCACTAAACCCGAATGGGGGCAGGCAGACGGGCGCCATGCCCGGAAGGGAAGGGGGAAAGCGGAGACGGGCAGGCGGTCGGGGGCGGCAGAAGAGCGGTGCAATGGGAGCCGTTTGTGGCGGCCCGCTCACCGTGTCAACTATTACAACTAATACTATATTTATATTCCTAATTTCCCCTATACCTATTGTAGCTCTTCGAGCTATGTATATATCTATATATAGCCTAACTGTAGAGAATCTAGTTGACAACTCCTAATCTATCTCCGCCCGCCCTATACCCTAACAAGCTAACTCTCGACCTCCGTAGAGTCCTACGCTCCTAAACCTCTAGACAAGTCGAGGCTATACTTAGGTTAATTGTCTAATACTTTACGTAGCTTGCCTATAAGGGATTTTCCCGAGCTCGAAATAGGTCTAATACCGAAGAGATTCGTTTTACGTAGAGGCGGTTATAGTTATCTAAGGAGTTATAGAGTCGATACTATTTTCGTATCGTTATAGGCACTTATACGCTAACCTTATTTTAGAAGTATGTATTCTACGCTAGCTATTCCTCGGATGTAGAGGCTTCTTATTGGCTATGAGTTATGTCCTAAGGGCCTACCCTATCTATAGGTTGCACTAGACGGGCCCTACATCAATTGTATAAGAAGAAGGTTGTTCCTCAATAGCCTAGGATAAGAGGCTATTGTCTATTATGATACCTTGACTTGAACACCAGACTCTGTTCATATATGGTATTTCGCCTCGAAAACCTCTTTACCTATAAAAAGAGTCCAAATGGCCACCCACCTCGCCGCCGTCTCCCCGGCCAAAGGCCAACCCTTTGAGCTCCAAACCCGCCCAACCCCAAAGCCAGGACCGAACGAGCTCCTCATCGCTGTCAAATCTGTAGCCCTCAAGCCGGCAGACGCCTACATGCGTGACCAAGGCCTCTTCATACCCACGTACCCCACGGTCATTGGCTTCGACATGGCGGGGTTAATCCTCGAGATCGGCGACAACGTCCCCACCGATGCTACCGACAATGATCCAACCCCCTCCTTCCGACCAGGTACCCGCGTCGCCGCCTACGCCGCCTCTTTCTGGAAATCCTGCCATCCAGACTACGGCGCATTTCAGGAATGGTGCCTCGTCCCCTGGCAGCATACCGTGCCTCTTCCAGAGGGAATATCCTGGAACCACGCGGCAACCTTGCCCGTCGCCGTCGAGGTACCCCTTAATGCATGGGATATTATGGGGATCCCCCGGGGAGAAGCCACTGCTTCTACTCCAGTCTCTGTTGGCCCCAACGAAGGGAAACAAAAGAATAAAGAGAAGACAGAAGCTCTCCTAATCTGGGGTGCGTCGTCCAGCGTCGGCACTATGGGCGTACAAACAGCCCGGCTGCTACGGGAAGATCCCAACTCTCCTTTCGCAGCCGTGTACGCTACGGCCGGATCGGCGAATAAGAGTTATGTAGGTTCACTGGGCGCGGACCGCGTGTTCGACTATAAAGAGTCACACGTTGTGGGTGCGGTTGTTTCGGCGGCTAAGGAGGACCGGTTAGTGATTCGTCATTGTTTTCTTGCTACCGGGCAGCTGGCGCCATGTCAGGCTGTGCTGAAGGCATTCCTTGGAGCAGATCGAGAAGGGAATATGGCGAAGGTCGGTTCGGCACCCGTGGTTCCTCTGGATGCGGAGGTTGTCGACGGGATAGAAACGATATTTGTGATGCCGTCGATGGTGGAAGGGAAGAGACTAGTGCAGTTCCGATACTGGTTCGGGACGTGGCTGAGGGAGAGCCTGGCCAAGGGGATCATCAGGCCGAGTCCGGAGCCGAGCATCGTGGGAAAGGGCTTGGGGGCTGTCAATTCTGGGTTGGACAAACTGCTTCGGGGGGTGACTTGTACGAAGTTGATTGGTGAGGTTGTGGAGTGAGGGCGTCTATTCTGATGCGACACTTATCGTAAAAGTCTACATATTACCCTTTCACTCGGTAACCTTCTGAGTACTGTGAACGATAAATCAAGACTGTAGAATTGCATAGAAAAGTGAAGGAATTTGAAAGCATACGAGAGGAGAAAAATCCGAATGTATCAATGTCAACGTTCACGGCATTGCTATCGATACTCGACATCCAACGTGCCGTGTAGATAATCAAGATTAACATCTCACAGCTCGAACGTGCTCGTCAGCCGCTTTTTCATCCCAGCCTTTTCATATGTTCGATCGATGGCCTCCATCTGTTTGATAGTGTCCTCGCCATCCACCCAAACCCCAGAACCATCGCGCCGCTTTACCTTGTTCACAAATTCATGTAGCTGATAAGAATAGGTAGTCCACCAGTCTTCACCAGTAACCCCTCTTCTGTCCTCAGATGACCAAGAATACGCTTTTAGATGTTGAGTCTCGCACCATGTCTTGACCAGTTTCCCATCACGGCGGATAGCGTGCGTATCTTCCACATCGATTCGATGATAGATACTAGGCATGAGATGGTTCCAGATCGTGACCTTCCGCTTGGCGGAACGGATTTCACCACCGGGACTCCCGATATCTTTCTCTTCCAATTCGACTTCGCATTTCGGCCAACCAAATCCTGGGAGTGACTTTATCCAAGACGATGAAGTAGCTAGATCAGCGACGAGACGCGCCGTCTTACCGCTTTCTGTCTTGTATGTTGCTGTGATCGCCTGTTCAACAAGCTGGTCTTCAGCCTTGCCAGATTTAGAAGAAGCAACCCTTCCTTGTGCCTGCAAGACTTCCACTGGCTCCTCGCGTAAAACCTGGCGCAGGCAGTTCAAGGGATATGTACCGAAATCCATCAGTGCACCACCAGAAAGCTTATATTGCCAGCGAATATCGTCGTTGGAGAATAAACCCTTGGGAAAATATTGTTGTGCAAACACGTGTTTTACTGGGCCAACATTGTCGTCGTGAACGAGGGAAAGAAATGTCTGCCATGCGGGATGGAAGCGGTAGTGGAATGCTTCTAGGATAACAGGAGCATTGGGCGCTGCAAGTAACGGGTGGTTGAAAAGTGTCTTTGCCTCTTCGGCATTTGAACATGCAGGCTTTTCCAATAGGACGTGTTTGCGGGCGTTGATAGCGCGCAAGGCCCATTCGAAGTGTAAGCTGTTGGGGACAGCGATGTAGACGGCGTCGATGGTGGGGTCGTTGAGCAGATCTTATGACACATTACAAAAAGGTCCTTGTGGCTTCATCGTACATCAAAAGGTACTGGATACATTACCTTCATAAGAGGAATGGACGATAGGGATATCGTGCTTTTTAGCATACGCCTCTCCGCGACTGCGATCTCTGGCTGCAACGGCAGCGATGATGACCTCCGAGTGCGCTTGGGCTGGTCTAATCAAGGCAATAGGACTAGAGCCGCGCGTTAGAGATATCCAGAGAATCCAGTAGTCTAGCCTCACGCAATGTTGGATGCTCCGAGGAGTCCGAAGCGGATGGCGTCATCCCGCTTTTGAGCTGGAGGGGGGTTAATGAAGCCTGTGTAGATGCGCTGTAGAGCAGCGAAGACCATGGTGGCGTTGCAGACTGATCTTGATACAAAGTTTGGATTGATGGGGTTGATTGAGATGAGTCAATGGAGATGAAGGATAGAACTTGAGGTTAATTGCAAGAGTAACTCTGGGAAAGCTTAATTATGTGATAATGACTTCACTGCGTGCGGGGAAGTACTCGTTTGGCCTCGGGAAAAGACCTGAACCTTGTGCTGATGTGTTACATGCCATTATGAAAAGAATGGTGTGCATTTTCAAAAACAACAAAACTGAAGAGAAGAAGAAGTGAGGGTGGGGGCCGAGTTCTACAGATTCGGGCACGCAGTTGTCTTGGTCAAAACAGACCTAATTAGGCCTAGTACCCTTATACGCTAGTCCCGATCCGGTTAGCTACCTCACTTTCCCAAGTCACATGCTTCGAGATCACGTGCCTGTTGTTCACTAGGGTAATTCGAGGTTCATAGGAAGGCTAGCTCTAGTTAGTTAAGGTCGTAACAAGTCTCAAGGATCACGAAGCGTTGAAGAGAAGCTAACGTAGTACAAAGATATGAGACCATCTACATGGCGGTCAGGTGACCAAGATCAAACAGTATTCGACGATCTGGTGACTGATTTATGCAAGACTCGAATACGAGAAATAGAAGTATTCCATGGAAGCATCATGCTTAAAGCCTGTTGACCGGATGATTGTGGCCCCTTTTCCGATAGCGCAGGAGTAATATTCCTTACCCCATGGCTACGTGACTCGTGACAGGGTTAATTCGGCGTTAGCGAGGTGGATGCTAAGAGATCGGCCCTGTGGACCCTCGTATGGTGGCTGCAACTACTCCATAGTATGGATGTATAGGTTCATTCTACCATGGCTGTAGGAGAGTGCACACTTCTGAAGATGGCAACAAGTGTTTCCCGGGAATGGAAGCTTGACATACCGAGGACTGGTACCATATAATTTACAAATGATTGAATGAGCTGAGTATTGGACCCAACGTATATCATCTAGTATGAAGTTCATGTGTCATATTGCGACGTGAATTCAGAAAATGTGTATGTACCAGTTAACACGCATTGGCATTGGGAGCAGGCTAATCTCCGAGGATTCCCCCAACAGCACTATTGACCGATGCCCCGTGACCCCGAGGCCAGTTTGGGGGCCAATCTGGTCTAGGCTAATCGATAGCTAAGATAACCTGGTTGTATCCTCCCTAAGGCTCTTGGCATGCGGCGGTGATGAACTTAGTTTCCCGCTAGCCCTACGGCCACGGAGTACCGGCAGATGAACGTGGAGTCCGAGGCTCCGCTCCTGAAAGACCTCTTTTACGGATTTACACTTGGACCGCCGCAATGTCAATCAATTGAACTTCATAGACTATTAGGGATACGGGAGCAGCCTCATCGCTGTCACTGGTGGGGAAGTTGGAGAAAAAGCCACACGCTAACCGATCCGATCGATCAGGCAATTTTTGGCGTTGCAGAGAAGGGTCCCTGTTGGGTAGGGGTAAAGGCTAAGAGATAACTAAGACACCAGAGACTTCTTGTCTAAGCTAGAATCGGTGCGCTGATCCGGTTGGCGTACCCGGAGTTGCCCGATGAGTGCTGTGATTGGTGTACCTGACTAGAGCGTGCACTAGCTTACCTTAGTAAAAGGCTGCCCTCGCTTACAATCTCCCACTTTCATTAGTTACTCTCTTCATATCTACGGTTTCTTGTGCTCATGATTTTGTGGACATGTGAGCGGGAGACCAGTCAATGATCGTTCTTTTTGCAAAATGGAAGTACTCGCTGAGCCTGCAAATCCGAGAGAACGGAAATGGACCCTTCGCTTTTGACTCAACCCCTCCAGATGGGTCTGAGACCATCTTAGCGTTGCTTAGCCTGATGCCGACCCATTGAGTAAACGGAGCACGCCGGACGTTAACACAGGATCAGATCGGGTTAGCTCGCTCCGTTCCTGGATCGATTGCTCGGACCCTGGGCCTATTTCTGGTTGGTCCCATGTCTCCTTCATGCGGCTCTTGACTATGATGCCAAGAGCGCTTGGACTATGGTCCGGCGTCGACTCCAATCCGCTACCTATCCGATTCCTGTGGCAATTCTCCAAATTCAGGACATGTTCACTCGTCGCTTACTCGGACTCTTGCAAATTGGGGGCGGGAACGGCCTAGAATATCACCAATCAGTCATGGCTTCGCTCTCGATTCTTGATCTTTATGGCAAGGCTGCGCATGTTGGATAAGGTCACACTTCTGAATCCCATTCGATGAACGTGACGATGTGGAGTGGCCGAGTAGAGGAGATTACCTAGGACAAAGGAAGCTAGGTTCACTGTAGAATACGGGTTTCGGCACGCCATTGGCGACATTCGAACTTATGCCAGCATTCACATTAGCCGGTTGTTTTGTGCGTAGCATTGGACTCCCCTGGGGCTCGAGTAGTAATCTGTCGTATCCATTTTATGTGACTCTCCTCCCCCTCCCCGGAAGTCTTGAACTTCTCTCACACTCTTTTCGAGCAACAGACTACGTCTGTCTGCGTCCATTCGCTTGCACTTACGGCAATCTGCCTTTCAGTTTTTTCCCTCTTTGGCATCTGCCGTTCTCGTTCTTTTCCAAGTTCTGTCGTTCTTTCGCAGCCCTGAAGATGGTGCAGTTCAAGGCTCTCGCCACTGCTGCAGTGCTCTCTGCTCTCGTTCCAGCCTCGGCAGCTTTGGACGTAGACTCGAAAACGAATGTCGCCGTCTACTGGGTAAGTACTCTCATGACATAGACTCTAGCTTTCAAACTACTAACTCCCCTGATTAGGGCCAAGGTGCCAACCAGCAACGTCTTGCCCACTTCTGTCAGGAGACGTCGATGGACATCATTAACTTGGCCTTTGTGAACGTTTTCCCTTTCGTTGCTGGAGGTTATCCCGGCACCAACTTCGGTAATCAGTGCGATGGGAATGTATACACCACGCCGGGCCCGCTAGGTTTGGACGTTAACACACAGCTGCTCAGTGGATGCCACCAGATCTGGGAAGATCTTCCAGTCTGCAAGGCTATGGGGAAGACCGTTTTGCTCTCTCTTGGGGGTGACTCTGCTTGGCCTGTTGGTCTCACTGACACGGTTGCCGAGAGCTTCGCCGACTTCTTGTGGTACTCATTTGGTCCATTGAATGAGGAGATGTCCCAGTATCCTCGTCCGTTCCAGAATTCCTCCGTCGATGGATTTGACTTTGATATTGAGCACAACGGCAACGATGGTACATATTGATTATGCCCCTTCTCATGTTGATATTATCACTTGCTGACTTCTCCAGGATACGCCGCCATGGTCAAGCGGTTTAGACAACACTTCCAGGAATACCCCGACCGCAAGTTCTACCTGTCGGCAGCGCCACAGTGCTCTATCCCTGATCCGCAGCTGGGTGATGCTATCCTCAATGCCGGATTCGACTTCATCTGGGTGCAGTTCTACAACACCGATGGTTGCTCTGCGGCAAACTATGTCGAAGGCACTGGACAATTCAATTTTGATTCCTGGGTCTCGGAAATCAAGAAGAGCGCAAATCCCGATGCGAAATTGTTTGTCGGTCTTCCAGCAGCCGAGGGAGCAGCGAGCCCAGGCTACTACATCAGCCCTAGCAATGTCTGGCCTCTGGTGGACGAGTACATGAATAAGTACCCCGACACCTTTGGAGGTATCATGCTTTGGGAAGCTACATTTTCGGAGAACAACAAGATTTTCAACAAGACCTACTCGGACTGGATGAAGTTCCTCCTCATGAGAGCTGCTGGTGTGACCTGGCCTACGTCTACACCGACCGTTATCCCGACAGTTGTCCCGACCTCGACACCGGTCACCAGATCATCGACGCCCACCAGCTCCCCATCCGGTACCAGCAGTCCCCATGTGTCTGTTCCTGGTAGCACTGTCTCGTCTACTGTTACTCCATCTGGCTCCCCGTCCAGCTCCCCGTCATCTTCCAACCCAGGAACTGCCTCTTCAAGCACTCCCCATGTGTCTGTTCCTAGTAGCACTGTCTCGTCTACTGTCACTCCGTCCGGCTCCCCGTCATCTTCTACCCCGGGAACTGCCTCTTCAAGCACTCCCCATGTGTCTGTTCCTAGTAGTACTGTCTCGTCTACTGTTACCCCGTCCAGCTCCCATTCTGGTACCAGCACTCCCGTTGTGTCTGTCCCTGGTGGCACTGTCTCTACTGTTACCCCGTCCAGCTCCCATTCTGGTACCAGCACTCCCATTGTGTCTGTTCCTGGTGGCACTGTCTCTATCGTTAGCCCTTCCAGCTCGACATCTGGTACCAGCACTCCCGTTGTGTCCGTCCCTGGTGGCACTGTCTCCATTGTTACTCCGTCCGCCTCCGCGTCGCCCTCCAGCTCGGGAACTGCCTCTTCAAGCATCCCTTACATCCCCAGCTCTCAGCCTGGTACTTCCGTGTCTACTTCCGTGGTGTCCACTGTCATTCCCTCCGGATCTCTGCCTTCTTCGGGTCACCCGAGCCCTACCGGCACCCATCTGAGCGGTGGAGATCCGTCATCGACTGGATCTGGTACTAATCCCACTGGAACTCCAAGCCCGTCTCAAAGCTCGCTTACTCCGACTTCTTCCGGTGTTTCCACCCCCGCTGGAGAACAGTCAACTTCGCAGTCTTCTTCGATCTTGGCGACTAGCACTCCGTTGACCCCGTCAGTTTCTGGCTCGACTTCCGTCTCTAGATCTGTCTCGGAGTCCGCCTCAGAGTCTACCTCTACCCAAGTGTCAACCTCCAAGTCCGGTATTCCATCGACCACCACTGTTACAGTCTCGCCTGGGCAGACAACATCCACAGCAACTGAGTCTACTTCTCAGCCGGCCCCAACTGGAAGTGGATCAATTTCGACGGTCACCTCAATCATCAGTGGATCCCCGTCTATCACTCCTACACCTTCTACCCAGCCACATACCACCACTACCGTTGTTGTCACGTCTTACACCTCCATCTGCCCGACTGGCTTCACCACGATCACGCTGACGTACACTACCACTTGGTGCCCCTATGCCACTGCTACTGGCGGCGCTGGCTTGGCGACTACTACCCCTGCGGTTCCTGAGGGGTGGTACACCACAACTGCTGTCTGCACCGCTTGTGCGGCGACTCCTACCACCGTGACTCTCACCTTGCCTGAGGCCACCCTCACTGCGGCTTCTACCCAGACCGCCGTTGCCCCTATTACCGAGGTTTGGACCACCACTACTGTTAGCTTCTGCAATGAGTGCGGCCCGACTGGGTCAAGTGTGACTCTGACCATCCCTTATACTTCCGTTCACACCGTTCCCACCGCTACAGGCACGCCTGGCTCTGGCTCTGGCTCTGGCTCTGGCTCTGGCTCTGGCTCTGGCTCTGGCTCTGGCTCTGGCTCTGGCTCTGGCTCTGGCTCTGGCTCTGGCTCTGGCTCTGGCTCTGGCTCTGGCTCTGGCTCTGGGTCTGGTCAGCAGTCCCAGCATGTTTCCAATAGCCCCAGCGTTGTGGTCTCCAGCTTCCCTACCTCCAAGGGACTGGTCGGGGGAAGCGGAGGCGTGCGTCCGGCTAGCCAGACTCCAACATTTGCTTTCAACGCCTCGACCAGCAGCTATTCTCAGGGATCGGCCTCTCCCAGCGTCACGCAGGAGGGTTCCTCGCCTGTTTGGACTGGTGCTGCCTCCCGCGTGGGCGCCCTCAACGTCATTGGCATTGCCTTTGCCGTCTTCCTTTCTGTTATTGTGTTGATGTGAAGCTTTTGAATCTTATCATGTAGCAACACGTCTTGTATTTTGACGATGTATGTTGTTATTTTTCTCTTCTTTTCTTTCGATCTCTAGCCATTCGGGGTTTGTAATTACTCTAATACTCGACATGGCAGAGTGATTATCACTCTTACGAATTATTCCGAAAAATGCGCGATATCCTTTACTCTTCTTATTGCATTAAGGTCACCTATGCGTCTCACTACAACCATTTTGAGAATACTTTTCATGCATATAGCAGCATATATAGTGAATAACCCTATAAAAGCGTCGACGATGATGATGGCATGAAGGTTTGTGTGGCATCGCCGAACATAAGTCTCAATACGCCCTTCTTAGTTACGCTCACTTATCTGACTAAGAGGCGCTGAATAGTTAGTATCAGCGTGATCAGTCACTTCCAAGCTTCACGTTCACAGATGAGTTGGTTTGCCCCAATCGTATTGGCAGATGCCCATTGCCCTACTAGGCCAAATCTAGAAAAGGACCAAGCTTGTAACTCGTAACACGACTCACTTTTCTCTAGTAGCCGCTACGGATAAATATGAGGCTGTACTGCAAAATAATGGGCTTGGACGAAAAAAGTACTACCTAGGTATGCCTCAGGCTCCGATATAACATTAAGCGGCCGTCAAATATAGTTAGCAGCTGCGCCAAATTTGCCCTCAGAGCACCATTCCACGGCAGCACAACCGGGGTAATCTACATCACCCATAAATGAGTAAAATAACAAAAGTGACTGCATCAAAATTCTACAGATTCCAAAAATCACAACGAGAGGCTGACTTCTTGCCATCAGACAATCCAATCATATAGCCACTGGGTCGCCTTAGACTCCCTTGTCTGTTTCCCTCGATATTCAGGTCGCCTAGCTCTAAGAAAAAACCGGTGGGTTGGTCTTTAGGGCAAGCGGAGTAGCCTCCAAGGCCGCCCTCTGAGATGTACTCCACATGAGCTGCCACGATCCATTCTGGCCGGTCGATTTGGCGTAAAAGTTTCCATTGGGCTGGGACAGCAACACGTATGCACCGTAAAGCGACCAGACATCTGTGATTGTGCCACTGTCTGAGCTCAAGCTAGTAATAGCGTCCATTCCAGTGAATGCAACGGGGTTGGTCACCGTGTTGCCCTTCTTTAGGCACAGAAGGTTGGTCGTGGAGGAGGTGGTGCCGGTTGCTGCGAAAGCAAGTTGGGAGGATTGCGTGTTGTTGACATGGGCAACCCAAGTACTGGGTTTGTTGTTGGAGTAGGTCACTGTAAAAATGTATGAATACTGTCTGGCATGTTCCTGCGGAAGTAGATGAATGCTTACCGTACATGGGGACTTTATTGGATGCGTTGGACAGCGACATGTCACCCATTTGAGCTTGACCTATAGAGCGAAAGTGTTAGGCTATCAGTGTTGATAACAAACTAGGAGGCAAACCATCTGCATAGAAGACCTGTAGCCCGTTGATGCCTTCGCCGTATGCATACAGATTAAAGGAATTCCCGGAGGTCTGCCGCTCTTCCAGTTGCTTCGCCGAACACAAAAGCGCAAAGACTGCCACGAAGGCAGGTAGAATAAAAGTGAAGATCATATTCGTAATTTTTTTGAGATTCGGTCACTGTTCTTTGGATACCATAAGTTCTCTGGGAGGCCTAAAATAAGACGGAAGGAGGCCACCGGCACCTTCCATTATATCTCCTCTCTGGTGCCTAGTTTTACTCCAAAACGCAAAGCCTGGTGAATTTATAATCAACTATAAGCTGAATAGCCACGTGTGCTCAATTTACCAAGGGTTCCATGCAGGCTTACATCTTATGTCTTCATCTTCCTAGGTTCGAATCTTGACGGGTTCCCTGCTTCGCATCCGTTTTAAGGCCCTATGACCCTGATGTCGTTGAAGAGGAGGCATTAGCTCGACGCGTGTATAGATGACCAGGATGGTTTGCTCAAGTACACTGCCCCTTTAGCCGGCCCGATTTGAATTATGATGGTCATACAGACCCGCCACAACACGAAGCAAGGCCCTGTCCCACGTTAATGCAACTCAATCTCACCACACCCGGAGTATCGGGTCAGGGTTTTGCCGTTTATATCATTGAGCATATTATAGTTGCATCGGTGATCGGAACACCAGATCGTGGGCTCTTCGCTGGGGACCTGAAATCACGATCACAACCATGATCGGGAACCCTGCAGTGCTACACAACGTGATGATTGGACAGGGACACCAATAGTTTACCCAGGCTACCGAAATAATTACGAGAAGACACCTCATGACCCGATAAGCCATAGGCATTCATGTTCCAACACGCAGTGGCTTGACAGCTGTCCACTCAATACGTCGAACAGGCCTCCAAATGAGTCCGAGACCCTGCTGAAACTGATATATTACATAAGGCTTTCTGTATCCTCGATCAGACGATATCTTGTGATCAGGGCTTGCTTGCAGCTTGCAGCCTCAATTGCAGAAAAGACCAGCATATCCTAGTAATCGCCAAAGATACCTTGCCTTAGGAAAAGAACGATCCTTGAGTATGGAGTCTGTCCTGCTGAACTAGGGAGATATCTATATAACTGGAGAATTGGTCCGGATCAAACATCTCGCATCCAAGTTTTCTCCCATAATCTGGAGAAGAACATTCTATTTAGGCTATAGCTTGATTCTACCTCCAGAGCTTGTGGTGGACGGTTCAGTCATTATGAAACTACAAAGCCTCGCTTTTCTGGCGCAGGCTCTCAGCGCCGGCACTGCCTATGCCCAGATACCCTCTGGGATAATTCCTATCGGAATACTTCCTTCTGGGTTCCCTACAGGAGTCCTTCCCACTGGGTTGCCTAAAGGAATCCTCCCTGCTGGGCTACCTAAGGGAATCCTCCCGTCATTCATGACAAGGACACAAAGTACCTCTGCCCCAAAACCATCCGCGACAGCTTGCCCGGGGAACACGCCAAACAACAGAGCCGCCTGGTGCAACTACAGCATCGACACAGATTACGAAAATGTAGTTCCTTACACTGGCGAAACTCGCGAATATTGGTTCGACATTGACGAGGTCACCATCGCCCCAGATGGTTTTCCACGCCCAGTCATGGCTGTGAATGGAACTATCCCAGGGCCTACGGTCATTGCAAACTGGGGTGATTGGGTGGTCATTCATGTCACCAATCATCTAGAAAAAGCACGCAATGGCTCTAGCATTCACTGGCACGGTATACGTCAGAACTACACCAACCAGAATGACGGTGTGGTCTCTATCACACAGTGTCCTCTTACTCCTGGCAAAACTATGACATACAGATGGCGAGCTGTTCAATATGGCTCTTCTTGGTATCACTCTCATATCGGGTTGCAAGCCTGGGAGGGTGTCTTTGGTGGTATCATTATTAATGGGCCGGCCACTGCAAACTATGACATCGACAAGGGATCTCTGATCCTCAATGATTGGACACACGCAACAGTCGATGAGTTGTATGATACAGAACAGGTACTTGGCCCATTAACCTTAGATAACGGGTTGATCAATGGGACGAACGTGCTCGGAACAGGCACAAATTCAACCCGTGGTTCGCGTTTCACCATGAAAGTGGACCAGGGTAGCTCGTACCGGCTACGACTTGTCAACGCAGCTATTGATACGCATTGGAGTTTCATGATCGACAATCACAACTTGACTGTTATTGCAATGGACCTTGTGCCGATCAAACCGTTCACCACGAGCATTGTGTATATTGGAATGGGTTCGTCTCTGTTGCCCTTCATGCCCTCACAGGAATCAGCTAACCACCCCTTCTAGGCCAACGTTATGATATCATCGTCGAGGCAAACCAAGCATCTGTGGCTGAAAACTTTTGGATACGAGCCGTACCTGGAAGTGTCTGCTCAGAGAATGCCCAACCAAGCAACATCCGAGGCATAATGTACTACGGCAATTCTCCTCAGACACCAAACACCGTCGGATACACAGCAGACCCGAACTGCCTCGATATTCCCATGACTGACCTCGTTCCATACCTTGCAAAAGATGTGGCGGCACCAGTCTGGGATAAAACCGAGAACGTGACGCTGACCAACGCAACTGGAGTTTTCCGCTGGGAACTAAACAGCACCTCGATGCTGGTTCAATGGGAGAACCCAACACTCAAGCAAGTTTACAACAACCAGATGCACTTTACAAATTCGAGTGGGGTTATTGAGCTACCATTCAAGGATGAATGGGTATACTTCATGATCACCACCCCTCGCGCCATCACGCATCCGATCCATTTACACGGACATGATTTCTCTGTTTTGGCTCAAGGAACGGGTATTTGGAATGGATCGATGGTGACCAAGAATCCCCCTCGTCGTGATACAGCCATGTTGCCGATAAATGGGTACCTCCTTCTAGCTTGGCAGACCAATAACCCCGGTGCGTGGTTGATGCACTGTCATATTGGGTGGCATCTTGAGGAAGGGTTTGCGTTGCAGTTTATTGAACGGTATGATGAGATCAAGCCATTGATTGATTACAACGAGCTTCAGAGTGTCTGCCGGCCGTGGGATGCATATGATAAGAAGGCCGACATTGTGCAAATGGATTCGGGTGTATAAAGTTATGTTTTGAGATTGTTGGTTGGTTTATTTTGAATTTAACGCAAGTATTTTTGAAGCTAGAATAATGTAGTACCTAGGTAGCTTCGAATCAGTCTGAGGATGGAATGAATAGGTGAATACATCAGATCACAAATTAGATTGGATCAGCAGATTTAAATACAGGAAAGATGTCCGCTATAATGGGGTTGGAGTAGTTCGACCCCCAACCTCAGCAATCAGGTTTCCATTTTTGCCGCCGCATAAATCGACCCTATTTCTAAGGTGTCTATTTCCTTCCCTACATAGTTTCCAAGTTCTTGTTTCCTTAGTAAAACTGCAGGTTTTAACTCTATTAAATCACTCTCTTTTCGTATAATTAAGCCCTCTGTATACATTCAAATATATATTTCCATCTTTACATTGTTATTTCGCCTTTTGCCGCCTCTCATTCGTCGAGGCCCCGCCGCGGGACCCACTGTGCTTACCCCGGAGTTGGGGAAATAGGGCTGCTGCTCCCTTATATCTCTGTAAATTGTTGTTTTTCAACCGTCCCTCCAGAATTACCTATTGGTTAAGCCGGTACCCAAACCAGGCAATAATATTGGAAGCTCAGGGTTTGAATCAAGCCAACTCCATCATTATTGGGCCCCTTCAGAGCGGACTCCGACGAGGGGATGGCCGCCTTCTTTTTTGACCCTCTGGTAAAAGAATATTTATAAAAGTATTCTTAGCTTAAAAGCGAAGTAAATATACAAAGAAATAAAGTTCTTTACAATTGCAATCTCGTCTATTTAATATACGTCAATCTCAATTATTCAGTACCCCGTGAATCGGCTTAGCAGATCGAAATACAGGTAAAATGTCCTACCAGATGTGAAACACAGCTTAGAGCTGCAAAGGAGCCCAGAGAGTAGCCTCGGCCTCTAAGAATCCTGGATAATGGCAGCTGAAATCTTCTCTGCAAGCATATCTGTCCGAAGTTAGAACAAAGTTCGCGGCAAACATCAAAGAGAAAAAAAAACTTACAAACTGTCGACTGGGGATGGCCAGGTGGAAGGAATGGAAACGCGCTGGCATCAACCACACGCAGACCTTGAACGCCGTAAACCCGGGCTTGCGAGTCAACAACCGCCATCTCATCATCGGAAATCCCCATTTTGCAAGTACAGGCAGGATGCCACAATGTCATCACATTGTTCTTGATAAACTCCAAGATGTCGGCATCACTCTGAACTTCATCACCGGGGTAATACTCTTTGCCAATTACCACTGGCGACATATCCTCGCTTTGGAATGCCTGCCGCATTCGCTTGAACATGGAGATGGCGACTTCTTGATCTGCATCATTATCCAGCCAGTTGGGGTTGATTACTGGTAGATCTGATGTGTCGGCGGATTTGAGGGTGATGTTGCCGCGAGCTTGAGGTGCGACTAGAACTCCCAGGATTGAGGCATACTGGTACCCGTCCTTGGGCTGGTCTTTTAGAAGGTTGGAGACATTGCCAATGTATCCTGCGCCGGAGATGTACTGTGGCGATGTTTGTTAGCGGGCGCCTTTGCTGACTTGAGTCAATCTTACCTCGGCTTCAGGCCAATCACTTGGGAATTGCTTCAAAGAATCCTGTGAACTCTGCGGAAACTGTGAGCGAAGGAATTGGGGAATTTTCTCCCAAGCCAGGTAATCCGCAATTGGGTTGGTGAGCGGACCGGTCTTCAGGAATTCACCGACAACGCTTCCAGCATCGTAAAGAAGGTCATTGGCGACCTTTGTGGCAGTGTCCACCTGCACCCGATATGTAGGAGCGAAGAATGGATGATCCCACATATTCTGACCAACGCCAGGTCGGTCGGCGACAACTTCGATTCCATGCTCTTTCAGCTCGTCGGAAGGACCGACACCTGAAACCATCAGAAGTTGCGGTGACTGGAAAGCTCCGGCAGAGATAATCACCTCTTTAGACGCGTGTAGAGTGACAGAGTTTCCAAGAAGCCCGTTCACCTCCACACCAATCGCTTTCTTCTGGTTATTAAAAATGACCTTCTTTGCCAGTGTATTGCTATAGGTTGTCAAAGTCGACGGCGTGATCTTGGTCAGGAACGAAGCCTGAGAACTGCTGCGAAGCTCATTGGAGGGATCAATCGTTGATGCGCAGTACTGTGCTCCGATCAAAGAGCCCGAATTAAAATCATCCTTCTCTTTAATACCGATAGCTTCCATGCCGAGCTTCATCCAGGAGGAAAAGGGCATAGCGTAGTTGGCATAAGACACTTGCAACGGGCCACTATTTTGCTCGAACGCATTCTCGTTATAGGTAGCAGTGGCGTTAGATGCACGGATTTGAGTGTTGGGTGGTGTAAACTGAACACTCTGCTTGTAGTATGGAAGAACTTCATCGAAAGTATAACTGCTATCGTTGACGGTATCGGCCCACTGCTGCATCGAGTCACGCGTTGGTCTGTGCAATTGAGGTAAGCTGGTGTAAACTATGATCTAGTCGGTAATATGTACCGTTGGTATATCATAAAGTTCAGTGCAGACCTATAGAACGCGTCAGTCCCAGGTATGCAAATAATCATTGGGCTCAAGCACTCACGATCCCCCAAGACATTTCCCGCGTGCATAATGAATAGATCGACCATTTGCTCCTGGCTGATCCTTCGTAACAAATCCCCAATCCACAGCAGACTGTGTATCCGGATCCGAGCCACAGGGAATCACATCGGCCGCAGGAATTGCAGCCAGAGACTCAGGCTCGTAGAGTCCTCCTGCTTCAACTAGGGCAACTTTAGATCCATTTTGCGCAAGTCGGGTCGCCACAACAATCCCGCCTGTGCCCCCACCCACGACCACGTAGTCGAATGTCGCGTCACTGAGAGGGCTGCCTCGAGCCGAGAGGCCGGCGTGGATGATACTGGCCTGTAGCGCCAGGGATATAAGAGCAGCCTGGAGAAGCATCTCTGGTTATTATGTCCCAAAGCCAAGGAAAATAGCGTAGTTTATTATGTTGAGAATTATATGCCTGAATGAATAGAGGAAACTGAAAGCTGGTACGGAAATGAAACTTGGATGATTTGATGTGTAGCTTTTCTGTGACTTAGGGGAGAATATTCGTGTTAACTAACCCCCTCGATTAGAGAATTTTGCTATGGAAAATGCCACAAAAACAGACTTCTTTGTTTGCGGGTCCTCGGTTCCCGAGATGGTCCCCCAGGCAGTTGGTGAAAGAAGTTGAATTGGGGTTAGTCCTATACAGGACTGGCGCCGGTAATACACCCAATGGTTGCCTTTTATGCCCATACACCAACATATTATAAGAGTGACAATCGAGAGATGGCCGGGGCTGAGTGGTTGGAATGTGGAATCTCATACATATTCTTGAACAAGATCACGACATCGATCGGCAATTGCGTGTTTTAAAGTTGGTGGTTAAACCTGTTTTCATCTCTGTTTCGGAAACTTTTCTCAGTTCTCATAAACGGGATCTCCAACCATCTTATAAATAGATTTATCCCGCATCTCTAAGAATCATAACTAACTGATGTCACGTAGCTTATTTAAATCTGTGCTGTAATTCCTCAGGGCATAGTGCTCAAAAACAAAGATCAATGCGCGCCAGTTCTTTCATGTAACTTGCAGATTCTTTCTAAATTTGTTAACTATGGATCCGGAAATGTTCACAAAAGGTCCTTCATGTCATCAAAGTTGCGGATACCTGCCAGGTTACCAGCCTTGGCACGCTTCAAGGTCAAAGCGGCAATCAAAGCAGCACCGACACCGGAACCGTCCTCGGCAGCCATGATGGAAACCTTGTCCTTCTCGTTAGGAGCCCAGTCAAGGATCTCGCGCAGAGCCTGAGCACCACGGGCCTTGAAGTGGGGATATTTGGTGAAGACAGAACCGTCAGCGCCGACGTGGCAGGACTCGATGTTCTTCTTGGTGCAGATGGCAGCGACACCGCATGCAGACAGACGAGCAGCGCGAGTACCGATCAGCTCGGCCAGGCGACGGATCATCTCCAGCTCGGGTTCGGTGGGACGGATGCCGAGCTGGTTGTGGAAAAGGTCCGCGGTCTCGGACAAGTTGTCGTAGGGGTCCTCCTCGATGGCGGCGAGGAAGGAGGCGTCCAGCAGATAAGGCTTGTTCAGCTTCTCGGTGTTCTGGCCGTTGAAAATGGTGCCGGGCTCGGACTCGAGCAGGTCCTTGAGAGCCAGACGGAAAATCTCACCCAGGTACAGACCGGCGGTCATCTTCTCGAAGGCCTGCTGGCCGGGGCGGGGCGAGTCGCGGTCAATGATTTCGTCGAACTTGGTGAGGGGGAGCACCACGCGCTCGTTGTCAAAGGCACCGTATTCACAGTTGATGGCGACGGGCGTATCGGCGGGGAGACCCATGTGAGCGAGCTTGGGCACGGAGCCAACATCTTCCATGTATGCGGCGTTGACACCGGTGCCGAAAATGCAGCCGATCTTCATCTCGGGGTCGGTGTAAGAAGAAGCGATAAGCGTACCAGTGGTATCGTTGATGAGGGCAGCAACTTTAATGGGCAGGCCCTAAAACATTCGAGTTAGTATCGAGTCCGTGAACAAGAAAAGTGAATAGAGCACTGGTGTAGGCATACCCGCTTCTTCAGAATGGCCTCCAGAGGAGGAACAACATCCTGGCCCTCGACACCGTCAATGTCGAAGCCCTTAGTCCAGCGCTGCAGGACACCGTGGTCGATGTAGTCCTGGGTAGCAGGGTAGGAGAAGGTGAAACCCAGGGGCAGCTTGGTCACGTTTTCATTCTCGTGGTGGAACTCGATGAATTGCTGTAGACAGTCGGCGATGTACTCCCACAGCTCCGCGGCGGTACCGGTGCGGAGCTCTTCCGGCATCTTATATTTCGACTGTGTGATATCAAAGGCGCCCTTCTTGTCGGTAAGGGTAATCTCGCAAACGCGCAGGTTTGTGCCGCCCATGTCCAGGGCGAGGAATGTGCCCTGTTCTTCGCCATCGGGGAAACCCAAAACCCAGGTGACGTTCATGGGCTACAGGGTCCGGTCAGTCTCTGTATTGTATGCATCAGGATGTGCTGGGTCTCACAATGTTGCCGCCCTCGACGGTTAGACCTATGTTATTGTTAGCTCCTCGAAGCGGAAACGGCGGCCACGGCGAACGTACCTTTCTCAAGCTCCTTGACGAAGTGGTTCACGACCTCCTTGAGCTTCGCGGTGTCGACAGTGAAAACTTCTTCAAACCTCTGGATGTGCTGCAAAAGATTTTGCGGCAGCTCGTGTATCGACCCTAGGAAGCGATTAATGAATGACAGCTTGTAGGAGCCAATCAAGCTCACCCTTGCGGGAAGGCGGTTGCTTAGGACCAAGTCCGACCATGATGAAAGTATTTGGAGGGTATAACGAGAGTGTAGAGAGCGTAAAGAGTAGAGAATGTAAAGTAGGAGGGGGAATGACGATATGAAGGAAGAAACGTGGGGCAGCGATCGCCTTGATTTGGCTGCGGTCAACTTTAGCAACTTCCAATCCTGGCTTTTCGTTGCTCTATCGAGATTCCAACAAATCAGGTCTCACTATCTGCTCTTGTTACAGCTTACTTCATCTGTTATAGTCAATCATCGACGCGTTTCATTGTCACTTTATCCCTAGAATATAAGAAAATATCCCTGTAACCATACAAGGGCGGTGTGAGCTCCCACTTTAACGATTCAACGGGGTTTCCGCACCAGGTGTGGAAACACATGCGCCAATCCTGATTCAATCGAATCATTCGAGCTCGCTTCTCCTAACCGTTCTCGCACACGCTTCTCATATGCACTCGTTAACTCTAGCGAATGTTCAACTTCCTCCGTGAGGCGATCTACCTCACCCTGGAGCCGCTCATCACGTGTCTGCGGAGGGGCATCCTCGGCCTCGCGCGATCTGAGATCCGGGTTGGTTTTCTCCCAAAGCATCTCCAGTTCTTCGTCCCAGCCCATAGCTTTAGCAAACTTCCTCACACCTGCATCGATATCACCCAGTAGAAGGACATCGTCCGGACGTGCTCCAAGACTGCCAACACGATCCAGGTTGATAAGCACACGGGGCACACCACGGCTGCACAGTGATGGGAGACTGGCAAATGGCTGGACAGTCAGGCTGGTCCCCATTACGATGCAGAGATCCGCCTGTTCCGGCAGCGAGTGGTTCGAAAAGAAAACCTCTGGAAGGGCTTCACCGAAGAAGACTATGTCGGGCTTGACCAGTCCGCCACACTCTTTGCAGTGCGGCACCTTGCCGCTCTCAACATTTTCATGCATCTCATCATCTGGATAAGGCGCCTTGCAGTCAATACAGCGCTGTGTCGCGAAGCTGCCATGGGCTTCAACAATCTTGTCTCCGGGTACGCCAGCCTGGCGCTCAAGACAGTCGATATTCTGCGTAAAATGCATCAACAGCAGACCCTTATCGTGCAGTAATTTAATAAATGTGTGGGCAATGGTTGGGCGATAGCGCCCAGGGTAGAGTTCACGCGCCAAGGCGTAGAACGGCTTCGGGTTTTTCCTGAAGAAGCTAATGTCGAATACATCTTCAGGCTCTTCCAAGTCCAGCATGGCCAGATTGGCATAGAGCCCCGTCTCTGGTGATCGGAAATCCGGGATGCCTGCTGAAGTGCTGATTCCCGCTCCCACCTGTGTCATGTTAGCTTTCTGCACATACGGAGACGAATAAGTTAACGAACCATGACCACAATTTTCTGGACATTGTTTTTCTTGATGTATTTGGCCACTGCCTCGATGTTGCGAGCTTCTAACACCGACGGGCGAGTGGCATCATCGACCACGGACGCTTCGTTGCCCATGATGCGATGAGGGCGCCCGGGGCGAGGCTTTTGATGTCGGGTTCTGTGACGGCGTCCCACTATGAAGGCTTGATCCTGACTTGGTCTGGAAGAGCAGAATGTAGCTGGATCAATGTCGAACGTGGTTGGAGGTGGCAAAGTAAAGTGAGAAGTAGCAGTGAGAGTGGGAGAAGAGTGACGTTTCTTCGCTCAGTCGCACAGGTCTTTTTATCTGTTTACAGACAAAGGATCTAATAATTTGAATCACTTGAAAGAGTCATTAATGCAAGATCATTCTTTGCTGATTCAATATAGCATCTATGTCTGACATCAAAGTAACACAAGCTCCAATCGATTAGAAAAAAGAGGCGGGGCCCTTCACCGCCCGCTGGGGCCTGCAACTTGGCGTATTTTGGCATCAACAATTTACTCTCCGTGTACTCCAGCATGGCTTTGCCCGAAATGGCCACAGCCAATGGCCATGTATCCTCTCCATCTCCGGGACCATCGGGCCCCCGTGAAGCTTCCCCGCGGACCGACATCTTCAACGCTAGCTCCGTGGCCGAGATCAAGGCCGCGTTGTCCCGCCTCCATAATCAAGAAGCGTCGGTAACAGCCCGCCTCGATGCCCTAGTGACCTCGCAGAAGGACCTTTCCCGAGAACTAGGTCGATTGGATCTCATGCGCGCCAATATCGGTGCCCAGACCAGCACCATGCGATCGATCAGCCATGGCATGCTCTCCGAGGCTGCCGGGACCGCTGAACGAATATCGAGCGCCGTGCGCCGATTGGACCTCGAGCAGGCCCGGGTGAAGGCGACACTAGAGGTGGTGGAGCAGGTGGCAGAGCTCAAGGCGTGTGCATTGGGCGTTGCGGGGTCAATGGGTGCCTCCCAGGACTGGGAAACCGCGGCCAGCTACTTGCATCGCGCAGCGCAGGTTCCACCGACTGTGGTCAATGGAGCATTTGCAGCTGAGATGGTGCCGACGGCCGAGGTTCCTGACCCGCCGAGCGTGACGCTGGACAACGCCGCCGAGTCGCTGTGCGGGTTGTTCCTGCGCGAGTTCGACAAGGCCGTGAAGGAAAACGACGGAGCCAAGATTACTCGCTTTTTCAAGCTCTTCCCCCTCATTGGCCGATCTGAGGTTGGATTGGATGTCTATGGTCGCTACGTCTGTCAGGGTGTAGCAGCCCGGGCCCGTGGAAATCTGAATGCCAGCACTGGAGCACATAAGGACGGGTTCTTCTACGCCAATGCGTTGACTAAGCTATTTGAACATATCGCCCAGATCATTGATGGACATGGCGGGCTGGTTGAACGGCACTACGGCCCGCGGAAGATGGGGCGAGTCATTGAACGACTACAGGTTGAGGCCGACGTGCAGGGCGGTATCATTTTAGACACCTGGAGTGATGAGAGGCATGTCGATCGCAAACTTATGGACATCAAGTCATATGCCTTCACTTTCTTGGTGCAGAGTTTTCTCCCGGCACAGCGTACGGGCCCAGCTCGCACACAGTCTCCGGCCACTGGCGCGAATGCAGCCACCGAGGATGAAGGGGTGGACATGAAGGAAATTGACGGTATCCTGAGTGAGATGGCTATTATGCTTGGTCGATGGTCGCTTTACTGCCGATTCCTGGCAGATACATGCAATGTAGGTGCGTTGCTCGTATTGAATGACCCTTACTGACGAAGACACAGGCCCCTGCAAATGATGAAAGCGATGATGACAGTAGATATACACTGCCCAGGTTCTTGCAAGAGGCACCCCTGACACATAAGATCAATGACCGTCTGGTGTCCCCATTCAATGCAATGACAACATTCTTCATCCGTCGGTCTGTAGAGAAGGCCTTCCAACTGGACGAGTCGCCCTCGGGATTGAACTTGAACCTCCAAACACCACTCAGGGCGGACCCTCCCTTCATCACCTCGGCCGTGGACGATATCATGTATATTGTGAACAAGGTGATCCAGCAATCTCTCGCCACCTCCCAAGAAGCAGTGGTGACCAACGTTGTCCCCACGCTGTCTCGTGTCCTCGGCTCCGACTTCATCGGCATGACACAGCGCAAGATGCGCGACGAATGCTACCCACGGGCCGCCGTACAGGGCGGACAACCCCCAGAGCAGCAGATCATCTCATTCCTAGTGCAAATCAACAACCTCGACATCGCAGTAGACTATATCCGACGAATCGTGCAGAACAACAGCGGCTCGAAACCATCTCTCCCAGTCACAGGCGACACAAATCAACCCGCATTAGTGACCGACCATCTACGCGCTCTCTTCCCAGCCCCAGCATCAGCACTCCGCGTCGCCCAAACCCTGCATTCACTGAACGCCTCCTTTGAATCCAAAGTCAACGACCTCTTATCCGATGGCATCCAAGTCGTATTCAACAACGTAATCAAGCACCGACTCCGCCCCATCCTCGCCGACGCCTTCCGCGACATCGAATACCAACCCCACGACTCCATCGAATCCCCAACCGACGTGCAAGACGAGTACCAAGGCCACGAGGGCAGCAAAGAACTTGTCCGACCCCGTTTCGCAGCAGGCTGGACCGAGCTCCTCGTTCCATTATCGCGTATTCTAACAGCCCAAGCCTTCGACCGTCTGCTCACAGTGACAGTCGCATACTTTGTGCGTCTCCTGGAGAAGCGCTTGTGGTCGTACCAGGGCAGGATCAACCCGCTCGGCGCGGCGCGTCTTGAGCGGGATATTGCCGGCCTGGCTAGTGCTGCTGTGGATGTTGGGCATGGGTCTGGGGCTCCCGGTAGATATAAACACCGGGAAGCATTTGCAAGGTGTTTGCAGATGACGCTGGTGATGGGTATGGATGAGGATGAATGGGATGAGGTTGTGCGTGGTGGAGAGGCGGCTGAGGTTGTGGATAAGTTGAGTCGGGAGGAGAAGGTGCGTGTTAGGGCCATGGTGAGAAGAGGATGATGAGGATATTTAAGGGGTTATATGATATTGTGGATTGTATAGATAGTGGTTTGGCTTTTGTTTTGCATTGCATACATTGGAATTTAAATAGAATTACATTGTGGTGACATGCCTTTTTCAATGTATGTTCTCACCGTACTCACAAATGCACTATGGATGAAGCAAGAAGGGCCGCTTTTTATGTAAAGATTTTTGGATATACTCGTAGCACATTTACCCAACATAAAAGAATGAACGGGTCTGCTTTTACGTAGAATGCGATTCGACATTTTTCTTATGAGCTACTACATAGGCTGCTGGTATTTCATCTTGATAGTATCAAAATATGGTAATGATTTTGAGAGACAATAATGGTTTTGAGAGATAGTGTAACTGAAGATGGTAACTGAGGATTGTAACTCAGCGGCTGTCATATTCGAGAGCTTGCGGGGAAGTCATCATGTTGCCGTTGGGTACTGTACAAACCAAGGGTCAGTGACCGAACTATGTCTGGCGTCATGGATCTTGGCTTCGGAATCTGGGAGAGCGAGTCTGAGCTGGGCGAAAGCCAATTCGCAAATAACTGTAGGCCAAATCTACAAGAAAGCTGTTTGAGAGAGTTTTAATAAGAATTGTCTACACTGCACTGCACAACAGGTATTGAAAATCCGCATAGCCATAGCTGCTCCATTGCGGTAAAGACAAAAGTATATACACCGACCTCATGGAAAACGGTGAAGACACCGGACCGAGCCAGAAACCAAACAAAACGCCAGACCAGTCCAGTCCAGAAGCAGTTGCTTTTCTGGTGAAATTCACACGAGAGGTCTTGGGGAAGCAATGAGATTGTAGTAGTTTCGAAAGATGAGGTTGTAAGATGGTAAAACGGATAGGTTATACATGGTGAAAAGCCCCAGGCTTCCAGAGAAAAAAGAAAGAAACACGCTCAAGGGATATCGAACAATGCGAATAGAAATATAAAGGCTGAGGAGATGCTGAAGATCATGCAAAGGAAGGAGAAACGGGGTTGTTTAGTTCTCCGTCTTCTCGTACACAACGGGCTCGTTCTGGGTGTGGGGAAGTTGGTTCTCAGCGACCTGGCGAGGAGCAGGAGCAATCTTCACTTCCTGCATGCCCCCATCACCCTCACTGCCAGCACGAGAGCTCTCCCCATTAGGCGGGTGGCCCTCGAGCATCACGCCACTGGGTGCACACAACATCTCGGAGTGCGCGCCGATACCGTAGCGCTGCTCGGCTGGGATCTCGTGGCCATCCTCATGCTGGTCGTGCTTCTGGGGGGTCCAGGCGAGGTAGTCACGGCGGACCTCGACGTAATCGTAGGCGAACTCGCCGAGTTGGTCGTCATCCATACCGAGGAGCTCGGCTTCCTCGGAGGCGCGCAGGTTAAGGCCAGGGATGGCGTTGATGCCATAGGCGATGATGGTGGACATGACAAAGGAATAAGCGGCGGTTGCAACGATATAGGCGATTTGAATGTACAGCTGCTTGTAGTTGTGAATGACCCAGCCACCGACACCGGTACCGGTGTTGACGCCGTCCAGGCCGACAATGGAGTCGTCACCGAAGAGAGCGTTGAAGATCAGACCGACGATTCCGGCGATGCCGTGCTCGGCTAACACATCCATAGAGTCGTCAATACGGATCCAGTACTTGATCTTGGTGGAGTAGTTGCAAACGATGCCGGTGACGACACCCAGGATCACACTAGCCCAGGGAGTGATAAAACCAGATGCGGGGGTAGCAGCGACGAGGCCGGAGATGGTACCGGAACACCAGCCGACCATGGACCACTTGCGAGCGAGACGCCAATCGAGTAGAACCCAAGTGATGGCGCCAAAAGCAGCAGTCAAATTGGTGTTCCAGGAAGCCATGGTAGCGCGCATGTTGGCGCCGAAGGAAGAACCACCGTTGAAGCCGAGCCAGCCGAACCAGAGGAAGACGGTGCCGAGAAGGATGAGGGAGACGTTGTGAGGGCGGAAGTTGAGCATCATCCGTTCCTGTCGGCGACCGAGGACCATAGAATAGGCCAGGGCAGTGAAACCGGAGCCAATCTCAACGGGCCCGCCACCGGCGTAATCCATAACACCGTACTTGTACGCCCAGCCGTTGACGTTCCAGGCCCAGCAGGCCAAAGGGCAGTAGACGATCGTGGCCCATATGAAAGTAAAGACCATAGCTGGGAGAAGGCGACCGCGCTCAGCGACAGCTCCCATGACGATAGCTGCAGTAACGCCGCAGAATTGCATCTAAAACACGAGTCAGACGGTAAATTCAACCATTGTTTCATACAGAGCTGAGAAAGTACCTGATAGAAAGCGTAGAGAAGACCAGGAATCAAAGGCGAACCAGGGCTGGGATCAGCCAGGGTCTTCATCAAGCCAAAGTTGCGCAGGTTTCCGATATATCCATTGGTCGCGGTCGGGGAGAAAGCCAGAGAGTAACCCCAGAAGTACCATTGGAAGGTAATGACAGAGAATGAAGCCATACAGGCCCAGATCATGCTCAGGGCGGACTTTCGGCGAGCAAGACCGGAGTATAGGAAACCGAGACCGGGAACCATGACCAGGACCATAGCGGAGGCCACGATAATGTAGGCCTGGTCACCGGATTGGAACCATTTGTTCAAGTTTTCGGTGCCTGTAAAGGAATCCGATGAGTAAGGAAAAATCAGTCAAGGGCCTGGGAAGGCACGTACGGGAATCACCGCCCAGATCCGTGTTGGTCGAGAGCTTGTAGTCAGAAGGAGCACCGATCCAGTTGTAGGATGCGTAGTCCGGGGCGTACGGGGCTTTCCCGTTAAACGCCGACATGATGAGGAATCAGAGCTCGTGAGAGCTCGCGTGCGTCGAGAGGGATTGGTATGCAGGAGTGTGTGTGTGTGTGTGTTGCGAAAGAGCGAAAGAGCGTAGGAACCCGCAATCGCCGAGGAGGGCGAAAGTTGGAAGTTGGATAATTGAATAGCACCGTGTGGAGAAACGAAAAGTCGCCACGGGGGAAGGAGACTATAAAAAAGACTGGAAAACGTTGCGTCCAGAAATGCAGAGATAAGTCGGATCGACAGTCTCCACTTGAGGCCTAAAATCGGACCTGGGAAAGGGAAAAGAAAAAAAATCAAGGTTGGCCAAGATAGAAAAGGCGGGACCAAGGGAAATTGGAGACTAGACAATTTCGAGAAGGAGAATAAAACCGGAACCCGGGGGAGGCGCCGTTAAAGTCGTTAAAATCGGAGAAGTGTGAAGGTTGTTGGATGAAGGAAGAAGGAAGAATGATTATGACAATAGCAATGGGATAATCAAGTGTCAGCTCCACCGCGATAAAACCTGTGAGAGTGAAACCCTAAGTTAAGTATAGTTCACAATGATCGACCAAATCTTCAAACTGAAGAAACTGAAGAATAAACCCGGTCAAAAGTGTAGAATAAGAATGAAAGACAATAGTATTCTTGTCTAGGGATATAATCAGCTCTTTCATCTGCATCATCATGAAATGCGACTCTATTCGTCCCGGCTCCGATGGCCGCACAGGTGGCAACGAGGCAGTATTTTTCGATTTCCATGGATCCCGAAGTCTCAGCCCCGAAACCGTCTAACTGTAAGCAACTCCGTACCTTCTTACCCGGGGAAATTATGGAGATGGAGTTACGGAGACGAACTCCATTTCTGTGCAGACGATGCACCCTATATATACTTATACGCTCGTTTATATTTTACTCCAAATGCATTATCTTATCATTCTAAACGTGATCTTGATTGATCCCGATCCTGTCCCTAGGTTCAGTACGGAGTACCCATTCATTGGAATGCAAAGAAAATACTCGATAAAAGAGTGAAAAAGACTATATGCTATCCGAGGAAGGCAATTGGACGAGTGACCGCCGCTTGTCGGGCCCCTGATTGGCTACAGATAAAGATTGCCACCGAGCGTTCAGTGACTTTCACTTACTTAAATGGATTAGCACAAATTAGGCTCGGAAAAGTTCACAAGTGGGTACTCAGTTCCCGTCGCATCGGGTTTACCTCCATGATATTCGATCGGCCTGTAATTGGCGACAGATAAGCCCTTTGCCGCCCTACCGGGTTTTCCCGGCTCGGGATGTTCAGGATTCACTATTTCCTGCCGAACTCGGGGCCCATGATCGGGTTGAGCCTGGAGTGAGTCCGAGACAATTTTCGTCGATTCTTTTTAAATCGAGCATATAGCGAACTTGAAGTCTGTAGAATTGATCCCTGGAGTTATATCGGGTGAATCATCGCTTCTATATACGTGCATGCCGCCACTCGGAGCAGAGTAATTGTCATCGATCCGCTCCCGTGGGGCCGGGTCTGCTTCGGCCGCGGATAGGTCTGGGCCTTATCGCAGCCTCAATTGTAGTACAACACTAAGCTGAGCAGTTTGGACATGGAATATTTGCCCGGGGGGTTGCCCATGGGTTTATATGGTTTCACAAGGAGGCTCTTTTTGCCGTTCGGAAGATATCACCGGTGCGATAACCTGGATGTAGTCCGACTGTGTATACCCTCTCTGTTAGGTACCAGGATTTACTAGGGCTGGCTACTCGTGTGACCTGTGACCTATCTAGTGTAGTAGTCTACTTATCTTGCTTATCGCTCAATATGAACCCTCGTGAAGTGGGTCCATGAGACCTTCAGTGAACATGCTTCTTCTAGAACAACCACAGCAGGGCACTAGATAAGCCCCTATAGACTAGGCCCGGTAAGATCGAAATGGAATAAAGCCCCTATCAATTCCGTAGTTAACCAAGTGGGGACTGATCAGCCCTCGATAGTACATAGTCTAGCTACATAACCATGTAGGAACTCCAGTATTCTTTAGGCTAACCGCTCAAGCTCACTTCCCCCGCGGGTGGCGTCACGGGATGTATCTTCGCTCTGACACGCATTGTCTGAAACCAATTTGACATTTGAGGCAAAGGGGAGCTGGATCGACACCGCGGGTCCATACGCAGATCGCAGGTCTCACTTCATGGGCCTGTTCGCCAACCAAAGATCTGTGGTTTCCAATATTGCCTTACCTGTCCTCATTCTTCTTAGAGATACACAGGCATATATCCTAGCACCCAAGGCACTTTTTGCTTCCATCCCGTCGGCATTGGAACATTTGGAGTCATTAAAGAATTTCCAAGCAGCCTTCTTTCTGTTACCTACATCACGTTAATCACTACCAAGACGGTCACCGCAGAACACCACATTAAATGCCCCTTTTTACAATTGTCATTTCATGGGGTAATCGGCTCGGTAGTTTGATAGACTCGGTAGCGATTAACGTTATGTACCTGTCCACTTTTCAGAACCCTCGCCCTCGCTTGGAGAACCAGCGCTTCACTTGATCTCGCTAATTGTCCCCCAGAACTCTTCAAGCTTCGGTATTTGTCTAACTCCAAGCAATAAGCCCTCAAGACGCTTTTCTGGACAAAGACGCCGAACTCGGCGTGCCAGAACAAGAAATCACCGCTCTCTTTCGAAGGTATGTCCCGGATATCGAGTTTGACAGACATGAGCGCAAATTCTGTCGTATGCGGAAATTACGATTCACCCTGGATTGGCACTAGACGTGATAAGTTTGGACTGTAGCCTCACTCAACTGTTTAACTAGAAAGAAGCAGGGGTTGTAAAACTCAAGAGTTGAAGTAGGGTCATAGGTAGAGGAAATAGGCTAGAGGGGCTCGAAACGATCGCACTCTATGACAAGAATGGGTTTGCAGCAATCTAACTGATTGGTAATAAGTCTTGGGTAGAATCGAAAAGTACGGGACTTACCGGAGTCTCTTTCTATGTCCTTATAAAATCATGAGGCACTTTATATCTCTATGCCCGTACTTGCTTGCGCGATGTTGACCCTCACCCGTCCCTCCCCGCCCGGTAGCCCCACGCCCCCACTCACAATACAAAACTCTGCCCATTCTCCAACAAGTAGGCCGGCTGGCCCAATGGCAAGGCGCTTGACTACGAATCAAGAGATTGCAGGTTCGACCCCTGCGTCGGTCAATTTTTGGTATTTTTGCGACCTATTTTGGTAGGAATAGGGAGAGAGCTCTCTCTTCTCTTGCTTGTGAAGAGGAAACGTTAAGTAGTCTTCTTTGTTAGCTATCATCGTACAGCTAAAGGATATCAAATATCATATAGCTAAAGCACAGAACAAATACACATAGGGCTTTAAGAATCAAGGGCTTGCTTGGCAATCAAATCGGGTACGGGCTATATAAACCACATTGGAACATATGCGTGGATTCCAAATATTATCTACCTAGGTACCGACAATCGCTAATAAAACTAACGTAAACACATCTTCATCGGCATAAAGCATCTATTATGTATAGGGGATATCTACCCAATCACGTAGGTTACACACATTCACTGGAAATTCATCCAATGCCGGTAGGAAAGCATATCAGACATTAGCACTGTATCCAGCGCCCAGACCGCGCTGGAGACGAACAGCATTGAGGTACTTGCGGCCCTCATCGATCCAGAACACAGAGCTAGCAAGGCAGAAGAGCTTGAAGAGCGCGCTGAAGCTCAGAGGCTCAGTCTGAAAGACACGCTGCAGGAAGGGCAGGTAAATGACACAGGCCTGGCCAGCCAACGAGCCAAGGACACAGTAGTTGAACATCTTGTTTCCAAATAGTGAGATTTGGCCGCGCAGAATAGACTTGCCCTCGCTGCGGCAGGTCAGGGCGTTGAACATGTCAAAGAGGACAAAGCAGGTGAAGGTCATAGTGGTGTCGTGGGCGGTGACGACGCGGGTGCGTTTGCCTAAGGGCGTGCCATCGTCGACGTCTCCCATCTCATGGATGTAGACTGCTAGTGTGCCAAGCATGATGACCATGGCGGAGGTGAGGACTCGTTGGATGAGGGGCCTTGTCAGGACCCGTGCTGTCTTGGGGCGTGGAGGCCGATTCATGATGGACGGGTCGACTGGTTCGACGCCAAGGGATTGGGCAGGTGGCCCGTCCATGAGAATGTCTAGAATGAAGTTAGAAGATTGAAAAAGATCGGACACGAAAAAGAGAAAACTTACTGATCCACAGAATCTGCATGGCATTCAGCGGATTCTCGAAGCCAAGGGTAGTGCTGACCAGCACAAGACTGAGCGCAGCCACGCTGGTACTAAGCTGGAACGTAACGAAGTTCTGGATATTGTAGAAGATTCCCTTGCCCTGCTCGATTGCTCGTAAAATAGTCGAGAAGTCGTCATCTGTCAGAATCATGTCCGCTGCCTCCTTGGCAACATCGGTGCCCAGCTTGCCCATAGAAATGCCAATGTCAGCCTTCTTCAAAGCCGGTGCATCATTGACACCGTCACCAGTCATGGCCACGACATCTCCGCGGGATTGAAGGGCCCGGACAATCTTCATCTTGTGGTCCGGACTCGTGCGAGCAAAGATCGAGGTAGTTGCTATCGCTTGGGACAGCTCAGCGGTGCTCATGTGGTCAAGTTCATCACCGCGGATGACTGATCGGGAACCCGGAGCCCCGCTGACCGGCATTCCCAGTTTCTTCGCAATGGCCACGGCGGTTGTCTCAGCATCACCAGTGATCATGATGACCCGAACTCCGCCGGACATCAGACGACGAATAGATTTGTGCACATCCTTGCGAGGGGGGTCGTTCATACCCACCAGTCCGGCGAAGGTCAATCCATTATAACGATCATCATCGTTGACCGGGCTGCTAGAGTTGGACATGGGGGTTCCAGAACGACTGCCGAATCCTCGCCTACCTCTATATGAGTCTCGAACAGCGCCGCTAGCAAAGGCGAGGACTCGGAGGCCTTCGCTTGCCATATGCTCTGCAGCATCCCGGATGATCTGGCGCCTAGGCTCGTCCAAGATAACCTCCCGGCCATCCTTGGTCAGATAAGTATCCGACCGAGCGAGAACCTGTTCAAGAGCGCCTTTAATATAGGCAACAGTTGAATCACCAGGGCTACCACCACCAATGATCACACCCATCCATTTTCGCTCAGAGCTAAACGGAGTCTCAGAGACCCGAGCACTGATCCGTTCGCGGACGTCCTCGTCGCCCAGAGTATCAAGAAGATCCAAGATGGCAACATCGGTAGGCTGACCGACCCAACGGCTCTTTACAGCATTCGAGTTTCTATCAACGGTCGAAGAAAGTACTGCGGCGGAGGACGCAGTGGCCGGCGAGTTGGCATGCATGCGGGACAGGCGAGCATTGTTCGCAATATTTCCAACTCGGAGTATAGTACGAGCAGCTGGCCCAGGCGAGAGCACTGAAGTCATATCCCGCTGAATCTCAAAAGGCTCAGGGCTGTCAAAATGCCACATCTTGGTAATCGTCATGTGGTTGAGCGTGAGCGTCCCAGTCTTGTCACTGCAGACAACGTTGACCGAGCCAAGTGTCTCAACGCTGGGGAGTCTTCGCATGATCGCTCCCCTCTTGGCCATCCTGAGCACACCAAGAGCGAGAGTGACAGTCACAATGATGGGCAATCCTTCTGGGATGGCTGCCACAGCGAGGGAAACACTGATCGTAAACATTTCCAGGAGTTTACGGCCTTCCAAGAGGCCAATGAACATGATCAAACCAATGACACCGAATGAGACCCAACTTAATTCTTGGCCAAGGCGGTCCATGGATAACTGCAACGGAGTCCGAGGACTCTCGATCTCCTGCAAAGAAGCCGAAATAGCTCCAAACTCCGTCCTGGCACCCGTGGAGATAACAATACCTTGACCATAGCCCGAACGGACCAGAGTCCCCATGAAAGCGATGTTGTGCTGTTCATTCAGGCGAATGTCGGCACCGACGGCGCCAGTAGCCGGAGCATCGTAGAAGGGGGATCGAGGAGGGCTAGTAGCCTCCAAGGCGTGGACTTTTCCGCCATGTGTACCGCGAAGGGCTGCGGCAAACTTCACCACTGGTTCGTTCTCGCCAGTCAGATTTGATTCATCGATCGAGAGGTCTGTTGCGGACGTGATTCGAATATCGGCAGGGATGCGGTCACCCGTAGAGAAGAGCACCATGTCACCGGGGACAAGGTCACTTGCGGGGACAGTTGTGGACGCTTTTATCGCAGATGACGCTGTACCCGGGCTCTTGCTTCTGAGTTCCCGCAACTCCACCTCAGGCCCCGCGAGAGGGACATTCTCCGCCCCAGAATCTGCTCCCGGAAGGTGACGAATGAGGTGGGCATAATGCGGAACAAGACGACTTAGCGCTTCGAGGGACTTCTCCGACCGGTATTCCTGAACGAATCCGACCGACACAACGATTGTGACTGCGAGTGTAATGCTGAGGGCATCATCAAGGTTGCCCATAATGAAGGAGATTCCGGCTGATGCGAGGAGAAGGAGAATGAGGGTTTCCTTGAACTGCTTGAGAAAGCGGAGCCATAGGGGTTCTGGCTCCTCGTGGGGAAGTTCATTAGGGCCCTCCCGCGCGAGACGAATTTCTGCTTCGGCGGGGGTTAAACCATGCTGCAAGGAAGTTTGTAGGCGCTCGGCGGTTTCATGAGGCTCGAGCCATGAGTATGTAGAGGTCGACGTCTGGGGCAACAGATCCGGCGTGTTAGCGGTGGGATCCTAATTGAGAGGTTGGCCGAGCAAAGACCCAAGCATTGAGAACAGATAGAGCATCCAGGATTTTCACACTTACCGAAGAAGGTGCATCTTGTCGCGCACCTAGTGGATTGGTGGACGGGGGCCGCGGAGACTCGACGTGTGCATTATGCAGAGGTAGCGCAGGTGTCGACCTTGACATCTCTCATGCTTTGACGGAAAGGGAAGAAACTTGAACAAAGAAAAAAGAGGCGTCAAATCTAGTGTAGGACAATTTGCATCCCGCCCGGATCAGACTTGAGTGGTGGGGGTTGGTTGATGGAGGGACGTTCTTTTCCAAGATGCGATCTGGCAGCAGCTTCAAAACTGGGGGCTAGAAGGGCGGATAGAACTGAGTGGGAATGCGGCCGGAAGATCGACGATTTAAGACAACCACCGGAAGAAAACAACAAACAGAAAAAGACGAGCTTGAGTCAAGCTGCAGCACAAAGAGCAACAAATTGACAGGAGATTATCAGAGAGGTCGAATGCGAATGGAAACAGCCAAGTCCCATTGATGATGCTTTACCCGATTTGGTTAGTTCCAGCGAGTTCCCGCATTAAATATTATCCGGAATTTACGCATTGGGTTTAGCGCCAAACATTCCTCGTTTCCCAGCCCCCTTCGATTACATGAGCAGGCATCACTGAGGAGAAAGTGCACCTGACTGCCTGATTCCCACCCGACGCGCATCCCCCGTTTTCTTTTCTGAGACCCATCCCTCGCGCATCAAGGACGTGACTCCAACGCGACATATCTTTAATCTTGGTCTCTTTTGGTCGCGACCTTGTCGCCTTCGCCTATTCTGCTTGGACGTGTACAGCCACCCTCGAGTATTTGTTTTCAGTTCAGCGCGTCAAGCTTCCTGTCACTCTGCACCCCGCGCCGGGCGGGTTGCATCTTTCCACCACCTGGGCAACCTTGCCTGTGTATAGTTACACTTTGAATACGCGCCATGTTCTACTCCGAGACTCTTCTCTCCAAGACGGGGCCGCTGGCCCGCGTCTGGCTATCGGCCAACATCGAGCGCAAGCTGTCCAAGTCGCACATTCTCCAGTCCGACATTGAGAGTAGTGTTAGCGCCATTGTCGACCAAGGCCAGGCGCCCATGGCTCTACGACTCAGTGGCCAGCTGTTGCTGGGTGTCGTGCGAATTTACAGTCGCAAGGCGCGTTACCTTTTGGATGATTGCAATGAGGCTTTGATGAAGATAAAAATGGTATGGACTCAACTTTCTTTTGTTCGACTTGGTCATCAATTAACAATATAATTAGGCTTTCCGTCTCACAAACAACAATGACTTGACGAGCACGGTTGTCGCTCCGGGTGGCATTACCCTTCCCGATGTGCTGACTGAAACCGATCTCTTCACCAACCTTGACACATCGCTACTGTTCCCTCAGAACCTGAACCTGGAATCAAGTGAAAAGCGGCCGGGCACCATGGATTTTGGCAGCCAGCTCCTGCCTGATAGTACTCTCCGTCGTTCGGTCTCTCAAGAGCCCGCCCGTCTCGAGGACCCCAGTCTGGTCGATCTCGACTTGGGTGAGGATGAGATTCCTCTGGGAATGGATACCACCATGGAAATTGGTCGAGACGCTCCCCCGGCTCGTCCGATGGAAGAAGATATGTTCAGTGATTCTGGAAAGCTCATTGACAATGACATCGATCTTGATATCGGAGAAGATGATGCCCCACTGGACAAGATGGACCTGGATGGAAACGACAACTTGAACGACCCCCTTGCCGAGGGCCCAATGAACTTTGCGGGTGATGACGACTTTGGTGGCCTGACTCCTCGCGCCGAAGAGAACCGGTTCGCCCGTGAATCGGAGAGTCCTCTCTCGGATGCTGGGTCCACCCAGATGCACCAGCTCGAGGAAGCATTCAACCGTGACGTGTCTGCTACCCCTGAAGCACAAGCGCAGCAAAACCAGCGCTCCAAACGTCAGAAGTTGATCGAAATGGACGAGCAGGTAACTATCTCGAACAATCAGGTCAAGGCCCAGCAGGCCGATCGCTCTGAAATCCTGAAGCCCACTGCCTTCCTCCCCCGTGACCCGGTTCTCCTCACTTTGATGACTCGGCAACAGAACGGTGACTTCGTTTCAAGCATCTTCGGCGAGGAGCGCGGTCGTGGTTGGGCCCCTGAGCTGCGTGGACTTCTTTCTCTGGACTCAGTCAAGAAGTCTGGTGAGCTGAAGCGCAAGCGCGACAGCGGGATTTCTGATATGGACGTGGCTGCTGCTGATATCCCTGCCTTGGAACTCGGTGACGATGATGCCATTGCCCCCGTTGACGAGGGCATCGCCCTCGACACTACCCTGAACCAGCACTCGGAGATTGACTTCCCCGGAGACGATGGTATTCAGGATATGCACTTCGGCGATGAGGGTGATGCCCAACCCCTGGAGGACCTGGATGATACCATTCGCCCCGTTGACAACGAGGCCGTTTCTGTGGGCACCAAGCATGCTGTACATGTCCTGCGCGAGCAACTGGGTGACTCTGAACAAAAGAAGGGTGTGCTTTTCCAGGATCTGCTTCCTGAGGATCGTGTCACGAAGGCCGACGCGACCAAGATGTTCTTCGAGGTCCTGGTGCTGGCCACCAAGGACGCCGTCAAGGTCGAGCAGGGCACAAAGTCTATCGGTTCTCCTCTCAAGATCAAGGGCAAGCAGGCTCTCTGGGGCTCATGGGCCGAGGAGAATGCTGCCGGTACCGCCAGCCAGCTGACCCAGGCTTTGTAGACGGAGATGAAGATGATTGCTTGTTAGAAAAACCGGGATATACTGGCGCACTTTCCCTTCATGTATAGCTGAGTTTGGGAAGGTCTATGGGTTTCTGGAAGATCCGATAATTACTGAGGTAGCACCGTGTTTGGATGACTATCTGGAGTTCTGGAAGGCTTGGAGAAACGGGGCTATGGGGATTGCTTTTCTGATGGGGATGTTCTTACTGGAGTGACATTGTTAAACGGGTTTACCGTAGTAGTGCTAGCAACTAGATAATGAACATATCAATGTGATACAGCTGGCTCATCCATCTCATCCAAGTAACTTGAACCTACTCGAATTCTTGAATCGTCACAATGCAGGTCATCTCCACGTGGAAGCTACCACGTGCAATATGACAGTGCTTGGCTGCGCAAGGCGGTTGTCATCGTCATTTAGTTGATCCATAGTCAAAAAAATATTCCGGAGAGTATTTTTAGACCTCGAGAACCGAAGCTTTGCCCAACCTTAGAAGCTTTACTGTGCAACCCATGTAGCACAGCAAAGACCCGGCGAATCGGATACTAATATCTGAGCGAGAACCGTCACACCCAGCCCTATTTTGCTTTTTTCCGGGCGACATATAGCCCTTAGAGTAATTGACAGTAAACATACGAGATTAACAGTTCCTCTTGCTGGACAAAGCTATCGATGGTAAGCATCAAACGTGGTCACTTGTCCAAAATTCGGGGTTAGCTTCGGAAATGATATCATTCGCCATTGAGCCGAGGTGGGTAAAAAACTAGCCTTGAACTAGCGATAACCGATTAACAGGCGCCCCTGCAACTCGAATTCACCATTCAGGAGGTGTACCAAGGAAGCTGGAGTTCTCCTTCAATTTCAATCTCTTGCCATTCACTCCCCTCGCGAATCCCGACACCGCATGGCCCGACAAACACAGAACAACCATGTCCGTGCGGTCAACCCCACCCCCCGGCATTCGCGCCGAGAAGGAAAATCCGGTCCCTTGCAATAATGCACGCCTATCACAGGAGGAGAAAAGTCCAGACAAGCTGGAAGGAAGCAAAGAAGAAGAGGATGGGACGTTTGCGCCGATTGAGTGCCCCGCAACGCACGAGCGCGGCCTGCAGAAGCAGCGGTCGAATGCTTCGCGATCGATTGAGCGGAGCTGGTCGTTGAATGATGGGGTTAGTACAGGCGGTGGTGATGGGCTTGAGGGGCAGGAGGATGTTGAAGCTGTTTCGGATGGAGAGACGGGGTATGTTGTTGGGTGGGAGGAGAATGACCCGTTGAATCCAAGGAATATGAATAAGGCGCGGAAGTGGTTGATTGTTATTATTGTTTCGACGGGGTCGCTTTGTGTGTGAGTATACCTTGTACCCTCCAATGCTTGGGGTATGGGTTGTCATTTGGGTTGATACTTACTTGGATAGGACTTGCACGTCGTCGATGTATACCACGACATACGATCAATTGATGAAAGAGTTTGGTTGCTCGCGGGAAGTTGCGACATTGGGATTGTCGTTTTTTATTTGGGGTCTTGGTTCGTCACTGTGTTGGATCTGGTGTTTGGGGTTCCCGTTGACATTGATATAGGAATTGGACCGCTCTTCCTCAGTCCTTTATCAGAGGTATGATCGATCGCCTATTGAGAAGAGCATGAACAGCTGAACATGAACAGTTCTATGGTCGAAGGAACATCTACATCGTCTCGTTTTCACTGTTCCTAATCTGGCTCATTCCCTGCACGGTGGCGCAGAATACCCAGACTATGATCGTGGGTCGTTTCTTTAATGGACTGGTAGGAAGTGCATTCCTTAGTGTTGCTGGTGGCACTGTGGGTGATCTATTTGATCGACATGAGCTTGCCTTCCCGATGATGCTTTATACTGCGAGTCCATTCGTTGGACCTGAAGTCGGCCCTCTGTAAGTTCAATCCACCTCGAATCTATTTTCACAAAGCTAACGGTGTGATATAGCGTCGGTGGCTTTATCAATGCATTTACCACCTGGTATGTTCTTTACCCTTTGCAACATGTGTCAAAATTAACCCCCGTAGGCGCTGGACATTCTATGTCCTTCTTATCTGGACTGGCATCTTGCTCGTCTCGATGGTTTTCCTGGTTCCCGAAACATATCATCCAGTGTATGGATTTTCCTTGAGCTATAATGTTGCTTCGCATGTACTGACCTAGGTAGACTCTTGAGGCGCAAGGCGCAGAAACTCCGCAAGGAGACCGGAGATGACCGATGGATCGCCCCGATCGAAAAAATGCATCGATCGGTGGCGCAGACGGTCTTGCGATCCATGTATCGCCCTCTTCTCCTCTTGGCACTCGAGCCTATGTGCCTGAATCTGTGCATCTTTTCGGCCATCCTATTGGGTATTCTGTACCTTTTCTTCGGAGCATTCCAATTGGTCTTCGAATCCGTGTACGGCATGTCAATATGGCAGCGAGGTCTCTGCTTCCTGGGTCTCTTCGTCGGCATGGTCATCGCAATACTGTCAGATCCATTTTGGCGGCGGAACTATGCTCGTCTGGAACGAAACTACCAGAAGGCCAATAATAAGCCGGACGAGTTTCAGCCCGAGTGGCGGTTGCCTCCAGGTAAGTTTTGGGCCTTTTCAAGACGTGAGTGAGATCTGATTTATTATTCTTAGCAATCCTGGGTGGACCCCTGGTGACAATTGGGCTGTTCATCTTCGCCTGGACAATTTATCCTGACGTACACTGGATTGCCCCCATCATCGGCAGTGCAGTATTTGGTGCAGGGTAAGTACACTTGACCTTCCTTTAGCCGGTCCCTGAATCAGTTGATGCTAATGGGACCGTGTCACTACTAGGACTATCCTGGTCTACTCGGGCGTCTTCACCTTCCTAGTCGATGCCTATCCCACCTTCGCAGCCAGTGCACTAGCAGCGAACAGCTTCACTCGGTCAACGTTTGGAGGCGTATTCCCCCTGTTTGGGATTCAAAGTAAGTTTGTCTCTGAGCTATTTCCATCCCACGAGCAGGGATCGAAGGCCGTGCTCTGCATGCACAGAGGATCCCCGTTGCAGACAGGATGCATCGTGTCTCCAGCCGTCTTGCATCGCATTCTGCTAATTGTAATTATGTCGAGGGCTAACTAACGGCCGCGCAGTGTACAACAATCTGGGTTACCATTGGGCGACCTCACTACTGGCTTTTCTGACCCTTGCCATGGCCCCTTTCCCGTAAGTTGTGATTCGATGTTTCCTGATTTTGCCAAACCTGATCGCCAGCGCTATGGTCTCAAAATTTCCTTCCCCCCTGCATGGCAAATCTCAGGCGAGCTCAAACTTCCAGTTGCAAGCGGAGCCAGGTCCCATAATTTGCATGGGATCTTTCTGAATGGTTCTTTGTTTGAATAGTTTGCTGATATTTGATTTTTGTTAGGTACATCTTCTTCAAGTACGGGGTTCGCATTCGCAAGAAGAGTCGCTTTGCGACTCAGCAGATGTGACCGTAATCTCATGGACCAAACAGCTTTGCATATGATCATATACCATACATATTCTAATCCGGGGAACTTTTACTCTTGGCTGCACGGTTCCAGAGGGGCAGCTGCAGTGCTGTTGATGGCCCTCTTATTCGCTATAAGTGCGAAGACTCCTTACCTTGCGAGTGACCGGCTAGCATTCTGTGACCCGATGACTCTATCCGGACCAGATGTTGAGATCTCGAAGCTCAATGACGCTCGGTCCCTCACCAGGATGATGGCTCAACGCTGCTGTCCCACGTACAGCTGGAATTGCAATGCAGATGACAGAGATAATCACAAAATACAGTTGAAGATTGTACACATCTTAAGCAAGATGCTGTCCGTTTCCACCTTTCCATTCAAACTAGTCATTACGCGAATATAGTTTGATTCTACTAGATCAAAAAGTCCGGATAGCCCACCTATTCCCGGCATTTGGCATCATTGGCCCAGAGCCCAATTCTCTAACACGACCAGGCCAGATGCTAAGCATACGAGCATCATGTGGTCTTGGACTTCAGATGCTTCCAACCTGAAAGCCGATCACTTTTCTCCAGGCATTCAGGCATACCAGTTTGCCTCTAGCCGAGGCACGACCGAAACGCGCAGCTTCGGGAAGAGTCGGGACAACGGAATGCGGCTCCGGAGATCAAAGAAATCGTCAGATTAGACGTGCGGGGAAAAGGTGGCTTGAGAGTCAAAGAAACTTGGTTAAAAGTAGAACAAAGACCTTGAATATTGTGTAGGGATCATCTTTCCACACGTGCGCAACTGCCCGCGGGGGATGGCGCAGCTTTGCGGCCCAATCAAGGGTACAACTACGGTTACGGTACAACGCGCTAGAAGTTACGGGTATTCGTTACACTTGACGTTCGAGTACAAGCATATACAGATATCAGCTATGAAGGACCAGAAATACCGCGTATGTATATTGTTAGGAGGTTCGTATTCTCCTTAGCTACCAAGTTCCTCCCAGTTTTATTCTAATTAGTTAAAAAAAAAAGAAAAAAACTGGGGCGAAACATAAAAATGGCTCATTCGAAGTATACCCAGCTCCGTGGTGAAAAAGAATGTGCACAATCCACATTCACCAGTAATTCAAAAACACAAAAAAAGAAGGATTAGAATTAAAATCCAAGGTTAGAACTAACCCCGGTCTCCTTTACACACGAGTCACCGGTTCTTCTCGCAATCATTGAATCAGCTCGGTTGAAGTCCTGACTATATGCTTAGGCCTCAGTCACGGGAACAGCCTGATCGATAGCCACTTTACGAATAACCTTCTTCCTCTCTCCGCGCATTTCTTTGGGCCCCCAAATCTACATCTTTTTTCCCCGCTGTTGGTCTGAAGCTCTCTTCCCTCCCCTCACCATCTATTCGATTCCCGGCTCTTCCCCGCAGCCGACCAAGTCTGCCCTCTCCACTCCGAATTCAGCTGCGTCCGAGCACAGTTGCGGCATTTACCTCTTCCTTCGCCTGTCGCGTTGCTTCCTATTCCTATCGGTCTTTACGACTCCCTTCAATGCCTCAGATCCCCGGCGAAACGGCTTACCTCGACTCGATCGTGCCTCGTTACACCCGTGACTCGACCGCACGCCTTCCTTCCGTTCCCCCGCTGTAGTCGCGGAACGCGCGACTATACGATTCAACGACCCTGGAGCCGCCGAATTTTCCTTCACTGGCAATACAGGTGGAATTAGGAGCTTGACGAGTCCCGGAAAATATTTGCGACCGGCCTTTTCTTGGTAGCTGTCAGGATTGCGCCAACACGTGGATCCTTTTCGCCGAGATCAAAAGTGTGCGCGGATGATCCCAGCTCTACAACCTCGGGACCTTGAGATCGCGGAAAAGCGAAGGCGCACTGTGAGCCCTTCGATTGATCATATTGTAGAACTGCGACGCTTTTGGGCGTGCCCGTGAATTTTCCTGCATTTGGGAATACATGACGAAATGAACAAAGTTAAATTGAGCGGCTCCCCGACGTCCGACCGGAGTGGCGGGGATCGCGATTCCGCCGATATCACCGAGCACTCAGAGCCCATGGACTCCGGCAAGGACCAGACGAATGGCAGCAAGGCTGGGAATGGTCGTAAAGCTGCCAACGCCAAGGATCCGTCTCGACCGCGACGGAAGAAGGCGCGGCGAGCGTGCTTTGCCTGTCAGCGAGCTCATTTGACATGTGGTATGCATTTTGATCGGCACTGCGTTCTGCGCCGAGTAAAGTGAACCAAACTGACATGCATATTCTTCCTAGGTGACGAGCGACCCTGTCAGCGCTGTATTAAGCGTGGTTTGCAGGATGCATGCCATGATGGTGTTCGCAAGAAGGCCAAGTATCTCCACGATGCTCCGGACGGCGCACTAATGCCCGGCGTGGCTAGCGACAACAACCAAAACACTTTCTACAGCGATACGCTCCGCAACAATCTGCCTGGGTCTCGAAATGGCAGTGCGAATGCTCCACAACAGCAAGCACCCAGCACCAACAATTTCTACCCCACGCCCCAGCAACGAGCTCAGCCGCAGCCGGGATCCTACAACATGTATCAGGAGTCGCCTATGAGCCAGAGCCCTTTCACCACCCAGTCTCCCGTTTCGCCTACTTTCAATCTGAAGAGCAATGGCAATGATCGGAACTCTAGCTTATCGTCCACGGTGAATCAGCAGCCCACCACGACCACTGCTCTCTCAGGCGATACCAGCCAGTCGCAGAACCCGTTTGCAGGACCGTTCTTTGACCCCAGCGATCCGGCCCTCTTCAATTTTGATTTATCGAGCATGAACTTCGAGAACCGCTATGGCGCTCTCGAGTTCGGCATGCTTGGTCACATGGCTACTGGAGCCGGCGATTCACCTACTGATTCGGCAACGCAAACACAGCGAGGGTCGATCGGCCGCAGTGGGTCAGCCCAGTTCTCCACGCCAGCTCCCGGTTTTGGAGAAAGTCCGGGGAATCAGCCTTTCATGTTCGGCGATCCTTTACTTAATGAGTGGCCGACCGGGCAGACCTCGGGCCCGCACGTGAACGTCGGAGGCGTATATGGGCAAAATGGGATGCTGCCCGGACACATGAAAGCAGATGCACCGCATGCATTTGCCATCGAGAGCGGTCCTGCGAATTTTGCCAGTCCAGGCTCCGCGACCAGTCCGCATGTGGCGAATGCGAATCCAGGCTTTGATGAAGCAGGGTTCAATGCGGCAGCCGCCAAGTCAAATACACTTGCTCCCAATGGTACGCGACCGATGATCACCACCCCAAGCTTGAAGCAGCAGAGCTTCCAGCTGGCGCCGAAGCGACGTCATCGCAACCCGTCCGCAATCTATGAGAGCGTGAAGGAGCCGTACGGTTATACGAATGGCTTCCACAACCTCACTGCCTTTATCCAGCGCCGTTTCACACCGCAAAAGACCGTCCGGATTGCCAAGGCGCTCGCATCTATCCGGCCGTCCTTCATCGCAACCACCAAAACCTTGAATCGAGATGATCTAATATTCATGGAGAAATGCTTCCAGCGGACACTATTCGAATATGAAGACTTTATCAATGCCTGCGGTACACCGACCATCGTCTGTCGCCGCACTGGAGAGATTGCCGCGGTAGGCAAAGAGTTCAGCATCCTAACTGGGTGGAAGAAGGACGTACTCTTGGGCAAGGAGCCGAACATGAACGTCAACACAGGCTCATCAGCTACATCAGGCACCCCGTCACGAGGCAGCTTCACTCCGCGCAGCTCAACATTAGAAAACACAGGCGGGCGCCCGCAACCCGTTTTCCTGGCCGAGCTTTTAGACGACGACAGCGTTGTAGAGTTCTATGAGGACTTTGCACGGTTAGCGTTCGGCGATTCCCGTGGTAGCGTCATGACGCGGTGCAAGCTACTCAAGTACAAAACCAAGGAAGATATGGAGGTCGCGCAGTCCGACGAGGCCAAGTGGAACAACCATCTCCGCAAGGGCGGGATTGCCGGCGAAGCTGGCATGAACCAGCTAGGATTCAAGGACGGCAAGGTCGAATGCGCGTACTGCTGGACAGTCAAGCGCGATGTATTCGACATTCCAATGCTTCTCGTGATGAATGTGAGTGCCTCAGTTTCCTTCTGATGGGAGAAGTTTACTAATAATCGCAGTTCCTCCCATGCATTTGATCCCCGTGCATTTAATCGGGTTTTACCGTCCTTTTCATGTTTCTTCTTAATTGTCCATTTCTCTTCATACCCCCAGGCCCAAGCCTGATCCTTTTAGTTTCTCGCCGACTCTTGTTCTGGTATATATCCTTTGTTTCCTGTTCCTGGGGCTATGATCTCCCGGCCTTTGACCTGGTTCTGCTCTTCTTCGTACATATTGTCGGTGTTTGTAGCTCCGGCCTCGACCGGGGCGTCGTTGATATTTTATGCTTTGCGGCGCTCAAAAGGGATAAAAATGATATCTATGGGCTGGGATTACTTTATCAAAACTAATGCCATTGGTACTGTGGGTGTTCATTAGTCGTCTGGTGGTCATTCTGTAGTGCTTTGTTCCAAGGTTCATGGTTTTTGCAACCGACTTGAAGAGGTATCTTGTGCATAGATCAGTACAGTATGTACATTACCTATCGGACTTGTACTAAGAAGTAAATGCATCATAAAAACGGGTGCTATGTCTTGCATGCCTCAGGTGAGACGGCTTATCGATAGCCCCGCGATTGCGATTGCTCATCACTTTGGCTTCGGCTTCAGAGCCATTGTCGCATCCGACAACTCCTAGGCTATATATGGAGTCACTGCTCATCTTCTGCCATACAGCCTGAACCCACAGAGCACAATATCTGGATTCTAATTTCCGCGCCCGTTTGACGGAGCCCACCACCCGACGAAGCCCTCCAGTCACTCGCACAATCTCGCGTCTCACCTCGGCCTTTGTGACTCCCACTCCACCACTCCTTTGCACAAAAGAAAGCATTGCAATGCGCCCCGACAAGCCCCGCGATCCCGTTGCTGGACCTGATGCAGGACCCGAAGCTCCGTTCCCTGTACGCTTATCCGGGCCGGTGATTAAGGGCTTTGGGCGGGGGAGCAAGGATGTATGCACTCAAACACACTCTTTCTAGCTCTCCTATATGCATGTATACCTGCTGACTCCTACCTAAAGCTAGGGATCCCCACAGCCAACATCCCAGCCGACGATCTATCCAAGAAACACCCCGACCTCGAGACGGGCGTATACTACGGCGTAGTAGCACTTGACCCCAAGAGCTACGAGCACGGGAACGACTCGAAGGAAAAAGAATCATCAACACTCCTCCCAGCAGTGTTGAGCATTGGATATAACCCATTCTATAAGAATACCGTGCGATCAGTGGTACGTAGCATCGCAACCCGCTCCCCTCCAGAGTCCATATACATACAGCCTGGACGAATATACCTTGAACACATTCTCACCATCCCAGGAAATCCATATCATGCCCCCTCTGACATCTCCCTCTCCCACGGCAGTCGCCCAGCCGAAATTCAACCGTATTCCCGATTTCTACGGAACCAAGCTTAACCTCCTGATTTTGGGCTATATCCGGCCTGAATATGACTACGTGTCGATGGATGCGCTGATCGAGGATATTCGTGTAGACTGTGAAGTCGCGCGACAGAGTCTCTTGCGCGAGGCGTATCAGCGGTATCTGGTTGATGATGGAAAGGCGACGGAGCAGGTTAATGCGGACCGGAAGTGGTTGGTTACATTCTAGACAGGAGTTGATATAGAAAATAGAGCATTCATAGCAGCATGAACCAAATTAGAGCTTTCTAGGTAACGGATCTATTCCCAATGCTCCGAACTGTACACTAGGTCTGACTATCTTATCAGACTCATCGACGTCATTCCCAAGAAACCTTAAGCATCGGCATTCGGCACTAATTATCCTATTGTCGCATATAATCCAATAAAAAAGCAATTCCGGATCCCCCGGCAAATAAAACATATAAGACCCGACCCCTTCCATCCAGATCAACCACCCAGTAACAACAAAATGGTCAACGTCTTCTCCCGCCTCGCCCGGCGCGCAACCAGCTCCGGCAGCGCCGCAGCAGACGGTGGCACAAAACAACCCACTTCACACGGAGACTCATCAGATCGCAGATTAAGCGCAAGCTCATCAAAACGACTCGGCCAAGCACCGGCAGATGAACCGGTCCATCGACACCTACTCTTGATATCCGACCAAGCCGACTTCGACCCGCGCATCACGCACCGGTTCCAAGCCGAAGGGTTCACAGTTAACTTCATCGGGTTCATGAGCAGTGATGACTCCGAACGGGATCGCAAGGCTCTTGAGAACGCCGTCCACGAAAAGGAAGATGAGTTGGAAGAAGGGGAGAGATTCGCCATTGTCGGTATGCTTCAGCTATATCATCTTCGACTATATCTCCAAGCCCCGGTTCGCTAAAAGAAAAGCAGCATACAGCCGTCCAGCATACTACCTCCTCGGCATGCACCATGTAGTAACCAGCGACACGAACCCATTCCCGCGTCTCTGTGCACTAATCGCATATTACCCTCTCACATCCGCGGACCAATGGACAAGAGACTACCACGAGGGTGAAGAGCAGATCCCAGCATGCTGCAAGACAGACTTGATTTTGGATCCTGGTTCGTCAACATCATATCTCCCCATCCAGATCCATTTACCGGGTCATGTGGCGAAGCGCTGTACATGCTGGCCGTGGATTGTAGCTGCGGGCGAGGGAGATACCACATCTAAAAAACGACATCGATGCTATGTGTATGCGTACCCGGAGTCTAACGCTGGATTTGCCCAACGGAATGGTGAGGGTGGGGATGATGGGGTTAGTTCACAGTTGGCGTGGAGTCGAGTGGTTGGGTGTTTGAAGCGGGCTTTTGGCGTTGGAGGGAATTGGCCGGTTGTGGATATTGAGACTGTTTGGGAGGAATATTGGGAACGGGTTATGGCTGGTTTGGAGGGGAAGGGGAAGGGTGACTCGGATGGTTTATTGGATATGATGGTTAGTAAGGGTGCTCATGAGGGGAATATGAGGGGAATGGATATGCATCTGGGAGAAGGTCCTGCTGTGCAGTGTGTTCCTACCAAGGCTGGTGGTGAGTTTGGTTATTTTCTACTTTGTATAAGGCTTAGGGATAGGGCTGATTTCATTATAGGATCTAATCCTCAGACTTTGAAGTCTTTCTTTGCGGAGACGTTTATTCCTGCTGGTCCGCCTAGCCAACATATTCGTCTATTGTCGCGCACCGTGGGTACAGATCAGATTGTTGATGAGATCTCGTTCACTTTTCGTCATACTGCGCAGATTCCTTGGCTCTTGCCTGGTGTTGCACCTACGAATCGTGACATTCGGACTGTCATTGTTGTGGTGGCTAGTTTCTGTGCAGACAAGATTGTTAAACAGAGTTTGTACTGGGACCAGGCTGATGTGCTTGCACAAGCTGGATTGTTGGATCCGCAACTTCTGCCGAAGACGAATGTGGGTTGAGAAGTTTATAATCTGGGTAAAGAGACCTCGACAGCGAGGTAACTTAACTAGTTGTTACAAGAATGCGTCTGGAAATAAACGATTGACTATAAACTATCATGGGTTGCCGTATTTACCTAAGACTCTAGCCTGTGTAGCGATGAGTGCAACGGAATTTGTAAAGGCATAGAAAGGCTCTATACATTAGTTGTATAGTCAATTGAATATAGATATCGCATGAGATGCGGTCTTTTACACGCAAAATTATACGGAAATAGAGGACCAATGTCCACAACACCAAGCAGGAGGTGCACAAGTACTTGGTATATAGGAGCAAGATTATTCGCTTGATATATGCATGATGCAAGGCTTGGATATCACAGGACGCCTTCACTCAACAGATTAACACATCTAAAACCCTCTAGTACCCCACAGGCCAACCAACTCCTGACTGACACCACCAGCGCTCATCAAAGTCCTCCGACTAGCTTCCTGAGCAACAGGAAGAACATCCTCGATGCGCGCTGCCTCACCACCCTTCGCCAAACCAGCCACCGCAACACCGAGCAGGGTATCACCAGCACCATTAACACTAACCACATCCTCAGGACTCAACGTAGCAGCCGGAGGGAACAAACGCATATAAACACCACCGAAAGGCGCATCAGATGCCGGCGCGCGAGCCAGGATATACGGCGCATATTCCGGGTCCGTGAGGCGGGGGTCACCGGGAGGTAGGAGTTGCGTCAGGAGAGCGCCAGCTTCACCGAGCTTCGTGATGATGCAGGGAATAAAAGGAAGGAGCTGAATTGATTGTTGGGGAATACCCTCGTCGACCAGCGCAGCGGATGTCATATAAACGAGACGCTCGCGCGAGCCTGTTGGAGACATATTCATTGCATCGATGATACTCCACCAACCCTGGGACTCGAAGAGGTCCACCTCACGCGCGGCGGTGTACATAGAAGTCAGCTCGAGGCGGTTCGGACATGCCAGACTGATGGCGTGGTTGGGAACTGTTTGGTCGGGGCCGATCGCCGCGCCTGCGCCGGTGGCATCACGGCTAAAGAGACGGCGGGATTTCGCGACCGAGACAGGCTCGAATGCTACGCGGCAGCTGTGCTTGCGTGCAATAGTGCTCCACTTCTTCAGAACCTCCGAGCGCCAATTGGCATCGACGATGAGCCATGCGGGCTTGGTGCGTTTGAGTAAGGGTTCCCAGAAGCCTTCAAAGTCGAGCTGGTGTCCGGGGAGCTCGACGATGCCCATATCGGCCATGGCGATGACGAGGTCCTTTTTGGCGTCGTTGATAGCGACGTATTTTGCGGTGCGTGTTTCTGGTGTTGCGGGGAGGATTTGTACGCCTGCGGTGCTGAGGCCTTCTTTTTCAAGGGATGCTAGCGCTGTGCGGCCGCTTAGATCGTCGGCTACGACACTGCAGAAGAGGACGTCACTACCGACGTAGTTGGCTGCGAGGGCGACGTTGTGGCCTACGCCTCCAAGGCTTTGACCGATGACGGCTGGATTGGACGTGTGTGGCACAGGGGCGACTTGCACCTGTTTATTGCCGAATGGTGCGAAGTCGCAGGAGAGATCGATAGCAAGCGAGCCGGCAACCATGACATCTACCTTCTCGGGCCGATGAGAAGCTGCGGACTTGACAGGCTTAGGCGTTTCTTGCGGTTTGAGGGTATCATGATCTGATTGAGCAACAGTCGGGATTGCGGGCATGTGTCTATGCCGAAGAAGATCTCCAGACTTAGCAATGAATCTATTTCTGTATCTAGAAAAGCCTAACTCACCGAGCCGCAGACCCTCGGTCCTGTTCTTCGAGCTTGGCAAGCTCCACGGCGACTCGCGTAGCACGCTGGACGTTGCTTTCAATCAGAGCCCGGTTGGCAATCACACTCTTCCCACCGCTCAGCTCCTTAATTTTAGCTAGAATGAATGGCGTGTTATCACTACCATGGTAGCCCTCTACATCGGCGAGACGGACAGCCTCTTCAATGATGCGATCCATCTCGGGCTTTGAGACCGATGCCTCCAGGGGCACTGGGTTGGCGAAGTGGATGCCAGACAAGACGGGAAGTTTAGATTGCGCATCTATACATGTCAATCAAGCTGTTGAGGTGTAAAATAGGGTATACTTACAGATGATGGCAGCGGCTTCAGCCTCGTTCTGGATAGTCCGCGGGCTGCGGAAACCGCTGTCTCGCGTGAAGAATGCAGGGAAATCGACGGATCCCTCACGTCCATCGGCAAAAGTACCAACGCAGACACCTTCTGTCTCAAGGTATTCGAGTGTACGAGGTATATCTAGGAAGCTTTTGCATCCGGAGCTGATGACCGTCACCGGGGTCCGGCCCAGCTCTGTCAGATCGGCTGAAGGAGTGATTAGCTATTGAGCAGATATCTTGGAGAATGCATTGATTACCAGAAATATCCATCGAGTTCTCTCCTCCGCGGTGGACGCCACCTGTAGATAGACTTAGATATTGTCTATGCCATTTAGCGAATAACTTACCAAGGCCACCGGTTCCGAAGATCTTGATCCCTGCAAGTTCCGCGAGAATCATCGTGCCAGAGATCGTCGTTCCGCCATGAATACGTTTCCCAGCCAAGCCCTGGTAATGCATTAGCTTTAGTTCTATTGGTGACTTGGTCAAGTCATACCATGCCGCAGATATAACCCAAATCACGGCGGGAAACCTTCAAGGCGGACTTATTCTCCGCTGAAGAGGCCAGCTCTATAATATCTTCTGCGCTCATACCAACTCGGGCAATACCCCCGAGCACACCGACGGTCGCAGGAACACCGCCATTCACTCGAACGACAGATTCCAATAGCGACGCAAGAGCGATGTTGTCGGGGTATGGGAAACCTGGAGCTAGATTAGCTATATTTGTCCCCCTTGATATCCAACAGCGAGCTGCAGCACATGTCTCTTATAGTACTCACCATGAGTATAGATGGTGGTCTCAAGTGCAACGACCGGCTTCCCTGTCGCGACGGCATCACGGACTTCTTCTGCTACCTTCAGGAACTTGCTCTGAGGGTGTTTATGAAGGTCATGCAGACGGCGAGCACTGGGAAGTCGTGCTGTTCTCCAACAACCAGACCGGATAGCAATCCTCGAAGCGAACATTGTGCAACGAGGGAGATGCAGACGCAGAGAGAGGAAATGTAGATCGAAGAGAAATGGGAGAAGCTGTTATCGATAAGATCGCGGAGTGCGCTCTGTGGCCGCTACGCTCGCCGTATTGCGTATACATGGGGACACCTCATCAGCTTCGTCCGTTCAAAACACCGATCATTCCCCGCCTCGCCTTTCTGCTTTTTTAGGTTTCTTACCGGAGAACCTATTCTCCGGCGTGATATCCTCAGTCAACATGAGGTTCTTCACTGCCTCGGTCCTCGGGCTACTCGTGCCCAGCCTGGCCGCCGCATCCAACATCAGCACTCCGACCAAGCTTGCCCTCCCATCGGACTTCAAGCCCCCACAGGTCTTCAAGAACACCAATTTGGTTCGGAGCACCAATCTGGAGAAGAGCTATATCCGCGAGACTATCAATGTCGTCGTGGAGAATGTCGACAAGCAACCGCAGAGCGACTATTATATCCCCTTCCCTTCGGAGGTGTTTGGCCGTGTAGGCGGCTTTGAAGTTCGGGATAAGAAGGCGACCGACAAGGGAAGATTTGAGGTGGATGCGACTGAAGCTGTGTCATCCAGGTAGGTGTCAATTGGATGTTCCAATGGCTTTTGGATGAGCTGGGCATGTCGCGTGGATTCATCGCTAACTCTCCAATTCCAACAGTGGCAACCAGTACTTCGTGGTTCACTTCCCCGAGCCCTTAGCCCCGAAATCACAGATTACTCTCGGAATCTCCTACTCCGTGTTGAACTCTTTAGTCCCGCGCCCCGCCGTCATTCAGCAGGGCGACAAGCAATACCTCACCTACAGCTTCTCCGCCTACGTCCCCTCGGCCTACCAGACCGTAACACAAAAGACCAAGCTCAAGTTCCCCAGCACCAACGTGCCCGACTACACTGAGACATCAGGTCTCAAGTCCGGTGCCGACCCGGAGCGCAAGGGCGCCACCTATACCTATGGACCGTACGAGACGGCCAAGGTAGCCCCCGGCACCGAGTACCCGATCAGCGTCCGCTACGAGTTTACCAACCCCGTGATCACCGCCCATCTCCTGGAGCGCGACGTGGAAGTCTCGCACTGGGGCGGCAACCTGGCCACTGAGGAGCGATACTGGCTGCGCAACAACGGCTCGGAGCTGGCCAACCAATTCTCGCGTGTAGAGTGGACATTCTCCAGCTACCAGAAGGCACCGACCTCCGCCGTGCGCGAGATCACATACCCTCTGCAGCCCGGCTCCGTCGACCCTTACTTCACCGATGACATCGGCAACGTCTCGACCAGCAAATACCGCCCCGGCAACGGCAGGACCGCCGCCAACTTGGAGCTGAAGCCTCGCTACCCGATTTTCGGTGGCTGGAACTACAGCTTCAAGGTGGGCTGGAACAACGACCTGGGGCGGTTTCTGCGCCAGGTCAAGCGTGCCGACTCGTACGTTCTTAAGGTGCCCTTCCTCCAGGGCCCTAAGGTTGCCGAGGGTATCCAGTACGAGCGCGTTGTTGTTCGCGTTATTCTGCCCGAAGGTGCGCACAATGTTCGCTACCAGATTCTCGAGGGGTCCAACAGCAACGGTCTGCCCGGTGCGAATCACATTCATGCCAGCCTCTCTACTATCAAGACCTATATGGACACCCTCGGTCGGACTACGTTGACCCTGGAGGCTGACAGCCTGACCGATGAAGCGCGCGGCGCACAGCTGTTGGTATGTTTTACAAACCTAAATTTGTATCACGATGCTAATCCACGTTCAGGTGACCTACGACCATACATTGATGGATGCCCTGCGCAAGCCGCTTACGATCTTCGCTGGCTTAGTGTCTGTCTTCTTTGCCGCATGGGCTATCGGCAACATCGATGTCAGCATCAAGAAGCGGTAGATGTGCATTGAAGAGATGTCCTTGCTTGATGTCTTTTATTGGCCATCGTAAAGTTTTATATTCATATACGAAGACAGAAATACAACAAGACTAGTCTTGCTGCATCTGTACCTGGACCATCTGGGGTCCATTTTCGTAGCCGATTCTACCGTGTCGGGTGAGATTCGTCAGTCAATACTTGCAGCATAACTATCTGTGGCGCCTCAATCAGCCAAGTTTAACTTTATGCAGGTCAATATAACCTGCATTGTTGATCATTCCTAAAAAAAGCATAGATAAAGATTGTATCCTCAGATCATCCGATGTCCTGTCCCCACATCTTCTGTCGTAGAAGCTTAGGCTTGGCTGCACACCAATACCGGAACTTCCCACGCCCCCAGGATGCCGACTACAGCAATGTTCGGAAATTCCGAGAAATGCCATCATTGGGCTGTCGGCAGCGGAGGTGAAGACAGAACGAGATGAGTAACAGGGTGATTTGAGGCATTAAGGGGAGATGTATTGATTCTGAATAAAGATAAAGATGCACGAACGAACACTATGCTGATTCGATAATACAACCCCCGAAAAAGGAAACGGCGAAGTATGAATAAAAGGGCAATGATAAGGAAAAGGCCAACACAACGCACACAAAAACAAGAGAAAGCCTTGGAGATTAAATTCTCACATCATGAGGATCGGGCCTAGCTTTGCTTTTTCCCTGACGTCGAGGAGGACTTGAACAAGCTTGACACCAACATAGGACTTTCCCGTGCCAGGTGGGCCTTGGATGAGGGCATATTCTCGTGTAAGAGCAGCGAGGAGTCCCTGACACTGGCCACGATCGAAACCAGTTTGAGTTTCCAGTTCCAGGAGCTCAATAATCTCTGGGAAGTTAGGGTCCAGTTTAACACCATCACTTCCATCTGGAATAGAAGCGAGGGGAAAGACAAACCCAGGCGTTCGAGCGTATGCCGGTGGTGGTATCTTGACCCTGTCGTTATCAGAGTTACGGCCTGGCAAAACCCATTTCTGGAATGTCAATTCTCCTCCGCGCTGGATCCGTTGAAGGTTTTTCAAAATGGGGAGAAAGGTGGCGGGAATGAGACCATGGAATTCAACAAGGATCCCTGGGAGGTTCTCACTGTAAATCTGGTCTTGTGGCAAGCGTGCCGCGAGTTTTACCGTAACGCTAGGCGGAACACTTTCAGAGACGAGATTGCTTTTGCTCTTCTGTGATCGATCTTTAGAATCCTTGGATGCATTCTTTACCGTCACCTCAAAGAATATCAGCCTTCCCTCTTCTAGTCGATTGGAGTCCCGCCACCATTTGCATTTCTCGACTGAAGATTTTTTGCGGAGTTGTGATGGAGCGGAGAAGGATATAGTGGCTTCGAGCTCATTCTTCACGTTGAAAAAAGTTTGCTGGACATGTGCTCCCAAATAGAAGTGTGCTCGGCCATCCTTGTTTGATAGGCGAGGGGCGCGTGTGAGGTCATTTTGTTGCAGTAGGTCCCAAGCACATCTTTGACAGAGCCGAAGATGTCATGACGCAGAAGCCGAAATGTCGAGTCAATATATCTCAGAAAAGGATCCCCGAGGAAGTGCGGCTGGGAAAAGTTGGTGGATAGTAGATATTCCGAGTTGTCGCTGATGACCTCTCCATAGGTCGGAAGAATCTGAATTTGAGAGATGTCTGCAAGGTCGTTGTCGTGTCTGCCACCAGGTATTTCCATATTCATTGGGAACGAAGGTTGGACTAGCCCAGTCCTGCCAGGCTCCTCTTTGAGTGCCTTGGCTGGAACAAGACTGCGGTTTGCGTTTTCAACTAGGCTTTGCATGACTTGTATCCTGCGAGTGCATCGAGGTCGGCCTTGGAGCATGCTTTCGCCATTTTGTAGACCGGTCCATGGGTCAAGGTGAGGAGTGCAGGAAACGTCATCATGGAATCGAGCCCGGCCGACCCTGCACAGAAGCTGGTAGAGGGCAATCAATAGCAATTTCACCATATCTGGAGGGATGGAAGAAGGATTGCTGCTGTTTTGCCTATATCTACTCGACGGATGCTGAAAGGTGCTGCCCAGAAAGCTGATGCTCCATCTCTATTCGCGCCACCAAAGAATGTGTATAGAGTACCAACAAATGAATCAATAGAAAGACAGTTCAAGAGGGAGGGATGGGTGATGTCTTCGTAGACGATTCGTGGCATAGCCCAACTAGGTCTCCTATTGCCCTTAACTGCTTAAAACATACTAAACATCGAGTTGTAAATCCGCTCATGGCCTAACTAACCAAAAATGTAAACAGTTAGCTAAGCGGTGAACTGATAACTAAGGAGTTTTAGCCTACTAGCCGCTATTTTAAGCATTTTGGATCTAGTGAGCTAAGCCTTATTAGGAACTATATGCCCTACCCACATAAAGAGCTAAGCCTAATTCGATTTAGTAGCTTTACTTCCTTACTCTTACTCTCTTACCTTCTTTATCCACTTCGCTACATTCTACCATATTTCTTGATTTCTACTTATAACTAAAAGATTTAACTCCCGTTTTCTCTTACTTCCTCTTACCTCTAAACTTCTACTTAGCTTTATTATAGTCACTTCTTCTTTCAAAGTCGAGATCTACTGCTACTTGCACCATGTCATCGTTGCCGTCTTCATCGTCGTCAGCTAGTCGTATAGGGACATACTCCCTAAACTTCTGGTCGTCGTCCTTAAGCCCGGCTACGTCTATCATGAGTAGCTACCTTAAAGACTGTGGTGATGGTTTCCTAAGCGGCCCACATCGGGCAGGGGGTCCTATTCTGTGCTCTCTTCCGGCAAAATGTCGATTTACCACCACTGGGAGTTTCATTCGTGATGGCCTTCGCATCGAGCGTGAGACCGTAACAATTCTTTTGCGCCACAATATGCCATACATGGAAATCGTTCCTATTGGAAGACTCTCAAAGATCTACCCTGAACCCGAGCCTATCCCCACAATCCTTGTGGTGATGACTCCAGAGTCAGTCAACAGGAATGACCAATGGGTTGTGGCTGCGAAAGAGATCCACCAGAAATTTGTCAGTGAGTTTCCGACGATTTCCGTTGAAATCATCGATGACAGACTTACCCACCCCCCACGCTACCTACCTGTCGAGAGCAATCATTCAGTATTCAGCAAGTGGGACGCTATCTGCGAAAACATCCTTAGGGACCGCTCCTTAGATATGAAGCACTGGAACGGAATCTCATGCTGGCGTCATGGATATGACCCTGATCCAATGAAGAACCGAGTGACAATCATTATCAGCGTCGGAGTCGCTGCAGTCGGGGATTCTTTTGTCATTGCTACTCGGCGTATTCAAGGCATACTCGCGGAGGCTGAAGAGCATGATGTCGATATTCTTTTTCAGGAAAGTTCATGTGAGCCTTATGTCATGAACCCGCTATTGCCCTACTCAGTTTCTTCTGAAACCAAACCGGTTCCCGGAATGAGCATAGGGATCTGCAACAGTTCCGCAGGGTCTTCGACCCTAGGCGGATTCATTGAATTGGAGTTTCCCGGTGACCCCAAGCCCAGACAATATGCTTTGACGTGCTTCCACAGCGTTTTCGCGCCAGAAGGACGCCGAGACAATCTGTTGACAGTAAAGAGCGCACAAGAAGGTTAGTACAGTTGACTCTATCCTCTATGACTCACGCCTTACTGATCAAAAATTACAGCTTTCAAAAGGTGGGAATACGAGCCCGTTCGTCCAAACCACCCAACAGCCCAAGATGTGGCCCCTTTCATTCTGAGAGCGGAGCATCCGTCAACGGATGACATCACGAGAACAATGGCAAAACTTGATCACGAGATCAGTGATATCAAGCACGAAGAGTTCGAGGCGTGGAAGGTGGCCGTCGAGAATGGCACCACTACTGAGGATGGCAGCCGTCAGTATGAGACAGCCCTGAGGCAAATATCGAGATTTACCGAGAAGAAGGACAACTTTCAAGCTCTCCGTGATAACAACGAGCTTGGACCCGTGTTCGCAGGCAGTGGACTGCATCGATCTGAGTATTCATCTCTTCGAAAGGGCACCTCTTTGAAGGAGCGCCGATGCATTATGGATTGGGCCTTGATTGAAGTCCGCAACGATCGCATTGAGAGGGAGGAAGATGGGACACTGAAAGGGAACAAGGTACATACATATCTTCCTTTCCTCATCAGGTTGTTTATTTGGTTACTGACGCTTGAATTGTAGCCTTTCGATTACCATAACCCTGACATTGTTCACATCCCGGGCTTCACCAACACAAGCCCCATCCAATTTGACAAATTCTTGAACGGAAGTGCAAAACTCTACAAGTCCGGAAGGTCGACAAAGGTAACCAAGGGCGTAGTCAATGGTCTCATAGAAGTCCAGCTATTTCATGAGGAGCTTCCCTCCACTGCCCTTGGCTACAGAGAGATCGTGACGTATGAACACGCCGTCGTCACGTCAGATGTGGACCAACCGTTCTGTGAGAAGGGGGATTCCGGTTCGTTTGTGTATGGCTCACAGGGGCAGGTAGTTGGGCTTCTGTTTGCAGGGCGCCTACGAGGCGATATTGGGTACATGACTGATATCCGAGACCTCTACACCGACATCAAAGGGATCACCGGAGCGAAATCTGTTCGAATTCCTCCTTGGTCGCCTAAAAATGTCTCTTAAGTTAATGACATAGCTTAGTGAAAGCTGAGATGTTCTATGCGGAAGTAGATACCAGATACCGATGAGTTTGCTATTTTTATCTTTGGATTCATGCAATGGAAAATGTCGCTGATGGGCCTGTTATCTTTATCTTTCAATTCGTGCAATGCACCGCATGTCGATAGATCACTCTCCCATGTGAGCAATTTGATAACAACATTGAAGATCCCACCTCAGCGTATCAGAGTTAGAATTAATGAGATACGGGGCAGAGATCATAGTTCCCATTAGAGTTATTACCCCACCATGACGGGAAGGGGCGTGCAGGACCCCCGGCACCGAATACCGCAAAGGAGAGGATAAACAGCACGGTCAGACTAGCACCATCGAAGGCGCCAGTCACTAAGTATGAATAGTCCTTGAAGATGCGTGGGTGGTAATTGCGGAGATAGTACTGGACGTAGAGCCCGATGACGGTCCAGCTGAAGATGACACAGGTCTGGCTCTGGTTGTACGGGATAAAGCCAGCGTATTGAATGAATTGTGGCATGTTGATATCGGCAACATCGAAACCGCAGATTTTGGGAGCAAACTATCAAAGATAGGTCAGTGATCTTGTAGAGAAAAAGTGTACTCGGATCGCTACCTGGTAAAAGATGCGGTGGACGATGACGGCACCCACGCCAATAACGATACCGAGAGGTACCATTGCATACTGGCCGCCAACTTTGTAAAGATAGGAAGCCAGTGCCCAGGCGGTCGCGTTGCTGTTGTATGCTTGCAGCGTCGCACCGCTCCAGCTAGAGTTGCCATTGCCGTCAACGAGAATTGCTTTGTTCTGTCTCACGATAGAGATCATAACGGCGTAGTTGATAAATCCGCCGAGCACAGTGCCCCAGATCTGAGTCAGGAACATAACCCGCGGCGGAATTTTGACTAGATCCCTAGGTTAGGTCGGGTCTGGGCTAAAGGGGGAGCCACTTACGGTATTCACCCATTTTCAGATCATTGGACAGGCTGACCGCATTAGCAATAACACTATGCGACCAAGCAGCAAAGTACATATTGCCGACCGGGCGTCCAGGAATCATAAGACCTGCAAGCATTTTTGACAAGTTGTTAGTCGCAATGCCGTTGCCATAGCGAGAGAACAGGATAGTACTCTGTGACATGTTAGTGCTGCTCTGCAAACATTGAAATTTAACAATGACTCACGAAGGGTGCCACGATGGTTCCGATTACTAGCGAAACAACATATGCCCAGACCGGGAGGCTAATACCCTCTTTGAGCACGACAATAAGACCTAGAACGAAGCTGATGACAAGAACCACCACGTACCACCACCAAGGGGCTTCCTTGTAGTGCTTGGTCATATGTGTATGGTGTGGGTCATCATAACGACCTTCCCTTGCCTTTTTGAACGCTTTGTAGATATCCTTACCCCAAAAGAGGAAGCAATGAACAATAAGGGCGCCGATCTTGAAGATGATTAGCTTATGAACGGAATAGGAACTGGAATAAAAAAGTTCAGGGTTTGATACTTACAGCGGCATTGGCCATAAACATAGCAAACGCAAACGCGCCGGCCAGTTTTGGCAGGCCGTACTTGATCAGGGCTGCTTCATCTAGAACACCGCCAGCAAAAACCTTAGTAGTGGGATATGGCTTTCCATTAGCCTGGAGAAGCTTTGTCGACATGAATGGGAGCGATCTCGAGTTCCAGCCGTTTCCGTAGTAGATGCCGAGCATAGCAATGAAACAGACAACGAATCCCGCAGCTTGATGAGCTTGCAGTGGGAGAGGGAGAGAGGTTTGGAAAGAGGTGATCTAGAATAGTCAGTTCCGCTATTCAATCAATGCTGACTTTGGCTTCTTACGTATTGCCAGTCAAAAGAAAAAGAAAAGAGACCTAGTCCTTCATTGTTGCTAGCCCCACCGAAGATGTTAGTAAGGATTGCAGCCTTGCTTCCAGTGGCCTTCATGGAAGCCAGACACTTCATACGCAATTATACGTTAGTGAAGTGGTCAAAATAGATAATTTCAGTGACACTTACCGGAATGGAGACGGAGTTCAGCCAGACGAAAATGTACGCAGGGAAGATTTCGTAGAGAGACATGGCGGCAAAAGAATACCAGAAATATCTCAGCGGCTTCGAATTCTTCAGGTCCTGCCAATGAAGTCCTTGGAGAACTTTGACGGTAGGCAAAGAACTCCAGTAAACGGCATCAACATGCCAGACCGCGATGGGACGCATAAGTCCACAAAGTCCATAGCCAAACATGCCGATGGAGATGGTTCCCAAGATAACAGTTGCCGGACTGAGTGACATGTCGTAAAAGAGCTCCTGCGCTGCAAATACCTGTGAGGCTTCGGCGGCGGCTGAAGCACTTGTGGCAGTGATGGAGCAAATTGCGTGTTCCTTCAATGTCCACGGCCCATTATTGAAGAATTTCAGGACAGCAATGTACATGGGAAGCTTGCTCTGGTCCTGGCCTCGCGCCCTCCATCGAGCCTCGAATTTATCTCCGCGGGGAAGAAACTTGGCCCATGCTCTTCCAACAAAGTATGAGACGAGGACGATGAACGTTCCTTGGATGGTAATTTTGGTCGGTTTGAACTGCACATCTGCACGTTAGCTGAAGCAAAGGGAGGTCAAGCAGAACATTGATTTGCATACATTATAAATCTGGTTCATGACTGCCTGGAAGCATGCGAGACCTGAGGCTAAAACGAGACTTCGAAATGTCAAAGCTGGGTCACCATCGTCCCGCATTGGGAGTAGGTAGGTAGCCGCATCAGCGCCAGTGACGATCACGACGTCTTCACTGTTGCCGTCATGCTCATCGCCGTTATTACCTGCTCCTGAGAAGGATGAGGTGGTGACTTTGGCATCATCTTTGGTTGTTATCACGTCGGCAGCAATTTTCTCATCAATGGCACCATGGCCGGCGACCGAAATGACACCCTCAGGTGGCTTGGAGTGAATCTCCGACATGTTGTGTGTTTGTTTGCTAAGGGCTAGAAGAGTTGAGAACGAAGGTGTGTTAAGCGGTGCTTATCGTGGCACCAAAGGGGTCTCTTATAAACAGGTTCGTTAACCTCACTTTGAGCAACACCCTTATCGGGCAGAATATGATACCATCGAAGCCCAAAATGAGCCGTTGGAGACTTTAAAGTCAACATAGCCAAACCCTGGTAACACTAAAGCTAAGGTCTTTCCCCCTTTGTCTCTGGCACTACTACTTCATAACTTGGCAAGTTAGTATATTGATATGTTTAGCGACCCTTGAATGCTAGAATTTTGCTGCTAACGAGGAACCAGAAATTACCCCTAACAACCTATGCAAAGAATAAGATGAGATTAGGTAGGCGCTTATAATTTGAAAGGCTAGGGGGGCTAATTGTTGTCATTGGTATATCTTATCACATCATCTATCGGCGCTCACTACGAGAAGAAAACAAATCAATGTAACACTATGATATAAGGAGGGATGAACACACGTACTTTCTTTAGATCCAATGAGTCTGCAACTAGCTACAAGTAAAAATTCGAAACAGCCTGCTGATCATCCTTTGACTTTTGGAAAGCTTATTATTGAGAGGACTTTGACCCTACATGGCCGGGTACATTGTAGTGAAAATTAAGGTGTCGGGTTTCCTATTCGGAAAGATTGAGACCTAAGCGGAGGATAAAAAGAAAACAACGGTTCCCCGCACCACAACCACACTTCCAATGTTTGCAATAGGCATGTCTGATCCTATTTATTTGCTACCATGCTCGCTAGACGACCTATGAGCAGATCCGCTATACACGCCTACCATCAACCTCATTACCCTTGCCAACACAAGATATGAAGCACATGGAAAGGGTGACGGATCTGGGAAGCAAGGGGTACAGCACGAGTCTGGTGTTGTAGTGATACAAGCACGTGTCACCTCATTGGGATTTCAGGAACACTGTTGGAGTGATATAGCTAGCATTGAAGCAAGAGACTGTCAAGGCTTTGGCGGTCAGGGAGGCGGGAGAACAGCGAATAATATGATTGGTCCTAGAATTGAGTTCTGCCTGAGGTGACTAAAGCTCGTGTGGGGAACATCAGAACATCACCCCGCAACATCCGCCACTTTTACTCTAAACTTCAGCTTCAACTTCTCCCCTCTACACACTCCCCTCTACACAAATCTTACGCTCTTTACAATGTCTGACTTATCAGATGTTCCAAATACTCAAAAGGCCTTTGTGCCCCTCGGTACATTCATCCCTCCCTCTCCCAAAACAAAAACTAACAACCCTAGAAAACAACCCCGAAGTGATGTCCCACCTAGTACACCAACTCGGCCTTCCACCAACCCTCGGCTTCACAGACGTATTTTCAATCGACGAGCCCGACCTCCTAGCCTTCGTTCCTCGCCCCTCCCACGCTCTCCTCCTCGTCTTCCCAGTCAGCAACACCTACGAAGCATCCCGCACAGCCGAAGACAGCACCCTACCGGAATACACCGGCACCGGCCCCTCCGAACCAGTAATCTGGTTCAAGCAAACAATCCGCAATGCTTGTGGTCTAATTGGCCTCCTGCACGCCGTCTCAAACGGCGAACCCCGTCGACACATTACACCAGGCTCAGATCTGGACAACTTGCTCCGCGATGCCGAGAACCTTGCACCTGTCGCGCGGGCAGATCTTCTCTACGAAAGTAAGGCGCTTGAAAGCGCGCACGCGGATGCAGCGAAGCTGGGAGATACAGCGGCGCCGGAGGCGGAAGATAGTGTTGATTTGCATTTTGTTGCGTTTGTGAAGGGGGCAGATGGGATGCTTTGGGAGCTTGATGGACGGAGGAAGGGACCTTTGGCTAGGGGGTATCTTGGGGATGAGGATGCGTTGAGTGAGAAGGCGCTTGGGTTGGGGGTTAGGAGGTTTTTGAGTACTGAGGCGGCTGGCGGGAATCCGGACTTGAGGTTTAGTCTTGTTAGTTTGGGGCCTGTTTTTGATTAGGTGTCTGTGTTATTATACGAAAGGGGCTGCGGTTCAGGAGCTTGAGGTAGCATCTGGAAGCGTAGCTCTCTAGTTTTCCCCTGGCTCTCGTACCTCGCTCCGGGGCGATGATACGTCCACGATCGCTTTTTACTCAATCCACGATCATTTGGACCGCCTTCCTAAATTAGGCCTAGTAATATTTATCTGACCTCTATAAACATCTTCCACTGTATCTATTTTATCTTCCTTCCTATATCTCTCTGGTTATTTCTCTCTGGACCTACTAAGCTGTATTAGCTTATGTTGGTATATGGCATACATAGCCATACTGATGCCCTATACCATCGGGTCGGCATCTCACGCGTACGAGCATTGCCGCGTTTCTGGTCCTATTCAGGACCAGTCTGGATCAATGCGGTTGGGCGTATCTGACTCAATGCAGTCGTACGTCTACCTGCTAGGGACCGTCGGAGGATCCGGGACCAACTAGCGGTGAAGGTTGTTTGAGTGTCATGTTACATAGAAAACTAACTCCAAGGGAGTAGGCATAAATATCCCCTCCTAGTCATCAGAAAGTATCATCTCGATTCATTTCGAGCATCCTGCTTCAATATTCATTCCTTCTTCAAAGCCTATCTTTATTTTTCTCAACAGCTTATACTACCATTATTTTTGGTTGGTATATCATTAATATCGTTATTATTATCGCTAATACCTATTTCTGTAGCACCAAGCATATCTTCTACCGATATACCTATAGCTATGCCTCTCGATATTCCTACCGATATACTAAGAGTATTCCTATCGGTAATATCGATGACTAGACCCCGTAGGTGACCCCGCGGGATGCATCGATCTCTCTTGATCCCCCGTAGGAATCGCACCGACCGCATTAGATGCATCAGTAGATGACCGATTTCCCTAAATCTCCCGTAGGATGTACCGACCGCATTGGATACATTAGTAGAAGAAAGCCCCGGGGAATGCTCTAAATGCAGGGAATTAGGGCATAATGTTGAGAAGTGCAGCATATCTAGATATTATGTCGGCAGAACAGAGAAATACTAGGCCTATTTAGGAAAGTACTATGGCTAGTTAGGAAGGCGGTCCAAATGATCGTGGATTGAGTAAAAAGCGATCGTGGATCTCCTGGACCGTCTGTTTCTCATACTAGCCTTCAACTACCGTCCTCAAATTTCACCTTTTGAATCATCCATGGCTCCATCAGAGCCACATACCATTTTCCTAATCACCGAACTCCTAGAACTGATCCTACTTGAAACTGACATACGCACTTTACTTACGTCCGCTCAAAGAGTCTGCCGCAAATGGTACAAACTGATTAAGCATTCGCGCGACTTACAGGCCGCCCTGTTCTTCAAGCCCGTCAGATATACCCTACCACGCGGGATGCCGGGCATTCGCAACCCGTTACTAGGGCAATGTATTTGGCCATGGTTTTGCGCAAGACAGGCACGTTCACGGGGACCACCTCCGATAGAGGGAGGGGCGAAGATACCTCAGATCGATGCTCAGAGCGATAGACGCTTTCTCCAGAAACGGGCAAGTTGGCAAAAAATGTTATTTCAGCAACCTCCTCGATCGTGTATTGGATTTGTGGAGAAAGATGGAAAAGTTATTAATGGTCCGACATACACCGAAGTAAGAGTCCAACCAAAGAAAGACTATTTACGAATATGCGACTTGATCTTCCCTTGCTGTGATTTTAGCATTACGTTCTATCTTCACCCTCTACCTGAAGAAGGACTAATCTGGCAGGGAGATGTCCCTCTAGAGGACGAGGAGCCGCTTCCTCGATATCCAAGAGAAATCGACCGGTATGGAGAAATCCCGCGGAGCCAGATAGCATATGCTACATCAACATATCTACAGGACTGTGATATCGTGATTTTCATTCTGGAATGCGGGCGTATCCGAGGGGCTCCTATCAGCGGTAGTTGTTTGCAAGTGAATGTTTGGCTCTATCATCTCTATATGAGTCTCGTCCCTGGGCAAACTTCAGTTCCTATGCCTGTGATCTAGCTTTGTGAAAATGTCGAAATGGAATGAAGAGGCTGAAGTCAACGAAGGGACTAAGATTTGCTATACTTACGAATGTGAAGAGGAAGGCACCGTTGCTTAGACTGTGGGGATAAAGTTAGTGAGGTCTGAAATGGAAGGAGATAATAATGCGATATTGGATTGGGAAATATCATGCCAAGTACCTAGGTATTTACGAGGCCCCGGCATTTATCTATGTAATTTCAGCAGTTCATATCCAAGCGTGAGCTTATAGACGCCGTTACACCGACGATGTAGCCCTAATAGAAAGATTGCTGGCCGATGGCTATCAGGACGAACAGACACTCCTGGAAAGTGGAGCTGAGGCATTTTGCGCGCGAAGAGTATCTAGGCTGCTCGTCGACAGTGAGACTGACCTTGGGCCTTTCCCCTGGTCGTGTTCGCCCAAAATGAAGCTAACGCGAAGGTGAAACTGGACAGATCGGAAAAGTCGAGACTGCGATTGCGAGGCTAATGGGGAAAAAGGAAATAGGGCCACGAGTGGGCTATATATGGTCTCTAAGTGGGGTGCTCGTACTCTTTTCTCTCTTTGGTTCTCACGGCTATACCAACATATTCATCGCAAGTGCTGAAAATTGTTGTCAGTCGCGGCCGAGTTCTGCGATAACTGAATTCAGGTTGATCAAATTGAAGGCCGAAGTTAATTGACTGCTAAGTTTATACGTGTGGGGATATCATAGCAAGTAAGGCACCATAGACATGCTTCTCGGCTTCTCGGCTTCATGCCTCAACCCAACACTCGCGCGCATTGAATTTCAGTACTTCATTACCGACCGCCCACCATCCGGCCGTCAAGTTACGCGCAAAGACCTCGAGAGCAGTATATCGCTCCACCCTTGATGAGGTAAAAAAGACCTTCTCAAACACGGCTTTCAAGTTCGGCTTACGCGAGTGAAGATCCGGCACTGCAGCAATAACTCGTCTCTTGGGCAGATCAACTCGGCATCCGGTTTTCCGTGACTCATTGCATGCACCGATCTCAGTCATGGTTTCTCGTCGACCGATGACCAAGATTTCGTACGGTTTTCTCCAGATGCCATCTAGTGGTGAAATTGGCTGTCCATTAGCTGTAACCTTGATCCAAATCCATTCTTCGTAGATGGTGAAGCCGGTGCTGGTTAGTGCTTCGTAGGCTGTTTGGCGGGATTTTTCGGAATTTGTGGTCCAGATGGCTGCGAGAGATGGCTGGTGGGTACTTTCTGAAAGATCAATTGTGGCTGCATCTATTGGTGTGTTGGGTTGGTGGTATGCGTGGACATGCAGAATATCTCGTACTCGTTGGGTGAGGAGTTCGTAGGGGTGTGTATGGTAGTGGCCGCTGCGACGAACGGAACGATTAGGCCAGGGCGGGTCGAATACGATCAGATTGAAAGATTGGCCTGGAGAAAGTCCGGGAATGGGAGATTCAAGGGAAAGGGAATCTTGTTCTGACAAGGGGATTGTGCAGAGTATAAAATGCGATCCCGACGGGACGATATACTCCGAAGCACTTTCAATCTCTTCGTCATTCGAATTGACCGTTAGAAAAGCAGACTGAGAAGACGGATTTTTCACAACTCCGTCGAGCTCCGATATCGACTCAAACGCATTGGTAGAGGTTGATGACAGAATCACTGGCGGTCGAGTAGAGATGAAAGTACGGTCGTTCAAGGCCAGTTTGGACGTATGAGAGTCTGTGGGCAATCCACTCGGTCGTTTCCTCGGCGCAGAATGGTCACATTCGGGTCCCCGTTTTCTAGTACGGCTTCCTTCCTCGCCACAGACACATCTTGGAAGACACCACCGCCTAGCAGAAGGGTATCCATCTTGGAGAGCTTGCAGCACGCTCTGAAGCAGAGGCTGGATCTCATCATGGAAGTGCCTCTCGCTCAGCGGAACCCGCTCGAGTAGCCTGGCGCGCGCAACCTCGGTCTTGGGCTCGCAGGATGTCGGGTAAGGTGACTCAAGTGGCGGGGACGAGAGGAGGTGTTTCTTTATCCCCGGCTCTGAGTCCAGTAATCTTGTGCCGTCTCTGGGCTCGGATATGATGGAGTTGAATTCTTGCGCTTGGGCGATTGAAGTTGGAATGTCGATGATGAAGGCAGTGCTATGTTCACTGTGAAAGAGGATTGACGGATCCTCGGGGCTGGTCATTACAGCGATATCTTCATTGTTGGGAGACTTGGTGGTTAAATTTAGAGAGGAAGTTCCATGGCGGGAAGCTTAAGCTTGAGTGGAGTCAAACAGTGGAGTCAAATAAAATACACACGAGTTCAACCTCGGACTTTTTTACATTCCAAAACACTATTGAGCTCGTCCATTTCCCTGCAAGAGACACAACCTCAAAACCAAAGATCAAAGGTCAGATATATGGTCATTTGAAACGCTTCCTCATGAAGATACATGAACGTGTCATCTTGACACCAACTTTTTAAGTACCCCATCTATTCCCGCCTCCACTCGCAGCGGCGAACCAGCGTCCACAAGAGCGAAGAAAGGGAGAAAAAAAACCCCCATCATCAAAATCCACTAGATAACCCGCTGGATCTCCATGATAAGATGGCCAAGAAAAGGAAAGAGAACGAGAAAATGAATTTATACAGGTAGATGGAAGACGGGAAAAGATCCGATTAAAAGAATCATACGCAAAGATCAGCGCTGGGCCTGCGTTAGCCATGTACCCAGGGAGATGTTCTCACTGATGCCCACTCACCCGGCCTCGTCGGCCCCCGGGTTGGCCCTGCATAGGCTGTCCCTGGGGATAAAACTGCGGCGGGTACTGGTACATCTGCGCAGGGTTGACCACCGGGCTGAACTGCTGCTGGGGGTAGTTGGACTGGCCGAGCATCGGGCTGGGGCTCATTTGTGCATGCCCGGATAGCGGGGAGGCCTGTTGGTTCTGCATGGAGCGGAGATTATCGACGGAGGTTCCTGCAGGATACCCGAAATTGGCACCCGGCATGCCCGGGTACATGCCTCCGGCGGGGGAGACACCCCGGGCCTGAGCAGCGAGGTAGTTTTGGTACTGCAGTTGTTGTGGGGTGAGAGGCAGACCGGGATCCTGGAATCCGGCACCATTGATACCGCCCAGTCCAAACCCGTTAAGACCATTGATGCCGTTAGTATATACGTCGAGAGGGGCGTTGCCCTGGTCGGCTGAAATGGGTCGCGAGCCGTCGGACTGGCCAAGCATGTTGGGAGCAAATTGGCCGCTGTACTGTCGCTCCAGAGACGGCTGCGAAGGGAAGTTTGTGCTTCCGTGCCGAGAAGAATGGCGGTGCTGCGACTTGTCGGGTGTAGACGAGTGGCTCGCTCCATGCTCACGGCCATGGTGCTCCCGACCGCTGCCACGCGAAGACAGACCAACTTCATCCATCAGACGCTTGTAGCCTTGGCTCGGAGAGGCCTTCAGTTTAGTAAGGACCTTCGAGACGTTCTTCACCACTTCAGATCGCATGGACTCATCAAAGAATGGGGTGGTCAAGACCTTGAAGATCAAGGTCGCGCCAGACGTTTGGTCACTGAGAATCTTTTCCAAGACTTCATCACCAGGGCTAAAGAAGAGAGCCTTGAGAACAATGTCCCGAGCTTCAGGCTCGTTACGCTGGTTGATAACCTTTAGCACAGTAAGGTAGGCAACCTTGTGAGTGCACAGATGTACGAGATGGGGCACAAGCCGGGGTGCAAGAACGGTTCGGCGGTGGGGGAATGTACAAGTATCGAGGAACCAAGTCAGCAACAGGGCTCCATTGGCGTTGGTGGCCAGCTGCACGCTGTGAAGAGCGATGGCAGCCGCAAGCGTCCGTTGCTGGTCCTTGGAGGCGTGGTGGCTTTCCAGGCAGGCTCGCATCGCTCTGGCGCCAAATCGTCCCTGGGAAATTTCCCACATTCGACTCAGCATGGACTCAAAGATAAAGTCATTAAAGGGTGTGCCGAATCGCAGGCAGCACTGTAGGACGTAGTTTCCATACTGGTCCAGGAAGAGCGGGACCGTGTAGGGTCGAAGGGCATCAACAATCACGTTCATCTGGGCTGATGTCTTCGAAACGTCGATGATCTTCTGAGCGGCCCAAGTGCCGTTCTTGTGTACACCGATCTCGGCGAGATGGGGTGCAATGTGCGAGAGCATCTGTTCCTTGGTAGACTCGGAGCAGAACTCAAACAGCTTCTGGACAACGGTGTTACCCAGGTAATCTGAAGACAGCTCCGCAATCTCAGGGAGCATAGCACTAGCAGTCTCTTCAATCTCTTGGATGGAACAGGCACCGTTGTCAATGCGCTTGCGAATATCGCGCAGGCGAGGAGCGTCAAACATGCGCGTCTGACTGGGCTCAGTAACCGCCGGGATCTCATCCTCGTATGCTCCGAAGCCGATAGCATTTTGAATGGTGTTGGTTATGCTGTGCAAATCGTCTTCGGTGGCGCCAAACTCCCGGACAATCTCCACCATCTCGGGCAGTAGGTCAACCAGGGCCGGGATCTGGGGAACGACCCCGAACATATCTGTCTGTGTCACACCATCAGATGCAAAGTTGGACTTGAAGTTTGAGTCGGGAGTGGGAGACGACTGAATGCCATTGGCACCGGGAGTACCGCTTGCCGAAGTGCCAGGAACCTTGGCATAGCCAATTCTGACAGGTCCTGCGCCTGGGAAGATCTCCTTGCCATTGAGCAACGACTTCGCCTGCACAGCGGACTCGATACGCTCAAAGTTGACGAAACCGCAGTTCTTGTGGGTCAGCACGCGGGTAGACTCGATCTTGCCGTATATGCCGAAGATGGCCTCCAGAGAAGTCACGGTGGTCGATACGGGAATACTGCCAATCCACAGAGCCCGAGTGGGACCATCCTGGTTGTTCTCATCTGCCATATCCCCGGGTTGGCGCACACCAATCGCAGGGGCGCCACCTCCAAGCCCCATCATTTGAACTGCCTCCGAGAGTTCATCGTATTCGCCATTCTCAGCGATCTGCAAATCGGCGGCACTGAAGCTGTTATCGAGACGTGAGGGCGTTGCGAGGTAGTTACGGATAGAAGATCGCTGAGGTGGAGCCTCCAGAATGCCGGCGGTCCGAGCTCGGGGCCGGCTGACAGAGGCGTGGCTGGCAAACGCCTGAACCGCAAGGTTGTGCTGATGGATCTGGGCTTGTGTGGCAGCAAGTTGAGCAGCGGTAGCAGCGGCAGAGGGCGTGAGCGTGCCCGAAGGGATTTGAGAATAACGGCTCTCATACTCCAGGTCCTCATCATCCGCGTATTTCTCCTTCGCATTGACCGAGTAAGATCGGAATCGATTATTGTTCTTCATCATCGCCAGCTCTGCCAGGAGGGGTGGTAGCTGAGCCTGCTGCTGCTGCTGCTGTTGCATCAGCACCTCCATGGAGGGCCGTGCCAAACTCGCCCGTGCCTGCTGAGGAGTTTCTGCAAGGCCCAGGTAATCCAGCGTCTTCACATCGGAATCAGCGAGACCATGCCCGGAGAATGACGATTGGCTTGGCGAGGCAGGGCCTTCAGAAGACCGAATACTGGTCAAGGTTGTCGCTCGCTCACGGCCGCTTGGCCAACCCGAAGAGAACAATGATGGACCGAAGGGATTGCTGCCAGACCCTAGCAAGCTGCTCCTCTGCGGCATCGAGCCAGCTCGAAGACGGGACAGTGTATTCTGGTTGGGCACACCGGCCGAGGTCACGACGTTGGCGCTCAAATCCATGGCAGAGATACCTGGGGGTCGGAAAGGGCTAGTGGACGGCGTTGGTCGGGAGGTCTGGGGCATGAACGGCTGCTGGAGGTCAACCTCATTTAGTGTGCCCATGGGTGGGAATCGCGAGGGCACAGTACCCGCTCGAGCCCTGCGACCCGAGCCGCCAATCGGACCATTGTTCGTAGGAATCAAATCGGGAAAGCTGTCCTGGCTGGGCGATTCGGGGATATTCTCACGGAGCGGGGTTGAATGGCCGCTAGTCGGAGGACCCCAAATGCTGGGAGAGATGCCTTCTTGCGCTTGGATTTCACGAGCCCTATATAAACACGAATCCCAACGTCAGACCCGTGCCAGATTACAGGTTATTGCAAAGCTACTTACCGCTTCGGGTATAGACGTGTCCCCAACTCGTGAGAAGGGGAGCCAGCCCCCATCCTCGCACCACCAATCGAGCCAGCAGGACCGAACGGCGACTTTGAGGATCCAGCGTCACTGGGAGAGCTCCGCCCCGTCGATGTACCGGACATGGGCTGAGTAGTCGGAATGTAGTTGAAGTTCATCTGACCCTCTGGGCGCGAAACCGGTAACATTATCGATTAGCTCCTTCTGCCTCTCTGGAAGGCAGTACTCTATTTCCCTTTCACTCCAGTAACCCAATGCAGGTGCCAGAACGGACCGACAGAGTCAAAAGACTCAAAGTGTAGATTTCTTGCTTAGAAGCGGTCGTGCGTCGTAAGCAGCATATGCTGGAATCGAATCGAAGGCTGTATACGGACTCCGATGGTTCCGGGGATGTCGGGCTAATAAAATATCACGTCCTGTTGCAATCAAAGGACCTTGATGTCAGTGATTGAGGCCCTACGTTTCCGGGGACGCAGAAACGGGAGAGGGGTCGACAAAGCGCTTAAAGGCAGTGTTTAAAAAAAGAGAGAGAAAAAAAAAATCTGTGCATATAAACGGCGCCCGGTTGAAATTTGTCCAAGACTGACCGAAGAATACTATGATGGCAGAATCCTAGCGCTTCGCCGTCTGTAAATGTGGCGATCACCGGTCCGCGTTGGAAACAGTCGGAGAGAACCTCGATTCAGCAGGATCGGTCGTCAAGAGAAGCTGTAAAAGGAGAGATGCATCAAAGGAAGTCCTGACACACAAAAAGGAGCGTCAAGTGAGGAATAAAAGCACAGCGAGAGGATGACTGGGTCCGAAGGGATCGACGTGGCTGGAAGGCGGGTTAGTTTGCGCAGCTCCGGGAGGCGAAAGGGAAGCAAAGACCCCAAGGCTGATATGGGGGGAATCACTAACTGAGAGCAAAATAATAATGCAGAAAGGGAAAATAGGAAGGAGAAGTGAGGAATACAAGACAAGGGGAGGAGTAGATAGGTAGGGTGGAAAGAAGGAGAAAAGGTGTTTGGGCGGATGTTCGAGGGGATGTGGTTGGTGGAGAGGCTCCTCTTCAGCTTCACATCCACAATCCAATTGTCTTTGGCCACTCGGCTTTCGGATCTATGGTTTAGTAATTATAGATCTGTGCTGCTTCTATTGCCGTACTTGTTGTCTATAGAACCTATCTTGCATTGAGTACTTAACTACATAACTAGGCCGTGGATGACAGCACACAGCCCCATCGATGTCATTGCTCTGGAGACGAAGATTCGAGTCTGCCTGGACACCATCTGATGTTCAGGGGAATCCCTGACTGAAAAGCGTTGAGACCTCTCATAAAAACCACCACAGACCCCGGCATTCCCTTCAGTCTACAGTTAGTGCTGTTCCTGTCATGGAGGAGGCGTGTTTATGGCATGCCCGGTAGGACCCAAGCGTGGAAACGAACCGAAGCCCCGCATTCCCATGCGTCATGTCTTTTCCAGTTAGACTGCACAGTCATGGTGTAGAAGAACGACTCAATCTGTGCATAGGGAACCGAGTGATGCAATTGCCAATGCAAGGGACCCCATCCTGCTGTCCCGAAACCGCGCCCAAAGACTGTTTGGGAGGTGCGCAAGGGATGGGATGGGTCAGGTACGTGTCCTGGTCCTACTGTAGACTTGGTCCTGGTCCTGGTGGTTCTATACCCGTAATGGTCGAGCTATGTGCCATTCTCACTTTGTAGATCAACAGATGAACATATTGGCTTCTCTTGCTTCTGTTCGTTGATTCGGACCGTGTCGGCTAAGCTTCGGAGGGATGTTTCGGCTTTGGCGGCACGGAAGCCCCGGAGAGTGGGCAAGGCGTGTAGGCTGCAATGCTCACGGGTAAGTGGATGTAAATTGATGAAACATCTATGTCTAGCGATCGACCGGACAAAGTGTAAGAGCTTCGCGAAGATGAACAGATTAAGATAACTAAGTACAGTAGTTGGTGAACTAGCTTTATTTCTGCCCGAGGCACTCAGGCAGCACACGCCACAGGAACAAGCCACACGATCCTCGCATTAGCGCGACGCTTTAGAATCTTGCTTCGACTTTCCTAGTCGTGTCCCTTCGTTAGACACTGGCCTATTTGAGTTATCCGAACCGGCCAAGGGTTCTCTCACACTATATTATATTCCTTTGCAGCCGTGGTTTGCCACAAATCCGCCTACTGTCTTACGATCACGACGCGATCGATCCTCACTTCCCCGGACTCTCAAAATTTGCGCCATGGCCGACACCCTAAAAGATGACCCTTATCCGGGGCTCCAGTCTTCTTCAGAGGAGGAGGAGGAGGAGGAGGTCCGGAAAACAGAGGAGCCAGTGGAGACTTTGATTTCTGGGCGCGCAAAGCGAAGCACCGCCGGACTTCACATGTCGGCGCTCCTCGAAGCGGCCGCAGACGATGACCTTGCGCTACTATTCGAGGAGGTGGAGGACGATAATGAATTCGCAGAAGATGCAGACGCGGCGGAGGAAGAGGATATGAGACTGGACTCGTCCTCAGACGAGGATGATGACCAAGGTCCGAACGCGCCAAACGACCTGGAGGGTGAAAAGCAACTCCAGAAGGAAGAGCGCAAGAAACGCCGAGCGCAGAATGACCTTCGATTCCAGACACTACGCAAGCGCGTCAAAATCGATCCGACCGCCGTCTCCGCCGTGCCTCCTCCCCGTCCTAAAAAGAAGTCGGAGCGTATCTCCTGGCTCCCTACGCTAGAAGATGGCCCTACACGAACCTCGTCTCGCAGGCAGACCATGGAAAACAAGGAAGTCACCCATGCGCGCCTCAAGGACAGCCAGGAGAAGCGCATTCGCATCATCGCTACAATGAAGGAGGCGGAGAAGCGAAAGGCCCATTTGAAGCCCAAGCAAATGACTCAAGAGGATCACCTTGCGGAAGCAGCCAGGATCGAACGACTCAACAGCAAGAGTGTGAATCGGTGGGAAGCAGCGGAGAAAAGGAGAGCGCAGGAGCGAAAGGCCAAAATCGAGGCGCTGCAGAACCGCCGCCTCGATGGCCCTGTCATATCCTACTGGAGCGGACTGGCTACATGGGTGAATGGCCGTCTCACGCGAGTGGGCAAGGCCGATATCAAAGCGAAGCCAGAGAAGTCCAAATCGGAGAAAGATGATCCCAAGAAGAAAAAGAAGGAGGAGCAGTTGCCTTTGGACATTCCTGCTCACCCTGAAGGTGCTCTGGCTCCGCTGGCAAACGGCCAATCCGCTGCTGTCCTGCCATCTGGTCAGAAGGCTTCTCCAAGTTCCCTAGTCTCGGTGATCATCCCGGCTCCAACTGCACCGGCACCTCCAGCACCTAGCACGGTCGGACACGCCAAACCGGACGATCAAGCTACTGGAAGCCATCCAGCGGCCGATTCTACTGGAAAAGATGAGAATAAGACTGCCGATACCCCCGCAGAGATCCCGGTTTCCACAGCCAAGCCCTTTAATAAGTATCCAATACCCGTCGTGGAAATCCCGGCGCCTCGAAAATCTGAGAGTCCCGCCACCAATGAATCACCAAGTCCAAAATTGAGGGAAATGCCCTCCAGGGACGTCGATGCCATGGACGCGGATCAGAGCCCTCCTCAAGCCAATGTCGAGACCGAGGCGTTGCAGCGACCGGCCCCTAATCAACCAAATCCACCGACCGCCACAAGCGCCGACACACCAACAGTTTCAGGGGAGGTCTCTCAGACCAGCATCGGACCCAGTACAACGGGAGTTACACTTCCGCCAGCGCCTGCACCTGCAACCACACCATTGAGCTCTCGAGCCCCTCTCGTGATTCCGGCCGATGCAGCTCCCCTGCACACCGCGCCACCCGAGATGAATGTTATCCAGGGCCCCCAACCGGGATCGACCCTGCCAGCACGTCTTCAGTCACATGAAATGAATGGCTTGCCAGCACAGCCAGAGGTGCCGCCACTCCCGCCGGTCATCGAGCACACGGGCCGCAACCTCACGATCCTCGAGAATTTCGACGACAAGACAGCACATAGTAAGAAGTACAGCATATACTTCAACGCCAGAAAGCCGCCTCGCTTGACCAGTAAGTTATTACGCATACGACGGACAAAGGAGCAAAAACTAATCCATCACAGAAATCTCGTCATCCCTTTGTGTCATCACCTCATTACCATCTCGATATCGTGATCCAGAGACGTCGCTTCCTTACGCCAATTCCTACGCATATGGGCAAATTCAAAAGACGTTGTCACAAGGGTACATTTGGAGTTCGATGCTAGGCTGCTTTGTTGGCGCTGCAGACACCGCAGCGCGCGGTGTCCCCGATCGATTCTTGGGTAAACCAACGGTGGAAAAGACCGAGACCAAAGGCCCAGAGGTTGAGTCGGCCTCGAAGGAGTCGGCGAAGAATGCTCCAAATGGAACAGCCACGGCTGGAACGATGGAGGTGGACCAGGCTAGTTAAAGCGAATGAAGTGTACGATATGTCATTATAGATACCTAATCAGATCCAAACAATGTACCGGAACAAGCTCGGAGCGGCTCCACAATGTGATCATCGATTCGGACTTTCACCTGCGACGGGGTTTGATGGTTGATGATGTATACACCTCCCCGGAGGGTCCCCCGACGGATGTCACGATCCAATCCAAGGTCGACGGCGGCAGTGGTCCGGGGTTCGGAACGGAGGGCGGCGGGAGTCAGTTCACCGTGGACCATAAGAACAACCAAGCGGTCTTCTGACGTGTATGTATACTCATCTGTGAAAATTCTTCGAGTTTGCCTCTATCGAGACCGCTCACACGATAGTCTCATTAGTTCTCATCCCGCACGACATTATCCACTGTATCCACAGAGTGTCAATGACTTCACTGCCTAGAAAGATCGACTCCATTACTATTTTTATTGTGCTTAACTATGACTATAATCTAGCGCGACAGCAGTCCTTTCTCCAGCTTCCCCATCGACTCCACGGACCCGAAACACAGACTGAAGATCTCCAACTAGCACGATGAATCTCGTGACGATAACAAAACATTCTAGAGGCTAGAGCATCTCACCAGCACCAATAAAACCTCTTAACCCACCATGACGATCTAGAACATAAAGCCCGGTTGTGCACGGCCAACACTGTACGTGTCAAGGATGTGTCATGGTGGGACGAGAAGGGGCCGAAGGTCCACCCTCTTCACCTTGAACCAGTTCCATCTTTTAATAACTTTATTGTGCTTTTTATTTGTTATACTATTGTTACTTTTTATTTCATTTTATTCATGTTCGGGCTCAGAGGCATATATGGCGTCATTCGTGTGAGAATGGGAATGGCCAGGTCCACTAGGGCAATGGATCTGGGGATGGTGCGATCAGGCCAGATCCGACCCCTCCGTCCACGCTAGTGTAGATGAAACCTGGAAGTTAGGCTGCAGGCTGCAGAGCATATCGCATTTGCGCTCGGATCTAGGCCTAGATCTTTGAACTAAGATAAGGTACCCTCGGATATTCTCTAGGTGAAAGGGAGAAATAGAATGAATATAATAGAACCACATCCATTGTAACAGAATAGAGATACATAGTCCTGAGATAATTATAGAAAATGAAACCGGAAATGGTCAAGGGCGAATGAGTCAGCCAGTCTAGACATTCATTGCGTGTACTCCGTACTTACTCCGGCCGGATTCACCCACACATCCCGAGGTTACCATATTTGTAAGTGGGGGAGACCACCCGTAGATCGTCCCATCGAGTCTAGAACTCTTCGGTGGTCATGGTGTGCTAGTCCTCCACGTCTTCCTTTTTTATTTATACTTCTGGTGTCCCCTGCTTTCTTACTTTCTTCTCTTTGACACCAGCATATTCATCAACCATTTCTATTGTCCACTAAGATTTCAATCTTAGTTTTATAGTTTCATTCCCAAGTATGTCAAAGACTCTTATCAGCCACTGGTTGAAACCCGACCTTATCTCTCCCCATTCAGCGGGGATGGATAACCGTCGCCGTCCCGAGTGACACAACTGACTGACCTCTTATCAGCTTCATTCCCCCGGGTTTCCTGGAGAACATACATATTTGCCTTCCAGAAGTTAACGATCCTGCACCGACCCGTTTTGTTTTCTCTTGACCGCAACATTGCATGCAACACCAATCCATTCTTTCAAATCCCTCGTGCTCCACACCCGGCCTGAAGATAAGATTGTGTGAGGCATTTTGAAGCCAAAAGGGCTTCACCGCCATCCCATATGACTCAATCTACTTCCCATCGTCGTTCCCCTTCCTCTCCTCATGCCTCCAAGCCTAAGTCCTCTCGTCCGGTCCTACATCGACGAGGTACTTCCGGCGTGAGCCTGTCCATCTCCAAGCTAGGATCTGGTCACTCTCACTCCAAGGGTGTGGGTAAGAACAGGGACGACGGAGCCGACTTTGATATGGCTGCCAGTTTCCTCAACTTTTGGTATGTTTCCAATCCTTATCTCTCCCAGGGGGAGACAGGGTCTTCCCTGCATGCCTGTTGCCGTCATTGGCCCTGCTCCCAGTCCGGTCAATCTTGTTTTAAATCGATGCTAACGCCATCAACAGCGCTATGTGTGAAAGACAAATCACCGTCCCTAGCAACACTGTCTTATACTGCAGCGAAAGGTGCGTTATTTCGTCTGATATCCCCTTTAAAGCCAAGGTGTCTCAACTAACACCTCTCTCTATAGTTGTCGTCGCAAAGACTCTTGCAAACCACTCTCCGCCTCTATGCCTTCCATGACCAACATGTCTTCAATGAACACCACCACCCCTCCCACATCTCCGCCTCTCTCCCCACGAACAATTGTGCCTCCCATGACTCCAACCCGAGTCCCATCCAACCCCATCCCATCCATCAGGATACCTACCGAGCCCCACGAATCCCGAACAGATCTTGACCCCACTGAATGGAAGCCTGTAATACTCGGCGCCGGCAGCTCGCTCGCCTCCTCTGAGGCCTGGACCTACCTCTCCCGGTTCCACGGCGGCGACGAGACCCTGCTTGCCCGGCGGTCCCACCGCAGCACCACCAGCCTGCCCGCACTAGTCGGCGGCACCCCCGCTCCATCCCTAACGAACACTCCCTCTATGGCCTCCTCCTACAGCAGCACCGCCTCCGACTACCTGGGCAGCATGTATGAAACCAACCGCCGACCCCTGCCACCCCGGCACAAACCTTCCTTCCCGTCCAGCGCCGCGACCAAAGGCGTTGAGCTGGTGGTGCCGCACATCGCGACCACGCCTGACGTCGTCGCCGTCGAGATGTCCGATTCTGGCTCCATCTTCCCGGCTAGCAGTGCTGTCTGGGAAGATGCCTGTGAAAAGTCGAGGCCCATCGACATGATTAGGTCTGTGCAGGCACGGGCCCAGGAAGCTTGAATTTGAACAAAGTTTTCGATTCGAGTCGCATTTACTTCTCATGTTTGCTTCTTACATTCGGATGGCCTGGTGAGGGTTATGAGTGATGAGGAAGGATTTTGCTCAGATACAACTTTTTGATCTCTTGGTTCCAAAGCTTAGCAATTAGACATTATTTTTAATCTGAAATGAAATGAGAACTCTCATGATGCAAAATCTCCTAGATACAGAACTAGCCTGCACTTGCGGAGTTCAATGTTGCTTGGTCAAAATCCGAGGTTGCCCGGGCGGATGGAATATACATGCAATGTCTATAACAACGATCCCGACCTCCGCACCCGCTCTTAACCTCGGGGGCCGGAGGCAACCTTGGAACCTTGAAAACATAGAAATGGTCTAGACCTTGACGCAAGTCTTCCAAGTGTATGAGCACTTGAGATCAATAACTTCTATTTATTCAAGATCCCCACAAGAGCACGCACCTGACATGCCGACTTTCTCCCTCATCCCTCAACCTCCAGAAAGCGAATCACGCTCTCGTGAGAACATGCGTAACACGTTACGTACTCTTATCACTTCGGGGGAGCGAATCGGTTCCACGTCGCCTGGTCATCAAGAATAAATCCACCCAACCTTGAAATTCCGATGCGCCTTGTGCAAGGTAAATCTAAAGCCTCGGGCTCTATGGTAGAGGTATATAGCAGATGCAGGTGGTTGGTGAACGGACCGAGATTGTGGATTCTACTGAATAAAACTCGTCAAGCAATGGAAGTGGGATCCTGATAATTTTGAATTACCAGGAGATACGCGGGAAAAGACTGAGACATAGCATAGCTCGAACCAGCTAACACGCACCCTACCACACTAGATATACAACCATGTCCTTACAGAAGAAACAATTACCTGTACGCAAATGCACTTAAAGCAAAGCAGCGGCAACTGAGCTTAAATCCGAAATACAGACAGAAATACAAAAGCCAGAAACCGAGACAATAAACCCTTGTAGATCTCACCAATCCGTCTAACTAACGTCATCCAAGAACGCACCAAGTACAAAATACACTTCCCAATCCAACTCAGCGCAGTCCACAAATCTAGAAATCACCAGCGGTAAAGCAACAGGTCCAGCACCCGTGAGCCTGTCGATAAACAGGCGAAGTCTGTAACAGTTAGCACGTATCCGAAGCAAAGAAAAGAATAATCTCACCTGAGGCCTCTGACACTGAGCCGCCTCCTCACTAGGATAACACAGTCCAATACAGAACGCATTCCCCTCGTCAGCACCATGCTGCTGATTCAACTGCACAGGCGCGACATTGGTACCCGGCGCCATGGGCTGAATGGGCGCGATACCGCCCTCACCTGGCTGGGCGTGCGCAGGGTGGAAAGGCGGGTGCTGGGGTTGGTTGAATGCGTGCGTAGGGGCAGGGGTAGGCCTCGAGCTCAACGGGGTTGAAGAGGCCTTTGTGAGCATTGAGCCGTGGGAGTAGGGCGTGGAGTGGTAAGGGGCAGAAGAGGACATGGCTAAATGCGAGTACATTGAGCCTTGGGAGTACATTGGCACATCGGAGTACGTTGGTAGGTTTGAGTGTGGTGCCATTGGATCGGCCCATGCCATTGGGGCGTGGTGCATCCCCGTGGACGAGGGTGTCGACGCGGGCATGGGCGCCATGGTTGCAGCCATTGCGGAGGCCATGGAGGATACCAGGGGGGCCATGTAGGCTGGGATGCTGGGATTAGCATTTGCAGTGGGCCTGGAGTAGAGGTTTGGGTTGTGGATGGCCATTGGGTTAATCGGGTTGTTTTGTGACTCCTCGATTTGTGCTGAGACCTGTGCTGCTAGCAGGGAGGTTGAGAGGGTGAGGACGGTGCTGAAGTGCATGATGGAGTCCTCGTGGGTTGTTTGGCGATAAGTGTATAGATCCGAGTGTTGGCGGTTTGGCGGTTGGCGTTGATGGGGGGAAGGAAGATTAGGGATTTCTGTAGCGATGGTCAAATAGCTCGCTATGTCTGGCAAGGGGCTGTGTTTGGGTGTGGTCGTAGATGCATTTTTGGTTTTGCGCGTATGGAATGCGGGTAGTATACAGACCATCTTGATGGTATGCTACGAGGGTGCCCAGGTGGGAGAGGACACGCATTTTCCGGCATTATACAATATTGCATGGCCTGTGAGCTACACAGTATACTCGATTGATCCATATGCCTGGAAGCCATTGGGGACTCCTCGGGTGGTTGATGAGAGGTAGTCGAATTTCTGTTCTACATTCACGGTTGTCCTTTTAGGCACGTGATGTATTCGTAGGTCAGAAAAGGCGGACACCTAATTTCTGAGGCAAAGAGGGGGTAGAATTAGTGCAGTTAATATGTAACGGCCGATAATGCTGAGAATTTGATTAAGGCTCTGCATGATTGAATGGAAAGCTCTAGTGTTTGATCAATTATCAAACCATAAAGCTCAGACATAAGACTTCATAGAATCAAACTGGAACAAGATCATGACAACTTACCACTTACCTACAATAGATACTGTAGATTTTCCACATCCATTCAGTCTGCTCTCTCACAAACACCAAAAATCCTTCGCATCAGAAATAACTGAAAAAGTAAAAAGTGAACCACGGAATTTGCCTCACTCATTCGCCACCACGCACGTCACACACGGCTGGTGAACATGCCTGCGATTGCTGAGACAAATCTAAAATTTCAAAACAAACTTACCATAACCGCTGCCGGTAAGTAAAGCGATACACTGACAGCTGTTGTACCACGTTACCACCACACGACGCACCTTAGGAAAGCTTGGGACACGCGACATAAAACAGCAGAAAGGCTGCTTCAAATCAGCCTCTTACTCTTGATGCTGCGAGGTCTACAGTGCTCCTCAGCCGTGGTCATTGATGGGAGCTCATCATGTGGTAGTCCTAGTATCTTCAGCCGTTAGCCCATCAAGACTTGGCCCTTTCGGTACCTTGGGTTACTTGGTGATTTTTGGATAGGATCAATGATAATGGTCGAATAATGAGAGTCTCTCTATCCGAGCTTGCGATAATCCATGACTTGACACATAGCTGATCACTAACCACGTCACAGATGGCCGAAGCCCCTGAGTGTACAAGAAGCTGAGATATCGCGCCATCGCAGAACGCTTGTATATATAGACTCGCAGGCCTGGGTAGGCTATTGGCAACCTGCAGGCTGCAGCCTATTTGAGGATTACTATACTCTCGGGCTGCCGGTTGGTCCTAGTGAATCTGCCACAGTTGTTGGGCGGTTACATTGATTCCCTAGCTTGAGTCCTTCTGTAGCTATAGCAGTATTGTGCACGATGTGAACACACGATCGTATTTACAGCTGCTTCCTAGGTGCCCTACCACCCTTTTGTGGCGGCGGGTGGTGTGGACCCCCTCTGTACACCCCATCATCATCCGCCAGGCTCCGCAACTCGCCAACATCCGTGGTCGCAACTGAGACCGACAACCCCTGAGAATTGGCATAGCCAGCAGAGAGCCGTATACTCTCCTGCAAATCTCCAATATTGTAAACAAGGAGCAGGGTATCCTCATCCGAGGCAGTTTTCTCGTCGGCGACAAGGAACGTAGTATAATCTAGTACGGTCTCCGCTGCGTTCTTCTGTAGAAACTGGGCGATCTTGTTTATGTCCCAGCCAAGGAAAGGATACTGGAGGGACTCAACCGGCGGCTTGGTGACAGAGTCCTTTGTGTACTTCTGGAGTTCGGCCGCGTCGGCTGTCATGACAAGGATAAGGCTCGGAGGTGAGTCAATCTTGCTTGAAGCATCGTATGCTGTCGATAGGACAGAGTTAAGAACCTATCACTGTCAGTTAAGATAAGCTTCCACCCAGGGTCTGAGAGGGTTCCGTACAGAAGATGACACCTCGTGGGTGCAGATGATGGGAATAAGGCTCATTGTGACTGACTTGTCCCTTGCGGTGTCTGCTGTTGATTTAGGGTTGGAAGGGAGGACGAAGGTGTTAGATGGAGACTTGGAGGCGCTGTGGGGGTGGTAAGACGCTGTCAGCCTAACCGGTTGTTACGTGACAGCCTTGATGGAGCTGCATTAGCGGTTCCAGTTATGGGGCGAAGAATAAGGCTGATGGCCGGCCTGAAACTTGCCTCATGCCGTTCTCTCTATACAGTCATTGGCCGAAACGTCTGTTTTGCTATATCCTCCCGCAACATGTTGCGTCTTCCTTTTTATTTTTCACTTTCAATACTTTTTTTTCTCAAGCAGAAGCTTCTTTTTCCAATTCATCTGAGACATACTAGATGAGAACCGGAAGGAGATATGCCGCAAGATCTCGGCCATTGACTCGTCCAATGGTCCATTTGCATGCTCTCAAACATATTCTGTGTGTGAAGAGGCAAAGGTGCGCTATTCGGAGCACGTCCTATATTCCAGCCTAAGATAAAGGCATTGTATGGTTACGGCTGTTCGCTCTGCCACCCTCCCGGTTCCTTTTGCGCTCTTAGCTTGTGTTGAGATCAGGATTGGCTACCCTGTCTAGGCCTCAGGTGCCTAGACCTGTGGTTTCCTTGTTGTCTCGGGCGTAGTCCAGTCAGCCTGCGGGCTCAGAAACCAGCAAGCCTATAGCATCTGTGATAGACCGATGTCCGCTTCATTTCCTGCGGCTGTACACTACTTGGGGTAAGTGCAATGTAACCCAATGACGAGTCTCCGCAGATCTAGTGCTTACAGCACGAGCATCAGGCATGGTTTGGGAAGGGCAGTGCAGGGTAACTTACCGGCTCTCGACGAGAACTCCAAGGTTCACTTTGGGGGCCGTATGCACCGACCCAAAATCCCGGTTCACAAACCTAGGCATGGACAATGACCAGGAAAATATATAAACAGCTCTCCTGAGCAGGCCATCTTCATCTTCAACCAAAGGCACTGTCTAACATCAATCGAAAAGTCATTCATCACTCCAAATCTCTAGCTATGCGTCTATTTGTCTCCGTTGCCCTTACGGCCTTAGCCTGGACCGTTAACGCAGCGACATTCGACTGGGACTGCACCAACGCCCTAGGAACATGCCAGAACTACTGTTTCTACGCACAGTGCCGGGGCGGCGCAGGCCAGCAATTTACCTATGACTCGGATAAGACCAAACGCCCCGGCCGGAGACAGGCATCTGGGTGCAGCAAAACCCCCTGTAGCGACTCCAGCCTGTCGTACTCAAAATTTGGCAACTCCTGTGATGAGTTCCCCTTTGCCAGTACGCAGGAGGGTGGATCCGGAGCACGCCTGCGGTGCGTCGATTCGTCGGAGAATAGCAGTATGTCCACTCTCTTCCGGGACAGACTTGAGTTCAGTCCACTAATGCATAATACCGTAGGTGAGGGTGGCCAGCTTAGCGCCTTCTACGGCACCATCAACAACGGCGACAAGTTTGGCATCACCATTGAGAACTGGAAGGGAGCGTACGTTTCTAATCTCCCCCTCCTTTATGCAGAAGCTTTGCTAAATCATAGTCCTAGTTCCTACTGTGAGGACAACCCATCCTGCACGAACGACGGCGGCGAATTCTTCCTGGACCCTACTGGTAACTTCATCGACGGCAAGAGGAGCATTGCTGGCCGTGGGCTTAAGCTTGATCCGGGCTACAACACTCCAGCGGCACGGCTCAGGACAATTAAGACAGAGGATGGCAGCGAGCACCTGGTTATTGCGGAGGATGGTGCGAACCCGCTAAAGGCGGGTGACGAGATTTGGAGTGCGCGTCGGAATGCTACTTTGAAGATAGTTGACTGATTAAATACCGTCGGACAGTGGAAGAGGTGGATGAAAGGAGAGTCAGTACCGGGCTTAGCGAAGTAGGCGGGGGGATGTTGTTAGGACCATATTAGCATCTAGTGAGATTAATGCAATCCCTTCGGGTCCAATGAATGTACAGTCCGGTCTGTATGTCTCTGGTGGTCCTTGAAGTCAAGAGTTGTCAAAGATCAGAAAGAAAATAAAGAGCAAGAGCGAATCACAATAATATCATTCAGCAATTAAATACAGAGTATACTTAGTACATCTTTCAATCTGAGTCTGGATGGATGTTTCACTGGACATTACATATCTAACATAGAGTTGGCGGAATAATAACATCCTGAGATACCTGACATCCATATTCGTATCCAGTAATGCGGATTTCACTCTACATTGTGGTCCATTTGGCAAGGTCTCTATAATCGAGTGAGTCAGCTAAGGAAAATGGCCCTTATGAACCTCAGTTTAGCGCTCATCGATGTGGTGATCTTTAATAGACTATGAGTCAGCAAAAGTCATCAGGTTCGACGAAGTTATAGAAAGCGACAGGTTGAGGAGGACAGTTACAACTTGCCAAATAATGTGCTAAGGATTCAAACCGAGAAGAGAGAAGAGGAAGCCGGTGTTGGGTGATGAGAAAGAGGTGAGCCTAGGTCTCACCATCAAGAGCTTTCCGGAAGTTACCATCTTTGGAAATCTTATAGCTATGCAATAACGGCAATAGCCTCGAGTAAACTAGTCGGTTAGGACTAATTCTTCTCCTATTTCCTGGCTAAAGACTTAGAGGGACAGCGCGATGTAACCATACTGTTTGCCGCAACCGTGTTGGCTCGACATTCTCATTTACATTAGCTCGGTCTGTTCCATCTCAGCAGGAATCAACACAATCCATATTTGAGGACATGCATTATATTAGACGAGGCACGTATCTAGTAGAAGGTATTGCCGTGACCTGGATCCCATCAGACACTAGTGAAATTGGCCAAATGAGCAAGCAAAATACTTTTGTATTAAAAAGTATACAACGCGCTCCGTACATGGCAAATTGAGCTACGGGTGCGAAGGCCCAGCCCCATGAGAGGGGTGGCGTAGATGCAGCAAGGTTCAGGGACTTCTGTATCCCGAAAGATCCGCTTAAGACTGCATAATGTAAGTCTTCCTATATCGGGCGAGCCCCGCGTGCAATCAACAGTGCAACGATCATTTCACTATGCTTTTCATTTTTGATGGCACATTTCAAGGGAGTCCTGGCAGACATCCCTCGTGTGCAAGTGGTTCCGCCCACGGCTCGATTGCGTTCAGATTCGCACCGGCGTCAAGCAAAAGCCTGGTCACATCCGGATAAGCATTCTGCGCTGCTTGGCACAACGAAAGTTGTGTCGGCATAGAATCCTGGTGGTTAACGTTGGCGCGAAGCGAGAGAAGATATCGAATGCGATCGATAGTACCCATCTTAGCCTCATAGTTCAAAACGGGAGCGAGGCCTCTCGGTATATTCCTTTGGGTGCGGTGCCGTTCCAAGAGCCATAAAGCAGAATAGCGCCCGAGAAGGATAATGGTCCTCGTACATTGTTGAATTGATATTTGCACCATTTTCGATGAAGAGTCTTAAGACCGCAATGTTATCTGAATGCCGTTCAATTGCGTGATGGAGGAGTTGGCCTTTTCGAGCATCTCCGCCAGGACTGCGCATAAGCTGGATGACTGATATTGGGGCGCTCTTAACAGCAAGAGAAAGAGGGGTCAGATCAATAACGCATTGTCAATTGGGATCAGCTCCATGATCAAGGAGCCAAGCTGCCATCTCCTCGTCTGCAATAGCGTAGCTGAAGGACTGTTATAACGGTATCTCTGATGACACGGATTAGGCTATTGGGACGAGTCTTACCCTAGTACGGGAGGTTTACGCTCGCTTATGGGCTGATTGATATTCCATCTATTCTGAAGGAAAACTTCCAGAGCATCCTTCCCCTTCACCTTGATGGCTTCCAATGCATAGAGTTAATCCATGGTAAGCCGCGATCAACGAGCTCTTCGATGAACGGTAAATCATCTAGCTTTATGGCTTCAATCATTATCGCATAGGAGTTAGGAGTCGCATATATCAAAGTCCTCCGATGAGGAGCTTTGCGAGTCGAGAATTTCTCGGAATTTCTGGATATCACGACCGACGCAAGAAGCATGCAATTTCTCAAGAGCCGCTGGTGGCGTTCGAGTTGGAATTTGAGGATATTCGCTCGGCTGCACAGGAGGCTAGTCTGGTGGAGGCAGAACATCCATGGCGGGCTGGATGAGAGAAACTGGCACACTTGGGAGCTTCAATGAAGCAGGAGGTATTATACAGTGGGGTTTCATATGTTTGAGTCCGCCTATTTTCTGCCGCCACAAACATTCTGAATCATCTGCTATTTATATGCAAAACTCTTTTAATAACTCATATACCACTCTTTAGCCCTGAGCATAACTTGGAAATAATTAATTGTCAAGGAATAGCATGATAAACTACAAAACGCGCTTCTACAAGCCAGGTGGACGAAGTGGGCGGTGAAGGTAATAAGGGCGGTGAAAATTAGGCGGTAGAATCATGAACTCAAACTTTTGAACATCCACTGTACTCAACCAGTACCCATGATGAAGGCCATCATCATTAATCACATCCCACTGCTTATTCCAGCTCACTCTGATGGCATCCTTTTATGCGACTCGGCTTGCCATGAGGATAATAAGCGACCGCGATGTGGATCTCAGTTGCCAACACGACAGCATCGAATCACTGGCAGGCCCCCTTCAGAACAATCTCGCTCACGACCAGCGAACGTCTTTTGCCACCGCTTCCATCGAAGAATCATAAGAATCATTTCACAAGGGACATGGAAAGAGATGATGGTTCGAATGACGCTGACCAGTGAAGCATCCACTCTCGCTGACATTAATGCAGAATAGTCAACGCTCCAGCACTCGATCCATCCCTCCCTCATCATACCGCGGACCTTTCGACAAGGGTGTCTCTCAGGCTTGCGAGACTGTCCGACCCGGCGGTTGAATTAGCCTCAAGGGATGATGCAGGCAGACTTGTTTTGCCACCAGTTCCTCCATCGGAAGCCCATAAGCAATCATTTCCAAGACCGTTCCCAAAAGAACCCCGACGTAAGAAGACGGATGAACGATGCTGCGCCCCAAAAAAAAGAGGCTAACCAGCACCCACTGCGCTAGACATCAACGCAGAAGAGTCAACGCTCCAGCACACGATCCATCCTTCCCTTATCATACCCCGGACCTTTCGGCAAGAAGTAATTCAAGGCTTGCGACATTGCACGATTCAGCAGTTGAATTAGCTTCGGGTACAAGAACGGCACATCGACACGTTGTCGACTTCGCCACACCAAGCTCGAGGCGAGCAACGACCTTGAACAGCTTTAGAGAATCGTTTATGTCCAAGCTTTCATCTCCGTTTCGTGAGACCAGCGACCCCAGCGGAATAAAGGCCACCCAGACAAAGCGAAAACATAGATGACACCTTGTCGACTCGCAAGGACAGGAACTCCGGTTTCTTCCGCAGTTGCACAGCATCTTCCATGATCATGTCTCCAGCTCAAGGTTGCAAAGACCCGATGGATCTTTGTCAACTGGGAAGGACAACATGGTTTGGGCAGCAGTTGAAGGGTCAGCTGTATAGCACGGTGTCCATGATCATGTTTCCAACTCAAGCTGGGCCATCGATGACCCTTTGCCAATTAGGAAGGATGGAAGTCATGCTGGGCAGCTGTTGAAGAGACGGCTGTAAACACGGTCTCCCATCAAGTCTCGGCTAAGCTTGCGAGCGTATGGATGAACCTGCGTCAACCCAAAAGAAAAAATGCCTGGAGTTCACAGCAATCCAAGATTTGCATAACGTCATACTCCGTCGTCATGACTCTAGTCTAAGCTTGTGCCCTTAGATAACCTGAATGACGGCGAAGTCATCGACAATCTGCCGACACAGACCACGGAGCCGGTACAATGTCCTTTGCTAGGATCCCGGCCTTGTCCAATAGACATCCTCCAAGCGGTATCCTCCTCGTTATATGCAGTTGCCACTTCGCACGTCCGAGCTGTTCAGCTGGCCAAGGCCCCGAGCAGACAGTTGCCACCGCTGTCGTTGGCGGTGGCCAGGGTGAAGGCTTAGATGGAGATTTAGCCCTCTGAATCGACACTCGATATCGAAGCTTTCTGACTCGGATTGACTCGATATGGCCATGGTCGACAGACTAAGATTCTCGATGGGTGACTGTACTGGCGTGCACGAAGTTCGGATCGTTTCAGTCGCTGTCGTTGGTGGAGGCAGGATGAAGGCTCGTCAGCCCTCTCGAAATCGATCTTCAACAATCGAGGAATGGATTGCTGTGAGAAGACGCGAATCAGCAAGCCTTGCCAGCACACTTGGATACCAGCGCCAATCGTACCCTGAGACCCTTTCCAACGGCGGTTGTCCAAGCAGCCTGGAGGTTCTCTGATGTTTCCCCAAGAAAACCCCCTTGAAACGTCATCTGGAGCAGTCCATCAGGCCCCGGAGTAATCCTATGATGTCTCCCATGCTGCCAAAGCACAGTTACTCCCTCCAGCGCCTTCCGTCAAAACGGAATCATGGCGTGCTCCTGCCAGTGTGAAAGGGTCAAGACAGTCGTCGACTAAACACCCACTCAACATTCTCTGCGGCATATCCATTGTCGGTTGAGTTGACAGGTCCTAGGGAATATTGTATCGTCTGTTTTCTTCTGTTCGCGGACGAAACCGAGAGGTCATTCGGGGGTCCAGGCTGGCAGGGACTGTTCCTGGTGGCAACGTCGCTACTCAACATGGTTAGTTGGACAATATCAGGTCATTCAACGGATACTTTGCTGAGAGTTACAGCTACCACTATGAGCTATATTCCCGTTGTCTCTTCCTTGCCGTGAGGAGGAACTGCGACGTGGTGGCAAGCGAGGTGGTGGCAAGTGGGTGTTCCTATTTCCAAGCAACTGCCGATTTCTGCACACTTCACGTCGGCCGAAAAGGAATGTCGGGACCAGCCAAAGACCACCGCAACTCATCCCTGTCGCCTGCAATACGAAAGCGACCTATCGAATGAGCTACCAGCGCCACAGAAACAGGATAAGGGAGGATGAGGTCCGGAGGCGAATCGACTGTGATACCTCGAGGTACCGAGGATTGCACGCACGATTGGCTGGTAGTTTTTCCGGGTCAAAGTACTACGGTGCGAAGAAGTCAACAAGCAATATATGACAGCTGGTTTTATGGTCATACGAGAGCAGACCTGCTAAATAAGCAGCTCAAGGGGCACACGGACTAGTCCGTCCCTGTTGCGACGACGACGCCAGGTTGTTGTTGGTCGAATATCGACTCGACTCGAGAACGGTAAACTGGTTTTTGGGGGAGGGTACAAAACGTTCCACCTTGCCACCAGTCTCTCTTGGCTCCCTACGTTTTCTCTTCTCTCTTCTCTCTTCTATATGAGCCTTTCAACGTAGTTTCATCCGTGCTCGACTCCGGGACAAGCTAGCCGGAATACAACGCATCTCAACTCAATAACTGTATGGCCGACCCCTTTCTCCTTCTCCATCCTCGCGGGCCTCTGCGTCTGCGTCTCCTATCTTGCTTCAGAATCCCGTTTGTCCTCTAGATTCATCACTTCCCATTATTACCATCATCTCCATCCTCTGACCCAGTACTGACCGTCTTCGGCATGAAGGCGCCTGCAAGACACTTGCAAGGGTCCAACCCCGAAAGCATACATCGCCCTCGATCTAGTCCCGCATCACTTCATACGGGCAGCCCTGTTATAATTCGAATTCCTTGATCTCTGTAGCATCGCCACGGCCAGCGGATCATCGCCCAATACCTCAATATGTCAGCAGGATTCGGAGCCCGCGACATTGGCAGCCAGGGAGGCCCGGCCGAAGACAACCTCAAAGAAGCAGCCTTGTCGGCAGCAACGAGGTAAGCAGCTCCAGTCTTCCAGCCCGCGTGGTCATATGGTGCTTTCCCTTCCTTTCAACCATGTCCCCGTGGTCTCGCGATGAGTACGTCCTTGTCCTTGAAGCGAAAGCTGACCCGGTCCCAACAGCATTGGAGCAACCGCAGCAGACAACCAGAATGCACCTCCGGAAGATATAGAGGCTGAACTGCAGCACTACAACCTCCTCCTCGGCCAGCTATTAGGCGTCATCTCACGCGGCGAAGAAGAGTCGGTGTCACGCGTGATTTCCGCCATCCGCTCGGGCGCCTCTCATCGCCAGATTCTCGACCTCATCGAACAGCTACCCAACAGCCAAGCCGAGAGCAGCGGGCCCATCTAAGTCGGCATTATACCCTTCCCTGGGCCTATAAGAGACCTTCCGACGTGGAGGGGGAAGGCGGTCATGAGAGCACGCAGGACACAATGGCTCACGGAGCGAGAGATCAGGATCAGGGTTGAGATTCTGAGTTGCAGGAGGCAGGTTCCAGCCATTCAGGATTTGGAACGAGAAATACTGGAGATGGGTGCGAATCGGGGCGGAAATAGCGCAGATAGGGTTCCGCGGTTTCCATCTCTAGCAAGGCTTCACACCTCGCCAATGCCCATTTGATATATTCTTCCTCTTCAAGATCGCTGTAGCGTCATTTACCCCGTATGGCTCCGGGCAGAACGCCTGAGGACAATGCCGGCGACGTGTTCGAAACCATGGTCTGTCTAAATCATGAAGCCGGCAGCATCAGAGAAAGGGAAGAGCTTGTGCTTGGACAGCGTGATGTTGATTCGAGCTAGGTTGGAAATAAGTGCGCCATGGAGAATGCAGCCTTTAGACCCTCGGACCGTGCTGATGTAGAGATGACATGCAAAGCATTGGCAGCGAATCAGACGTCAGTGTGAGAAGGGACGAAATCGAGTTGATGAACCAAGTCCTACGGAGCTCATGGCAGGACCTGCTTGTCTCCCTGATGAACAGAACACCGGGCTCTGGGTCACTATGTGCAGGCCCATGATGCGCTTTTTTTAAAGCTGACAAGTGAAATGGCACTTGTGGACCTGTAAGTTGGTTCGGATTCTATCTCCGTGTCATCGGAGCGATAGTATCACGGCCACTGGAGCACCCTTCAGCCCTTGTTCTTGGGCGATCTCAAGAGAAGAGACTAGCAATCTCACAGATTTCACAGATTTCGGAACGGACTCTCCAACACCTACTTCAAGAACACGACCCCATCTTAAGAGTCTCAGTGGTTCTAATGGCTACCAGGAGCAGGTCTACAACATAATCTTGCAAGCACCTGATCACAAGCACTCAACATCATCCTCCTCTCCATTCCTCCAGCATCCTTCTCAACTAACCTAACATGCATCAGTGTGTTCCAGAGAACTAACCACCAGTACCATCGGCTTCCCACCCAAGTCCCATCACCATTCTCCAGACACCACCCGACCGGACATACCGAAAAGCAGACCCGAGCACCAACCCAGGTATGATGTGGTTTCCAACACGCCATGCCCAGACCTTGCGCATCGCAGCCGAGAATCCTGGTGTGTAGGATAAGATCCCTATCGAGGTACTCGGGCAAGGATGCCATGCTGAACCTATACGCGAACATGTCCCTCGATCCGACGGTGACTGAACCCCCGGCCCATCTGCTTGGCTTTATACCGTGATGGCAGAGGTGGGGACCGGGAATTGGGCGTCGGCAGATATTTCAGACCAGTTCGTTTATGGGAACAGATTATCTGTCTCCTGGGGCTTGGATCCCAGTACTCGTTACCTGTGGCTGTAGTCAAGGACTATGCTCACATGCCAGCAAGCTAGGACCAGAAAAGGCCTGGGCAGGCGAGTATATTAAGAATAACAATTGAAAGCAGGATCTTCGACACGGAATATGAATATGGGATGGAATTGATATTGGAGCGTTAAGTGTCAACTCTACCTACGTCTGGTGGAGAGGGGACAGGTCATTTCAAGCCAAGTTAAGATGGACTTTGAACGGGTATATGACGCGAGATCCCTCGAACGAATATCTGGATTGGCATGTCTTGTACTGGCAGGCTGTACAGGTGCAGGGCAGTTCTATGGTCCTTTTTCTATTTGATGAAAACCTTGGAAGTGGACTTTTCAAAGGCTTTTTCTAATTAAATAGTCCCGCGGAATAGAAAGGAAAACCTTGGAAGCTTCGCTGAATTCTAACCACGGATCCTATTTTAAATCTCATATATCTTCAATGCAATCCAATCATACTCATACTCATAACCAATGCGTTCTCATTTTACGGGGTACAACGGCCCGTGAAACGGGGATACAGCGAGCAATCACGCACAGTATACCGAGCGCACAGCCAGGCTAGGAAACGCTCCAGACCGAGACCGTAGCCGCCGTGGGGGGAGGTACCATACCTATTCAGAGTTAGGATGTACATTCTTTAGGGGAATATGTTAGGTGAACTTACTTGCGCTGGTCAGTGTACCAGTAGTAGGGGTTGGGGTCCATGCCCTCATGCTTGTAGGCGGCCATCAGCTCGTCCCAGTCATCCATACGCATACTACCACCGACGATCTCGCCGACACCGGGCATGAGAACGTCGACACTCTCTGTGACGCGGCGGTCCTCGGGGTCCTTCTTCATGTAAAAGGCCTTGATCTCGGCAGGGAAGTGGGTGAGGAAGATAGGCTGGTTGATGATATCGGTCATCTTGCGCTCAGCAGCCTCGGCGATGTCATCACCGAAAGTGTGAGGCTGGCCCTCTTCGTTGGGAATGTCGTGTTCGCGCAGCCAGTCAATAGCATCGGAGTACTTCATGCGGCGGAAGGGACGGCTGGGAGGCTTGAAGTCAGGGTTGAGGGTTTTGATGTAGCCAGCGATCTCGGGATCGGCGAGCGTGTAGTCGATGACGCGGCAGATCACGTCCTCCAGGTGATCCAACAAGTCTGAGAAGAGGATAAAGTCCAGCTCAGCTTCGATGTGCGTATACTCGGACAGGTGGCGGCGGGTCAGCGACTTTTCGGCGCGGAAGGATGGGCAGACACAGTACACGTCGCCCAGGGAGGGAAGGCAGGTCTCGAGGTACAGCTGCGAGGACTGGGTGAGGTAGGCGTTCTCGCCATAGTAGTCAAAGCCGAATAGTGTGCTGCCACCCTCCACCTGGGTCTGCACCATTGCCGGAGGGGTCACCTCCAGCATGCGGCTCTCCTCGAAGGTCTTGCGGAAGGCCCGCAGAACAGCGGCGCGCACCTTCATCACGGAGGAAGATGTCTCGCCGCGCAGCACCAGGTGGCGGTTGTCGTACAGGGTCTGAGGATCGGCGTCGGGGGCCACACGGGTGGTGATGGCCTCTTTGTCACCGGCAGCACGGCCGATGATGGTGAAGAAGTCGGCATGCAGCTCACGGCCGTTGGGAGCGTGGGCTCCGGCCGGGAGGGCGCGCATCTCACCGTGAATGATCATGGAAGTCTCGAGGGTCAGGGTCATGATGTCGTAAGTCTTGACCATGTCGCCGGTCAGAATGCACTGGAGGTAGCCGTAGCCATCGCCGAGGGTGATGAAAACGACATCCTTCTGGGTGCGCGCACGGTGGACACGACCCAGAACGCGGACACGGGTGCCAGGCTCGTCAGAGCCGGGGGCGCGCAGCTTGACAATGGCCGGGTCGGTGACATCCAGACGAATGCGCACGGGCTTGGGCAGCGAGGCGTCCTCCTTGATGACCACCTTCTTCGCCTCCTCGAGAACCTTCTGGCGCTTGTCGGCCTCGGCCTTTTCACGGATAGCCAGCTCCTGCTCCTTGGCGGCCTTCTTCTTGCGCTGCTCGTATAGGTTGGTAGCCTTCTTCATGGCGGACTTGGTAGCGGGCTTCCACTCCAGCTTGGCGGCGGGGTCGACATTCTCGCCGGGGGCATCGGTCTGGGACTTGCGGATGAGGTACTGGATACCCTCGGTGGTGGGCGCATGCTGCACAAAGGCGTGCAAGAGGGTCTTGTAGGGAGCGGTCTCGGAGCCGGTCGCAGTGTCGTTGTCGAGGCCGACGTCCTCATCAATATAGATAGATGGTGCCATGGTGGACAAGTCTGCCTCTGCAAGGACTGGGTCCAATCGGCCAATTGACTGGAGAAGAGGGTTTGTTGGGATGGTAGGTTCTCTGAGGATGAGCGACAAATTAATAGTGCGTCTCACATGTGAGTCATATATATCGGGATGGGCTGGGGGAGATAAAGGGAGTGTGCATAGCACCAACCTCCAGTTAGAACGGTTCGGGAGACATACCAGTCCGAAATCTTATCTTGCGGTCAATGGCCCAAAGAAAGAATCGCACAGTCGCAGTCGTGGAGGGGTAAATTTCCGCTGATAGCAGATGTGGTTCCCCGCGGGTGCCTGAGGCAGCCACTGACTCTCGGTGTCCACGGTACCTACACACTATACACGACTAGTACTACTTTGGACGGGAAATGTGTAGTGAAGTGTGCTAGAGTACAGTTTTGGATTAGTATAGTTGATAGTAGCCATGGTTGGCCATAATATCTCAATCAAATGTACTCCGTACATTTATCTCCCTAGGAAGTATAGCAGTATGGCTCTTTAAGACAATTTTTTGAATTCGTTCCTTAGCCCATATAGCTATACAATTTCATGAATAAAGGTCACGGGATAAGAGGCTGAGTCGTTTATACAAGAATCAACTGTTCCTGAACTCCACGGCATTTGCAAGGGGCCCGATGATTGGTGGGGCCTGATCCAGTTCTGCAGGAGCCACGGAACTCAGGGACGCGTTTAGTGTTTACCTGGAGAAAGGGCTTAAAGCAGTACAAATCTTGAACTATTATTTCCTAGATATTTGATACCTCCAGCCCAAACTAATAACAAGCATGAATCTACTCCCATAGTTAGTTACTTGTAGTATCCTACTATGAGGTAACCACCGTAGTGGGTTTAGTACCCCTTGGACCTCCTTTTCTCCATGGAAACTAGAACTTCTGCTCGTTGTGATCTTCCCTCTTTTCCTTCCTCTTTCTCTCTTCCCCCTTTCGCCTCTTCCCTTCATACCTTGCCTGGATTCACTTCCTTGCCTTTCATTCTTCTTCTCACTTTTCTCCGCTCGTTTGACCTTTCTATTCTAGTCACTCACTGTAAGTTCTCCCCACTCCCCTCCACTCCCTCCTATTCTCTATTCCTAACTCTTCCTATCATCCACCCCTATCTGATTCTGATCTCACTCCACTTCTTTTTTTTCCCTTTTCTTTTCCCCCTATTCCTTTTTCCTTGCCATCCCACTTATCCTTTTTTAGCTAATGACACATCTTAGTGCTTTTTTATTTCTCTTTCGGCTCTGCGCCTTACCTTTCCTTCTGGTTGGTGCATGAACCTCGTATATACACGAACATCCCCCTTCCTGAAAGGTTTAGCCAGTTAGTGCCATCCCTATCCACTCTCCCCGTGATGCACATTCCAATTGACATTTCTATCCTTCTAGACACGTTTTCCATTTGATCTTGTCGCCGAACTCGAACCTCTTTCCTCACTTTGGAATCTCTACGGCTGTAGCGAGTTGGTCCCCCTGAATGGTGTGATTTGATATTCCCCTTACCTCCAATTCAGGCCATTCGAGTCTTCGGGGCTTCTTTCATCCCCTGTTTGGTCTTCTCTCTGCCTTCGAGGGAACACCGATTTGGTCTCTGAGAACTTCACCTCGCCATGCAAGCTTCGGATGCATCAGGCATCCGAAACAATTCTCATCTGATTCCTAAATACGATACGGGCTTTTCACACGGCGCCTACAACTCGAACAATCCCAACTCCTTAAGAGCCCGTCGCGCAAATATCCCTGCCATAAATACTGCCGCCGCCGGCCAGACCGCCGATATGTCCTCCGGTGCCGGCTTCGATATGAACTTTACTCCCCTCCTCCCTTCGCAGTTGTTTGTCGGCAGCCCCTTTCAGCCCGGAACCCCGTCCGCCTTTCACTCGCCCCAGTTCGCCAACTTTGGTGGTTTCCCGCAAGCCAACGGCAATGGACACTCGCATAACTCCCAGAACCACATGGGCAGCCCGACCCAGGGCATGCACCACAACTCAGGCTTATACCCCGGGATGCTGTCGACCGAAGGACTAGGCGGGTCCATGCTGAGTAGTCCCCAGTCACCCATCAATGGACTGGGTGGCTTCGGGAACGCGGCCTTGGGCAGCCCAGCGGCCTCGGTCACACCCGGAATGCTGTCAGGGACCAGTCGCACAGTGTACTTGGGAAACATCCCCGCTGAAACAAGCGCAGAGGAAATCCTGAACCATGTGCGTAGCGGTCAGATTGAGTCGGTGCGCCTCCTGCCCGATAAGAACTGCGCCTTCATCTCTTTCCTGGACAGCAGCTCCGCCACTCACTTCCACTCCGATGCCATCTTGAAGAAGCTGGCCATCAAGGGAAACGACATCAAGGTGGGTTGGGGTAAGCCCTCCCAGGTCCCTACATCCGTGGCCCTGGCCGTTCAGCAATCGGGCGCGTCGCGGAATGTTTACCTCGGAAATCTGCCCGAGGAGACCGTGGAGGACAACCTGCGCGAGGAGCTAGGCAAGTTTGGGCCTATCGACACCGTCAAGATCGTCAAGGAGAAGGCCATTGGTTTTGTGCACTTCCTATCCATCAGTAACGCGATGAAGGCCGTCACTCAGCTTCCCCAGGAACCGCAGTGGCAGGCGCCGAAGCGTGTCTTTTACGGCAAGGACCGCTGCGCGTACGTATCCAAGACCCAGCAGCAAAATGCGGCCCAGTTCCTGGGTATCGCACCCGGTTACGCGCATGTGCTCAACTCGGCCGATCGCGATCTCATTTCGAACGCTCTCGCTCAGCAATCCGTCGCTGCGGCCGCCGTGGCCACGACTGCTGGCGGTGTCAACAATCTTGGCAACCGAACCATTTATCTTGGAAACATTCACCCCGAAACCACTATTGAGGAAATCTGCAACGTTGTGCGTGGAGGTCTTCTGCATCACATCCGCTACATCCCTGACAAGCACATCTGCTTCGTCACCTTTATCGACCCTACCTCGGCCGCCTCTTTCTACGCCTTGAGCAACCTCCAGGGCCTGATGATCCACAACCGACGCCTGAAGATTGGCTGGGGCAAGCACTCCGGTCCTCTGCCGCCCGCCATCGCGCTGGCTGTCAGCGGTGGCGCCTCTCGCAACGTCTACATTGGTAATCTGGATGAGGCCTGGACCGAGGAGCGCCTGCGTCAGGACTTCTCAGAGTACGGTGAGATTGAGTTGGTCAACACTCTACGCGAGAAGAGCTGCGCATTCGTCAACTTCACCAACATTGCCAACGCCATCAAGGCGATCGAGGGTATGCGCAACCGGGAGGAATACCGACGGTTCAAGATCAACTTTGGCAAGGACCGCTGCGGAAACCCACCACGCCAGGCCGGAAACCAGGGTGGAAACCAACAGCAGAACCGCAACGGCGCTGGCATGGAAGGCCCTCAGTCGCCTTCGCCCGCCTTGAACGGATTCCAGCAGAACCTCAGCCAGTCGGGCTCCCAGTCGAGCCCAAGCCGCCCTGCCCTCTCACCCGCGCCGGGCTCCACTGGCTCCCAGAATGGCCAACAGCACCGTCACCCGCTGCAGAACGTGTCTTCTCCTTCGGGTGCCCTGAACGTGGGGTCAAACAACCCGCTGACCATGTACCTCAACCAGATGTCTGCTCAGCAAGCGCAGGATCAGGAGAACCAACTCGGCGACCCCATGGCCCTGGCTGGTTTGCAAGCCCAATCTCAGGCCTCTCAGCAGCAGTCTTTATACAACGGCACCAGCAACGGTGATCTTTCCAACGGAAGCATGAACGCACCGATGCACTCGCACAAGTCCTCCGGCAATGGCTATCTGAGCGTAGGCACCGGCTCTGGTCCTGGCCACCACTCCACCGCCAGCACTAGCAGCCTGAGTGTGCCTCGTGCTCAACACTCCCGTGCCGTTAGCCTGCCTTCCTTCTCCCAGGAGCCCTTTGGACCGGTCGTCGGCCATCACATCCGCACCGGTGCGGCACACCAGCCCCAGAGCAGCTTCTCGAGCTTCTCGTCCGGCCTTGGTGGATTGAACCACTCAGGCTTTGGCTTGGCCATTCAGAACGAAAACTCCCTGCCTGGCTGGGCTGAAGAGGAGATTGGTGCCAAATAAAAACCTCTCCCTTGGAGATATATAATCTGACTCATTACCCTTGGTGAACTTAATGGCATTTCCCCTTCTTTCCCCTTTTTCCTTTTTTGACACATAGTTTTATTTGATTGTGACGCCATTTTCTCATTGACTTCGTTTCTTGTATTGGTCTTAATACCTTCTTTCACACCATTCTCCTTGCCATTGCTATTTTCGACTTTGCTTTTTTTTGTGTTTTGGCTCCAATGCTCAAGGGCCAAGCATCTTTCCTCCGCCATTGACCACTTCACCCTTTAATCCCTTCTCCTTATCACTTTGTATTGCTAACTGGCTACGGGCTTCTACTTTGCTTCTTTTTCCACGATTCCTCCGAGTTACAAAGAGCACGCCAACTTGGTTCTTGAACCCTGGGCTGGCAGCAATCACCCATGATTGGGCAAGACTTGGGCTCTGCCTCTTTGTCTTGTGGATATCGGCCCCTGCTGCTTTTTTCCTTTCATTTGAACTTTCATGCAGTTGGGTGGTTGCATCGGATGGTACGGTCCACTGGAAATACCATTTTCTTACTCACGCCCGCCTCGACGGTTAGGTCGGGACGGGCATTTTGAGCTGCAGATGTGTAATTAGGAAGGTTCACAGAGGGGAATGAAATGAGTTGACGAAATAGCTCTAACAGCCCTCTCCATCGCATCGTAGTCGAATAGTGCGCTTAAAAAGTGACAAGTTCAATCTGGACTGAAGAACGAGATCTGATATCACGTGCCGCCCACTAAACCCGATCTCGACGTAACAAGCGGCCTCTTCTTCCACCAAAGCTTCGTTTCCAGCTGCCATCATCAGCTTCCCCAGACACATTCAGAATGGCTCTACCGCCAGAGCAAATTAATATCAAGCGCCGTCGTGAGGAGGAGCCCGTGGAAACCCTGTGTACGAACTCCCTTTTTTCACCCTTCTTTTTTTCTCCCACGGTCTAGACCTCTTCAACATGGAATTTGTCTACATTCTTCAACTCCCCTGTATAGATAGTCCTATCTGCATGTTCACGCTGTTCCCTCTCATGGCCGTTATTCAAATCTGGCACTCTTGAATAAACCCCTCGTTCCCTCACTGGCAGTTCTACCTGCTCGATTCCGAGGCATACCCACTAACAGACTCTTCAGACATCCAATCTGCGTTGCATCAGACGAAGCGTCGCTTCACCGACTTCGTCTTCCAGCGCGTCACGATCAGCAGCAAGGATGTCGAAAATGATTCCGCCTCGGCATCGGCGCACCCAGCCGCGCAGAGACTTCTGCGCAGTCCCCGCTCTGTGAGCAGCTTGCATGCTCCCAAGCATCGCACCGTGCCGTCTATTTCTTCCAGTGGTGTGCCTACGGTGCGAGCTACCTCTCCAGGTGCAGAGATCCGCGATGCGCAACGGCAAGCCGCTGCGCAAAAAGAGGCCGAGGAGAAGCGTAAGCGCGCTTTGCAACCCTCTCCTGCTCTTCAGCCTGCACCGCAAGTGCCTAGCGGAGTCTCTCTAGTCAGAGGACTGGGGGAGCAGAGCGCTTCTGCTCCGTCACCCAACCGCGCTTCAGTGCGACGTTTCCAGATCTCTAGGTCTATTAGCACTAGCTTGGGCTCTCTTCGTAACTCGGGTGGTATTCAGAAGCGTCGGGGAGACGGCGCTGCGCCACGAGTGGCCGTTCTCGTTGAACAGCTACGGCGTAAACCGCATTCCCGACAGGCTTCGATGGTTGCAGACCTGGTCGAGCGGTCACAGGATGGGAAAGACGCCGAAGCTACAGACATGGTAAACGTGTCACCCATCAAACCCAGGAAACGGCCCGTGGTAAACCAGGCCGAGAAGCGATGGAGAGAAGAGCGGCAGAGCGCCATCTCAGCAGCGAAGCAGAATCTCTCCAACACGTTTGAAAAGTCCGCACAGGCGAAGCAGAGTACCTGGGATGAAGAATCCGAGCGACTTGCACGCGAGTTCGAGCAGGTTGCGCTAGAGATGGAGCAGGACATGGATGTTGACCTGGCTGAGGATTCTGTCCCACCTGTGCAACCGTCTCAGTATTCGAGTGTTTCTGCGCCGAAGCCGTTGAAGGTTCAGCCGCGGTTGCCGAAGCAGCCTCGTGCGAGGCAACAACCGTCGACAGAGTCGCATATGGAGGATGTTCCTGCTCGGAGGGAGGAAAACGATGACGACTACGTCTACGATGTCTACATTCGTCGGCCATTGGCGGAATCCGATATGCTTACGAACCCGCTGTCTGAATTCGAGTCCGATCAGCAGATGAAGCAGCTTGAGGCGGCCAATCGGGGCATTGGTGTCATTGTCATCACCGCTGAAGACGAAGAAGTTTGGGAACATTTTATCGAAGATGACGAGGAGGAATGGGATAGCGAGGACGCCGACTCCAATGGTGAGTTAATTGCCTCCCTCCCCAGGGGCCCGTGATGCCGTTATCACCCGTTCATCCGTTATCATCGACGGAAAACAAAGAAAGGAAATAAAGGATATACTGACCGGTGACAGCCGAAAATAACCCAGCCAACGATTACCCTGATGAAGAACTCTCATCTGAAGATGAGAATGACGATCCGACTGCCATTTACAGCAAATACCGCCAAGCCATGTCCGATGACGAGGAGTTCGATGTTGATTATTCCGACAGCGAAGGTGGCGCGCAGTTTGGATCTGGATATGGGTATCAACGACGCTATGGCGGCATGGATTCTGACGAGGACTTCTGATTGGGGATTTTGCTGTGTGGGAGTGGCCATGATGAATGTGAAAATCGCGCAGACCTTGCACGGGTCCTGGTCGTGGCTTTGTTGGCGACACGGGTATATCAGGGCCCTGGCAAGGCAGAGTCGCGTGTCATTGGGGAGCCCTCTCGTCGTGCACTTTCCCGCCGTGGCTGGCTCCCTGCTGCTTCTGGTCTTTATTTGAAGACCTCTAGCCCTATGACAGACACCATGTTTCACTTACATCTGGTTCCTTGACATGCCGATCCTTAGCAACTTCCCCCGAAGGTCTAGTCACCTGGGTCTCTCCCCTCCCCTCCCCCCTTTTTTCTTGAAATAGCCTTGGTTCCCTGGAGCCAACAAAGCCTCGATCCGGGAAATGGCCCGGTATTGACAGCCACATGCCACGTGTGGAAGATGTGGGGTTGAAGAGATATCGGTTATTATCGGTGATGAAAGAAAAGCATAGCAATCTACAACTGGAAAGAGATCTATGCTATTTGGAATAAATCTACAGAAGAGTCTACATCTACATAGATCAGAAGCCCTAGCGAGAAAGGATGGAAATAAAATTCCGACCTACCTAGTTAGCACTTCTGCACTGCAACCCTGAAATAAGCCTCCACTCACCTATACACCGTACCACCACAAAAATAAGCAACGAACAACCCAAAACCAACACCAACACCATTCAAACCCAGCCATTGGCCCATCCCTCGTCCGGTTTTGTCACCGACATCTAGAAATCCGTCATCCTGCATAGCCTAAAACAGTTTGCTCTGCACCATGCAGCCGATCTATCCCGTGAAGCGACCCGAGCGATTAACGCCTACCCAGCCTGATTGGTCCGCGCTAGCACCTACCTGACTCGCGTGCTCATATTACGCAGTACAGCTGTAGGTGAACGCCCAGTCTTGCAGCACAGGGCTGTAACCAACCTGTAGATGGAGGTAATTTTCCCTCAAAATAGAAGAACGATCTACAGAGTATAACAGCGGATAACCATTATGACTCGGAAGGATCCCGCCTGACTCAGCTGAAGAAATCCATTCGGAGGGACCCGTTCCATGGTTTGCGTCCAACAGAACGGGGTCTTTGTGTCGGCTACTTTTACTTCGTACTCGAGGCAAACTAAACTAGTTCTTTGTTGCGCTGGATATCCTTGTTGGTTTACATGGGTCGATCTGTGTAGACCTGGATTAGGAAGTTGCGGCTCTGCAGTGTTTTTCTTTTGTAGTTATGTATAAGTACCTGTGCTAACGCATGGGTTTGCGTGTACTGTATTTATGATATAACGGTAACTTACGCCACAAATACAGTACTTACCTTGGCATCACGCGCGGCTGTGACGACGATTGTGGTTGCGCCGAATCTCGCTCTCGTTGTCTACAGTAATTCTGAAATATCAACTCAAAGGAGGCCATGATGGAGGTATAACGTCATATCTAGGATTAGATCTGGCGATCGTAAACATCATTCGTGTCTTTCTTTGTTATGGTCGGAGATCACCGTGAAACTGGAGATGCATGGAGTACTCCGTACCTAGGTACGGAGTCCGGTAGGATCCACTGGTCGGGGTTTGGGGGAGCCATCATTCACAATCGTAGCAAGTTGCTGGAGATGACTGAAACATGGTCCGTAGTAAGGTTACTGTATCCACTTTTAGATTACCTCGGGATCATGCGATGATATTCATTCTGTGCAGAATCAGACCAGCTACTACAACGGGCTAGTCTAGCTGTCACTAAGTCATTTGAATCCTCATGCTCGAGTATAACTATGAAATGAGAACTGATGCTTCAAATGTATCTTGCAGTTAGTCCGAGGCTACCATCCCGGGGCCCTGGCGGGGGTGTGACTGTTCAAGCATTAGTTTGGTTCTGGGACTGTCGTCAGTGCCTGTGGGTTGTCTGATTGGGTGTTGGAAAACAATCTCGATGTTGACCCGCCTGAGTATGAGTGCCATTGTAACCCCTCACGTTGAGACTGATTTGTATCTCACCTACTGAGTAGAGAGATGACCGTGTGCTAGTTACTATGTGTGCTCTGACTTACAGGGGCCTGGTAGACAGGATCATCGGTCTGACGACATCTGAAACACTTTCGTCAAAGTGAAAGGAACAAGTCACATCACGGTGACGAAAATAGTCCACGGCCGGTTGGGCCGGTGCTGGACGCCTGATGAGGGTAATGAGCTTATTCCAAAGGAGGTGAGGATATACCACGATAGAAGCGAAATAATCTCGGGATGCCAGGTTCCTTGTCCACTATCATCTCTGGCGGACGGAGTAGTTGAATCTCGCTTATGCTGAGGGAAGAGAAAAGGAGAAAATTGTAGTACGGCGATGCATTGTTACTGGCAGTGGTTCGTCAGACGCGAATGAGACCAGTACTCCGTCAGGCCTGCTGAAGACTACACTGCTCAATGCGGAGTAGAAACAAATATGCTGTTGTTGAACCCTGAACCCTAAACCTTGTCCGTGAAGAAATCACGATCTCGATTGAATACTCATCAGGTGATCCAGCCTTGATGGCTTGACGCGTGGGCTGTACTTTGCATATCCGGTGCAGCCAATAGACTCCATTCGAACTTTGGTAGGTGCAGTCATTAGCGAGGCGTAGAATGATAATGCCGAAGTGTCGCCGGCGTAAACCTTCATATGTACTTTGGCTCTTTACCCACCTCAATACCTACAGTAGTCAGACGTGGACCAGTAAGTTTTCACTGAAGTTTATACAACACGAGCTCCGCCACGGAAGGCTGAAGATCCAGATCCGCTGGCAGTGGAGAAGCCCACAGTTGGGTGAATCCCTGAGGGAAATTACCCGTAGCGCACGGGGAAGGACAGCTAGGCCGACAATCGCCCTGGCCGATCCCGTATATTCTGATTTGCCGCTTCGCTTATCTGGTATTTCCTGACGAGTCGATCTTGCTGAAGCGGGTCGAAATCCTGAGCATCCGCGTGTCTCCACGTTCCGTCCTTCCGTCCGACTGAAGTGGGTAAACAGTCCTTTTGCCTTTTTCTCTGGTGGTTCCGTGTTAGTGTCGGATGCATGGTTGGGTAGTACGGTGTAAATGACTTGCTATTTCTGAGGAAATGCCAGAAATGCAATCAGCTAATTCTGGCACTAGTCACAGCACATAGACAGAGTAAGCTAGGATCTGGCTGCAGAACTCTTGAGCCACATAGATTATACTTAGTATAGCCACTAGTCCAGAATAAGCAGTGGGTGCGAAGTGGGGTCCGAGAAATGGAGCCTTGCTACGTATGTACATAGGTATCACCGTTTCGCTGCATGATTTTTGCCGACCGCTAACCTTAGGAGATACATATGAGGCTGAAAGTCACGGCCGTTGTCGGCGCCGACGGCAGCCTTTCGGCCGTATCGAGGTCGGTTTCTGACTCGCTTGTTTAGATTAATCGTTTTCTGGTCTCCCTGTTCCTGTTTGTGGAATGATTGTCAGAGAACCATTTTGGTGAATGTGAGATCAGATTAGACCTTGCTCACGAATAACTTTGATCTCCCCTTTTAACCAGTTATTACCTTCTGACTAGTTTTGTTTTCACTCAGGTTTGCGCAATTGTACATGATAGCTAGGGCTACACGAACCAGTTAGCCAGCAAATACCTAGACAGCCCGGACACCCCGGATGGCCCGGAGAGCCCCCTCGGCGGAGGGCACTAGAAGTGACAGTTCGGCGCAGTTTGGAGACCGGGGCGAATTTGCAGGACCCATGCAGGGTTGAATCTGTAATACAGAATCTGTACTGTACTGTAACTTCGAGTACGCTAAGCACTGGGATAATTTTAGGCAGGTACAACTAGGCGACTAGGTCGTGTAGTGGATATAGGAAGTGATGGAGAACGTCCGCGCTTTCATGTGGGGAGGAGCGAGTCGGCCCCTCCTTAGCTCTGCACTGTTACGCAGTCACTGCGCAACATTTACAGGGGTCCAACTGGATGCAATGACGACGAGTCATTTGAAATCCGTTTGGTCTTGGTTTCACGGGTCATCCCATTTCCAACGCAGTCTTGGACGCCTTATCTATGTATGTCAGTATGTAGATGGGCATCTTACGTTGTGTTGTATTCAGGTCCCCCTCAGGGGAAAACGGCCGGTACCGACCTGCAGCGGCGGCTATCGCTAGCGGATGTCGGCCTTTCTGATGATTCCAAATCAACCCCTGTCCTGCGTGACTCCCCTGTTCTACTTGATCCCCCTGTTCTGCCTATCCTCCTACTCTTTTAACCTGTTCTACTTGTTTTAATACAACAGGATCGAGTCCGATGAAAATGCATCAGGATTAACGACCGAGACAAAGAGAATAGATCCACTGTTGGAAAAGACGCAGGTGTACTCCGTAAGGAAGGTCGATCCACAGACGCATCGGTGCAGCAGAGTCTTCAGCCCATCATAAAAAAGAACGAGATGCCCAATTAAATGATTGATTGGTGAATGACTGAATTTCTCCACGTTCCACCCCGGTCCAGCCCCTTACTGATGGTTGGCCGTTGGCGTCAGGATCGGGATGCAACATGCACGACATGACTCGTAACGAATGTGATTGAGATTCTGGCCCGAGGGATTCAGGATCCACGGAAGCAGACTAGGAAGCAGAGAATACCGGGAGTATTGCCGGAAATACACGCTCAAAGTCCATTGAAATGCGGTCAAAGCGAGAAGGACTCGGTGAGTCCAGCATCACATGACTACAGCGGGCTGCGGCTATGCGTTAGTTCACCGTGACAAAGAACTGGGGGTTGCAGGTCTGTATGGAGCCATGTTGATCTGATCTGATCTGGTCTGGACGGAACCGAGAGCTTCAGTCCGTCAAAGGGAATTTCTCCAACCCAGGGGCCTACCCTCGTGGACCTACCAAATTGGGCGTAGTATGCCAGGGTGACACTTCTAGAAGTTGCCTATCTCACCCTGGGTTATCTTTGAGCACAGGCTTTTCACCACCACCGTGATCGAATCAAAATCCCTGCCTGAAGGAAATCTTGTCCCTGTAGAAAGCCGTTGCAGATGACCGACGATCTCACTGACATCACGCGGTTCAAAGAGACCCAGTTGAGCTTTGACCTGATTTCGACTCTGTGGGGAGACCAATCCGGAATTATTCATTTGGAATTGACTGTGCCCGGAAGACCGATATGCTAGAGATGGTACTGTCCCCGCGGCTGGACCATGGCTCGCTATATCTCGGAGGAAGTCACCTTCTCCACCGATTCGCGCCATTCTTCTGTGTGTCCAGGGGGTATGTATCATTGTCAGTTTGAAACCCTTCGACTGCTCCTGGTATACTACACTGATTCTCTCCTGCAGATGCGTTGGCAGACGCAACGAGGGTTCCACTTGACCGTGCACAAATTGAGTCTGCATTAGTTCGTCCATTTCATTCGTGGACAGGTCCCAAGGCCATGGCGTGCGTTGCAACAGGTGACTCGGAATCTTCCAATAGACGCCGCGCTTGTCTGTTGGCTTTTTCCGTGAGGACGTGCGAGGCTACCACTTCTCTCTACTCCGTATCTACTGGAAACCATCGGGAGAAGCCGAGAAGAAGGTTCTTCAAAGTTATGGTCAGAGCGTCTAAACCCACTTGTCAGGATCATATGAACCTTTTTAATATCAAGTGTGGGCTTTTGAAACAGTGGCACGCGAGGGTTGAATCTGCACGGTTATCTTTTTGGGGGGAGGCTATGCTGGGCATTTGCAGGCCCAATCTGTTCCTGCTCGGGCCACCGCTAGACGCCGATGGGCCTCGTATACGATGGCGAATAGAATCAATTGCATGTAATACATGTCCCCACATTTGTTATTTTTGTAAAATAAAAATGCTTTGGGTCTGACGCCGTTCCCCATACATCAATAAAAAGAAAATAAAAACGATCTGCTGAAAGATTGGGCCATAGCGCACGTTCCACCGTGAAATTGAAATTGCCGCGTCTGCTAACAAAGAATTCCTACCTAAAGTGACCGATCACCGAAAGAAATCTTACTAGAAAAATTGGAAAATCACCCGATCCAAAGAACGTCGATGGAACCGAGAATTGCCACCAGTGATTTTTATTTTCAAAGAATTTGGAATATCAATTTATTCGGCAAATAGGAAGAATGCTAGGTCCCAGACCCCGTACCATTCATTCACCGGTTATTTATTTATTTTACTTATTTTATTTTATCGAGTCACTGTGCTTTTCCCCCTCAATCCACTCCCATGTTAGCCCTTCGCCCCAAGAAGCCTTGTATCCGCGGTACAAGCTATACGAAGGAGCAGACAACCAACTCGACCCGTATATTTGGTACACTGCACCCAACGTTAGTCTGCGCCGACTAATTTCGCAATCGATTTTCCTATCTCATTTAAGACCAGCTGTTCCAGATGATCTTCTTAGATTTCTTACATTGATCTATAAACTTCCCTTCCTACTTACCTTGACGGGTGCCATATGATTTATGCCCCCCCCCCCACCCTATCTCATACAATCATATACATTCTACACTCTACACTCTAATTTCCAGTCGATCTCCATTCAGTCAATTCGAAAACGCCTGATCTTGAGATCTGAATCTGTTCGATCTACTTTACTCGGACTTGACGAGATTCAAGTTCCACATCATCCTCGACACAATCTATAAAACACCACCATGGACACCCGCACAGAAACATACATCCCCTCATCACGACAGAGCCGCATGAAAATCGACTCCCTTCTAAACCCGCCCACCGACTCCGTGGAACGAGACTACAACTCAAGCTCACCATGCCAAACCAACCCCAACCAATCTCCAAGCTACCCCCCAAGCCCAGGCTACTGGCACTACCAAGGCTACCACGACACAAGTCCAGGCGCAACCTCAACAGCAACAACGCACGCCTCCAGCAACTCCAACCCAAGCATGCACCACCACCATCACATGTTCCTATCCTATCGCCCAGGCTCCGCCCCTTCAAGTCCAGACACCTACCAGCCACGCGAGCGCTACGACTCAGTCTCATCATCATCCTCCACCAACGCCGATCGCCGGCGTGCCCCACGACCCAAGTACGAGGAAGAAGAAATGTACTTTATCTGGTACCACCGGGTCGACCTATGTCAGGAGTGGAAGGAGGTGCGAGAGAGTTTCAATAGACAGTTTCCCAGTCGTCAGAGACGTGGGTTCCAGGGCATCCAGTGCAAGTTCTATCGCTTTATCAAGGAGAAGAAGTGTCCTACGCTGCGCGAGCAGAGACGCATGAGAGATGGGGAGTTCCTCAGGGAGGGAGCGAGTTTGGGACAGGAGGGGGCGCCGAGGTTTGGCGTTATTGAGTGGGCTAATGTTTGGTATCCATGGATGAGGGAGGATCGAGATACGGCGTTGCAGATGCAGAGACAGCATCAGCGGCGGGCGTAATTTCTTTTTTTGTTGGTTTACGGCGAGGCCTTTTGCGTTTTCAAGATACCTCATTGGAGTTTTGTTTTGCTTTGGCTTGGGTGGTTGTCTGCTTTTTTCCAAGGTTGATTTGATGCCTTGGTACCCTGTTCGACTATATATAGGCTATGACAGCAATGTCACGGAGTTGAGAGTGTTTATCCCGTTGTTCAATGTATCATAAGGCTCATAGACTCCGGGGCCGAGTCTTGGAGGTATTTCCAGTCTGATTATCCCTTATTCCCAATCCGCCTGGGACAAACACTGAGGCTTAGGGTCAATTCTAATCGAGTACATAGTGGATGAACACAGCCATACAAGCCAATCTACGCCTAGTCTTAGTCTCGCCCTCATCTAGGCCCGCACCGACAAGAATTGAAAAGGTAAGCATACTCTACCGAATAGTACAGAGTAGACCAAATTATATCTTCGGCAATACCTCTCCGTAAAGTTAAAATAAGCGAATCCGATCGGTTTCAAACGCGATTATTAACTAATTTGAGAAATGCCCAATTCCCTCAGACGATGATCTCCCTAGCCGACAAGAACCAGATCCACAGCAATCTTGGAATCCACCAGCCCACTCCGGGGCAAAGCTGCCTTGATTCCGACTCGGTGAGACGAGCATCAACACACCAACAATATGTATTCTACGGAAACAGACCCCGGCCCGCTATTGGAGAAATTTCAATTAGCTAAGTACCCTTTAGGGCAATCACTACAAAATTGCTGTTGATACTTTCGAGGGCTCGAGTCCAGTCTGCTCTTGGACTTTACGATGTCGTTGGCATTTGGGGGATGTTTTTCGTGCTTGTTTATGCATCTAATGCGCAATGCCGTGGCTTGTACTCGGCTCAATGCATTTTGCACTGACTTGTCAGCAGAGATACTCGAACATCTTGACTTACGAAACCGACTTACTTAAACCAAGCCTAAACCTAAACCAACAAAGTCTAGTCCTTATACCGTGCGGCACACAACCCAAGTCCCTATGAACTGCGCTAGTCCGTTATGGGCTAGAAGCACGATCCCTGTCAAGAACACCCACGCTAGCAGCCGGATATGCAGCTAGAGACCAATTAAGCAAGAGGGGCGCCCCTTGAACGGCCGAGTGTTCCCGTGCTAGGCAATCGGGGGAGACCGATCGATCATGTTGCGATGAACTGATCATCGGAGAAGGCTGACTGGGAGAGATTGGTTGGGAGTATCCTCTGCTGATAGGCGGTTAATGTCAAGTTGTCACGATGGTGGATCCGTACATACTGAGAACCTCGGCGTACAGTAGAGGAGGACAGGGATAGTTGCAGTGACGCGAGAGTTTTGCGCCCTTATGGATCCACTCTCATCGCCATATCGCAGCCTACTTGAGCCGCGTGTAGAACGAGATTCTAGTAGCTTCTGTACAGGATGCATTCATGCTCGGTCTGTGGCATCTAAACACCTAGCCGAGACTATGTCGCACTGCATGGAGGCTATTATTTGGAGTTAGGGTTGGTATGCGCCATGTTAGCTGGTTCCTTATAATCTCAGAGTCCTTGACCGGCATGTCATACGAGCTAGGCGTGTTGACCGAATAAATCGGGTAAGTCGGAGTATTAAATCCCTTAATGTACTAGCTGCAGCTTAAGTTTTCTGTTGGGACGGATGATAATTTGTTTGCTGGGACTGATGATAATGATATTCAAAGTCAATTCTGTAACCATCAAGTAAAACAATGTCAGATCTACCGTAGTAAATCGTCTTCTGTCCCCGATAGGTTGGAGTATGAATTGACAAATGGCACAGCCAAATGGCCGGCAAGCAAACGAAAACAAAGAGAATCATGAAAAGAGAATGGAAACGTCCTCTTCTCAAACCGCCCGTCAAGAACCGACCACTCGGAAAGATCCCAGGGAAATGTTACGAGCTCTCAGGTCTCGCATTCTCAAATCCACTTGGATGCACGTCACGTGGTTTAGTTGTTGTCGAGGGTGACAGCATCGCAAAAGCGGGTCTCGAGGTTGTTCTCGTGGAAGCCACGGGCAACCAGGCAGCTGCACATCGGGGTTGATCAGTAATCTTGCAATGAATAGAAAAGTCGGGGGTGAAATGGCAACTCACGGGTCAGGAATGTAGTCAAAGACACAGTCGCCCCAGTTATCAACATCCTCCTCCGCGTGAATCTTGAAGTCCCAGGCATGGGTGATGTTGCGGAAAAAAACGTAAGAGATGCCAGGCTATAGATGACTTGTCAGTTTCTTTTCCTTCAAATGTAAGGGGAGGACGGCTAACGCGGTCACACTCAGCTAGGAGAATATGATCAATTTCGTATCCCTTGGTGATGGTGCAGAGGTTGACGAAAGCCTCATTCACAATTCCAGAGATACTGACGAGACGAGTGACACCAGACATAATGCGCTCACGCTGACGAGGAGTGAGTGGATCGGTGTTGTCAGGTTGCGCAACAGTAATGACATGGTTGCCATGAACCAGGATGCCGGCAGAGTGGATGGCGTAGTACCGGGCACAGGCGCCATCGTCAATGAATTGGACGATGACTTCTCCCTCAACAACGCTCCAGGCACGCTCCACGGCGCCGCCGTGGACCATGCAGAGAACATCAGAGACACTGGTACCCTCGGGAAGATTTCCAAAAACGATTCGTCGAGCAGGGATGGCAGCGCTGGCGCGGCGACGAGCTTGCGCAGCACGGAGGGAGGCCATGAACTCTTCGGGGGTGCGGACTCCCCTGAAAACAGGGGGATCTCCTGGAGAAAAGGCGGCCGCCTCGGGGTTGATGGAACTAGAGCCAGTGGAACCAGAGTAACTGCGATGGAAGTCTCCATTGGACATGGAATGTTCCTGGACTCGAAGGTCAGTACATACTTCTATCAAGAGTGGGAAGAGGTAGCACAGGGTGGGCGAGGATCAACAGAGTGGACTCGGGCATCCTTGTGATGTGGGCAGGAGAATGAGAACAGGGTCCACACTTACAGTGACGAATGAATAGTTTACCATGGGCTTCCTGTCAGGGTCCGGACGAAAGATGCTGACACCAGGGACAGCGTGGATGGATTCTTCCAGGGATCTTCCTTTCTTTTCGCAGTAGTCAGAGATAACAGAGTAAATGCTCTCCTGAGCGGCGACAAGCTCCTGCAGACGCTCCTTGCTGATGGGGAGCCAGCCAGTGCTGGTGCCAGCCAAGTGAACCATGATGGAACGCAAGAAGTTGGCAACAGCCAGAACAAAGAAAAAGTGATAAACGAAAGTTGCAAGCAGGTATCCGTCCGGATACTCTGGCAGCAACCTGTCCGTAAAGAAGACAAGAAATGTATCCATGATACAAGAAAGAAGCGAAGACGTGCGAATCGTAGTATGAAAAAGTCACGTGCACGGAGACGGGAGAGGGTGGAAAAGAGACGAGAGAGGATGGAAAGGAAGAAGGAAGAAAGATGATGCGTGAAGAAGTGAGGTTAAATAGCTCGTCGGAGGGGCGACGACGTCGTCGCTACCTGATTTGGGAGTACCTTATTCGACATGTGACGACGACTAAGCGGCGACTCATAGATTGGTGGTACCTAGTTCGGAGGTACCATATTTTGACATGCGCCTCCAATATAGTTGGTGGCACTGCAGTAATCAGATCGCTCCTGAGCGTAGGGTACTTACAACAAGTACTTGCAACCAACATAGTTAATTGTCGAGAGATCCTATAACTGCAGAAGTATATGAAATCAGAGCGGCAGACTATTTGTGCATCGGCAGACCACATCCTAGCCCTAGCTTGCACACCAGAAGGGCAAACACGAACAAGATAGGCCTGATATACAGCAGTTTGATCCCCGTTGACATCGCACATCAGCCAGATGGAATGGGTATGTTTTCCCAGCCCTTCTGTCCGGGCTGACGGTCTTCCACGATAACCTGAAGACCACGACGACCACAATAGCCATCGTTCCCAGCCACTCGATCAAGTGTTTGGAAGGAGCCACTTCCATCCTGGTTGGGATCAGGTACCCAAACGGTTTCCTGTACATGTTGTCCAGGGACCTCTGTGCGTCGAGGGTTATACCATGGAAGTCCGACGAGATGGTTGCCCAAGTTATGCAGGAACGAGTAAAGCTTCTCGAATCGGCGAGTGACTCCCAACCAGGACAATGTACGACGGTCATATGCAACACGAACATATGGGTTCATGTAGATGCCTGTGTCGGTGATGTCTTCGACATTGCTTTGTGGATTCTGTATATCGGCATGGATCAAGCAACACTCAGAAGCTTCCCAGAAGAGATCTTGCCCTGAACGGAAGCGGACAGGGTTAGTGCTGGTGGATGGCGATGGTTGGAAGTACTTGGCGTCAAATGCCACCATTCCACCCCAGCAACTACGCACCCGGACAGCATCACTGCCTGCCAGAACATCTCGGCGACTCTCCCCGTTGCCGGCTGTGGAGAACCAAGGAAAGAAAGGAAGGCCCATGCTATATCCCTGGAGATCGCGAGTTGCGTAGGTGTCATAAAATTTGAAGGGATTGTCAAAGTCGACCGCACATGCAGCACGGTATTGGGATACGCCATCCGCGTTGGCGTTTGTTGAGAAGAGTAACTGCACCGCGTCCATGGGGTCGAATAGGATATCATTCAAGTAAAGCAGCTTGTCGTACTGAATGTCCGGGTTCTCTTCAAGAGGCTTCAGTGCCTTGTTTCGGACTTGGGCCAGATATTCGATGCGCTTGACGCGTTTCTCTCCACCGGGTATTGTCACAGACGGCAGGGACTTGGAGTCGAGATGCTCCTCGAACACAATCGCCTTGGGCGACCGAATCTGCTGCTCCAGTTCCCGCAACGCGCTTTGTCCTTTCTCCCCGCTGTCATTCTCATAGATGCTCACAAAGACATTCTGGTCACCTAATAGATCAATCAACCCCAAGAGTTGCATACCCCATTGACCCCCCGCGAGCTCGCCGCCGCGGTCATATAGACTGGCTGCAATAAAGACCTTCTCATTGCGAGGGTTTCCTCTCCCAGTATAGCTCTTCTCCAACACGGACTTCCGTAGCGCCGCGTAGTGCGCCGGCGGGCGGGTATAGGACGGTCGAAAAATAGAAGTCAGGAAGACGAGGGCGAAGAGAATGCCAAAGATAACATGAAGATAACAGCATCTTCGACGAAAGACAAAGCGGCGGAAACAAGCCAGGCACGATGAGCTCGCAAGGACTGGTCTCGAATTGGTCTTCAGACGGCGGTATCCGGGGAAGGACTGGAATATCCGGGGCAGCCAGGATCTGCGCGCGCCTAGTCTCAAAGCGGGATGGACTTGGGATTCGAAATCCGCTTCGTCGAGGTCGAAAGTGTCGTCGGAGTCGACTGATGAGCGCGAGCGCAGCTCGTACTCGTCCGGGTGTAACAGACGGGACGACATGGCGGAGGTGGCAGGTTGGATGGGAGCTCTTTCAGCCCATTCCCAAGACTCCGTTTACCTGTGCGATATCCCTGGAGATTGGATGGTAAATTGCGTAGATGATGCCATCATCTACCGGCTCATGTGTCAACGGGGCGAGCCCCTAATGCTGTCTCGCCTTTGATCTGACACCGTAGATCTTATGTCAGCGTAGATCACATGATCGAATATGGAGATGGACCGGAATCTTCTTGAGCGATACGTCGGTGAAATGGCGGTCAGAGAAAAATGGAAAATCGCATGTATATGTACAGAGCTAATTCATATAGCTGCTGGGGTACTTGTCTAATCTTGGAAGGTTAGAATGGGAAAGTCGAACCTCCGGCTCCTTTGCTCTCGCTTGCAGCTCAGTTACAGAGACTAGAAGTAGTCAAAACGTCGTGTGTCATTTGTGGTAGTTAGCAGAACAAGATATCTAAATAGGGTTGAGTTATTCTAAATATGGGGAAGGGCAAGGAAGAGAGAGAGAGTTAAGAGAGCACCTGGGCAAAGACTCGGAGATAGATAGGTAGGGTCTCATTATCTTTATACTTACCTACTACCGCTTTCAACTCCTTCTACAAGTATCTTGCACACACGATTTTTGCACATTTTCGGCTAAACCACCGGTCCCGGTCGGTGGGGAATAGGCTAGCTACCATGATTTAGAGGGTAGTAAGGTTCATAAAGGGCGTAGGGGGCGTACAGCGCGGCACAGTCGCAGAGATGGATGTAGGGCTATTACGGAGCAGTTAGCGAGGTCACGAGGTACTGAATACTCATGATTAAAGTATATTCAATAGAAATGCATATAGAGGGCTCAATTATACGGAAAAGATGAGTGATTTATTGGTGATAAAACCTATAGCTTTACTTGGCTGCATGCAAAAATCAGACACCTTGGACATCAGGGGGACTTGGGCGGCAGATAAGGTAGACACCCAATTTCCAAGGCAGGATTTGGGGGGTAAAGATAATGAGACCCTATAGGGATGCACGCAGGATGCGTTAGTGCCTCAGGGTACAGACATCTAAAGTGTATTGGTCCCTGACTCATTGTGTAGTTAGTTATGCTGCTTCATAGACATTAGCCTACGCCTTAGGCCAAATGGCTGTGCCCCATCTGTCGGGAAGCTCAAAGTGTCATCTCACAGTTTCCGGTTTCGTGACGTAGCCATACTTTGTGTGACAAGGCAGACTTCCGGTCAGTATCCGACTTCTCTCTCGAATATTCTTCTCATTCCTTATCCTGAATACTATTTTCTTTCTTCTTTTGCTTATCTGGGTGTCTACGATCTTACTGTGATCCGTCGCGTGATCCGATCTATACATAGAAGATCATCTCCACCTTCAACCTCCTCATGTCTCAATTCGTCTTCGCCAACTCCAACGAAGATGTCCCGGGCGATGGGTCTCCCCCGCCGGAATTCTCAATAAAAGCACACCAATCAACAGACATCTGGTCCAAGCCCCCGGACACCCACAGCTTCACGGCCCCCATTCTGTACCGGCCGGTCCCGCTCCAGTCTTTCAAGCGGGTGCGCGTTGCCTTCAAAGCGCCGTGGAAGTACAAGTATGACCAGGGCGGTTTGATAATCGTCCTGCGCAATAAGGACGGCAGCCACAAGTGGGTTAAGGCTGGCATTGAGCTTATCCACGGCAAGCCCCACCTCAGCGCCGTCGCCAAAGACCGCTGGTCAGACTGGGGCCTGTTTCCCGTGCCCTCTGGCGGCGGAGCAGCAACGCTGGAGATGGTCAGAGAGGCGGACGACAGTCTGTGGATTTACCTGGTTGAGGGTGTGCAGAAGTCGCCTATCCGGGAGGTCACCTGGATCTTCCAGGAGGAGAATGTGGAGGAGTGTTGGGTTGGTGTGTATGCGGCTCGGCCGGCAACGGAGGGCGGGGAGTTGGAGGTCAACTTTGGACATTTGATCGTAGATTTGAAATAAAGGACGGAGTAGATGGGTGGAGTGAGTATCTAAAACAGATCTAAAGTATAGCAGCCTTGGGTTTAGGGAACGAAGCAGAAATGAGGTATACACGTTAAGACCCGTGATGATGCTAAAAACATAAAAATCCACCGCAATCACCAGGCACAAGAGCCAGGGCCAGACCGTATCAACGATAGACATGCAGGGCATTCTAGACGAGGGGGTACACAAGGTGATCATCCGCACTGTGGAGATCAACTGACTCTTGTGGTACTCATGGGATCTACTGTAGCATAGCACAGTCCTACCGTCTAGAAGTTAAGGAAGAATCAGTGTAATCAGAGATCCACCGAGGAAACATCCGATTTGACGCAAATTAGGGTCCCACGTGCCCTGGAACTGGGACGGGTATCACGTCGGAGGTTGATATTTTCTATCAATCCATAGCTATCCATCTGTCTAATCTATTGACTGCTATGGAAAGACAGCAGGTACAGTAAGATGACAATGTTGGAGATTCAATCCCAGTCATAATGGCTCCATTAATGGACGCCCCACCGACAAAGACCAGGGATGATTTTTCGGTTCCAACCGACCAAACAACGCCCTTGCCAGCATCTTATCGATCTATCATATCTGATTACAGAGTATGTGGCGAGGAAGGCGAACGTCAGACCACATCTCAACGCGAAGCCCGCTTCCGTCTACTCCGTGTCCGTGACATCTTTGGGTCCACTTTTCGAATCCGACTCCAACTGCCACTGATAATCTCACTATCACCCCTCATTCTGCCTCTGCCTCTGCCTCTGCCTCTGCCTCCGCATCTCAATCTCACCCTCACTCTGACTCGACTCCTCAGCTGATGAACCTGATCCTCGCACTTGTCCCTCACACCCACGAGCTGAACTAGCTTTGTTGCAGCCGGAATGCTGGGGCCCGCAGAGCCCAAATCGCACCTGGCAACTCATCTCTGTCGACGTGCATAAGTGCGACCGACGATCAAGGCTCGGTTTCATCCACTCTTCACGCTGGTGCCGCCTGACCTTCCGATTCGGCCTATTACCACTCGAAGCCGGGGACTCCCCTCCATTCTTCTCCTCCATAGTGGTCTTAGTGGCCATAGTGGCTCCCATCGGCGGATCTACCCTTCGCTGTCTGTCCGCCATCCTGCTACTTATAGCATAGCCATTTTCATGCCGCATTCTTGATTACCGCGCTTGCCTCGCTTTTCCCTTCCCTCTTACCTCTACGCCTTGCTGCGCCCCATCTTTTTTCTCTCATCTTTTCCCCTGTTCGTCCCGCTGATTTGCCGTCCCATCTGCTTGCTTTTTCCTTGTCGCGAGGTGAACCCGACTGATTCAGCTAGCCAACGGGACCCTCTCATCTCTCGGATCCGTTGCCCAAGCAGTGTTTAGTCAAGCAAGGCCCATTCCCCTTTTATGTGATACATCCGTCGCTTGTCACGCTGAGGTTGCATGAGTTTTTTTTTTATTGTTTTTTCCCTTTCTATCGATGATTCATTTGCCGGTTATTTTATTTCCCCCTTCTAGCCCGGATCGCCGCTTCTTCTGTGATTCCCTACCAATCTGAATCTCTCCCGGCCTTCGTATGGACACTCTATCCATCCTCGGTGTGCTCTCTGATACCTTCCGCCGACGTTGCCCTGCACGCGACGGAGATGCCTCTTATCGACCATCGCTCTGGCCCGTCGTACGGTACGATCGAGCAGGACAGTAATATGGACGCTGAAAGAGACCAATTATTGACGGAGGAGTATGACACGCAGGGAGAGTCGAGCGGCCTCTCGACTCCGGACGAGACGCAGGAAGGGGTTCGGAAAATCGAGGCGATTAATATGACTTGGACAACTCGATCTTTGATGGTTGCCTACATCAGGTTCGTGTGGAGCACCATCCCTGCCCATATCACACCCCTCTAATTTGCCGCAAAGTATATTCCTCATGGCATTCTGCACATCCCTGGAGGGCCAGACTGTGATGTCCTTGTCGGCATATGCCACCAGTGCCTTCAGCAAACACTCGTTGATCTCGACGGTCCTCGTCGTCCAGAATGTAGTCAATGGTAAGAGCCGCGTCTGTCGTGCTACGCCGACAGAAGGCCAATAGAATATAACCCGCTAATACTCTCGCAGCTGTTATCAAGCCGCCCATGGCCAAGGTCGCTGACGTCTTCGGTCGTTTCGAAGCCTTTTGTCTCAGTATTTTGATTTACGTCTTAGGCTATGTGCAGATGGCCGCCTCCACCAACGTCCAAACTTACGCTTCCGCCCAGATCTTCTATTCAGCCGGCTCGACGGGCTTGCAGATTCTCCAGCAGGTGTTCATCGCCGACAGCAGTGACCTACTAAACCGTGCTTTCTTGGCATTGCTGCCCGAGTTCCCGTTTTTGGTCACTGTCTGGATCGGTCCGACCATTGCAGGTGCTGTGCTCAAAACATCCTCGTGGCGATGGGGCTACGGCATGTGGGCGATTATCTTGCCCGCAGCTTTCCTGCCGCTGGCTCTTACTCTGCTTTTCAACCAGCGCAAGGCTCGAAGACTAAATTTGATCAAGGAGTCCAGGCACAAGCAGAGAAAGACCAGCTTTGTTGGCATCGTTCGACGGACCTGGTATGATCTAGATGTTGGCGGTTTAACACTGCTCTCTGCCGCTGTCACTTTACTCTTGGTGCCGTTGACACTGGCGGCCGGCGCCAACGGTGGGTGGAAGAACACGAGTATCATTGTGATGATCGTTGTTGGTGTCCTGTGCTTGTGCGCCTTGCCACACTGGGAATCCTCGAAGAAACTGGCACCCAAACCCTTGCTCTCATTGCACCTCCTTAAGCAACGGACTGCTCTAGCGGGCTGTACATTGGCATTCTGGTATTTTAGTATGTGATTTGATCTTCTCCCGCTGACCACATACTAACCTAACCGCCTTTAGTGGCATTCTACTTCTCCGTCCAACCCTATTTATATTCCTACCTGCAGGTCGTCCAAGGGTACGATGTGGCCACCGCCGGCCGCGTCACCCAGACCTTTGCCTTTACATCCACCATCGCTGCATTCGGCGTCTCTCTTCTGATTAAATATACCCGCCGCTACCGAATCTTCGTGACAATCGGCTGCGTCATTTACATGAGCGGTCTGGCCCTCATGCTCATGTGCCGTGGCGAAGGTGCCTCTCACATGCAAGTGCTAGGCACCCAGATCATGGTCGGCTGCGGCGGTGGTCTGCTCAACGTGCCCGTCCAGCTAGGCGTCCAAGCATCGGCAAGCCACCAGGAGGTTGCTGCCGCCACTGCGATGTTCCTGACCTCCATGGAAATGGGCGGCGCCGTCGGCGCGGCCATCTCCGGAGCGGTATGGTCCAGCCAGATCCCAAAGAAGCTGCAGCAGTATCTACCAGAAGAGACCAAATCCGAAGCCGGCGAAATCTTTGGAAAGCTGACTAAAGCCCTGTCCTACGAGTTCGGCACTCCGACTCGCGTGGCTATCAACCGCGCCTACCAGGAGACCATGAACAGGCTCCTATTCCTAGCCATAATCGTGACCTTACCACTGATCCCGCTCAGTCTCGCAATGGTGGATTACAAACTCGACAAGGTGAGCACCATCCACATACCCTCAAACGCTCCCATTTCCACTCTAACATAACAAGATGGTCCCCGGAAGCCGCGATGATAACTCCGAAGAAGCAACACCTCTCCCACTGGAGGATCCCAACTCCGACACCCACCACAAGCGAACTTAGGCTCGCTCTGTGCTCTATGAAAGTAACGACTGTACGATCTGATTATATTTTGCGTTGCATTCCACAAAACCAGCAAGCCGGCGTTTCGGCGGGGGTTCCATATCCCTGATTTCTATGAAATTGTGCTTCGATCTTCATCATCTATTCGATGCGGCTCTGATCGATGGTGTCCATTTGCATCTGGCGTTGTACGTAGATACATATTTCGAGCTTTTAGCCACCATAGACGGCAATTGACTTTCTCATTATGTATTCACATTAGAATTTGGGTGTTGTAGGACATGTCATGGTATTATAGAATGTAGGCCTGCACACCTGCCCAGATGGCAGCAAATCAACACCAGTCTGGTATGAAATCTGAATTAAGAACATTCTATTGCAGGCCACTTGCCGTGCACCAGGAGAGTATCTGATTCGAGTCGCAATCGCGACATTGCTGGCAGATGCCTTTGATGAGGACATTGGGCACGAACACTGACACAAAGCAGAACCATTCTAGCTTGTCCGGTAGTAATATCTCCAAACGTCATCTTATTGGATCCATTGATCCCAGCTCCCCGCTAAGCGCGACTTCAATGAACTTCAGCAGTCGTCGGGCGGACGAGGCCGAAGCCTAGCTTTGAAACGTTGTAAACACGAGGTTTCTTTGTTTCATACTAAGTTTTAGGTCGTGGGTCGATTTGGTGTGTTTATTTCGATACATTCATGGTATCTGGCTTGAGGTTTCTTTCAAGGCGGTTGTTCTAAGGGATTAGTCGAAAAATGTCACTAAGGAATCACCTGATTCTGCCATTCGACTAGAAAGGTACACACCTATTTTGGTAAGGCCTTTTAGTGTAGTTCTCTTGTTTCGAAGAAAAAGGTTTTGTATATGCGACATGCTGCGAAGAGATGCCGGCTTACCTGATTGCTTTCTAGCAAGCCAGCTCTATTGCTTTCTGCATCCTTGAGCATATCTAATATCAAACCATCAAGCCCGGATTCAAATCCATGCAGCACTATCCAAATAAAATGTACACTCGCCGCAACAGACCCTAGGGACCCCTACAAAGGCCCGAGGGCCTTCCGCCTCATCTAAGCCCTAGTTTCTCAAGATAATTTGACTACCTCAAGGCAGACGACAGGCAGACGACAGGTAGCCATGCATGTACCTGCATATCGCATGCAGACATACTCCGTAGCACTCTTCACCTTAAGCGGGTCATTTCAGGCTAGACCCGTGCCAAGACCCAAGACCCAATCTTAGCGGAGACCTTAGAGGTCTAGGCTACGGATTACTGTGAAGTTGTATAGGTAGGTACCTACTCTGTCCAAGAAGGGTCAAGTTGGCTAGGAGATGAAAGCAGGGGCCGAAATCGAGATTAGTTCCTCGGGTTTGACCCGCTCGTTACAGGATGAAGGCTCGTGTGGCTCTTTCAGAGCTTGGGGTTAGGGGCTAAGTAGTGGATATAGGGGTGCGGAAAGGGGCCAGCCGTTAGAGAATGAGATGAGACTGGGCTGTCCCTATGGCCTTGGGGGTCATTCTTTCAGGTTTAAGCCTGAATTGAGGAGTATTCCGGGGTGTTCGCGGTTAGCTGTAGCTGGGTAATTAAAAGTACCTTTGACCTCGGGAAGCGATCAGTGGAGCTTTACATCTTCTTTATTTTATGTCCGGATTATATCTACTATATCTAGACTCGAGCGATGTACCGTGAATCATAAAGGAAGAAGGAACGAGGAACTATGAATATCCGACTGTTATGGTCTAACTTGTGGACCATAGCGCTTAGCCGATACCGTCACATCGAGTCCTTCTTTGATACCGTGGACTTGTGGAAATTGTTAACCTTTGAATAATTGACATCTGGAGTAAAAGAGAATAAAACAATAAAATGGGAGAAAGTGTGAACAGACTAAGAACTAAGGAACAAAAAAAAGAAAAAAAAATAACCCGTGTATCCGACAAGACTAGAAAAGCGGCCGTCTAGACTCCATACTCTCTGCGGGTTGCCCCATTCAATCCAGACCACAGCTCTTCTCCCTTTTTGTTCTCCCACACTCGCAACTTTCTTCCAACCCCCTCTTTTCCAACTCCCTCCATCTACGTTCATCCTCATCCTTTCTGCTCCTACTCAGAATGGTTGTCGCTACTATCAAGTATGTGCCCCCCTCATTGCCGAAACCCCCCCTCTCTGGGACTAACCCCCAATCTCTAGGTGTGTTGTGGTGGGGGACGGTGCTGTAGGAAAGACCTGCCTGCTCATCTCCTACACGACCAACAAATTCCCTTCGGAATATGTGCCTACTGTGTTTGACAACTATGCCGTGACTGTGATGTAGGTTCACCGATTCCGCTCCCCTCCTCACAAGCCCGCAGCAAACCCCGTCTGGAAAAAGCCTCGTCACAAAAACCACACTCCCGAAAGCAGGCCGCGTCTAATATTACTCTCCCAGGATCGGTGATGAACCCTATACCCTCGGCCTCTTCGATACTGCTGGTCAGGAGGACTACGACCGCCTGCGCCCGCTGTCGTACCCGCAGACCGACGTCTTCCTGGTCTGCTTCTCTGTGACCTCACCTGCCTCGTTCGAGAACGTTCGTGAGAAATGGTTCCCCGAAGTGCACCACCACTGCCCCGGTGTCCCCTGCCTCATTGTCGGCACCCAGACCGATTTGCGCGACGACCCCACTGTCCGTGAGAAGCTGGCCCGCCAGAAGATGCAGCCCATCCGCAAGGAAGACGGTGACCGCATGGCCAAGGAGCTCGGTGCCGTTAAGTACGTCGAGTGCTCTGCTCTGACGCAGTACAAGCTGAAGGATGTCTTTGATGAGGTATGAAATGTCCCATGTTTGTGCCGCTCCCGGGCGCTTTGAGAGGGGTTTCGACTCCGTCTCCTGTTCTACACCGCTAACTCGCCTTGCACAGGCCATCGTCGCCGCTCTCGAGCCGGCACCCAAGAAGAAGTCCAGTCGCTGTCGCTTGCTGTAAACCTTCTTCCTGGACATTTTTACAGGTATGTTTGACTATTTATCGGTGAATTACGGGATGTGCTGATTGACACAATCTGCTCTACAGATACGACGGAATGAACCTTTTTTTTTTCGCTTTTCTGGGGGCAAACTATTTAGCCGGACCGACTTACTGGGATATTTACACGCGGATGGAAAAAGGAGCTTTGTTATGAGCTAGCGTTGCTTACTGAATTGTTTCGACCATCTCCGTGTTCGTAACGGCTCGGTTTGCCTCGTGTTCTCGATCAATCTCCCCCGGTCTGCGCAGTATTCCAGTTTCGACTTTTCCGACTCCTCGATTACTTCTGCCCCTCTGCTCCTCTTTCTCTTCTTTTTGGCTTCGCTCGGCTGCGCCATCTGTCGCCCATCCGAGCCGCGAATCCTCGACTATTTGCTCCCTCCCATACCCCCCGATCTCCTGATCCCCGAATCCTCTCCTTCACGACAGCGACCGCGAGTTTCGACCCATCTCCTCCCCTTCTCGTTTTTCCGACATTCCCAACACCCGACACCCGATTCTTCCCGTTCTTCGTATTCCCCTCTTCCGTGCTTTCAACCTTTCTCGTCTCTCTAGGCGTTGGACGTCAGGGCGTCGTGTTTTTGGCTGGCCGATGATTTCCATCCTTGCTTCTTCTCCCCGTTTTCTCTTCTCGTCCTCGGCTTCGCGCCTTCGGATCTCTCAAGTTTGCTGTACCCGTTCCTTCAGATCCGGTGCTATCTTTGCATGCGTGTTATTGCCATCTTCACGGATTTTCCGTCTACAAGCATTTGTGTTTTATTTTCTGCAGTCTCTTGCTCATGCAGCTTTATCCGAGAGCGAACCCATTCTGTCTTAGAATGCGGCAGACAGAGGTCTCAAATCCACATGGTCTATGACTGCGATTCCATCGTAGACGGGATTCTAATGAGCTGATGAATGGGATCGGAACTTCTTTGATAATCACTGGGGAATCAGCCGAGAGCCATGGATCACTTAATTTTATATCACCCCAAACACGACAGTCCAAGCTCCGGTACTGGGATCGCTACTTGAATGATAGGCAATTTGATGTCGTATGGCATTTCATTCGTTCTTCTACAATCGTGTCTCATATTCTATATACTACAAATCCCAAGAGTCTCAAAGCATCAAGCTTAAAGCTCATCCTTGGCAACCTTTTCCTCAGCCTCACCAACAACAGCACCCTCACCCTTGAGGTGACCATACCACCCACCCAAATCCTCATCAACGCCAGACTTAACCATGCTAGTAATAATCTCAAACACAACCTGCGCCGCCGCAAGAGCAGTAGTCTCACCCTTGTTATCATAAGCCGGCGACACCTCCACAATATCCGCACCAACCAGGTTCAACTTCTCAAGTCCACGCAGAATCCGAATGAACTCGCGCGTAGTCCAACCACCCGGCTCGGGGGTACCAGTTCCAGGCGCGGTGGCGGGATCCAAAACATCAATATCCACAGACAGATAAACCGGCTGCTCTGGATCCAGACCAGTCCGCTGGATAATAGTATCCACCACACCCATCGGACCAAGCTCATCGATATCGTCCGCGTGAATACGAATAAAGCCCTGCTCAGGTCCAGGGTTGGTATAATCGCCCGCATCAACACCAGTCAAACGAGTACGCAGACCCGCGTGCGCAGAGGTAGCATTGCAAATCAATCCCTCGCGACTAGCCTTGTGGAACATACTTCCATGGTTGAACTGTGTCTGCTCGCTCTGCCAGTACGCCGAGTAGCGCACGGGATTCCACGTATCAAGGTGCGCATCGAAGTGCAGCACCGTAATAGGCTTCTGGTAGATCTTGTGCAGAGCACGCAGCGCCGGGAGCGCAATACTATGGTCGCCACCCAGCGTAACCAGCTTAGGGTGTCCGGCGCCGATACCATCGCCCTTGGGTGCCTTGTTGACCGTCTTGCGACTGCCTAGCTCCAGGAAGGCTTCGTACATCTGGCGCTCAGCGAGCCCGTTGTCAAACGGCGTGATGGGGATGTCGCCGCAGTCGGTGATCTTGGCCCAGGACTGGTATGGGTTGATACCTGCGCGGGTGTTATAGCTTGTGCCTGCCATTTGGCGCGCGGATGCAGCGCGGATGGCGCGGGGACCGAAACGGGCACCGGGTCTGTAGCTGACGGCTGTGTCGAAGGGTGCGCCGATCACGGCAATGTCATAGTTCTCTGTAGGCTCGATGAGACACTTGACGGGCTTGAGGTGGGCAAAGCTGGCAATGCCGGTGAAAGACCACTGCATTGGTTAGTATTATTCCAGGGATTGCAGGTTATAGATGAAGGAAATCGAGTCATACCTCTTGATCCCATTTCTTCAGCAGTTCCTCGCGCTCGTGCTCGGGGACAACTTCGGTGTCGCCGTGGTGAGCGCAGGATGCAGCGCTGCTGGCCAGCGCCAGCAGGCTCACAAGAGACTTCCAGGCGGGCATGACTGAGGAAATGTATGTGAAAAGAAGGAATTGGTAGGCTTAGGCATATATAGGTCTCTATTTTTCCATTTTCTCCTCCGAACTTCCTAATCAGCCCTATCTAATCAACTAATCAACTGAAAGGGAAAGACGAGCAGATTCGGCCCCGCCAAACCTCCGCCCGAGCCATTCCGCGGTCCCAAGTCGTGAGGACTTTCCCTTCTTGGATCCTTTTGATCTCTTTTTACTCTCTCTACTCTACTCTATCACAGAAGCTATGCCATGCGTCGTGTCGTCGTGACGGGTTTAGGAGCGGTGACTCCGCTAGGCGTTGGTGAGTTGTTAACCCCCTGTTATACCCCCTTCTATGACCATCATGCCCTTATGCCCTTGATGCCCTCAAATCCCCAATGCAAGTGTCGCACTCAGCAAGTTTATCACCCCGGACTTCTGCACGGTAGCTCGAGCAACGTCAAAAAGAAGAAAAAACTTGCCGCGTCTCCACTTGCACCACCGGATGGGGAAAGTCTTGACAGCCAATGGCGGCATCGCGAGCTCGGGGAGCGTCATCACGGAGCTTGACTCAAAACAGAAGGCCATGAGAGAGCTGCTGCGCTTATTCGGCAAGACATGAGCTAACTATCTCTGGTGTGATGCGCAGGTGTTCGTCGCACTTGGAGCCGCTTGTTGGAGGGTCATTGCGGGATTGTTAATGTGAATCATCGGGATGCGAGGTTCAAGGAGCAGCCATGTCAGATTGCGGCTGTTGTACCAAAGGGGAGCAGGGATGAGGGTGGATGGATGGCTTCGGAGTGGTTAAGTCGTGGTGTGAGTCTTTCTTTTCCTTGTAATGCTCGTGAGTGGAGCTGTTGTTTATTGACGTGGGATTATAGGAGGAGCGCAAGATGGCCATGTTTGCACAGTATGCCATGGCTGCTACGGAAGAAGCCTTGGAGGATGCGGGATGGAAGCCCGAGCCTTTTGAGCAGAGAGAAGCTACGGTATGATGCGTGATAACTTTGCTGTTGAAAGGTGCCTGACATGTATAGGGCGTTTGTCTCGGCTCTGGAATTGGGAATTTTGATGAGATCTATGACACAGTCGTCGCATATGAGAAAGGCGTACGTGAGACATCTATGGATATGGTATTCTACCTGCTTACCTGTCCGATAGGGCTACAAGAAAGTGAACCCGTTGTTTGTACCCAAGTTGCTCATCAATCTGGGCGCTGGACACATTTCTATGAAATATGGATTCATGGTATGTTCTATCCTTTTGAGCTTTGGTCTTTGGCTCACTCGATTAGGGTCCCAACCATGCAGCAACGACTGCCTGCACGACTGGCGCCCACTCCATCGGTGATGCAGCCCGCTTCATTGCATGTGGCGACGCCGATGTGATGGTTGCCGGCGGTGCTGAATCGTGTATCCATCCACTGGCCATCGGCGGCTTCGCTCGAGCGCGTAGTCTAGCCACAGACTTCAACGATGCCCCGGAAAAGGCGTCTCGACCGTTCGATGCAGATCGACGCGGCTTCGTTGTCGGTGAAGGCGCAGCCGTGCTCATTCTCGAGGTACGTAGACAACTAGCACTGACCTGGCTCAAGGTACTAATGTACGAAATGCAGGAATTGGAACATGCTCGGGCAAGGGGCGCAAGCATCTACGCCGAGCTCAAGGGATACGCCTGTTCCAGTGATGCACACCACATGACAGCCCCCAAAGAAAACGGCGAGGGCGCTTACATGGCAATGAAAAAGGCACTGAAGCAAGCCCAGTTACCCCCAGCAGCCGTCGACTATGTCAATGCGCATGCAACTTCAACAGTCGTCGGTGATTCTGCTGAAAATGCCGCTATCCAGTCCCTTCTCCTAGGTCCGAATGGCAAGCAGAAGGCAGCAGACGTCAACGTGAGCAGCACCAAGGGTGCTGTCGGACATCTTCTCGGCGGCGCGGGCGCCGTGGAGGCGGTGTTTAGTATCCTTGCTATTAAGGACGTGAGTGGTTCCAAGAAATATGAAGAAATCCAATAATACTGACGGTCTTCCTAGGGTGTTATGCCGCCTACCATTAATTTGAATCACTTGGCGGATGGGTTCGACTGCAATTATGCACCACATCATGCACAGCAGCGGCAGATTAATGTCGCTTTGACAAATAGCTTTGGCTTTGGAGGGACGAATAGCTCGCTCTGCTTCGCGAAGCTTGAAAAGTGAAGATCATGAAGATCATGTACAACGTTACAATGTTCTGGGCGTGTTCCTAGGTCACCTTGTTCAATATCGATGACTAGTAGTGTCCTGCTACCCTTTTATCTGGCGTGTGTGATCAACAATAATAGGAAATTCCTTTAATCTATGAGCAGACCACGTAAACGAAATCAGCTATAACCTTTAGTCTAGTCCAAAATTGTAACCTAGTTGTCTTGCCTCTTCACAAGTAGACACGCACGTGACTCGAACCAAATGCGGAGCCCCAGCCCGACGTCGACTCCAGAGTCCAATGTGAACACGAACAGATCTGATCCACGCTGGCACGACCAAATCCCATCGAATAGTGCCAGTGAGCATATCTCTGTCTCAGGCCTCTATACCTTGTGCTCACCATGGCGACGAACGGTAATTCCGGTCGAGGTAAGCGCAAACGAATCCTCTCGAGCACGACACATGACGCTGTGCTAGGATAAAATAACAGTGGACAAAAGGTCTATATCGGACAAAAAGCTAATTCTTTGGTCGCGTGACAGCATCAGGTAGCCTAGTTGATGCGTCGGGCTATAAATTTACTGATAAGGATACCAAGCCGGGGAAGATGAAGGTCAAAAAGACGTCCAAGGTTTCGGCGAAGAAGAAGACGGATGGTAAGCACTGCCCATCGCATTAATTTCCTTTGTCGGAGCCTATCATTTACATCTTTACAGATACAAAGGACGGTCCCATCGATACATCACCCACTTCCTCACCTCTCCCCAAGCTGGATGACAAGATCGCGGCCTCGTTTCCAACCGGTAAACCCCACCAGGAGGACCTGCTGGAGACGGTTATCTGCAAACATTGCAAACGACCGGTGCTGAAATCAACCGCGCCGGAGCACATCCGCGGTTGTCTAAAAGCGAAGCAAGAGAAAGCGCGCAAGAAGAAAGAAGCACGCGACGCGGCCAACCGGGCCAAGGCTGGTGACGACGACGAGGTTCGTGACAAAGCGGATGCTGGCGAGGACATGGTGACGGCCCAGAAAAGCGCGAAGAAGAGCGCCGTCAAGGCTACCGAGGACAACAAGAAGGGCAAGAAGCGCAAGGCCGATGAGGATGACAAGGAGCCTAAGAAAAAGAAGAAGAAGGATGAGCCCAAGGCTAAGACGGCAAAGTCTAAGGGTCCTGTGGATGTTGAGAAACAGTGCGGTGTTACGTTGCCCAATGGCGCTCAATGTGCTCGCTCTTTGACTTGCAAGAGCCATTCTATGGGTGCTAAGCGTGCGGTGCCTGGCCGTTCTCTACCCTATGATATGCTGCTCCAGCAGTACCAGAAGAAGAATCAGGCTCGTCAGCAGAGTATGACTTTCCTCAAGGACATCTTACCACTACAGACTGCTAACACTGGATTTTCCTACAGAGGCTGCCATCGATGCCAATGCACCGCTCCAAGAGGATATTGAGACCAACGGCCCAGTCGACTCCGACGAGGAGCGCGACTTGGTTATGGCTGCTATCGCGCGCTCCAGGCCACAGCCTCTGGCTGAACACACCCTTATCAGCTCCAAAACCAAGTACCGCTACGTACGTATCAAAGAACAGATGCTACACGCCATTGGCGGACGAGGAGGCGGTGGACTTTTTTCCACAGAAGAGAACCAGCCCCTGTTCGGAGGAAGTATATTCCAACCCTTTGATCCCAACATGGATGCATCCTCATCCCCAGTGCTTCCCAGCGCAGACTCCGGAGATGCCGACGGGTCCAGGAAAGCCTCGGTACAGGGCACGCGCAAGGCTCCAGTGGCAGTGGCTTCGTGAGTTGCTTGCAATTAGTGACGATTTAATGACTCTCTCTCGGATCTGTTGCTTGGCCTTTCTTCGGTCTTCTTCAAGGTGCTGATGCTGGCATTTGAGGGCGCAGGATCTGATGCATACCCTTCGCTCGTCCTGGTTTTTATGGCTGAGAAGGGCTTGAAACAGGCTGGTTCTGTTTTCTTTCGGTGATGATATGATACCCCGGCTGGTGATGTATTTCACTCAGTGACTATTTTGCAATATATTTTTGTCATTGTTCTTTATTTTAGTTCCGTGTCAGTGTATAACTCCAAGGCTTGCCTTAATATATCCAACTTCTAAGGTAGCTTGTTTCAGAGCAGTCAACTGCCTCGGCCAATCCGTGTATCACGTGACATTGACAGGCAGTAAGGCCATCTATTCCCAGCTCCGCCGATCATTGTCTGAGGCCCTCAACCATGTCGCAAGCCTGATCTGACTGCTCAGTCGAGCTTTTCTCACACCGAACTCACCTCCAAAGCTGAATACAGCTTTTAATTCGTCGCGTGGGCGTGCGCCCTTCGCCTTCGCCGACAATCCACATTGACCTCTTCAAGGCTCCCTGATTCTCCCAGAGCTCCTCGAGGCAGTCTTCGGATCGCTAAATATCGTTCACGAGCTCCCTACGACCCTACCCATTCCTTTCCCTCCCTACTTCCACCATGAGTCACTCCGTGCCCGACCTCGACGCGATAGGCATCAAAGCAGAATATGACCTCGCAGACCAGTTCCGTCGCGAAGTAGCCGCCCTCCTCGGCCGCAACAATCTCAATTTCCCCGGCGCGCAACCCGTCAGTTTCTCGAAGAAACATCTGACCGAGTTGCAAAGAGAGGACTACTATGTCTGCGAGAAGACAGACGGGATTCGATGCCTAATGTACTTTGCGCGAGGGGACCCGGACTCCGATACCCCCGAGATTCACTACTTGATCGATCGGAAGAACGAATATCGCTTCGTACCGGGGCTGCACTTTCCCCTCCCTGACGACGACACTTTCCAGTCATTCCACGTCGACACCCTGGTGGACGGTGAGCTGGTCAATGACACCTACCCGGACGGCACGCATCAGCTCAAGTTCCTCGTCTTTGACTGTCTAGTGCTTGACGGACAGAGTCTGATGCACCGCACACTCGATAAGCGACTCGCCTATTTCAAGGTGAAGGTGCTGGAACCATACCGGGCTATGTACCGCAAATTCCCCGAGGAAAAGGCGCACCGACCATTCATAGTCGAAGACAAGTCCACACAGTTCAGCTATGGCATCGAGATGATGTTCCGCGAGATCATCCCCTCAGTAAAACAAATTCACGGAAACGACGGCCTGATCTTCACCTGCCGCAGCACGCCCTACCGCATCGGCACAGACGAACATATTCTGAAATGGAAGCCTCCATCCGAGAACACAGTCGACTTCCGCATGCGCCTTGAGTTCCCCGTCCTGGAGCCCGACACCGACGACGAGGCCGATGGCATTTCCGCTCCTTATCCAGACTATGACGCCCTTCCTATCTGTCATTTATTCGTCATGCTTAATGCAGGCGAATACCGCCATTTCGGCGAGATGCATATCACCCCGACAGAATGGGACGATCTCAAAGCGCTAGGCGTCCCTCTCGACGATTCCATCGTTGAATGCTTCAAAGACGAACAAGGCCACTGGCGCTTCCACCGCCTCCGTGACGATAAAAACGATGCGAATCACATTTCCACTGTTGAAAAGGTCCTCGAGAGTATCGAAGACCGCGTCACAGAAGAAGACCTTATCCGCATTTCTCCCGCTATTAAAAACGCCTGGAAGAAGCGCCAGGCTATGGTATCTGGCGAGAGCAAGCCGCGCGGCATGTCCTCAATGAACGGGAATGGTGTCAAGCGGAAATTCGAGGAGTGATAAAGATGGGATATTTCTCTGTCTCTTGGGTTTCTGTGTTGTTATGCTTCATTTTCGAGGCGCTCGGCGTTTTGTTTTCTGTGGGGCTTTCGAGCATGAAAAGAATCCGGTGTGACTCCAGAATTGGATGTGAAGACGGTGTTTATGGCTTCTTGGGTTTGGATTTTCGTTGAGTTGTGCCACCAACTTATATACCTAGAAGTTAGGATGTATCCGAAAGATATGTATGTATCTTATGCCTTGAGCGTTGTATGCCTAAGCGGGTCCTTTGTAGGCGAAATCTCATTAAGCATGTATTCCATGGAACAACTGGGTAGCATCCGTATCAATTCGCTGTAGCAAGAACTTCTCCTTGCCCGGATGATGATCCATAAAATGCACAAAGGCCTCAATGCTGAGCAACACCATTATATGGGAATGGGAGACCTGGCTTTGCCTGCAGTACACGATCCCGCTCCCATTGAACGGTCCTCCTGCCAACCTTGGAGGTTTCGAAGCAGCAGCATGGCCTTTAGCCATTACCCATCAAAAACAGGTCCTAAGACCGCTGCAACCAAACAAAGATAAACGACATAGAGACCAACTCATCCCTATGATTCAAAACAAACAACTCCTTAACCCTCGTGAAAAACGCCCTATAAAGCGCATCCGCTCTCTCCTCCGTATACCCCTCCTCATCACCAACCCTAAGCGCCTTGTAAAAATAGCCCCCAATAACAGCCATTAACCACTCAATAACCGTATGCGCATACTCAACACTAGCCTCATAATCCTCACCACCATTGGCCTCTTTGGCCTTCTTCAGCTTTTCAATAGCCGGATGCGACACCCACTCTTCAAAGGCCTCTCGAGTGCTCCATAGCTCGCTAACTTCAACAAGCGACTTGAGCACCTCTTCCATAGAACGATCATACACAGGCTCCTGGAATGCAGAGACGACTTTTCGAGAGATTCGGCCGTCTTCGGCCATTTCCCTGATTGCTCCGTAGCATGATGAGACGAGCCCGCTTAGGTTGCGGTGTCCTGAAGGTGAAGTGCTTGGGAAACAGATGATCAGGGAGCTTCCGGATTTGACCTCTACCGCTCGATGCTGGAGGAAAACGAGTAGGTCGTTGTGTGCTTGGATTTGCAGGCGTTTGTCTGCATCAGGGAGTGGGAGGAGGTTCTCGTCGTGAGTGGCTGGTACGCTGCTCAAATGTTGGAGACATGTGAGACAGAAGGCGAGATCGACGGATTTGGCGGGGAGGAGGGAATTGTAGAAGCTTCCTGGAATCATGCCTATATAAGGTGTGTTTTGGAGGGTGTTGGTCCATTCTGTTATTGTTGTGGAGAGAGTGTTGAAGTCGTTGTTTGGGCGGTCATTGAAGAGGAGTTGGGGTTTTTGGCCCGGTATGTTATTTATGATTGTTCGCATGGGCTCGATTCTAGTGGAGAGATGGTTAGTGGAGATGGTGCGGGTATAGAGAGAGTATCACTCACGAATTACTTCCTTGTGCGGCGCCATACTCGACGATGGTCAGCGGGTTTTCTGTAGAGGTTGGCCGGCTGCTGAGTTCCTGCGCAGATTTCTCTAGCATAGGCAGTACTTTCAGCATCGCCTCGCGCTGTAGCTGTTGCTGGGAGTTGTATACACCCTTGCCCAGCATGGGCACATCATTGGAGGGCACAGTATCGGTCATTATGTTCACGGAGTGTGAGGTATAATAGGATGTCCGCCCACGACTTCTAGGGTTACCGGGAGTTATTCAAGGAAAAGATAAACAGGACTACGGCTGGACAGAGTTACTTCTACCGTCGGGGTGGATCGATCAGATCTGATAGGGATATTAGGCCCCACTGGTTATTAAAGCATGTTGACCATACCAAAATGCCAAAAGAGGAAAGTGGCGCACTAGATCAGAAGCTATACCAGTCTAGCATCTCAGTCCCGCACGAATAGGGTTAAGCAGTGGGCACGACACAGATCACCGACGATCTCCGATCGCCAAGACGATGCTATGGAGACCAGCACCTAAGTACAGTACAATCATGGGATGTCCGGTCTTTGATTGGCGCCTACTTTCACTTGAAAGTCGCAGGACTAACTAGTGGACTCGGTTACTTCATTAGCAGATTTAGACTCTCCAAGTACACCACCAACACTCATGGCGCTACGAATATTGTACTGTTGTTCTTGCTACCCCACTGAGTCCATGTCCTGCAGCGTCCATCTATAACCATCCATATGGGTAACAACGCTCGAGTTATCCGGGCCATACCTCCCCCAGACTTGTTCGTTTCACATTAAGATCATCGAACGAAAGAGTAAGGAAAGCGAGTAATTAATTGAAAGGCTCAAAGATTCGCCATATGCTTAGAAGTCCAATGTTTCATAATCTACGTCAAGCACATTCACCTAGCTAACCATACCCTCCTGTGGGCTTGAAGAGCACCATCCATATTCAAATAGTACGGAAAGCGAGAAGCAAAAATTATCCGAACCCACGCAGGTTGACCCAATCGGATGTCGCTTAGACTGGCGAAAGCACATGTGGCGATCTTCATACACCTAAGTACAGGGATGGTGCACTATAAACGTCACTCTTTTCTCCTCTTTTCTCCTCTTTTCTCCTAGGGTATTTCTAGGACCTGTTGAAGAATAAAACTGAACTTTATTATCCAATTCCAGCTTTTGTGTGTGGTGAACAGGACTGCGACGGGGAAGTCGTGACGCAGATCGTTGGCGATGACGTCGGCAACTATAGTAACGCCACAATCAATATAATACTAACAAAACTTTATACTTAAAAAGATATTGAACTTTCCAAGCACCACAACGGGTTCTCTCATTTAATTTCCTCATCGATCTATGCCGGAATACTGCATAATGTCTGATACTACGCTAATTCTTATAGAGACGATTCTAGAGGCATTCCAGACCGCTCGGGTAAATAAGCTTCAATGCCAACCCAAGGGTCGGCATAGTTCGTGAAGAAGACAGGCGAAACGGATCCTATGGGAAATGGGTCTATCGCTGCATGCGTCTTCCGGGATGAAGGCTCCCTGGTATGATGAATTGACTGCCAAGTAAGCAGCAACGAAGACATCACCATACGCCATGCAACCTTGGAATCCTCATGCTATAAGAACTAGCATTACCTTGGTTTTCTCCATCTGCTGTCAAAAAGCTGTCATCTTCCAGAGCCCTTCTCGTTAAGAAACATCCATTCGATAACATCATGCGCTTCGGATCTCAGATCACCTGGCTTTTGGCCGCAGGAGGTGCTCTGACCTCTGCCCAGAGCAGTTCTTCCTCCGCCGCGAGTAGCTCATCCACCGGCTGTGCTCTTTCTTCTGGAGATACTCAGATCCTCCAGTACACCTGGGCCATTTCCAATTTCCTCAACAACTTCTACGCCTCAGTTGCACTTAACTCAACTGTTGCCTCCTCGGTTTCAAACAGTACCAGCACTTCGAAGGTCCTGGCCAACCTACGCGGTATCGAGCACGCCGGCAACTTGACTATCGAGGCCGTGAGAGAGCTTAGCTCCAAGGCTCCCAACTTCAAGAAGCCCACATGCCAATACACCTATCCCTCCGTCAGCAGCATTCATTCATTCGTCCAATACGCGTACCAGTTTGAGTCCACCCTCACTGGCGCTTTCATCGGTGTTGCTGGCTACACCGAATCGCCCGAGGTTTCTTTCCTCCTGGCTCGTCTTGCCGCTCAGCACAGTGCCCAGGCTACCTACATTGGCAGCCGTCTGAACTCCTCCATGTTCGCCGCCAGCTCCAACTCGTTGGTCTCCGCGTACGCCCCCGCCCAGGTACTCAAGTCTGGCAACTCGACTGGTAGCTTGGGAACTTACTTGCACGGCTGCGTCTCCGCGCCGAAGAACCCATGCGGTGCTCTCAAGATCGGCCCTCTGGAGGCGAACATTACCTCCAGTGCTGTCGCCGGAAGCTCTTCCACTCCTTTGGGTGGCTCGTCTTCCACCCCTGTGAGCAGCAGTGCATCCGCTTCTGTCCGCCTATACTAGAAGTCTCTCAATGTCTATCTGCCCATAACGCGAAGGGAGTTTACTGGTCTATTGGAAGCTATAATATTCAGTGTGCTTGGTGATGTTGTGTAATATTTGAAGCTAGTCAAAGTATCTATAGATGCTGGGGGAGACAATGAAAATCTTTGACTTTGTCATTTATGATACTCGAGGCATCGCTTCCTTCGACGGAAGACTGCGGAACAAGGGCCCATGTCTAAAAACAAGTTTCAAATGACCAGACACAGAGTACGATGAAACCACGATGAATCTTTGGATCCATTTTTTAGGCTATAGACCCATTTGCCTGCTCCGCTTCCAACATATCCCAGTTTGCCAATTACATCATGACCCCAAGACCAGCTCGGATAGCTGCCAGGCAGCATGAATCAGGGGGTGCTCACTAATGGTCATTGAGGAATCAGTGAGCACTCACTAAGCATGTCATAAGTGGGCACTGGGCGCAAGGGACTTGATATGGACGTCCAATAGGAAGAAATGACTGTATATTACTGAGAAGTTTCTATGTCTTTCCTGCTCTAGTAGTAGGTATCCGGGTGTCAAGACAATGCCAGGTGATAACTAACTATACGAGAGTGAGATATTCACTTTGATCATCGCCTAGTCTGAACCGGATGTTTAACGAAAGCCGAGAGAACTAAAATTTACAGTCTCCGATAAATTATGCAAGACAGGGAAAGCTTGGGTAAGTCCTTGGTCGTCATTCTCGAGTACAAAATAAGCTATTGTACATTTGGTCCTACTCTTTGTCTATTCACTAAGTGTCTCCATGGAGCTTGTTCATATTTCCCCTTTCTCGGAATTTTTAAAATGGTCTCTGCTTTACTGGCTCACCGGCTTATTTCCCTGCTTCAGCGGCGCGAATATATCCGTCCACAACTCACTCGCCTCGCCGAGGTAATAAGTCAAGCTAACATCCGTCATGCTAGCATTGTCATCACCAGTCATCGTCTCCAGCTGAGAGATAATGTTTTCCAAGCCAAAGGCCTTACCAGTAGCCTGCGTAGCACCAGCCTCCAGCATGACATTGACAACGTGAATATGAAAGTGGTAGTAAGTCGGTTGATCTGTCAAAGCCCATCAGCAATCCATTCCCCATAATCAACGGAAAAAAGGGGGAAAAAAAAAACATACAATGAACATAGAGCTTGAGCTGATCTTGCTCCAGATCAGGATACATCGAAACCGTCGCCTCAAGCACCCGCTGCCGAAGATACCGCAACCAGGGCACATGCTTTTTCTTCAGATCCCTCAGACTCCAAATATCCCTTCTATGCACCAGAGCCAGCAAATGCAACGAGTTCATAGTTTTCCGGTCCCAGTTCAGATCCGGCAGCATCAAGAACGCGTCTTCGGGACCGTGCCCATCATCTCGCATTATGACATCCTCTTGCTCAGTGCGCCCCTCTAGGATATTAAACACCCAGTTGAGACGGCCCTCTTCGCGCTTGGCTTGCATGAAGGGTCGCACGTGCTGCGCGTAGATCTCCGGCGTCTCGGTGACCATGCGGAGCTGCTGGTCGGAGTATTTCTTGATGTGCTGTGCTGTGCATGGCCAGATGAGGTTGAGCTTGAGGTCTTGTTGGGTTTCGGAGGCTCCGTCTGTGCTATCGTTTGAAGATGCGAGGTACCACCGGTAGATGTCGTTGTCGCCGAGGTTCTTGACCTTTGTGATGGCTGCGTGGAAGGCTTTGATGACTGAGAGGGATTCTGTCGAAAATGCAGTGCGCTCAGCAATTAGGATACCCTGCTCGCCGTCAATTGTGCCCAGCAGAGTGATTCGTCGGCCATGCTGATCTGGGGATGATTGTGAGCTTCTTGATCGCGGGGTTTGGTGCTTGGTGGGCTTACCTTGCTTCAGCAGCTTGCTGACTTGGAATTTGGCAATCAATTCCTCTGTGGCTGCCTTTTTGTTCTTTGATTCTTCCGCCATTTTGCACAGCTTTTGACCTGTCAAGAAAAGTAGTTATTCAGACGAGATGGGAAATCCATCGTTATCGGTATTTGGCGGGCGGTCAGAGCTTATCGCGGGGTGTATAGAGTTGGGATTGCAAAATGCCTTGATGAGAGTTGGTATATTCACGATAGAGACAGTCAGTACTGGGATTATTTGATCCCTTCAGATTTTTCTAGATTTGTTTCGGAAATGAGGCATCGGTAAGATCTATTGACATTGATCTGTACAGAAATTCCAATCCTACAATTGAGTATCGAGTATTCCTTTCTAAGCTCTTAGTTCTCAGATTGAATCTACCAGCAATAAATATAAAATAAATTCGAGAAGCCATCCAATATAAACGCCATCATAGCCTGAGCCACATCTTAATGGGTATCTCTGCCACTCAACTCGTCCAACTATTCCTCGTCACTCCTAATTACCATTCGCAGGCGCAGGGGTCCCATGCATCTATAAATTGGTCAGATTACGATCCCAGGAGGGATGATCACATATAGTGACCAGTAGATGTCCATACCGTCTCAGCAAACCGCACCCACTCCTCCACGCCCTTGACATATGGATCATCTGCCGCCGGAAGAACCTCATGCCCCCATACGATCATGTCATCGAATGTACCCTGCATCTCGAGAATCTTGACCGGTTCCTCAAGCTCGGCCACATCGTCTTCTGCCGATGCGTCCTTGACTGGTCTTTGAGATACGCGGTCTGTGGGTGTCGCGACGATCCCTGTATATCCCTCTGGGATTGCAACGCGACGGCCTCGAAGTTTGCGGCCGCGGTAGTGTGCTGACTGGGTATTATCTGGATGTTGACAAAGTCATTAAGCATTTCATGGTATATAGGATATTTGTCTGTATAGGTAAAGGCTGTGTACCTGTCGCGTTTGTCGAGGGAGTCCAGAAGCGGTCTGTAGAGTCGATCGGACCATCGTGATGGATCCGGCAGGGGAGGATGTTCGGCGTACATCGCGGGGTGCAATCATTGACTGATTGCGCAGCCGGTTTTGGGCTCTGGAAGGTGAACATGTCTGGCATTGTGTTTGATCGCAGGATGGGATGGGACTGCGTGGACGTGGATTCGAGGATTCAGACCGGATTTGAGGAAGTTTTTGAGACTGGGCGAACAACAAACTTTGACAGAAATTGATAGTTCCAATTACAAGTTCAATGGGTGGTTATAATGCTCGTTGTGCTGATGTGGAAATGGTGATGAATTTTGGCGGTGTCAAGTCGCGGCGCGTCGCGTTGCCGCGTTAAGTAAAAGCGGGCAGACATGAACTACGCTGGGCAAAGACTTATCTCAAACTACCATTTCCTCAGAATCTTCTCCCTATGGTCATTATAAAATCGTGTAGATGTAGGATTTATTCCAATTGAATGCAAATGTGGGGTATACAAAGCAGCTCACTACAATAGATACAGTTCTTTGCTCGTCTCAAGAAATGCCTCCACCCTTGGACGATCACTTTTTGCCAGACTTCTTCTTCTTCTTATTCTTTTTCTTCGGAGCGTCTCCCCTCTCCTTATGTTCAGGGGCGTTTCTGATCGGCCACTTCTTCAGGTGCTCACGCTCGAACGAATCCTTCTCACGGCGATACAGAGCCATCGTCGCCCGCGCATCTTCCACACTGGAATGCGCGCCTTCCTGAATCTTGATCCCGAGAAAGTGCTCAGCAAGCATTTTCAGTCGTGGTGAGCCGCCGCCAGCAATCTTCCTGTATTCGGGGTGTTTGCTGGTGTCTCTGATATCCCGCTTTGGGTGGCCGATAAGTAGAGCGTCGAGGTCATTGCTCACGGCATGACCAACGAGGATACGGCCGTCCATAATTTCAGCAACTTCTTTCTGGGCTTGCTCGAAGGTTCGTGCCTCTACCATGTGCTTGGGGGCAATGCCGCTGACGTGCGTCCTCCAGTCTGTCACCATTTCCTTGGGTCGCACGTATGAATCATAGACTTGGTCGCCGTTGAAGTTGACGATACTGACTCGGGCAAGCACTGAGTCATTGTCTGGGTTCGGTCCGACGCCTACCATCTCGCAATCCATTGCAATATACTTCCCGATCTCGGCGCTGGTATCAGATAAGTAAAGTGACCAGTAAACTGCAAAAGGATATGCTCAAGATCGCAACACTTACGTCGGAGAACGACCCTCGTTAACTTTTGCACTGCGCAATCCCGTCTCGGTTTGTGCAGAGACGCTGGCGCTGGATTTCCTCCGTAAAGCAGGATTGGCCGAGTTTGCATTGATGGCTTTGGCCACAACTTCAGCTCCATCAGACATCCTCTTCCGCTTATAGAGTGTCTTGGTATCTCGTGTCTTTGTACGTTCTTTCTCGGACTTTTGTTTCTTCACTGTGCCATGTCCAGAGTCGCGGTCCGAGGCTTTGCGTTTCTTTGCCGACGAGGTCGAGGTCGAGGAGCTTCCCCTTTTGAGTGTCGCCTGTAGCTTCTTCCAATTACTGGAAAGACCGCTTGTATCCATTCCGAATGTGTTAATGTCTGCAAAAGCTAAGACATCGTCGGAGGTGAATGACCTGGAATGAACTTTTTTGACGGCAAAAAGAGGGCCTCGGAGACCGACACCGCCTTCCGAGAGTGGCAATATCAAGAGTACAAGTCTACTTCGAATATTACGATCAATAACTCATACAAGTCATCTCATTTGGAAATTTTGTGGTTAATTCATATTTGGCCCAGATAATTATGGAAAAGTTCAAATGCTTTTGACCGCGATGTATGTTCATGTCCGAAAACCCATGCACGCCATTTTTGAATAACAGCAGAAACGAAAAATCAATAGAGGCCAGGGACCTGGAAATCCTTGGACATCCATTTCTCCGTAACCTTTCTCTTAGCTTTTGCAGCCTGGCTCACAGGCTTACGAGACTCGAGCCTGCCCTGGACAATTAACGTCCGGAAACGATCGTCCAACAGGTTGCCCTCGGGCTTCAATAGACGGAGAGAATCCTGCAGTTCATCGGGAAGCACAAGTTCCAACGGCTTTTCCGGGGGACTGTAAACATCATTAGCAAAAGCACATATGATCCAGAGCAACCAAACTTACGCAAGCTTGCCACCAAAAGGCTTGCGCCGCAGCCTCGTCTCATCTCCCTCGTCCGAATCATCGGCATCGGAATCGTTTGCAGGCTGATCGGCCCGCTCAGCAAGTTCTTGCACCTTCTCCATCTGTGCCTCTTTCTTTGCCTTCTGAGCTTCCCATTTCGCCTGTCTCTCGGCTTCCTTGCGCCGCTTAATCTTGTTGCGCTGGGTCTTGGACTTTCTCTCCGGCCTCTTTTTGTTCAACCACTCGGGCTTCTCGTATTCACTTTCGAAGCCCTCCCATGCACTCTCGTCGTCGGACTTGACTTCGCCGGTGTCACCCTGGGCCGCCTCAATTAGGCGCTGCTTCTCCTGCTCTTTCAATTCCTCCTCGAGGCGACGCTTCTCAGCTTCGACGGCCTCCTGACCGTACTCCTGGATGAGACGATCCCATTCTTCAAATTGAGGGTTGTAGCTGACGCCACCGTGGGGCGCTCGTACCGAGGGGATGGGCTTTCCGTTGGCGGCAAGAGAGATCGGCGGTTGTTTCAAGGTCTCGGGGGCGACCTTGGGCTTTGGCTTCTCCAAAAAGTCGAAACGGGGATCCTCGACAGCGACTGAGTTGTCGGCCTCATCCGCCCAGGGGTCGTAAATCTCATTTTCGCCCTTCTTGCTGATGTCTGCATCTTTCGCCGCTTGCTTCAAGCGCTGCAATTCCTTGTTGCTGACCCAGTCCTTCTTGTGCTTTTTGGTCTTCGGCTCAATGACGCCGTCGGTGACATTGGAGCTGACACGCTTGCGAGAGTCGAGAGCAGGGATCGCGGATCGTTGAGCAATAATCTCATCGGCCTTGAGCGGCTTGTGTTTCTTGGTGACGGTTTTCCGCACGTCTTGCGATCCAGTAGTGTCGAATGTGAACAGCTCTTCTGATGGCTTCTCGGATACAACGCCACTAGTCTAAGGTCAGCGACACAATTTAACATGTAGATATAGACGTTGAAATTACCCTTTAATCTCTTCGTCCTTCAGGTTACGCAGGCCCTCCTGCACATCAGTGACGTCGACATTCTTGCGCCAGGCCTTCTTGCCTTTGCGAGAAGGCTGCTTCAATTGTTGGGGGGCATCCAGTTTGGACGACATGGTTGGCGGTCTTATCTTTTTCTTTTTTTCTGCGCAGAAACCGAAAATCAAAACCAAAAAACCTGGACGCGCTTACTAACGCGCGGGCGGCCAGTGCGGGCGGTGAAGGCACCTCGGACTTGGCGAAGTCGCTTTTCTTCCGGCTTCATCATTCACCCGTTGCGCGTCGACTTTTACCCCGGTTTCTCATTCATCTTCTTCCCGGTGGTAAACTTGCGGTTTATCTGTTACACTTTGTGATACAACGGGGCGCGGTGTCCGATTGCGCGCCATGCCTGTCGTCAAAGGAGGTGTCTGGTGAGACCTCCCGTTACTTGCATCTTCCTAGTGATCTCTGCTAACATATCTTCAGGACCAATATCGAGGATGAGGTGCTTCGTGCAGCCGTACGTTATCCACCAAGCCCCCAATTCACTTCTGATGGATTTCGCGAATACTGACCTATAACAGGTATCCAAGTATGGTCTCAACCAGTGGGCTCGAGTGTCCTCTCTCCTTGCTCGAAAGACGCCAAAGCAATGCAAAGCGCGATGGGTCGAATGGCTAGATCCCGGTATTCGCAAGGTCGAATGGTCGCGAGAGGAGGATGAGAAGCTGTTGCACCTGGCTAAGTTGATGCCCACACAATGGCGCACGATTGCCCCCATCGTCGGACGCACTGCAACGCAGTGTCTAGAACGTTACCAGAAACTCTTGGACGAGGCGGAGGCCCGTGAGAACGATGAACTCGGATTAGGAGGACCCGAGGGTGGAGAGTCGGCCGCACCCAGCGCGGACGATGTCCGCCGCCTACGCCCCGGCGAGCTGGATCCAGACCCCGAATCTAAGCCGGCGCGTCCTGATACAATTGATCTCGACGAGGATGAGAAGGAGATGCTCAGTGAAGCCCGTGCGCGTCTCGCCAACACACAGGGTAAAAAGGCGAAGCGAAAGGCACGAGAGCGGCAACTGGAAGAATCGCGTCGGCTAGCGGTGTTGCAAAAGCGCCGCGAATTGAAGCACGCCGGTATCAACGTGAAGGTCGTCACTCGGAAGCCCGGCCAGATGGATTACAACGCAGACATTCCGTTCGAGAAGCCGGCCGCGCCTGGATTTTATGATACGACCGAGGAGAAGACCCTAAATGAACGCCAACGGGAAATGTTTGATCCCCGCAAGCAGCAGCTGGCCAACAAACGGAAGGGCGAACAGGATGAAGACGCGGAACGCAAGAAGCGCAAGGGCGACAAGAACAGCAACTCGGAAGCCTTCGCTGCTGCTGCGCGAGCAGGTCAGATGCAAAAGATCCGTGAAGCGGAGCAGAGCAGCAAGCGGAGGGCTTTAAATCTGCCCGCGCCTCAAGTTAGTGAAAGTGAGATGGAGGATATTATCAAGATGGGTATGGCTGGAGACAAGGCCAGCCGGATGAGTGGCGATGAAGAAACCACCCGCGGACTTATTGGAAACTATGGATCAATTGTCGGCGGAACACCCATTCGAACACCACGAGCAGCACCCGAGGAAGATCACATTGCCAACGAAATCAAGAACATCCGAGCTTTGACCGAAACACAATCCTCGCTGCTCGGAGGAGAGAACACCCCTCTCCACGAGGGCGGTTCGTCGACGGGCTTCGACGGTATTGCTCCTCGGCGGCAAGAGATCGTTACGCCTAACCCTATGGCGACACCGTTCCGACAGGCCGACGGTGTAGGTGCAACTCCCATGCATGGCGGTGTTGGGCCGGGTGCCACTCCGCTGCGCACGCCGCGAGACCACTTTGCTCTTAACCGGGAGGGTAGCCAGCTGATTGGTAGCACACCTCGGGATATCAAGGTGCATGAGAATTTCATGCGTCAGTCAATCCGCAGCAAGCTCTCTGCGCTTCCTAAGCCGAAGGAGTCCGAATGGGAACTCGAAGAGCTTCCCTCTGAAACGGCCGAGCCCGCCGCAGCCGTGGAGTTGAGTGAGGAGGATGCAGCGGAGCGGGATCGTAGAAATGAAGAAGCCCGTCAGAAGGCCGCACAAGCTGAATTCAAACGCCAGTCGCAGGCATACCAGCGTGGTCTTCCTCGGCCTGCTGTTCTTGATCTCGATGCGTTGATTGCGCGTGCGGCCCGCGTTACTGACCCCATTGAGGGTCTAATTGCCAGAGAAGCCGCAGTCCTCATCGCTCACGATTCCCGAAAACATCCCGTCCCTGGCGCAAAGATCGAGGGGAAAGCCCCCAAGCTGGGCCACTTGGCTGACGGATTTATGGATGCAGCCCGAGCTGCCATTGCAGCCGAGATTGCATCGACAGAAGCACGGCAGCAACAAGAAGAGTTCCAAGGAAAGTTCGACGATATCTGGTCATCGACCCGCGCCAAAACTCTGCCAGGCCTGGACAACTACGCCGACGAGGAAGAACAGGATGATTTCCAAGAAGAGCAGCGCATGATCGGAGTCTTCGACAACGTGCAAGCATCACTGCTCGTCACGGCCGAAAATGGCAACAAACTTGAGAAGAAGCTCGCGTTGCATTACGGCGGATACCAGAACCGCGCCAAGACACTACGCTCCAAGATCCTGGAGGCCAGTACCGCCCTGCCCAAGGTCCAGGATGACCTTGACTGCTTCCGCACTCTTCAAATCTCCGAGGAGGCGGCTATTTCCCGGCGGTTGGAAAAATTGCGCGAGGATGTGTCCTTCATTATGCGGCGGGAGCGCGAGGCGCAGGGATTGTATAGGAGTCGGAAAGACGAGCTAGATGAGCTAGTTGCCGGCACGGCTACCGTCAATGGATGGCATTGAGTCGGGCATAGGACTCGTTATTTTTTGCTATTTCCGTCATGACCCATTGCAGACTTCATTTTGTACCATTACTAGGACGGTTTTTACATTTTCGTGGATAATCCGAATGCATTGGAGTTGCTGAGGTGTTGATAGTTGTTTCTATACTTGGGTTAGTACTCAGGTACGAAATAGTCTTTCCTGGGTTTTCTCGTGCAACCTTGGGACCTTAGGTCTCGTCGTGGGTATGAAAATGAATCAATTCGGAGCTAACATACTGCCCTCATCAAAGATAACTTTTCGTTCTTCCTTCATCTCAACTCATTGAGAAGCAAAAACGGTCAAAAACCCCCAGAGGAACGCCACAAAACATCCCCTATATACTTTCGGATAGTGTTGTAATGCAGCTGCTGTATGAGTTTATGGTCTAAGACGACCCTCGGTACCTATATGTAGGCTTTTTGCCGTAGGGGGATTTCCAATAGCTGCCGCCCATCGGATGTTGGGTGGCGCGATCGATAGTCCGCCTTCTCTTCTATCGTCAAGGCAGAATTAACCACATTCAAAGCCGACTCGTCAGTAAATCGCTGCTCGCGGATGAACTTCGTGTTTATTCCGTCTGCGCGCGCATTATAGATCTCTTCGGTGGGGTCCCCGATGTATCGTTCTGTGGTGGAGTTGCTTCCGTGGTCCATGTAGTGACGTACTTTCTCATTGACATACCCACTGCCTTCATTCGTTGCAGGTATAGTACTTCCGGTTTCATCTTTTCATTCACCTCACCTCGCTAAGGTTCTCGGAGTGAAGAAAACGGTCAAAACAGCGGAGGAACGCCGTCGACTCAACCCCCCCCCCCCCCCCCTTATTTTGCAGCGACGTTGGGCATAATGCCGAACTGGTTGGCACCATGTGCGACATTGCGCACGGTGGCGGTCCAGCTAGAGACGGCGGAGGGGTTGCCAACTTGGATTTGGGGCGATCCGAGGAGGAGGGGGGCGCAGAGCGGGCGACTTGGGGTAGGGGAGGGAAGCTGTTGCCGCGAGGGGGCTGAACCCACTGAACAAGGCTGCCCTTGTCCTTGTCTCTGTTCTTGTGGGCGTCGGCGTCGGTGCCGGTGTTGTTGACGGCTCTAATGTCAATCGGCTCCTCGGGCCCGGTGGCCTCCACCAGCACGGGGAGGGGGCGGCGCGTGCCGCCTTCAATAGTTATAATGTTAGCGTTTACCAATAGGGCATAGGGGCACTAGGCTCAGATGCGGGTAGGATACTCACTTTGCTACGCTGAGATGCTTTAACTGATATTCCACATGCTCTAGACCGGCACGTTGGGGGAAAAAACGTGCGTTGATATAGCTTCTTGAACAGCGTTTCAAGTCGCAGCGACTTTCCTCCATCGGACATCTCCAGTACGGAGGCAGTGCCACGCTGTATGGCGATCAAATTCAAGACGGTACTAAAGTAGGTCGCGAATTCAAGGTGTAGCTCATCTCTCTCCTTTAGAATTTTGGTCAGCGAAGCTGACTCTAAAAGCATGAGACGATGTGGTGAAGTTTGAGGGAAATCGTCTCTTCAGCCGTAACTTACCTACCCAGCTCTCCCGTAGTCGGCAGTTAGGGCTGTCTATGGCGTGATGGCCGCTGCATTCACATCCTCTAGGCTATGCCACGAGATGTTAGCCAATGTGCATGAAGACCCTCTAGACGACACAAATACCTCTAAGCCTTGCTCGGTGATCTGCAGAGCAGCCTCGTTGATCTGCAAGCTTAAAACGACTGCCAAAGGCGGGCATCTGTTTACCAGGACGATATTCGCAGAGCAAATTGAAATGTGGTTACATTGGCAATATGATCCGAATCACCATGCTCACTTTTGAGTCCCAGATCAATCGCTTTACTCATGTTCTGCTCGACGACAATGATCGCGAAGGTGTTAGGGCGGCATTTCTCCACCTCCAGCATAAAGTCAACTGTGCAATCGTCAATGAAATTCTACCGGCATGCGTGACTGGCACGAATGTAGTTGTATCCTTCCCCACTATGCTATGTCTGGTGTGATCTGCAGATTTCATTATGATTGTGCAGCTCGTCCTTCCGCTTATATCGAACGTAGGAAGGGGGAAGGCTAGTATTGGTGCCTTGTGGGAAAGTAATGGGTGTTGTAGGCAGCTCGTCGCTCTGTTAACTTGTAATTAACCAAGAGACCTCTTGTAGAAGACTATGTTCGAATACACTGTAGCCTAATATATACCTATCAGGTATTAACGCCGAGCCTCGATTATTTAGCATGTCAATGAAATCAATGAAATCGATCAATGCATTGCTACTTCTATCTTTTAATCGTGATTTGTTTCTTCGCACTCGCACTCATCGCACCTATTACTGACAGCCTGCATCCTTCTACTACCTCTTTATCCTCAATAGCAGTCCAACGCATCGCAGCTTCTTCAAATCTCTCTCTCCTCTCCAGAGTTGAACTCCGATCTAACTCTCATTGCTCTTGATCCTATCGTGTTCCGCCCTTCCTTCTTTACCTTCTCTAGTGAGTCGATCCATCAACTAAAATTGGTCAACAACTGAACCAGGGAAACGCTAGCCAACTTTAAATCATCCACCTCTCCGATACTACGGCGCATGATGGCGTCATCTTCGAAAAGCCACCGCTCGGGAAAACGTCGGGACCGTGGTGGGGCTGGATCTTCGAAACGAGGTACTGGGGGGAATCTCCCTCGCCAAGAAGACATCAAACGGGCAGTCGAGAAGCGCATGGCCGAAAATTTAAGGGAAGTGGACCTCCCTGAGGATGAGCCGACAAGCAGAGATGTTTCAGAACTGTTGGCAGCAATTTCAAAGTTTGAAACGCGTGAAGGTCTCCAAGTTCCCTGCATCCGTCCAACCCCAGCCAGCAATGAGGCACCTTCTTTTTCACCCGTTCAGGAGAAACGTCGACTTGCGGAGGTTCTAGACTCTCTTGCTACTCTGTCCGTTTCTCTCGAGAAGCATGAGGTTGTTTCCATCGCCCTCCGGTATGACGAGAGAGCAAAAGGCATCGAGTTGATCGTGGCAACCAACACCACAGTCTCCACGAGAACAGGGAATCACCTGAGGGAATTATGGATTGGAATGAAAGGCCTGTCCGATTGTTATTATGCAGGAAGACGACCTGGCATAGATGACGATTCGCCTAAGGAAAAGATCAACAATCCTAAATTCCATGCAATGCACGAGCGGTTTTCTCGATTATGTCTCCAGTTTGTTTTCCAAAGGCTTCAAGCCAGAGTCAACGGCAAATTCTCCAAGCTTGAAGAAGTTGACACAGCTGGTTTAGAACCAAGTCACCCTTTCAATGAAGCGAGGAGGGCAGTCCGGGGTCTTCGATATTTATTCGCTCATCCGAATCCTAAACACACCGACCAAGAAGTATGGCGGGCAAGATATTTGTGCCTACGGAGAGTGAAGCAGAAGATCGACCACCTTTTTAACTCGGGCGAGTTTGACAGACTTGAAAGGACTCGTTTCCATAACTTCCCCAGATTGGAGACGTACTTGCGAAAGATCAATTCAGTCTACAACAGCATCGAAATACTTGCCAAAGCTGCTGTTTCCCCAAAATGCCGTGGATTGCTTCGTTGTCAGCTAAAAATAACTGGCCTACCTGAGCTATCAAGCAGACTCAGCCAAGTTCCTCAGAGCCCCGCAGATTGGGAACAAGTGCTAGAGACTGCGGTAGCACATAACAATAGATGGGCACCCCTGGGAGAAAGAGGACCGCTTCTCATGGATATGAATGTAATAGCGCGAGACGCCGCTATGATGTCCCAGCGAGCAATTTCCCGAAGTGTCTCCGTCCATTGTGAAACCAAGCTCTTGGTCTTGGTGGAGAAAGTGCAGAAGGATCTGCCAAACACTCCGAAGGCTTTCACTTACATTGGAGCCTCAAAGCTTTCCTGCAACGGGTGTAATTGTTTCATCCGCGCCTTCAACAGTGTCCATCGCACCACGTGGCAGACCAAGGGGAGCCACGGGAAGTCGTACTTTCCATGGATGTTCCCAGGAGCTTTGGCGAGAAGGGATTTTGTTCTCCGGACTACTTACAATATCATTGCTGACCAGTGGGTACGTTCATATGGAGGCTATCGACCAAAATTTGTTCCCCTACAACCCGACTCGGCGGCAATTTCAGAACGCTCTACGGGCTCTCTTTTTGATTTCTATGAGGAAGGAGAATTTGCAGAGGCAGAGGCAGAGCTCAGCAATGAATTGAAGAAGCAGGGAATTTAGGAGTTGGGGGAGATGTATCTTCGCTAAATCAGAGATCCTACAGTTTCTTTTTGCTCTTTGCTCACATCCCTCGACCTAAGAGGGCTACGTTCCAGTTATTTGTTTCTATGCTTTTCTTTAGGCCGTACCCCACGAGGGTATTCCATATCGGGTGATATGGATCGGAGGTTTACTCTTGCACTTCAATTTCAGCATAATATCCCCTAGGTATCATGCATATATCTATCATAAGGTTTTTGTTACCATTATATACCCTAGAAGGAATGTGAATAGTACATACGACCATAGGGTGTGGAGAACAGGGCTTCCCGTCCGCTCAGCCGTACTTAAGCCACACGCCGGCAGGTTAGTAGTTGGGTGGGTGACCACCAGCGAATCCCTGCTGTTGTATGTTTTGTTTTTATTTTATTTACTTGCTTTTTGCTTCTTGTTAGATCAAGGTAGTTGTAGTGTCCTCTCAAGGATTCATCTCCGCAGCATCACCATGAAGTGTTTCCATGCTTGTTATAACTTGTCGTCTATTGAACGTTCTTGATCTCAGTGTTGCAGCATCCGGACGCTTACATAACACGGCGCGATCACCTCCTTCCGCCTTCACCGTCAACCTCTCATCATCGCACATCGCATCCAATCCATCGTATTTCATCTAATCAGTGTGCTTGGTGCCCGTGTCATCGCACAGTCGATCACGATGGGCGTCCGAGATTCCCACGGCGAGCCGATGGGGACTCCCGACCCAGTAGAGAGGGGGTTCGCCACCCTCAACACCATCAGGTAAGTTTAGATCTCGTGGTGGATGGGAAATTATGAGCACTGCAGTGCCAGGGCCCACTTTCATCGGTCGCATATACTGACTGGAGCGATAGAATCGGTGTGAAGGCAATGGTGCAGAAGGTTGGTGTCGCGCAGAGTCTGAACTATCACGTGATATCATTACTGACTACGGCTTTCAGGATGGAGAATTGCGCAAGGCGGAAATATTGTCGATTCGACAGCGCAAGGATGGCCCTTCCTTCTAGTATGTTTGATTTAATAGCTTGTTAGTAATTATGCTAACTTGTACACCAAAGCGTGCATTATGTCGACTTCAACAAGCGTCTTGATGGTGAGTCTTGGTGACATACTCTTAAGCATGGTCCGAATTCTAATCAATGTCACTAGAATGGATTAATGCTTCCCGCATTGACCTCTCCAAAGAGGTCGAATGGCCGCAGCCCGAAAAGCCAGACAAGAAAAAGTCTACCGGCAATAAGGCACCTAGCAAGAATGTCCTCAAGAACGCTCGACCCGGCAGTCGCGATGTGTCGGGAACTCCTGATGCGCTGGGCGGCAAGAATATGAACGTCGGTAAAGCCCCACGGCCATCCAAGGCCGGCGGCAAAGAGAATCGCACCGTTGATACACCTGGCGGTACATCGCTCGTCGGGTCTGAGGCGGTATCAACCGTCGGGACACCCAAGGCTGAATCAGAAGACATCGAGATGGCAGATGCTGGAGCAGAAGTGACGCCGAAAGAGGACGAGGTGGTCAACACCACCTCGGGCGAGGTCATCACTCGCGAAGAGGAGATCGAGCGCCTGCGTACAGGGGGCAGTATGACCCAAAACCCAACGGAAATCCACCGAGTACGTAACTTGACTCGCCTCCAAATGGGAAAATTCGAAATTGAGCCGTGGTACTTCTCTCCGTACCCTGATCAATTTTCCGACGTGGACATGGTCTACATCGACGAATTCTGTCTCAGCTACTTCGACAACCAGCGTGCCTTTGAGCGTCACCGTGCCAAGTGCACCTTGGTTCATCCCCCGGGAAACGAAATCTACCGTGACGACAATATCTCATTCTTCGAGGTCGACGGCCGCCGCCAGCGCACCTGGTGCCGAAACCTTTGTCTTCTCAGCAAGCTCTTCCTCGACCACAAGACCCTCTACTACGACGTCGATCCTTTCCTGTTCTACTGCATGTGCACCCGTGACGAATTTGGCTGCCATCTTGTCGGCTACTTCTCCAAGGAAAAGGATTCTGCCGAGGGTTACAACCTGGCCTGTATCCTGACGCTGCCTCAGTACCAGCGCCGCGGATTCGGCCGTCTGCTCATGGCCTTTAGCTACGAGCTTAGCAAGCGGGAAGGCAAGCTTGGATCCCCCGAAAAGCCGCTCTCTGACTTGGGTCTCATGAGTTATCGCCAGTACTGGCGGGAGACACTCGTCGAGCTGCTGATGGAGCCGGGCCGCGAGGCGATGAGTGAAAATGAACTTGCCGTTCTCACATCTATGACTGAGAAGGATGTCCATGAGACTTTGGTCGTCTTTAACATGCTCAGATATCATGTAAGTCTGCTTTCGTTATTTGAAAACGCGTTTCAACTGGCTAACAAACTGATAGAAAGGAAACTGGGTCATCGTCCTCACCGACTACGCAGTCAACGAGCATAAGAAGCGCCTAGAGAAAGAGAAAGTAAAAGGCGCGCGCAAGATCGATCCTGCTGCTCTCCAATGGAAGCCACCTGTGTTCACTGCCTCCAGCCGGACCTGGAACTGGTAAGGGGAACGCTCTTTATGTGTCCCCGATGTGGCTTCTAAGGATTCGCGGCTTGCTCTGCTTGTTTAGCGGTAGTGGCATGGACGTCCGATAACGAGACGCATGAGATCAAAGAACCTGCAGCGTTTTGGTAGTATTATTTAATGGTGTTCGGGATTACGGCAATGTGGTGGTGTTTTGGTTGATTTGGGATTTTCACTTGATACCTCCTTTTCTTTTTTGTATATTAACTCTCCTGCCTTGAATACATCCTAAATGATATGAATTGATAGCAATCATCTCAACTCGTAAGGAGGGCCAATGCCCACTCTAGCTCGCCCTAATACTTCTAGTGGAATAGTGGGTATGGCTACAACAATAGACTAAAGCTAGTAATGAAAGGCGAAAGGTACAATGTACAATCTACAGTTGAGACCAAGATTAAGGATTCACAATCGACTGATATGAATTGAGGAGGCTGCATGATACAGGGCGGGTAGGATTGAATAGGGCAAGGAGGGCCTGGCCAGCTCGAAACAGAGCAATCAGCTAGGCTGACAGTTTCATGGGGCGTGAGGGATAGAAATAGGAGGTTTCCAAGAGACAAAAAGAAGATACCCTGAAACAGAATATCCACGATGCTTTCCACTTGGCATCCCTGGTGTTCCTTGCCTTCCGCAACCGGGAACCTGCAGCTCACGCAGCCTGGCGGGCACGGAGAATGGAAAAGAAAAGTACATAACATGGAGAAAACATGTTGCGGAGGTGATGGTATGGATGGAAAGTGAGATCTGTGACTGTTTCCTCCTGCAGCCCGCCTGCCATTGTGGCTTGGAGACGAGGGAACATGAAATGGCCACAGGAAGGGTGGAAGGGGATTCCATAGATCAGTGAAGATCTAAGGCGAGAATTTTCGATGCCTTTGCTTCTGTTGAAAATCCCGAAAAGTGAGAGGAAACAGATTCCTTAACGAGAGCCCTGGCGTGGACCCCATGATGCAGTCCGTGGCGAGGACGAAGGGCCACTGCCCTGCTGAGATGCAGATGGCTTCTTCACCCCCTCCTTTCCCCCAGAGGCCTCGCGGGGCTTGGTGCCCTTGCGGGGCTTGAAGTTGGGTGAGCTGCGGTGTCGCGAGTTCGGGTTCAGGCTCGAATTCGAGTTGGGGCCGCCAGCTTTCTTAGGAAGGCTGATGGTTTTCGCGGCGAGCGCGCCGGGAAGGCGGACCAAGGCTCGAATGTTACCGGAATGATCCTTGTCGCCGATTCCGACCCAGAATGGCTCAACACTATGGACCTGCATCGTCTTCAGATTCTTTGCGCGGAGCCGAGACTGTGAGGGCGCTGGAGCAGCGCGCCATGCGGCTGGTGGTGCCATGTTCGGGACACGGACGCCTGGGAGCGACCCTGGCTCACGATCTTCGAAAATGTCATCTTGCTCCTCCACTTGTCGGACCGCAAGGTCGCCGTCTCCTGACGGATACCCTTGCTCGATGCTCGGGAAAGACACTGGCACTACTGCGACGGGCAATTGGACATCCAGAGGTTCCTTCGTCGCAGAGGCAACAGCCAACGCGCTCTTCTTCTCGACCGGGGTTTTCTTGCCAAAGAGCCCATTGATCTTTTCCTGCCAGGACATCGCGGTCGAGGCCGGCACTCGAGGCCGTGGAGGAGCTGCTGCCATAGACGCAAAGGTGGGCGGAGCAGCTGGTGCAGCTTGTGCAGCCAGAGCCTTGGGCGGCAACTTGACCACAGGCTTAGGGTTGGGAAGGTGAACCAATGGTCGACCCGAGCCGCCGAAATAGACAGGGTGGCTCCAGATTTCTTCTGGAGGCGGAGGAGAAGGGCTTCGTTGATAATCAGCCTTCTCAACTGGCCGTTTAGTTTGCTCAGTGACATGCGGGAAGAATCGTGAGCTACGCGCAGGCATGCTGACAAGAGGACGGGCGTGGGTATCTGAAAATGCTGGCAGACCATCCACAGGTGCATCAAGACCGGTCAACGGGTTGGTGGGCGAGCCGTTCTTGGTCACGACTCCCTGAGAAACTCCGATGACATGACGCTGACCAGAATCGTTCTCCGACCGCACCTGAGACCAAGTCTCGTTGAAAGCGACAGGAGCGCCACTTGGTCGAGTGTCACGATTGGCATTGAAATCATTGCGGTATTTCTCGGCCTCCTCGTGTTCCCGCTGGGCTGTGAGTTTGTGGAAGTTATTCCACGCGCCTAAACCACCTGGGTTACGAGAGTCTTGTTGCCATTGGGATTGTTGCGAGCTCGGAGGCCCAATTGGACCAGGACGGCCAATAGGACTAAGAGTGTCATAGGATGCATTCCGGGTTTCGGGCGAAGGCAGCGCGGAGATTGAGGCTGGATCCGGGGGACCTGAAAGAGCCTGAGGAGGCATAATCGCTTGATCGAGACCCAGTTGGCCCCGCAGAGGGATTTCTCGTGATGGGAAGCCACCGAGGCTTTGGTCAAAGATACCGTTGCCCAGTGTTCTATCGCTGATCAAAGGTTTCCAAGGATTCTTGACTGATGGTGACGTCGCTCCAAGATTGGGGTTGGTTGACCACGGAGCATACGATGAGCCCGAGACGTTCAGATTTCCACGCCACTGGGCGCCGTGCTCATCAGCATTTGAATCCTGCGGGCTCGCCGCGGGTTGCTGGTTTAGATTGGCCGGAGCCACTGGTTCGCGTCTCGGCTCGCGGTGGGGTGAGAGACCACGGCGCATGCGAGGCGATGTCTTCTCTGTGTGCGGCTTCTCAGCCGCGCGGTCTCTGTCATTCGCAGCAACAAGCTTCTTCACGCTATCAGGATGATGCACCTTCATCATGCCATACTGCTTCGGCGCTCCAGTGGGTTCGGGAACAGGCGGCTTCGGAGGAGAGCTGATCGTAGCTGGGGCTGGCGCGGTAGTGGCGTGGGTCTTGCGACTTTCAATGCTGTTCTTGCGCTGTTTGTCTGGTGCCGGACCCAAGGCTGCGAGCTTCTGACGAATTCGCTCGTCCCGCTCCGCCTTCTCCTTCTCTTCTTGCTGCATTCGACGTTGCCTAGCCTCGAGTCGCTTCTCCTTCATGATACGCTCCTGGACAACAAGAGGATCCTCTTGAGGTGCTTCCGGCACAGCTGACGGTGCAGGCTGCTGCCCAGCAGGCGAGACCTGATTCGGATGTGCGTGTGGCTGCGCACCCAACCCAGGTGCGGCATGCTGCTCATGGGCATGGCCTCGCTCGCGGCCCATTAACGCTGGGTCGACCATGCCATTTACCTGAGAGCTCCGTCGGCCTTCATACCTCGGAGGCACATCTGCTCGACCGAAAGACATCCGGCGATCAAATCCTCCACTTCCTCCACTGGCATTCGAAGACGCACGATGACGGTTCCAGCCTATGCCGCCATCTTGGTGGCTCGACCGTTGAGTCTGGAATGCCGCCGAAGGTTCGGCCGGCCCATTTGCATCATGACCAGGTCGCTGTAACACAGAAGGAGCCCGAGGGCCTTGATCGTGTCGATATGATGGCTTTCTGGGTTCCGCTACTGGCTCGTACCGACCAGACCGAGAGTTGTATAACTCGCGAGGCGCATTCGGTGCGGTTTCTCGCCAAGTGCGATTGAAATCATCCGCTGCGATCTCCTGTGGAGGCAACGGAGCATGGCGAGCATCGTCTCGGTGGGGGTGGTGCACAGGAGGACGCGATTGCGGGACGTTGGCGGCGGCATTTACAGGCGACACTCTCTCGACCGGAGGTAACGCAGCCCAGGGAGATTTGCTTGGAGGTGCTGGACTCGTAGAACCTGAAGGAAGTCTGTCGTTCGTCCCTTTCGACGAAATGCTCGCTGCTTTCGCCTGCCGCTCCGCATTGGCTCCAAGCCTCAGTACAGTAGGGTTTGGCCCCACGGAAGTAGTTGGCTTAGGGGCAGCCATCTTAGAAACGTCTCTCACTGCCGTCGGCTCCGGCATTGGCGCCTCCCTCCGTTCTTCTTGAGGTACCTCTGGAGGTGGTTGTGGTTCATTGTGGGTGAGGGTGACCTTGGTGCCGTCGGTCCACTCAATTGTCTCCGGAGCCCAGTCGTCCTCATCATCGTCAATATCGGCCCATTTAGCCTCCGATCCACCACCGTCTTCTTGGATTCGAGATGTCATGTGGATTCCATACTGCTGTTTCAACTCCTCGTCCGTCAAGTGCTTCGCGGGTGTCGGTTGGACAGCTATATCAAAATCCATAGGTCAGTTCTGGTACTAGATGCACCTATTGCAGTAAAATACATACGCCGGTTCTTATTCCAGACTTGATTCGGGTCCGGACCCGATCCACCGGGGTTTGCGCCTGCACTCGTCTTTGACAACGAATCTCGCATAGCAGCCGACGATTTCGGAACTAGGCGCGGCCGCGCAGTAGGTTGCGGAGTACCGAGGGGAGTCGTGGGAATTGATGGCGCTAACGTTGGAGAATGTCAGAAGCATGCTCAAAACGGTAGCCATCAAACAAAGAAATACCTTTCTCAGGCGCCTTGGGTGGGGCAGCCGTCCCTGGTGCTTTTGGCACCGAGAATTTCGCAAAAGAAACCGGCTTGAAAGTTGTTGGCTTCTTCACTGACCCAGTGCGCGTGTGATGGCGACCATCTGTCCGACTGGCGTCGGACTCCGAACCTCCTTGTGAAGCCGTGTCATCGCCGCCATCCGACGCGGAAGCTAATCCGTTCAGTTCGAGAGCCCTCGAAGCAACCAGCCCGGCGCTCTGCTTCGGAGAATTCTGCAACCAGTTCAGCTATTCCGTTATCCAATATTCCGGCGACGAAGAAGACGCCTACCGTCGAAGAGCTTCCGGCATCCTTGTCACCCAACTTCTCGGCTGGAGGGCCTGGTGTATCTCTGGTCTCATTGTGTCGATCAGAAGGTATTTGCGATGTGGAAGTCGTTGCGACATGTTTGGTCTCCCCCGCGTCCCCTTCGGCAGGTTGCTTGTCGTTGGTGCTCGCAGGAACGTCGGAAGGCAAAGGCTCGCCGCCCGACAGGGTCTGATCTACCACATCGCGGCTGCTCTGCTCTGCCATAACAATTCTCGAGACTACAGGGACCAAGGAAGGCGACATTTGTCAGAACAGCGCTTGAAAATACCCTGAGGGGATGGAAATGCGGAGAGCGAGTGGGCAGCCGCTCAAACTGGCATAGTAAGCGACAGGGCGAACAGCGTACCTGTTGTCAGATTCCAAGAGTCGCCACGATAGAACTGCTCGCTTGACTGGTTGCACCCTGGAAAATCGGGATTCCACAACCGGGAAGGTGGAAGTTGGGCGGCCAACTCCCAGGAGCTGCGATGATGACAAGGTTCGCAGAGGTGGAAAGCGGGTCTAGAAAGACACGTGAGAGAATCCGCAAGCCCAAGAACTCCCGGGATAGAGGGGAGAGGATCGTGAAAGGGGTAGAGGTGGGTGCGGTGATGGATGGGGGTGTTGGCTTCGTTGAGATGATCTCGGGTTTGAAGCTGAGGGTAGGCTGTTTTCGGTTAGTGCGGTCCCGGTCCTAGCTGAGACCTTCACCCGCAACTACGTACTTTAGAAGTCCCTAGGTCACAGCATTCACCGACTGTTGGCTGGATAAGTATTAGATAGGCTCAGTATACTTTCATTTGAGCCTCTATTTGACCTAGGATGGTGCCGCTTGGTAATGCAGGTGCAAGCAACTGAGGGTGGAGAACCCGACAAGCCACAAAGATTGATATTTGGAACACTTCTAAGGTGCTGTATAGAAGCTATGACCAGTGGAAGTACGTGATAATGAAACACTGAGATTCAAAGTCTCTCTAATTCTGACACTGCTTTGCTCTAGGTCAGAGGACGCATATACATCAATTCCTCCTCTCATTCAATCAAAAGCAAAGATTTAGTGAGGGTGGTTCTTGTGGTGGCCTATCCAACAGTCAATAAATCTTGTAGAAAATGACATAAGTTATGGGATACTCACGCAGGTGGAAGTAGTACTCCATGCTGTAGCCGAGGATCAGGATACCGCCGATGGCGTGGACCAGGGCTGTTCAAATTAGTTTCTGCATCATTCCAGTTTCGAGTCAGTCCAATACTTACGGAGACCAGAGGCGTTCTTGCCACTGAAGTAGCGGGCCTGGTAGCGGCCGATGAGACCGGTGGCCTTGGCCTGGGGGGCAGGACCACGGGGCAGACCGGCGTAGAAGTTCACAACGCGCTCCATGCGGGCAGCATCCTGGGCAGCACCAATGGCCTTTATATGTGGGTTAGCGATCGTTCGGGGTGGAAAGGGTGTGATATGTCGTCTTTAGCTCGCACGAAAAAAGACTTCGGGAAGGCACGGGGCCGGGAGGGGTGTAGGGAGCGACAGTAGGTACGAGGTGTTCCGGGTAACTCACATTGGGGGAGGCGATCTATAATAATGATTAGTATCATAAGAGAAGGCATGCGACAGCCGTTTGATGCGTCAATTGAATGTTCGTACCTTGGGAGGGATCAGGGTCGAGAGACCACGGCGAACGATATAGCTCATCTTGTCTAGTTGGAAGGTGTTAGAATTTCGTCGCAGTGAAGGCAGTCCCGGTCCAGCAAAATGCATGGAACCCATCAGAGACAACTTACGGTGATTCGCAGCGCAAGTGAACTGGGGTAGACAGATGATACAGGAGGAAGAGAACCTTTGGCCGGGAAGCGGGTGGTCGGATGAGCCCAAGGTGCGCTAAACCCCTTTCGGATGTGCCGTGACCTGCACTCTGCGATTGACGATGAACACCTCCTCTTGACTACTGTTGCCTCCATCCCACCCCACTCCTTCCACTACACACAATGTCGCTCTTCAGAATTGGAGGTGCTGCTGGTCTCCGGGCGACTCGCCTGGTCGCTCCCGTCAATGCCCGCTTTGTCTCCAAGTTTACTCCTGGCATCAAGACCGACCCGTCCGAGGCTCCTACCACGACCCATTCGAGCAGCTCCTTGATCAGCAACGAGGGCCCTGCTGAGGCAATGACTCGTCACCAGCCGGACTACGAAGCCACCATCGACCACGGCACCTCGTATGGTTCCCTGCCTTGCCACCGCTGCAAACCCTTTCGCTAATACTATTTTCCTAGAACCTTCTCCCCGGTGCCCAAGCGTGTGATGGACGGCAGTGAGCCTGGACCCTCCCTGCCCGCCGCTGTTCTCTCTGGCGCTCCTACCGACCTCCAGGCCCGCACTGTCCGGTAAGCCGAAAACCGAACAACATCTCAGCATATATAAACTAACATTCGATGCGCGCAGTATCTACCGTCCCACAAAGCCTGCGACTCAGTCTGGCCACTGGCACGGACACCACTGGCGGATGGACTGGGATATCCTGCAGAAGGGCCACCGTTGGGAGAACCCGCTGATGGGCTGGCAGTCATCTGCGGATAGCATGCAGGGCACCAACATCAACTTCAAGTCGAAGGAAGATGCCATCGCCTTTGCCCAGAAGCAGGGCTACGAATACTTTGTCCAGGAACCGAACGACCGCCGGTTCGTTCCGAAGTCTTATGCGAACAACTTCTCGCACGAGCCTAAGAAGCTCAAGCACATCAAGACCAAATGAGTGCGCTTTTCTCGTGTATTATGTACATACCTGCATGTTTTTCTTTTCATCAATGTGAAGTTCATTCCATACAATGATTAGATCTCCTAGGCATTGAGAGCGAATTGGGACTTTCCGTTTCATGGACTTGATCCCGCTTTCAAGTTCGAGCTTGGCGGTGCATTTGGAAGAGGTCTTCCTTTACGGATATCAAGGGTGTATAGAACGGACTGTCCTTGGTGGGACGGTACCTCCGACAAGAACCATTTCCGAAATGACAACGTTCAATATCTTCAATTGTTCATCCCGATCTCTTCAGTGGACCAATTACATCAAGTCACCATACTCGTGGCCCTCCTCCTCCAGCTGCTTATCCTCGTGAAAATAGTCCTTTAGCTTGTCCATCTCGCCCTCCTGCTTGCCCTGGGGTTGCTGGCTTTCCTTGTCATTGTGGTCATCCTTGCCCTTGTTGCCACCATGGTGATGGAGGATTCTCTCGAAGAAACTCTCATGTTCATGCTCCTGGATGGGATTCGGCTCTGCAATGATCAATCTTAAGAACAAGCAGTGAAAAAGTGACTGGAAGCACTCACTATCGGCCATGATATCTGTGATTCACAAAAAGAAAACCTCTTTATATGTACTTAAGTGTTTGATGGTATTGATAGATGGACCGAATGAAAGGGCGAAAAATAAAAGCTCAGATAAAATAAGAGGTGAAATATAACCATCAAATTGCATCATCGAATAAACCTTTAGATAACACTGCAGTAAGACGACTTTCTCACCGCTGGGACAATGAGCGCGTCATCGATCGAGATCTGGAGCGATGCACGCTAGATATGGAGAGAAAGTCTATTTTGTCGTATCTTTCGGTAGGAAGATCCCTCAACTAATTTTATTGGACTAGTAGTATTGCCAAAATTGGATATTTGTGGCCAGGTGCACCGTAGGCTCTTTTTAGGTTGCTCGCGGGGAAACCCGAATACACTGTTCGTTTGAGCAATTGATCGAGACGCAAGGATGGGCATGTAAACGTCAAGTTAAGCACCCATGACATTCATTAGTCCTTAATAGCATAACTTTGTTGTCTAAGCCATGCCCAAATTGATTCGACACAGTCACAATACGAACCTTTCAAATCATCGTCCTTGTGTTTTGAAGAGCCCCAGATATTGAACTTAGTGTTTAATACCGAGACTAACTTGCAGTCCAAACATTTCATTATTCCTAGCCAAACTTGCATTCTCACTAACCGAATTACACAAAACCGAATTGCACCAAAGAGAGCGCCAACAAGATCACTATTCGAGATCAGCCTCAGTCTCCTTCTTAAGCCTAGCCCCGAGATCCTTATTGACACGACCAAACAGCGCTGCAGACAAGTCAGTATAACTGCCCTCACAATCTCAAAACGAAGTATAAACAAACCATAAACTTTGTTACGCAGGTCGGGCGATCTAACCTCCCTAATACTCCCAACAAGGTTTTCAATGACTCTCTCCTGATGACCAGGCTCGCGGCCAAGGACATCCCACAAAGCAGCAGGCTGGACGAAATCGTCGTCAGTGATAGGGCTACTGTAGGCTGTAATTTCGCCGACCCATTTCTCGTGCTCCGTATGCAGGGCCAGGGCCTTGGGGTTGACGCCTTTGACCTCTTGGTAGAATCTGGTCGGTTGGAGAGACGAGTTGACGTAGTTTGGATCGCCGCCGTAGTTGCCATCAACTCTCATCGCACCGTCTCGCTCGAAGGGGCAGTACACTGGGGTCTTGGCTGCGTTGGTGGGGATCTGTTGGTAGTTGACGCCGAGTCGGTAGCGTGCAGCGTCAGGGTAGGCGAATAGACGGGCTTGGAGGACTAGAATGGGAGTAATCAGTGGCTAAGTCTCAAATGATGTGATAAAAGCTGACTTACCGGGATCGGCAGAAGGCGCAAAGCCCGGCACCATAGTAGACGGGGAAAAGGCTGCCTGTTCAATGTCGGCGAAATAGTTGTTGGGCTGATATGCATGGTTAGAGTCTTCTAACACACATAAAGAGAACTTGATAACTTACGTTGCGATTAAGGGTCATCTTGCCAATTTTTCTCAGTGGGTAGTCTTTGTGTGACCAGACTTTGGTCATATCGAAGATATTCCACCGGTACTTCTCGGCCTCGGTAGGATCCATAACCTGGACAAAGACGTCCCAGGAAGGATATTCTTTTCTCTCAATAGCATGAAACATATCCCGAATCATGTAATCAGGATCCGCGCCGGCAATTCTGGTTGCTTCATCACGGCTGAGGTTCTTGACACCCTGTCGGGTCTTTATGTGGATCTTGATGTATTTGAAAGAACCATCCTGATGCGGGAGTTAGCTAGCATCTATATCATGTAAATTTATTTTGTCTTACCGCTTTGGTGAACTTGTAGGTGTGGCCACTATAGGCGTTCAGAAAGCGAACTGACCGAGGTGTTCCCCGATCGCTGAAGAGAATCAGGATCTGATGAATTCCTTCCGGGTTCCCAACGTGGAAGCTAGAAAATATCAGCATGTAATGCGTACAACTTCGATGGATATGCATACTCCCAGAACTAAGTGCCAAGTTAGCTAGTTATATTGTATGAATTGATTTAGTCAACTGCCACATACCATGTTCGGATCGGGAAGGTGAGACCGCGGATGTCTCTTGTGAGAGCGGTTCATGGAGGGGAACTTGATAGGATCCCGAACGAAGAAGACCGGCTTCCTAGATATTAGCACATATTTGCCTTGTACGTTCACGGAGCTTGCTCACGGTATTGTTGAAGACCCAGTCTAGATTGCCTTCATCGGTATACATCTTCATTGCCCAGCCATGTACATCTCGTGATGTATCAGCAGAGCCCGACTCCGGGCCAACAGTGGAGACTCTGAGAAGAAGCGGAGTCTTTTTCCCAGCCTTGTTGAGAAAGCTGGCGCATGTGATATCGGAGCAGTCGGCCTCCGCTTCGAATTCTCCGTATGCTCTATGGGTGGAGATATGGGTTAGTTCGCTTATATAGGATAAAACATACTCGGATTGGCTTACCCAACTGCTTTCGCGTGCACGACGCTGGGCAAGTTCTGTTGTTAGCTAGACTTCGCATACCGAAAATGTGTCACTCTTACCGCTCCGGGATTCTCTCACGAGAGAAATGCGCGAGAGTCTCGATGAGCTGAGTATCCTGAAGCAGACCGAGGCCAGCACCTTGTCCATTTCGCAGCAGCAAAGAAGTGCTGCTGCTTGCAAAGGGACAGCCTTTTTTCAAAGTCAGTATGTAAAACTCCGGCAACCGTTTTATTATTGCAGACCTTCGGCAAGAGTGTAGTACTTGTCAGCGGACATGATGGGCTCCAAAGCTGCTGCTCTTGTGAAATTGAGGCCTTTGAAAAGATTCAAATGAATTAAAAGCTACTTCCGTGAATTAAATAGGTACCCTGCATATGGAGCTGAGGTAGCAATGACTATTTACTCTACCCTTAACGGGTAGTACTATTTGAGTTCTCCATCCGCCTCTTCCGTATAAAGTATTGCATCATCACTGCCACACTACAACGGGCATGTCCGACTCAGATAAGCTAGAATGGATCGACATCGATTGGTCTATTGTCGAAGCGCATCAGAAAGCCCATGGTCCAAGAGCCCTTTCCCAAAAGACGTGTGTGCTGCCCCACTGGCGTCATGAACGTCAGCACATTCCGGCCGTATCGATAGCCGGGTACGGCGAGAGGGATGAAACGGTCACAACTACAGCCGGGATCGAAGCCGAGACGATCAATGGTCGACATCTCTTAGTTTGTTGTAGATCGAATGCCATTTGACCCTGTAAGCCGTATCTACCTAACTAATGCAGCAGTGAGTTGGAGCAGCTGAGCCCAACGGTCCTTACTCGGCACATCCGATGACGGTTCTTCCTCTGCCTTGACTCGTGTCACATGGGTATGCTATATAGATTTGGCGGCGACAGGCCTAGGCGATGAAAAACACGTAGCCCGTGCGGCTCTTCCGGCTCCAGACCCGGTGACGCGTATGATCTACGCAACCCCTCAGAATTCCGTTTTTATCTCCATTATTGCCAGTGATCGCGGGAATCACGGCGTCATCGAGGGTACAAGGGTCGACAGCTCGGTAGGTGATCCGGAAATCGCTCCAGTGGTGGAGATAGTTATTCACGGGTCGTAGAGCCGTATAAGTATCGCCAGGGTTTAGGAGGAAGCGAGAGAGACGATACAGAGGTCGTAGGCGATAGCAGGCCTCGACATGTTCATGGCGTACATGAGAGATCCTACCCCGCTCTGGTAGCCCTTGCCCGATGCTTTCGGGGATAGCGCTTGGTGCGCTCGAGGAGGTTGGCAGTTGATGCTGCGACCAGCACGTTATCCACGTAAACAAAGATATAGCCCATCCCCTGATGATCGCTACGAGAGACGTGCAGCCAGGGGTCTGCTGTAGATCGTTTGGGACCCTTCGAGGTCAGGAGATCTCCGAGGGTGCCAAACTAGCCGTGCTATGGTGGCGATTGCATATACTCGCCCTTGCGGGTACTAAGTCCTCGACCTATGGCCGGCTGTTCCTATACACCTTTGTCCATGCTTGTTGCTCCTCCCGAATTTTAAGGCCGGGCAAACTCCGTATATACGAAGACGCCTCCCCAGCATGACTACATTGGTCGACATGTAAGAGACCCGTCCCATGGACGAATATGATGAGAGATGAGTACGATCGCCCAACTGGCAGTCCTACTCACTACCGGCCTTGATAGCTCTTGTATAGTCGTCAGTAGGCATAGTGTGACGCGCAACTATTGTTTCCTTTCTAGGGTCGATTTTATTATGTAGGACTACTAGTTTGGGCCTTCGTACTTGTCTTTCATCATATTTGTCCATGCGAGGTTCTCTTCACGTATGGAGCAGTGTACTCATGCTGCGGAGGCGTCTCCGTATGTAGCAAATAAGTGAGTCAATGACCGACATGATAAGAAGTTCATCGGAAGCTGATCTTTGTTATAGGGCCGCCATAGATCGCGCGGGATTTGCCCAGAAATACCCCCGAGCATACGACAATGAAGCGTCGCTTGAGGGTATCAGACCTGGCATCATGAATAGTGGGTGCCAGCAATTCCAATACTGGCACTTGAGTAACTTGATCCTCCACAGCACAGCAGCATCGAGATGTTCAGGCTCGTCGGGGTCAACACTAATCAGGAAATTAATGGATCCTAAATTAATAAAGGAGCTGGTAAACGGATCGAAAGCGGTGAGATAATGCCTGACATAAGGCCTCACCGCTTCCGACATCTCCTCTTATCTCCTTCAGCAGTTGTATGCACGTCCAGGTTCTGGCCCAATTTTATCTCCATGCATCTAACCCGTGGATGGCTTCAGTTGTAGGGGTTTTTGGATGCAGATACGTCGAGTGCGGCTTTCAATGAATGCATTCTTAATGTACCTGCTTCAACTGGGACGTCCAATAGATCAGCATTACAAGGTTCTTCGCACCATCCTATTTCTCACTCTTATATATCCACAGAACCTACTGTCCAATCACTTGGGCTTCTGCAATGCCGTCAGGCAATAGCTCCAGCGAGTCCCGTTCCGGAAGGAGCATGCCTCGCGACGATGCTCCCCGGTTTGCCTTTGTGTCAGTGAACAACCAAGCGGACGCCAGAAGCCATGCAATGCGTGAGCACTGGCGACAGCGACACAGCCGCAAAAACAGTGAGAAAAACAAAAGAACTCCACCAAATCTCTTACCCACTCCGTCATATTCTGCAGACCGAGTTCAAAAACCCAGGGATCTTGCCAGCCGAGACAATTCACCCCGAAGCTCTGGCTCTCAGAGCTCGCCGGCTAAGCATTCGGAGGCTATTTCCAGTGAATTGGAACTGTACCGGCACAGCCAAGATAAACCGCTTGGTATTGCCGTACAACTCTTAAATGGAATGAGCCATGCTCTGTCAACTTCAAGACTTGACCCTTTCCAACAATTCCCGGTACAATTGACGCCCCAGCATCACAAGTTACTGCATCACTGTACGTTCACGCCCTGCTATTCGGGGGTCTGAAATCAATCTCATTGATTTACAGGGATTGGAACCCATGCTACCATGATGTTTGAGGAATTGGATATTCCGACATTCAATCCAATGAAGGACGTTTGGTTTCCATTGGACCTGTCCAACGCGTCATCTTTCAACGCTGTTATGGCCCACTCTGCAGCTCATCTATCCCAGCTCTATGCGGGGATGAGTCCACTGAGAGAAACAAACTCATCCGCCGCCTTAAAATTCAAAACCGAGGCCGTGAGAATACTCCACGAGTGGCTCTCCGACCCCGAAAAAGCTCTCAGCTATGATGCATTCGCGGCAGTCATCCGACTTCTCACATTCGAGGTAATTACAATCCACGCTAATGCTAGTGCATGCACCGGCATCCCTCATGAGGCGGGACCTAATTCATGAACAGAGATACTGGGGTACGGCCGAAGAATGGAATATCCACCGCTCAGGTCTCCACAAGATGATTGAAGCTAAAGGTGGAATTGGTGAGCTGCATGGTAACTGGCGTCTGGAGCTTGTTGTCTACCTGTGGGTCTTGAATTTCCCTCCTTATCTCGATCTTATACTGATTGATGCAGTGTTTCTCTCATGTCCAAGCCGTCCTGGTTTGAGTCTACCAACAACATCTCCGAAATCTCGGAGCCATCTGCTCACGCCTTTTCACTGGACCCGACTATGGATATCCAAAAAGTACGCTGTCTTTGGCTGATATCGTTTATCCAAGACATGCGCACTTTCATGGGGTTCTCCTCACGCTTCTATGTCCGAGGCCTATCAGCTTACCCATCCATTTATGACGCCGTTACTCTTCTCCGCGATGATTTTCAAGCTTATCATGCAAATAAGAACACCTCACCTGGCTCGGAAATGACCGCATCAGACTATGACAGGCTGACTTGCCTGTTCTCTATCTGTCTCATGATGCAAGACTCGATATCATCTTCACCCCGCGGCCCCATGAACTTCCCAATTCCCTCCTACGGTTTGACCACGTTAGAAGAAGCTCTAGCCAACTCTCGGAGCCTTTGGCAAGCCTCCGTCGGTAACCTGCGTCCATTTTTAGTCCGCCACTTGGTGGAGCGCCATCTTGACGGACCCCAAAAGGTTGATTACATCAGAAGAATGGTGGAGGTACTGAGTCACTTGAGCTTGGAAGCCGGGCTTGGGGTCGAAAAGTGTCTTCTAAACATGCTGTGCCGTACGCAGGCTGCACAGTCGACCTTTTTTGTGGACGATAGTTGGACGCCCGATTCGCTCTTGTCATCCATGCATGGACAGTAGCAAATCCAACTTTCCATGAAGCAGCAAAACGTGATCTACAGCAACCTGGCTCTCGGGAACGCCGTGAACCAACAGAAAGATGTAGCTAAGATACAGTCGAAATGGTTCAGGTCTCCGCCGCAAGAGCGACATATAATTTGGCGCAGTGCTGACCCCTACTCAGGAGGTTCGAAGCCATCAATCTATATCCTGGCTTCACTGGCTTACCAATACCAGCCTCGACGACCAGGATGGCGAGATGAAAGGCCTCACGCTCTGCTGCAATATGATCTATCGAGGTCAACGCTCCGGCAGTTGTTCGTAAAGGAGAAGTAAAACATTATTATCGTGTCTCAAGTGCATCCAAGCGGCTAATTATCGATGCAGCAGCCGCTACTGTAAAGGCGTCACTGGCATCGGCCCCTCGGGCAAGGTGCTCGACTTCTATGCCATCAGAGGTGTGATGTTGTCCCAGGGAGTCTTTAAAAGCGCTAAGCTCCTGATACAAAGTTGGTATCGGTATTAGCCGCCAGCTATCCGAGCTGTCATTCAAATGGGGAGATGCTCTGTATAGTCTTTCCGTGACATAGTTATTGATTATGACATGTAGTCTTCGTGATTTCTGCCCTAGCAGCTGCCCAGGTGATGTAGATTGCGGAATCTTGATAAATGGACGTGATTGAACAGCATAATAGCTCAAAATACTACCCAGCTCTAACATGACCGCGAAGAGGAGAGAAATACCACGCGAAAGTATAGAAAGTAGAATTTGCGCGGACCAACCACATCCGAATCGGCGTAGCCCCGCCCACCCCACTCTAAAAATTCACGATAAGATCAAAAAGATTGCGCTCTCAAACCCTTCATGAAACCATTTAACCATTTTGCTGTTGGATTCCCTTCCTCTACATACAATATGTCTCCCTCGACCGAGCTCGCCGACATCGACGAGACAGTCCTCACCCTCCGCAAGGTCCTCACCTCCGAATCCGAACCCCTCGCTCGCCGCTTCCGCGCCCTCTTCTCCCTCAAGCACCTTGCATGCCTGCAACCGCCGACCGAGCAGAGCCTCCCAGCCATTCAGGCAATCGCCGCTGGATTCACATCGCGCTCGGCTCTGCTTAAGCATGAGCTTGCGTACTGCCTCGGCCAGACCCGCAACCATGACTCTGTCTCATACCTGCAGAAGGTCGTGAAGGATGTCGAGGAGGATGCGATGTGCCGTCATGAAGCCGCGGAGGCTCTTGGCGCCCTGGGTTATGATGACAGCTTGGACATTTTGAAAAAGCTGCGAGACGACGAGAACGAGTTGGAGATTATTCGAGAGACCTGCGATATTGCGGTCGATCGCATCCTCTGGGAGAACTCCGAAGAGAAGAAGGTTGAAAAATTGAAGCCCAGGTATGGTTTACTACAGCACTACGATATACGCGGTGCGTTGTATGCGCAATGCTAATGTATGTGTTCAAAACTAGTGACTTCACGTCCATTGATCCCGCTCCCCCCATGCCGCTGCAGGCTAGCGAGGCCTCCATTCCGGATCTGGAGAGGACACTACTCAACACCAAGCTCCCTCTCTTCCAAAGATACCGTGCCATGTTTGGCCTCCGAGACCTCGCTTCGCCGCCCGACCTTCCCACGGCAGTTGACGCCGTGAACGCCTTGGCTAAGGGCCTCAAGGACCCCTCGGCTCTATTCCGCCATGAAGTCGCCTTCGTCTTCGGACAGCTCTGCCACCCAGCCTCGATCCCGTGCCTCACAGAATGTCTCGGCGATCTGAAGGAGCAGGGTATGGTGCGACATGAGGCTGCTGAGGCCCTTGGTAGTTTGGGTGACGAGGAGGGTGTTGAGGACACCCTGAGGAGTTTCCTGAACGACCCCGAGCAGGTGGTGCGGGATAGTGTGATTGTGGCCCTTGACATGGCAGAGTTCGAGAAGAGTGGCCAGGTTGAATATGCGCTGGTACCAGACGGTAACGCCACTGCAGTTCCTGCAGCATGATGGGACCTCTTGAATGAAAAATGGAAAATGTCGTGACGTCGTTATTCTGATACTCTTATCCCGCCCTGTTATACAGCCAACATATAGACATATTTTTTCTCTGTAAATTCCACTTTTTTCCGCTCAGTTGTTCGAGGTTTCCCTGTAGTGAAATATTAGTATGTTGTTACTTGATGGGATGGGAAATGGGATGCCATACTTGTAACCGCAAACACACCGATAGAACACAGTACTTCCTTCGTCCGCACTGCGTAGCTGGACAGTGGTAAAGAACATCTCCTTGCGACCGCACCTTTCGCAGAGCCTTTCCGTGACGGCCTCTGTTTTCCAGTCTTCGGCGGACAGGGTCTGGACTGCAGATCGCTTGGCTCTCAGTGCTGAGGGGAATGCGGAGGGCTTCGATTCCGAGGTGATGGTGTCAGGGACAATATCTGAAGTACACTTAGCTCATACAAGACCATAGAATGCCATCTGAAAGATCAATTCAAAAACATACCCTTGTTCCGGGCTCCGCAAACTGTGCAGAGTAGAGTCGCATTTGCATCTCCGGTGGACTCTCGCAGTAGATTGCCACAGTCGGTGCAGAAGATCAAGGAACCTATGACAGACATTTTGCCGGTGAAGTTGACGATGTAGAGAGCTCGCCAATAAAGGTATATTAGTGCACAAAAACAGTAAGCTGATCAATGTCAAAGTTCAAAGTGGACCGCAGTTGGAGACTTTTTTTTTGGCCGCATGAGCCGGGCGGTGAATTGCGGCAGTTTGAGGCTCCGGAGGAAAGTGATGAAGATACATTCATTGTGAGCTCACCCTGGCGTTCTATCACTTTTTGCATCTCGACTGCCTAGGTAGAGAGCCAATACGTGAAGCATTCCATAAATGCTCACGCCGGTTGTCATGACGCTGCCCCCGAGCAGGTCCTCCCTCCTGATACTAGTGCCTTCCCTTTTCGACTGGTAACCGCCATCATGGATCAAAATGGACGTTCGGCTCTCAAGCTCGTCATAAATGGCCCTTCGCAGCCGCAGCAAGCCTCTGGCTCCAGCGTGTCTCTTCAAAATCAGTCCCGGTCACTATCCGTGGATGAGGCGCTGCAGTACTCATCCATGTCCAGCGCTCCTGTCTTTGGTTTAGGTTTGCCGTTCCATGAAAGCCCCAGAATAACTGCGGAAGTGTATCTGACTATTACTCCCATTTATAGACTGCGTCATTCACCCTGATGTAGGCCGGCCGTCCAATACAACTTCGATAAACCATGTCCTTCAAGTTGGTCGCAACACGTTGAGCGAGCTAGACGAGGAGATTCAGTCAGGGCAGGACGAGTCAAATCGCCTGGAGACGTCGCGGGAATACCTCCAACAATTGCTGGATGGGGAGCAGTTGACTGAATTGTAAGGATTCTTTGACCCCGCTAGCTCAACTTTCACTGACAACTTTTTGTCTCAAAGCAACTTCAAGCTTCCTCCTATCCTCGGCCGTAGCCAACCTTTGCGTCCGAATGATATCGACGACCCTCCGAATAGTCGAAACCAGCTCGGCGCCTTTGCGCGCATGATGCTCGATTCTACAGATATAGCATTCAGATGTGAGTGATCTTGAAATGATTTGGAGGGAGTCTGGACCATTCGCTGACCAGTCTCAGATCCTCATACGTCCTCGCCCAAAGTCAAAACTGAGAAACAGAGATCGATTTCGAAGCCCCCAGCTGCCAGGAACCAGCAGGCAGTCCAGGTGAATCGATCCATTTCAGCTTCTTATCAGCAGTCTCCTTCGTCCAGCCAAGTATCCGTGGTCATTCCCGTCCAACCCATGCCTTCGAAATATAACCAACCCAGGAAGCCAAAAGTGAATGCCGAGGGTTACAGCACCATGACAGCCGTGTGTTTGAAGGATCAGAAGGCGGAAGCAGATGATGCTCTGCTGAAACTGCAGGACCTTCTTCTCGAAGTATTAGAAGCTGAGGATCAGATCGAGCCAGATGGATCGGTTGCTCCAACTCCTGACAGAGCGAACCCTATATTCGTGAACGCAAGATCAGTGGAAGTGCACGGAGCCCTGCTATCCACTGATGCTCATAACCGGATCCAGAAAGCTATACGGAAAGTGACTGGGTTCGGCAGGCTACAGGACATCCCGGCGGATTATCTCAACCGAATCCAAAAACTCTGTGAAAAGCCCATAGTGGCTGCTCAGGCTGCAGACCTCAGTTTGAAGGACCCATCAAGTGAGACTGAAGCTCAGGAATGGGGAGGCAAAGTCGAGGATGTGCTCAATGCTCTGTTCGCCATTGGAACTCTTCTCCAAACGATGTCTAGCCGTCAAACTGAACGAGACCTTTGCCCAGAAGATCTCATTGACGCCATCCCAACCGTGCTGAACCAGGTTTTTGACCACTGCATTATCCCAGCCGTCGAGACACGGTCTGGTGGCAAAGACTCCGAGTATTTTTCTTTCTATTCGAGCCAGAAGCGAATTATCGGAAGCCTGATTCATCAAAGTAAGAAGGTGCTTGCTCTTTTTGCAGACTTCTTGACTCGGATTGAAATACCAGAAGGAACAGTCACAGCTGCAGAATTCTTTGCTGCCAAGTTGATCTTCGTCGAAAATGCCTACAATGATAAAGATTCCACCATCGGATATCAAAAGTTTGAGCCAGCAAGACGTGGAGCAATGGACGTCCTTGCGAAGATCTTCTCCAAATATACCGAACAGCGTCCGTACATCCTGGATGAAATTCTCGGCTCATTAGAGAAGCTTCCCTCTACACGCCAAAGTGCGAGACAATTCAAACTCGCAGATGGCAAAAACATCCAGCTTCTTACTGCACTTGTACTTCAGCTCGTGCAAACCACTGCTTTGGAAACACCCAGGTCATCGAAGACCAAGCGTCGTCTGCAAGCTCAGACCGATGGCGACGATGATGAATTGATGGGCGATGGCGAAGATAAGAATAATGCAGACTCGGATGATGATGAAGAGTTGGACGAATCCTTGGAACGCTTGGCGGCCAAAGTCAACAGATTATACGACAATGCGGTGCGTAGTGCGCAATATATCGTCAAGTTTATAGTCCAACGTGCCATGACATCGACCAAGAGCGGCGATCAACCCTACCGAAACATTCTTGACCTTTTCACCGAAGACCTGATCAACGTCCTTGGGTCCACCGATTGGCCCGCCGCTGAACTTCTTCTCCGAATCATGGCATCGCAAATGGTTGGTATCGCGGATCTCGACAAAAGCCCGGCCACAGCAAAGAGCATGGCGCTCGAGCTTCTGGGGTGGATGGGCTCTGCCATTTCAGACTTGATTGCGACTGCCCAGCACATGCTCCCTGCCTTGGAAGACTCTGAAGGTGGCCTCACGGATGAACTGAAGCAGCAATTTGAGGACTTTTCCTCCAGGGCATTGCATCCGCAGGACTTGGTAGCTCCAAGGGGTCCATACAGGATGGCGCTCGAATATCTTTCACAAGAGAGAAACTTCGACAATTCGCAGCTAGCCAGTGCACGTGGCTACTACCTGGCTCATTGGGCAAAGACTGTGTGCAACCTATACTACAACACCGAGAACAAGGAGGAATTGGCCCATGACCATATGACTGATGAATTGGTGGTTCTTCTCTCGAGATCGTTCTCTGATTCTCGCTGGCTCGAGACTCACAAACAATTTGACGCAATCTCCAACGTTCATGGGCGGTTTGCCTATGTTTTGACGGTCTTGAACTCAAGCTTTGGCAAGGCTCTCGACACGATTCTCAAGGTACTCTTGAATTCAATCGGCAGCGACCAAGCCAAGGTCCGCAGTCGAAGCTTGAAGAGTGTTATCTACATGCTGGAGAGAGACCCCAATCTCCTCGATCGAGATGCGGCAGTCATGCGCCTGATTCTTCGTTGCACAACGGATGCCTCACCTATGGTCCGTGACTCTGCCTTATCCTTGATTGCGAAATGTATCGCGCTTAGGCCGAAGCTTGAAGAAGAAGGCTGTCGCAGTATCCTCGCTTGCGCGGCTGATCAAACCGCTGGTGTTCGGAAACGCTGCATCGGCCTCCTCAAAGAGCTTTACCACAAGACGCATCGGCAAGAATTGAAGCTAGCCGTTCTCGACAGCTTTCTCCAACGTACTGGCGACCACGAGGACACTGTGGCCACGGCGGCTCGTCAGACTTTTGAGGAGATATGGCTGGTTCCTTTCCACGAGTCTATCGATACCATTTCTGATGGACCAAAGCTAAAGATGGCTCTTGGGGAGCAGGTCGGCTTGATTGTCGGTCTTGTCCAACGCAGTGACACTGCGCTTTCTTCTCTCAGCACTTGTCTGAAAGCTGTGCTCTCCGATAGGTCCAAGTCCGCGCAGATGAACTTCAAGGTCTGCAAATCCATGGTGTCCATCATGTTCCAAAGACTGGTTGAAGACGCAGATGCCTCTGGGAAAGAATTTCAGCAAGCTCTCCTCCAGACGATCACCGTATTTGCCAAGTCGGACGCGAAACTGTTCACACCGGATCAATTGGAGGCTTTGCATCCATACATCGGTCATCTTGCCACCGCGGATGATCTCTTTATCTTCCGATCCGTGGTCGTTATCTACCGCTGCGTATTACCTGAAATATCCTCATCGCACAACACTCTCCTCAAGGAGGTGCAGAACGACCTTTTCAAGAGCGTTGCCAAGCTGGCTCGTTCGGAGCTCAACGAAGTCATGGCCTGTTTGTGGACAATCAACGGCGTTTTGAAGAACACAGACAGACTGGTCAAGTTGACGGTCTCCGTGCTGAAGCCTCTGCACCAGTACAAAAGCATTGACCTGTCAGCGGAGAAAAATTCTCAGGTTGCGAATCGAGCCAAAAGCTACATTCGTATTGCAGGCTGCGTCGGCCGTCACTGTGACCTTGAAAGTTATGCCAGTCACTTCAAGACCCAGTTTCCGACCTGGGGCGGCAAAACTGTGGCTGATCTTATGGTGGACTCAATGCTTCCGTTCGCGTATCCCAATCAGCCCTTTGAGCTCAGAGTCATGGCCCTCGAGAGTTTAGGATCCATTTGCCAATCCTGGCCAGCCCAGTTTGGACGCGAACCCTCACGGAAGACCTTTCTTCAGGTTTTTGAGGAAGATTCTCCAGCATTGCACAACATCGTTCTTCGCTCGTTCTCAGACTTTTTCGCCATGCACGAGGGTAAGTCTGAGAGGAATATGCAAACCACGGACGCAGACTCCCAGGATGACTCCACCCGGTTGGCAGGCTCGCTGAAAGCCAGTGATAACGATGGCGCAGCTGCATTGATCGCTCAACACTTTCTCAAAAACATGGTTCAAGTGGCACAGTCGCGACAGGATGCCTATTCGCTTACTGCCATTGAGCTTATTGCAAGTATCAATCGGCAAGGGTTGGTGCATCCCAAAGAATGCGCCGGTGTTCTTGTTTCCTTAGAGACGTCGACAGTGCCAGCAATTTCCAAGGTTGCTTTCGATATTCACAAGCAGCTCCACCAGCAATATGAATCAATGTTCGAACGAGAGTACATGCGGTCGGTGCAGGAGGCCTTCTACTACCAGCGTGATGTTGTGGGTGACTCGAACGGTGCGACCACTCGACCCTACGTTTCGAAGCTGGCGCCATTATTCGAGATTATCAAGATCAGCAACAGCCGCTACCAGAAGAAGTTCCTTTCGAATCTTTGCGCTAAGGTTAACTTCGATCCGAAGAAACTCGTCGTTGAAGGAGACCCCCCAGAACATCTTTTGCTAGCACGCTTCATTTCCCAAAACCTTGCTTACTTCGACTATGGGCAGCTTGCTGAGCTCGTACCCACCATTGCTGCTATGGAACGGATTGTGTCATCGACCGGCACGGTCATTGCCCACGCCATTGAGACGGATATCTTCCCTACTCCCATCGGGCCACCGGTGGTCGAGACCCCTGATGGCATGGCGGGGCTTACTCCCGAGCTGCAAATGCAGATGATGCAGATGCAAATGCCGATGCTGCAAAGCGCACCACAGCAGGTCGACCCCCTCACTCTCCGACGATTGGCCGCTGCTGCTGCATCCCTGTCGATGCTCTGGGAAGCACGAACGTATCTGCGGCGCCTGTATGCAGTCCATTCTCACACCAAGGACAAGGACGGCAAGCCTGCCACTAAGGAGCTCAACAAGACTGCGACCAAGGTGCACGGTGTGACTGGTGACAAGTTCTGGGAAGCCGTTATCCGAAACATGGCTTCTATGAACAGCGAGGAAGCTATGCTGAACAAGTGTCGCGAGTTTTCCACTTTACTGGCAATCGACGAGGAATTCAAGGTGGACCGCGACGACGACGCTGATGGTGATCTCGACGCACCGGGCGATCTTGATGATATGGCTTCTAGCATCGGTGGGCCCCGAAAGCGCAAGAGCTCTGTCTCTAGCATTGGGCTCAACAAGCGACCCAAGGGCCGGAAAGGCTCCGTTGGCAAGAAGCTTAGTGCGGAGCCGGACGGCTGGGATTGATCGCCGATCATCTGAGGATGACTTAAACCGATATCCCCTTTTACTTTCTTTTTTTTTTTTTTTTTCGAACTTTTGCTCTCTATTCTGCATATCTGGAGAGGAGGGAGTTGATCTATATTCCCTTTTGTATTTATGGGGACCGGCTTTTTTCTATTCTAAACCCAGAAGGGGTGGGTACATTATTTACTTGAACTTCATTATGCATGCGGCGGCGCAAGATAAGGAAGGGGTGGGTTCATTTGCTAAGGGCTGTTAGGTCGGCTTGCTCGGGCACTTCATTCCCGTTGTCTTATGAGGAAATATGACAATAGAAACACATTCCAAGTTAGTACCTTTCCTTGTTCCTACACCGAGATAAAGTATAGAAAATAGAAATAGAAACTTGCTTGACTTGCCGACTTTCCGGTCACACGCCGGCATCACGTGACCTCCAATGACGTTGCGGTGTCCAGCGCAATGTTAGTACTAGTCGCATTTGACATTTCCCTCCGCCCACTTCTTTAGTAGCGATTCTCTTGTTGTATTCAATTCTTCCCAAGTCACGTCTCTCTTTTTTCTTGCATAGCGACGGGCTTTGACCAGCAGCGTCTCGCTTGGCATTTGCTGATTTGCTCCTGCGTCCGTCTACTCACCATGAGCGCAGCGCTGCTCCGGGGGCGTCCGGGCGGCCTCGCGCTACGGTCAATTGCGTCTCTGTCAGGAAGACTGGAATCAAAGCCCTTTGTAACTGCGAGATCCCCTCTTTCTCGCGCCTTGCATCTCACCACCCGACCTCTGCAACGGCGTCCCCTCGGCCCAGCCCCCAATGCATTGATCTCGATTCGTTCCAAGTCCGATGTCACCACTACAGCAAAAATCGCGCATGCACGCCGATCTAGAGTCGTGAACATCATTTACAAGTTACTCGCTTCCTGTGGCCTTTTCGTGGTCGGTAGCGGCGTCGTCATCGTCGCTTTCTTTCTCTACGATGCTAGCACCTACCGTGGAGGTTTCATCTCACAAGATATCCCTGTTTCCGAATTGGCGCTGAACCCGCGTATCGGTGGCCCCAAGAACCTGCCCATTGCCGATGTCCTTATTAGTGACTATGACTCGGAATGGAGGATTGAGCAGAAAGACAAGCCGCGCTTAGTGATTCTGGGTACGGGATGGGGTAGTGTTGCACTGCTGAAGAGTCTCAACCCTGGTGATTACCATGTTACAGTCGTTTCGCCTACCAACTACTTCTTGTTTACGCCTATGTTGCCTTCTGCTACAGTAGGCACTCTGGGTCTGAAGTCTTTGGTGGAACCTATTCGTCGAGTTATTGAGCGTGTTGGTGGTCATTTCTTGAAGGCTGAGGCTACAGATGTAGAGTTCTCGGAGAAGCTCGTCGAGGTTTCCCAATTGGATAACGATGGGGTCAGGAGGAGCTTTTATCTCCCTTATGATAAGCTTGTTGTCGGTGTTGGTAGGTCTTGACGTATAGAGCTCTCTACTCCATGCTCTATACCCCATGTGCAAGTAGGCACGCAATGAACTAACGATGATTATCTCTTAGGCTGCATCACGAACCCGCATGGTGTCAAGGGCCTGGAGTACTGCAACTTTCTGAAAAGCATCGATGACGCCCGCGAAATCAAAAACAAGCTATTGGACAACATGGAACTTGCCTGTCTTCCCACCACCACTGACGAGGAGCGCAAACGCTTGCTCTCATTTGTCGTCTGTGGTGGTGGCCCGACGGGTGTCGAGTTTGCTGCTGAATTGTTCGATCTGCTCAATGAGGACCTGCTCTATTCTTTCCCGAAGGTTGTTCGGAATGAGATCTCTGTTCACATCATTCAGAGCCGGTCACACATCTTGAATACCTACGATGAGGCACTGTCGAAATATGCCGAGGTATGTTTCCGGGCTTCTTGATATTCAACTAGAGCTTCTTTCTAATGTTATGCAGGGTCGCTTCACTCGTGACGGCGTCGAGGTGTTGACCAATGCCCGTGTGAAGGAGGTCAGGAAGGACCGTGTTCTCTTCAGCCAGGTGGAAGACGGCAAAGAGATTGTCAAGGAGGTTCCAACGGGATTCTGTCTCTGGTCCACTGGAGTTGGTACGTCGCGTCGGCAAACCCCCTTGAGAGATTACTTTCAACTAACTTCGATTTAGCACGCGCCCCGATTTGCGATACCCTCTGCAAAAAATTGGAGGGACAGCACAATAAGCACGCAGTGGAAACGGACACACATTTGCGCATAATCGGTGCACCCCTGGGAGACGTCTACGCCATCGGCGACTGCTCCACAGTGCAGAATAACGTCGCCCAAAACATCATCAGATTCCTCCGCACCATCGCCTGGGAGAAGGGCCAGGACCCCGAAAAGGTCCACCTAACCTTCTCCGAATGGCGCGACGTCGCCAACCGAGTCAAGAAGCGATTCCCGCAAGCCGCCAACCATCTTCGCCGCCTGGACCGCCTCTTCATGCAGTATGACAAGGACCACTCCGGCACCCTCGACTACGGCGAGCTGTCCGAGCTCCTTCACCAGATCGATACCAAGCTCACCTCCCTGCCCGCCACCGCCCAGCGCGCCAACCAGCAGGGCGTGTACCTTGGCCGCAAGCTGACAAAGATCGCGGCTGCTTTGCCTGGTCTCAAGGCCAACGAGATCGATTATGGTGACCTGGACGAGGCGGTCTACAAAGCCTTCAAATATACACATCTCGGTAGCTTGGCGTATATTAGCAACGCCGCTGTCTTCGACTTTGGCGGTATGAGCTTCAGTGGAGGTGTGGTTGCTATGTATCTCTGGCGCAGTATCTACTTCGCTGAGAGTGTCAGCTTCCGCACGAGATGTCTGCTGGCCATGGACTGGGCTAAGCGTGCCCTTTTCGGAAGAGGTGAGTTTCATTTCTCTAGAAGGATGTTGCTTGGGCTAACGTGTCTCGTAAACAGATCTGATGAGCTACTAAGGATTTACACTTCGATCATTCTCACTGCTCTACTCGATGAAGTCTTGACTGAGAATATAGTTGAACAAGATTTGGATACAGGTTGTCTTGTCTGTCCTGTCCTTCCTGTTTATCTAATTTCTTTGCTGGTTCAAGAGATGCTCGTAAAGCATTATTTGTTCCCATCTTCTTCAGTCTTTGCATGGATTGAGTCGGGGATGTACATTTGTTTCCCTCGTGGTTTCTTTCTGTGCCTGCATCAGTCTACTTGTGGTGTAAGTAGTATTAGGTCGGCTGGCTCTGAACAAATTTACTACCGAAATTCCCACCCCATAGTCACAGAATCCTAGAAAATCAACCAACTACGGGATGGAATATAATGCAAATGAAAGAGCAGACAGACATGCCCGCAAAATTTATGTATTGTATTGAAGACTTAACGCCGGAGACCCTCCCAGGGGATTTCACCAGAACGCCGTTAAGATAAGAGTGCCCCCAAAGCGCCTCGCTAAACAAACAGAAAAGAAAAGTGGCTGTTGTCCAACTGGTGACAAGAGACAGCCGAGACATCCGACAACAGCATGCAAAAGGCTGGAACACTGACAATCACATAATATACTCGTCAATGTCACCACTGTTAGCCATGACGGTGTCGCCGGTGCCATTGTGGCTAGAACCATTGTGGGAGTCATTAGTATTACTAGGTTGGCTGCCCCCGTGAGAATCGCCGACTAAGCCAATATCCAGTTTGTCTGGGATATCCTTCTTAGCCTCGCGGGCCTTGTTTTCAGCAAACGCACGCAGCTTGACAAGGTTTCGCAGGCGGGCCTCTTTACGGGAGCCCTGGTTCTGCAGGATTGCCTCGTTGACTTGGGTCGCGATATCTTTACGGAGATCCGGGTCTAGCAAAGCAGCCAGGGACGGAGAAAGGTTGTCATTAGGGTAAATGAGCAGCGCTAGTGTCCGCTCCAGATCTTCCAGGAACTGCGGGTTTGTTGGGGCTCGCGGGGCTAGCTGTGAGGTCGCGAACTCGAGCGCTGGACTGATGTCCCCATCCGGAGTGGATGTGCAGTTGCGGATTAGTTCTACCAACTGCAGGCGCAGGAGTGCAAAGTGCAGGGATGGGTCTTCATCAAGAATCTGTCAAATGGCGTTAGCAATCATTCAAGACAAAACTGTGTGATGCTGCAATTTGAATTTTCTGGTTGCTGTTCATACTGAGGACTGAAGATGTTTGTCTTTCCGCAACTCCCCGAAGGGTATGTAGGAGTGGTGCATGAAACAAATAATCATAAAAGCAAGAGGGGAAGAGAAATGTGCAATGTGTAGGACTTCTTTTCCTTACCTGAGGGTTCAACTCGTTGATCTTCTCGATCGCTAGCTGAATATTTCCAGAATGAATGGCAGTCCTAATGTCAACCCGCTCCTGAATGGTCTCCAGATCCGTTCGAAGTTGGATGTTGGCCTCAACCGCAAACTTATTAGCAGCAGCAGGGTAGCCATTGGTGATGAGGTAGTCCATGACCAAGTAGTTGATATCACTGCAACATGATATTAGCGAATCGTCATCAAGAAACAATTCAAAAAGATATCAATGACATGAGATGGCAGTGGATCAGGTAGACAAGTCATATTCTGTTCTCCTCAAGTGTTTTCAGAGAGATTCCCAACTTGATTTGAGGTGCATCATATCACAAACGGCCAGCAATAGCCGGTGAGGGCAGCGGGGGATGAGGGTGTAAGGGAGGCGACTCACGTCTTGGATGGCTTGACCTCTTCGACCTTCCGCTCGAACTGATGCCATGTCGGCGTGGTCGTCGAGGGAGTGCGAGACATCTGTGCGGTGTTAAAAGCCAGTAACCACGGGTGAGAACACGCCGAGGAGTCATACAAGATTAGCGGCCATGGTACAAAGCCACTAGCCGTAAAATCGAAGGGCGATTGGGAAGTCAACAGCCATGGGGAGAAGGCAGAGACGTGGAGAGAGGAGAGCCCTGAAGTGAGAGAAGAAGAAGAGAAGAAATGCAGAAAAGAAAGAAAAGAAAATGACTTAAGCGATTATGTCAGCCGCGAAGCGAACAGCCACGCGCTAAGCCCGATCTATCGCTTCACCTGTGATAACCACGATAAACGAAGTACCTCCTCTCGTTTCGTCTCTTCTTTCTGGTACTCGATGGTGTGAGGAGGAAATTACCGTAGACATGGAGTCGATATCTCCTTTCTACGCACTCTCCACGGAGTGCCAGTACTCTCCACCATGGAAGGACTTGAGCATCATCGGCATCGCTGGCAGTTCCGGATCTGGAAAGACCTCGGTGGCCATGGAGATTGTCAAGTCGTTGAACCTGCCCTGGGTCGTGATTCTTGTGATGGTGCGATATGCGACAAACCCGTGCCGTGGGACACGGTTCTAACATGCAGTCGGGCAGGATTCCTTCTACAAGACTTTGACCCCCGAAGAGCATCGCAGAGCGCATGCAAATGAATATGATTTCGACTGCCCGGAGTCGATTGACTTCGATCTTTTGGTGGACACCCTCAAAGATTTAAAGCAAGGGTAATTCTCCGTTACCTGTGCTTTTACGTTGTACTTCATCTGACCGGACTCTGTCACAAGGAAGAAAGCCCATATCCCGGTCTACTCATTCGCCGATCACCAGCGTCAGCCCCACACGACTACACTCTACTCGCCTCGAGTATTGATATTAGAGGGCATTCTTGCGCTTCACGACCCTAGAATTAACGAGATGCTCGATGTCAAGGTAGGGTCACTTCCCCTGGGTTTGTGGAATACCGCTGATATGTTATTCAGATCTTCGTTGAGGCCGACATGGATGTCTGCTTGGGTCGAAGAGGTGCGTGATTTTTACTTGCTTGTAGTCTGACTTCTACGGACTTATATATATCCTAGTCCTTCGGGATGTTCGCGAACGCGGCCGAGACATTGATGGTATTATCAAACAGTGGTTCACGTTTGTGAAGCCGTCCTGTACCAAATATGTGTCGCCTCAGCGTGGCATCTCGGGTTGGTCCATGTCCTTCAAGATTTGCACTGAGTAATCTAATGCCTGTGTCAGACATCATCATTCCTCGTGGCATTGAGAATACAACCGCCATCGGTACATTCCCTCAACGATTTCAGCTCTCCGCCTGCTAACGAGGTCAGATATGGTGGTCAAGCACATCCAACGCATGCTCCAGGAAAAGTCTGAAGAGCACACCGAAACGCTTCGCAAGCTTGGGTTGATCGCAGCCAAAGTGGAGCTGCCCCCGAACGTGCACGTGCTGCCTTCGACGCCGCAAGTCCAGGGAATGCATACCATTTTGCAAAGTCCCGAGACGGAGGACGTGGATTTTGTGTTCTACTTTGACCGAATTGCATCGATTCTAATTGAAAAGTATGGTATCATTTCCCACGTGGCTCCGTTTCTACGCTTACCTTCTCTAGGGCCCTGGATATGATGCCGTATCTTTCGACGAATGTCAAGACGCCGCAAGGAAACAAGTACATGGGTCTGAAACCAGAAGGAACTGTGTCGGCAGTTGCTATCCTACGTGGAGGCTCGTGTCTAGAGACTGCGCTTAAGCGAACCATCCCTGATTGCATCACCGGTCGGGTCCTGATCCAGACGGACGAGAACAGCGCCGAACCGGAGCTGCATTACTTGAAGCTACCGCAACGAATTGAGGAGCACTCTATGGTTATGCTTCTCGACGTCCAGATGTCCAGCGGAGGAGCTGCACTGATGGCTGTGCGCGTCTTGGTTGACCACGGTGTGCAAGAAGAGAGAATTGTCTTCGTTACCTGCGCCGCGGGAGAGACGGGTCTCAAGCGTTTGACTGCCGTGTTCCCCAAAATCAATGTCGTTGTTGGACGCATTGAAGCGGACTTAGAGCCGCGGTGGATAGAGAAGCGATACTTCGGGTGCTAGTTTTCCCCCAATCATTCGTAGCTTGATATACTATTCCATATATAGCGCACTGTCAACTTGCATTGCCCAGGTGCTTCTTGCAATACACGCAAATAATGAACATATGAATATTTTACAGTCTCTTTCTCCAGCAGGATATACAGTCACAAGGAGTAACCTTGGAACTAAACATCATCAATGGGTCAATTGAAGAGGCTTCTAACCTCAGCAGGAGTAGTAGTCTTTGCTTTTTTGGAAATGGTACGTGCTGTGTCACCGCCTCAAAACGCCGGCAGAAAAAGAAGAAATTTGTCCGCGGTCCAGCGCAAGCATTTCGTTCTGCCCATTTCAAGATTGCTTTTTCAGTTCTTATCTTCAAATTTTGTTACTTGTGCCCTCCAGGTTCTGGGAGTCAGCATTGAAGATCACGATGGCAGGCCAGGACAGGAAGAAGTCCAAGAAGGCTGGCGGAGCCAAAGGCGAAGCCGCTCCGGTGATCAGTATGTATTGAGCATTGCTCGTATCCCAACTTCGGATCGAGAAGAGGGCCATGATTACTGACTATCAACCTAAATAGCCGATCCCCGATTTGCCAGTATCCAGAGTGACCCTCGTTACCGCCTCCCCAGCAAGCGCCAGACCCATGTCAAACTCGACAAGCGCTTTGCGCACATGCTTGACGACAAGGACTTCTCCCGCAATGCCGCTGTTGACCGATACGGACGCAAGTTGGCGCGTGATGATACCAAGAAGCAGCTCAAGAAGTTCTACCAGATTGACGACGATGAGGATGAGGAGGCCGAAGACGACGACAAAGCCAGCATTGCCGATGATGATGAAGTGGAGAAGGAGCTAAAACGGGTTGAGGGACGCTCATTTGATCCCGCACGCGATGGTGGTTTCTCCGAGTCTTCATCCGATGAAGAAAGCTCTAGTGAAGAGGAGGACGAGGAGGAAGCCGAGGAGGATGAGGAGGAGCTCGAATTCCCAGACAAGCAGCAGCCCAATGTCCCGCTGGGGGAGGTCACAGAACGGATAGCCGTCGTGAACCTCGACTGGGATAACATTCGGGCCGCAGACCTGATGGCCGTCTTCTCCAGCTTCCTCCCGACTGGAGGCCGTGTCATGAAGGTCGCGATTTACCCCAGTGAATTTGGAAAGGAACGCATGGAGCGAGAAGAAACCGAAGGGCCCCCGAAGGAGATCTTCGGATCTTCGAAAAACGATGCGAGCGAGGACGAGGAAGAAGAGCTTGACTCCGATGAGGAAGAGGAGGAAATCAGAAAGTCAATGCTGAAGAGCGACGACGGAGAGGAGTTCAACTCCACAAAGTTGCGAAAGTACCAGCTTGAACGGCTGCGCTACTACTACGCTATCCTCACATTTTCTTCCAAAGATGCTGCCAAGCATGTCTACGATCTTGTGGATGGCGCAGAGTATTTGTCTAGCGCCAATTTCTTCGACCTTCGCTTCGTACCCGATGACACCGATTTCGATGACGACAAGCCTCGAGACGATTGCACCCGAATCCCCGATGGTTACAAGCCCAACGAATTCGTGACAGATGCTCTACAACACAGCAAAGTCAAATTGACGTGGGATGCGGACGACAAGTCACGCAAGGAAGCTCAGGCTCGGGCTTTCCGCGGTTCGCGACAAGATATCGACGAGAATGACTTGAAAGCCTACCTCGGAAGCGACAGCTCCGAGAATGAGGACGAAGAAGATGGAGGGGTGGAAGTGGTGGACAACACCACCGGTGATGGCACAACCAGCAAGCTTTCGAAGCGCGAGGCTGAGAGACAGCGCATGCGCGCATTACTTGGTCTTAGTACGGAACCTACTCGCTCTTCCAAGTCGGCTGGTCCCGTTGGCGAGATGGAAGTTACGTTTACATCCGGTCTTGCCGGTGGCCACGGCAAGGATAGCATTTTTGAAAATGAGCCAGAGATCGAAGAAAGCACGGTTGACAAGTACGTGCGGAAGGAGCGTGAGCGCAAGAAGAGACGAAAGGAGAAGCTCAAGGGTAAAACAGAGGGCGCATCTGCCGAGGACAAGCATGCTGAGAATCAAGATCACATGCCTCCCGCGACTGAGGCGCCACAAGACGCGGAGGAAGACATGGGCTTCAACGATCCATTCTTCGAAGATCCCGACGGCAAGGCCGCCTCTGCCGCGCGTCGCAAGGAGGAGAAGCGCAAGAAGCGTGAAGAACGCGCTGCCGAAGAAGCTGCTTCCGCTGCTCAGCGCGCCGAACTTGAGCTTCTCATGGTGGATGACAAGAAGGCGGACATTAAGCACTTCGACATGAACGAAGTTGAAAAGGCAGAGAAACAGGCGAGACGGAAGGGCAAGGGCAAGGGCAAAGCAAAGAACAAGGAGCCTGTGGTTACAGATGACTTTCACGTGGACGTGGCTGATCCTCGTTTCTCGCGCCTGTACGACAGCCACGAGTTTGCCATCGATCCGACCAATCCTCGGTTCAAGGCGACTTCCGGCATGAAGGCCCTACTCGACGAAGGTCGTAAGCGCCGGCGGACCCGGGATGATGGTGAGGTCGAGGTCACACCCGAGAGCCGGGATCGCAAGAAGCAGAAGCAGAAGAAGGCATCTAAAGAGGCAGGAAGTGAAGATCTCAAGCGGCTGGTGGACAAGGTCAAGCGGCAGTCGAAAGCATGATGTGATTAGTCGATGTACTAAGTACGATCATGATACAATAATGCATATAGGTTTCTCGAATTAAGCCACAAGCCGTAAGAGAGGAAGAGCACATGTCAAATATCACTTTTGAGGCTGAGATCATGTGTCCTCGTGCTGTTGTTTCGTTGTTCATCTTTCACCGCCCTTTCCTCTCCACCCTTTCTACATCCCACTCCCCACTCTTCTTCTTCATCAACTTCTTTTTTCTTTGAGGTGCAGTTTCCAATTCTTTTGTGGGGTCTCCGCTGACCAATTCCCAATTGTGACCCTCTTCCCCCACCTGGTGCTGCACATCCCACCTTTCAACCCCTCGTACACGCTCCATCAAGCCAAATGATGGTTCCTGTCCAGTGGAATTAAGCAATGGGTAGATGCAGTCTAGTCCTGTCTAGCTGTCTGCTACCCATCACGGAATCTCGTGTTTTGACCTGAATTACTTTCCCTCTTTACTTACTTTTGACACTCCTGAGCACCTTCCAACGGCGGGAACCCGCCCGAGGTCCCTCACCATGTTGGGCAAACTCTTGAGCACTGCTGCCTCGAGCTTGAATCCGGCAGCATACTCCTCTCGAAATCAAGCCACCCCCCTAGAATCCGTGACCGAGGAGGAGCACACCTCCGGCCTTCTTTTCCCCGATGCCAGCCTCCTCCGCCGATCCAATGCCCATGCCTATCCATTACAGACAACATTTCACTCCCCGAACGCATCAACCGCAGGTGCTTATGATGACCGTGGTGGAATGGAATTAGACTCCTTGAAGGACTTCCGAGTAATCGTGGCTCAGAACGCCTTGGGAGACCGCGATGCATGCGTCCTGCTCGACACCCGTGCTTCCTCAGATTCTCCTTCGGCTGGACTCGGAATTGATTCGCAAGGTGGAGAGCAATCAGGCCCCAGACATGCTCGTGCTGTATCCAGTCTTTCGCGTGGCACTCGCCGGAATTTCCCGAACCAGCCCTCTGTGGGCGAATCCAGTCCCCTGTCTGCCGCTGCAGATCCACGCAGGTCAACACCTGCAAGCCCCGGTGCCTTGTCTCGTGCTCGAGGCCGCAGCTCCACGCTTGCACCATCTGGAACATGGCACGAATCCGGCCACTCCCGGCATGCGGCCGACTCCAATGATACTGGTCTTCTCAACTGCATATTTGGCAGCAGTGCCTTCAGCTACCGTGGCTCGTCCACTAAGATGCACATCATATCTGCTGATGATGATCCTTCAACGGTGATCAGTGTGTCACCTGCTGCCCGCAGCCCGCTTGGCCGCTCCTATACCACTGGGAGCCCAGGCCTGATGGGGACAGGCCGAGGATCAGATGGCAAGCCACCATCTAAAGTAACGGTCCTTGTCACTCGCATGTTTAGCGTCAACCTCCCAGAAGGTGCCGAAGCGTCGGCTGAGCGACATGACTACGCTAATTCTCTCTACCAAGACTCTTTGCCCGAAATGGGCTTTCCCTTCCCGGATGTTTCTAAGCAACGGAAGAAGGTTAAAGAGAAGAAAACGCCCATGTACGCTGTTGCGATTACTATCCAGGTTCCGTTGCTGGCACGTAATGCGCAACGGCCCATGTCAAGGTTCAGTACATTGGGTCCAGATGTTCATCGAGCGGGGCTGTCTAGCTCGCTAGACTCGGACTATCGATGGCCTGCAACATTGTTCGAAGACAGCCTCTCATCAGCTTCTCCTCCTGCGAGCTTGGACGAGCGCCTGGATCTATTGGTTGACCACTGGGATGTCATTACCCGCACTTTATCTCACTTGGAGAGACTTGCTCGCAATGAGATTCTATTCCTCTTGAGGAAAGTGGACTCTTTATCTGGGCCCCACCCGAAACCGGCCAAGCCTCCCAACATGCAGCGAACTAATCAAACCATCGTACATCTGCCCGCCAACATTCTGTCCGTGAACTCCAAACTTAAGGAAGAAGCTATTCGCAGCACTCGCCGAATTGGCTTGGCTCTCCAGACTCCGTATGTCGTGACTGGCCAAAGTCGGTGGGGTGTATGGCGGGAGGAAGGTCGATCCATTGTTCGCGGCCTCGGAGATAAGGAACAGAACTTTTTCTTCCTCGTGTTGCTAACGGCGTTTCTGGGCAATCATACTGAGTGGCTGCATACTCTGGGTCCAGAATGGTATCGCCGCCGGCATAATCAACAGCAAAAGGCTCAGCAGGATTCGGATCCCATTCTCACCCAACGAACTGTGATTGTTTGCCCGGACAAGATGGCTGCTCGCCGTTTGGTCTTTCTGCTCTCTGCTTTTCTCCCATCTAAACAGCGCCTGGAGCCTCTCCCGTCGCCACATAGGCCTGGCACATCGGCTTCCGTGCGGGCCGTCTCACACAGTCCGCCCGGCGTGCCTATTCTCCGACAGGAGTCTCTTCGAAGAGCAATTGAACGACGATCTCGTGCCCAAAGGATGAATACCGGAGAGTATGAATATCACCGTCGCTCAATGAGTCTTTCGTCACAGGATACGGCGCAGCGGTCATCCGAGGGAACTGATACAGCCGTTACGCCCCAGCCAATCCCGGTCCGCAGGGGATCAGATGCTCGTTCAATCAGAACACTGGGGCCAGCCATTCAGACCAAAGACATCCGGGCGCAGAACACGAGTGGGGCCACCACTTCCATGACGACCCAGAGTAGCACCGTCCCGGTGCCGCATTTTACATCACAGCAAACTAGCTCTGACCAAGGGCGCTCCGAAGGCAGTGCAGTCGATGCCAATGAGAGCCTGGCATCAGAGAACTTGTTGAAGAGCCTGCAAAGAAGTGATAGCTCAATAATGAGCTCAAATGGCAGTGTCCCATCTGCAGGAGGCCGATGGGGTGGCCTTTTCTCCGGACTCTGGAGTTCGAGACAAGAATCATCCACCGATGGCAGTGATGCGTATTCATCTGCTGCAGCTCGCAAGCGATCTGTGTCCACAATCGCTGGTCGACCCACACGTGGCGCGCCCACCTTGAGTCAAATGGTAAAGGAAGTCAGTGAGGACGAAACACAGGATCGTCAAGTGACCGCGCCCAGTGGTAATATTTCAATTCCAACTGCATTAGCCGCGTCTCACGGCTCGGAGGAGGACTCACCGGGACTATCCTCCGTCACGAGCCACGCCCGTGAATCTCATCTGAGACTGTTTGTTCGAGAAGAGGAAGGTGTGGTCGATGTTGATATCCCGCTTCCTGGTTTCCTGTCGCTTTCTTCCTCGGGGGATTCGACCATTGCTTCCCCCAAGAAGGCCCGAACATCAGTGACTAGTGCAGACGCGATTGCGTCAACGCACAGCAGTGGCTCCGGCTTCCACGGTTCGATGAGAGACAGCGACGGACCCAGCACCCACGTAGCTGGTTGGCTGAAGCTTTTCCACGAGGATTTCTCCCTGCAAGCGGTTCGACCCTATGCCGCCCTTGAAGCGGATATCAAACGCGCGATGCGAGCTGAGCCCTCCCCGTACATTCCCGCCACGCCCGATGTGGACGGGTCTGAGAGATGGGTGGACGTTGCGACGACGCTGATCGCAGATACTCGGAGTTCAAGCGTCAAGCGTCTCCGATTGAGACGTAAGATTATCGTGGGCCACAGTGGTTATGGGCAAAGCCCCACTCCTCCATCACCAGCCAGTGCTCTTAACTCCAGCCGTACTCCTTCAGTCTCTCAATCCCCGGGCTTTTTCGGTTCGAGCAAGGTCCCTGATGGTCCCAGCGAGGGACCGGATTCCTGGTTTGTGGAAGAAAGATTCGTCGAAGAACCAGTCATGGACCTTGATAACATTTTAGTCGATGCGGTTGAGCGAGTTCTCGGTCAGAGTGGCTATTCATCTCTCGCGCATTCGCGAGCTCCGTCTCCCTCTCGTGCTCGCAGAGGCGAGGATAAGGGCCAAAAGACAACCCGTGGTGAAGAGCACCCTCCAGTCGAAGTTCCCCGCGGCGAGTGTCGCAAAATGGTGCTCGGTGCTTTGGAAGAAGTTGTTCGTCTTGTCACTGCAGAACATTGCCGCGAGGATGTGGATAGCGAGCTCGGAATCGCTGACCGAGAGCGGAGAAGAGCCATGGCCGGTGCTGACAACACTCTACGTGAAGGCATCCGAAAATGGCTTCTTGATGTTGAAGAAGCTTGGTGATCCAGCTTTTCGCCTTTTTTATTATCCATACGATCTTTTAATATTTGGCCATTTGATTTTTCGAGGGCATAAGGGATTGCAACCCTAACACTCTCTGGCATTTGTTTCACTGCATCCATGCAGCGCCTTGTTTAATTATGATACCCAGTCTTGCTCAAGCCTACATCTTTGATAGCACTTAGCATCAATTTGATAGACTTTACAAATTTGAAATAGCTTCCTCATAGATCATCCAATATAGATGATCTAAATCCGGCTAAATCCGAGGCGAAATCTAATCTACGTGGGACGCGCTAGTCTCGATCGGGCCGAACCTTCCCAGCCTCCGAATCTGCGTATCAAAACCCATTTAATACCACCTCGACGTTTCGGACCGTATATCAATTCATTTCTCAGAACTGCTTTGCATCTTAATGGTATACATGCAATGTAGCTCAGATACACCATCGTCCTCCAAGGGTAACCTCATAATTTTCCATGTCGCTACTGACAATTGTCTTTGTATGCTTAGTTCAGTGAGTGCGTTGCAATCCTCTTAGAAAGTCCCATTACTGGGAATAATTTGGAAGCCACAAGCATAAAAATGTAAACGTTTCAAGACAAAATTACCAAAAAACCCCCCTATAAAAAAGTGCACGTGGTAGGGCCTGGGCCCTATAGCCCTGTAGTATTAGCGACCCCGGTTTACCGCGATATAAATTTCCAAGACACCCCCGCCCTTGGAGAAATCAACCTCGCAAAACCACTCCTCCAAATTCTAACCATCTATTTTAAAAATGTAAGTATTCTATATCTTTCACAACTAAGCTCATCTAACTAATTATTTGTCCACCTTTAGCCCAGCAACAATGTCAGACGGAGACCGTATATCCGGAACCTGCAAATGGTTCAACGAAGAGAAGGGATACGGCTTCTTGACCGCAGATGGTGCTAGCCAGGATTACTTTGTACACTTCAGGGCTATTGAAACCCCTGGTTACAAGCTGTTGACGGAGGGTCAGAGGGTTACCTTCGTGCCGAGTCAGGGCCGGAAGGGAATGGAGGCTGGTCAGGTTAGGCCTGAGTCGGTGCCGGAGTGATTGGCTTTGGGAGATTGGAGTGACATCTTGAAATGTGTGGGCGGAAATGTTGAACTGTACTTATTTGTATCTACAAATTCTGCCATGTTAGACAGTGAAACCTTGGAAACAGAGAGAAGACGAAATAAGAAGGATGATTGATAGGGTTCTTGATTTAGTTGATAGAAGTAATGAAGCTCTGTATACAATCTGTTACGTGTTGGATTAATAACCTGGACCACTATAGGTGCTTCGTCAAAGAGTGACAGAGGATTTTCAACAAAATATCCCGCACAATGTCTCGTAAATATTAATCATCACAGTATGGTCAGCTACAAAAACATCTGTGTACATGGTATTCCAAAATCACCTTGGCATATCACTCAGATAAGAGGACGTAACCCCCCACTCCTTGGACTCCGAGGGCTCCCTATAAGACTGTCACCTCTCGCCCTCGCGCGCGGCGACATCAACCCGTCCCATGTCTCTCTTGACTCCCGCGTAATCCTAGATGGGAAGCCTGCCGGTGGCGAGATATGGTGACTCACTACGCTGGCAGGTAGCTCGAGGGACGGGATGGACACATCTAGATGAGCGGCAGGTTCGACCTTGTTCGAGACTGGGCGAGCGTGGTTCTCGCTGTAGAATCGTTCCAGTTGTGCGGCGTCATTGCAGAAGTCCACTAGACCGGCGAGAATATGTTCTGGGGCGCGGTAGAGGTTCGCGGAGTCAATATTTGTGGGTCCCAGAGATATGGGACTGCCCGTTTCGGGAATTGGTCTTGTGAGCGGTGACAGACGAGGTGAGGTGCGATACTCTCGGCTGTGATCGTAGCGGCCTGTGTCGCGACTTGCTACACTACGTGTGCTGACGAGTCGATTGGCTAGGAGAAGGAAGTCGCCTTCGTCGGTTATTTGGGCTAGGATGCTGCCTGTTCGGTGGATGAACTGGGGGTATTTGTAATCGGGTTTTCCCCAGGAGAAGGAGACTTCGACGTCGGCTGGGAAGGCGGTTGCTGCTTCGAAGTCTAGGACAAAGTCGAACTTGCGGAGCAGGCTTTTTTGGTAGTAAAGCGTGTCTGGGGGCCCGGCTTGGGCGAAGGCGGCGTTGTTGAAGACTGTGTGGACTGGTCCTTTGGGGGGCGGGACTTTTAGCTTGATCCTGTAGGGTTTGCGGAATGGTTGGGTTTTGTCGATGGCGGAAGCTTCTGCGATTGGGACTTGGACCAGCTTGAGACCGAATTTCTCTGCTGTGGAGGCCCACGAGAGGACGGCGTCTTCGATTAGCTTGGGTGTTGTGTTCATCCAGCTGAGTTCGATGTGGAAACAGTTCTCGGGGTTGTGTAGCCGGTCATAGTGGAGGTCTATGACTTCGGGCCGGTTCGAGCGCTTGCGGTTGTCCACGTCGTACTTGAGCGATTTAGACAGCAGGATAGCGACCTTGTTCTTTGTCTTGGACGGCGTGGTCGGCGTGGGCGGGATGCGCTCGTCCGCGTCGTCGGAGTGGGTGTGCAAACTGGAAGGAGAGTCTTTCACATTTCCTGGGGCAGGGGTCGAGGGTGTTGACTTCCCGAGCTGCGGGAACCAGCTGCCACGAGATTCTGGACGTGTGGTACGATAATCAGGGCAGATCTGATAGAAATAGTTGCCGTCCCGGAAATTGTGTCTCTTCTCAACGTGCTGGAACAAGTCATGCTTCATCAATTCGTTGCCGAATTCGACGGCCTCTTCACGGGTGTCGATGTCCCGGAAGTTTTGCAGAAGCCACGTCGTGAACTCGAAACCAATGAAACAGTTGTAGTGCAATCTCCAATGCCAGCGGCGGTCCATCATCCGCACACCCTTCTCTCCCTGAATCATCTGCGCGAGCGAGGACAGATTGACGCTGGATCTTTCGAGAAGCTCGGACTCGGGTAACAGCTGGGCGGGTGGATTGTCGAGCCTCGGATCGGTGAGCAGCACCCGGTCAAGTTCGGCCGCGACAACCTCGGATGGATTGCGGGTCTGGTACATGATATTGAGTGGATTTTGATCTCGCTTCTTTGTTGACGTGTCGAAACGCTTCTCCTCGGGCGACACGTACTTGTGACGTTGCCAGATATGGGTCAGCTGGCTGATACCCAACAAATGAATTTCCTCTTCATTATCCTCATTGAAGGGCTGCAGATGCCGCCGTGAATTAGGATGCAGTTGCATCGGGATCAGCACATATCGCACCCGCCAAAAATGTAGCTGCTGTGCTGGATTGTGTAAGTAATCCCTGTGGCCAGCTACGTAATTGTCGGCGTAGTTCCAGTTGTATTCCTCCGCAGTGGGATCCAGCTTGATGTCTTTCACTTCGTACTCGGGATTAAGAATTGTCCTCATAGCCGGCTGATAGAGGGTGAGATTAGCCCTCTTGCAAGATGCAAGCGTGGCGGCTGTCTGATGTGTGAAGCGAGTCACCTCGATTTCCCCCCCGTGCACGCAGATAAGACGGTGAATGGCGTTGCCTTTGGAGAGGAAGACAGTGACACCATCACGCTCGAGTCCTCGGGTGTCGAAGACATTCAATGACCCAAGCGCAGGCTGAGCTGAGACTTCAGCAACGGTTTTCCCAACGACGATTTGGAAACCATGGGACAATCGAAGCGAGATCATCTCGCGTAGTAGGACCCCGCGTGTTTTGGGTGCCTCATACCCGTCGCCATCGTCATTTGGAAAGACGCGGTATGGCGTTTGCAGATAGTCAGAGGCAAGCTCAGTGGCCGTGGGAAACTCCTCTGTCGTCAAGGGTAGGACCGCAGGCGATTTCAGACTCTTCCACTTGACGACAGCGACGTGTGGAGGGCGCGGGTATGCATGTTGCCAACGACCAAACCAGCTGGTATTGCGCAACACATCCTTCGGGGTATTACAAGGGTTGACAGATCTTACCCACGGAGACAGCGCTTTGCTTGGTGAGCTTCTCACAGATGCGTCGCGGGAGCCATGGTTGAGCGTGATCCCGGTTTTGTGATCATTTGGCCGGCCCGGTCCTTCTTCACGACCTTCTTCATTGAATGGAGCCTCGGCCGTGGACGTAGGAAGCGAGCCTTGAGCTCCGCCACCACGCTCGGGCAGTTCCTCAGTCTCAAGCTTTTTGAGTGGGCCTCTGATAGAGATTGGTTTCGAAGGTGTCACCTTTGAATCCATGGGAATTTTCGGAGGAGTGGATGGTCTTGACGATGGATCAACAATAGTAGGCGTCGACGTGGATTCTGAGAGGCTCAGGGAGGTAATGCTTTTCGTGTCGGAAAACGTCCCGCCAGAGGGGCGTTGGTTCGACATTGGTAATGCGTTGGCATTCTCGACATGAACGCCTGTGCTTGCTTGAGCCCGGGGAGGAGTAGCACTCAAGCCACGCAGAGCAAAGCTGATTGTCCTTGAGATCCTCGAGCTCTTGGGAGCCGCCGCGGACTTTATTGCGGGCTTGTTCGGTGACGGACTCTTTGAGGAGACGGAGACGGGGCTTTTAGAAGCGGATATAGATCCATCAAGTCTGCGTGGAAGCAAAGACTGAGTGTGTTCATTGCCGCCCATTTCTTGCTCTCGCAGGTGCAAGATTGATCGTGCAGACATCCGTTCATGGGCCCCGGCAGCCTGAACCTCGGGCTCACTCAGACATTTGGGTTTGGGTCTCTGGAGTTGACGACGCTTCGGTCTTACAGAGAAGACGTTGCCATCGTACTGATCCATCCATGTCATCACGGATTTGCGTGACTTTGGCTGTCCACTGGCCTGAATCTCGTTCTGGTCCGCGACGCTTTCTAGAAACGGCTCCGGTCGACGGCTATCACTGTAATGTGCCTTCAGTGAAGACGGGGTGAATCGAGTCCTCGGCGGGGCGTGGACAATCGGATTAGGCCTAGGCCATCCACGAAGCCGTGACATGGTATTTCCTTCAAGGAGGTAGGGAATAGAGATGTTCGATTGCTCGCTCTCCATGACTCCCATCATTTGAATCTCGTACATGCGAACCCGTGGAGTAAAGGCTTTGGATGGTCGAGTGACGGTAAACGGGATCGGAGCGTTGGGGTCGTTTTTCAGAATTCGCCGCGCTTCTCGATACGTTTCAGGGTTCCAATAGGAGATATCAAGCCAGTGAGGAATACCGTAGCTCCAATCCCTCGATCGAAGATTCCCCCGCTCTCCCATTCGCGTAGCGGAGAGATAGGAACTTGGAGACAAATAGGAAGTTCTGCTGACAAGACTTGATATTGAATGATGCACCTCTGGCGACGTATTCCCCTTGGGCGTATTGCATGCGCTTGTCGTATTACCCGAATATAGTTCCGCGGGATCTCGGTATTTGAACAAAGGCACTGAATGAAGAGGCATCGGACTCAGACAGACCAGATCAATGGCTATACCACGGTTTGCCAGCGCTTCCGTCGTCGAGGCTAGGGACTCATAGGAGACTTCAAACACGCCACTCCCGGGAGTAATGACGATGATGGATGTGCCCGTGTGGACCATATCTCGATCGATGTGATCAAAGGCCAAATGGGCAGAAGCAAGGTGGATGGCTTCAAGAATATTGCCGCGCAGAGCTGTGCTGGGTCGTCCGGCAATAGTCGCAGTATGAGGCTTGGAAGGAATCTTGACTCCGCTCCCGGCTGCGGCATCCAGATCATCTGTTTTTAGGATGGAGACATCCCGAAGGAAGGTTCGGAAATTCTTTTTCAGCTCGTCCAAAATTGTAGTCCAGTGGCCACTAGCCATGTCGTTCACTACGACGCGATAAAAATCTCGAGTTGGAACGTTGTTTGGACCTGAGCTATTATTCGAAGTCCCGGCATCCAGTTTGGCCAAACTTGGATGGATAGACGCATCGTACTCGACACGGGTGAAAAGCACAATAGTAACCAAATGCTTTGCATCGGAACCGGCCCAACGTTTGAAAAGCTCTGGCAAGAAGCCGTTGATCACCCGGCTGAAAAGGATATCTCCTGAGCCTTCAGAGTCAAAATCCCACATTTCTCGTGACATTTGAATGAATAGGACATATTTGGCCGACTCGCTGCGGAATACGGGGATAGTGTTTGGTGAAAAGTACCCAGACAGAACCTTCTTCTCCCGGATGAAGATGTTTTTGACAGTCGCCTTGACGCTCCCCATGAAGGTGATTTTCTGTCCCTTGTAAATGATCCTGTCAACAAGCTCCGACATGACTAGCCTCCACATGTCAGATCGAACCATGTACTGATCGCGGAAAGAAATATCCACATGGGACGCGGCACATTGCTCCCGATCAACTATTGACAGCAAGACCTGTGTCCTATTTTTGAAGCCAAAGATATTGGCCACGCTGTTGGTCACGGAGATCTCTAGCCTCGGATGGCGCGTCTTGATATCTTGCGGGAGGGGCTTGACCACGAACAAACAGCGGTTTTGCAGAGGTGTCTTGAACTTCGAGGTGGTGTCCGATTGTGACGACGAGTTGATATCACCGTGTGATTCGCGAGACGTCTTCATAGCTGCATCTGGCTTCAATGCGGAGTGGGCCGTATCTCCAGCCGCCCGTATAGGCAGAATCTCCACCACATCGCCGACCTGAACTCTCGTTTCGCCAAAAGCCGATGGATTAAGGAGAATCTCATCGCGTGAAAACATCTCATCGTGAACCCACAACGTGCATTGGTGCCGGATCAAGCTGGAGGACAGTCGGACGGTGCGCTCATTGGGCGTGAAGCTATGTTCGCGTTGGGATGCATCAAGAGAGCGGATAGTCGAGAGGGTCTCCAAGCTCGCAGCACTCACCTGCCTCAGGTGGGACTGCCGCATGGGCCCGCGCAGAGACATGTTTTTCAGTCCCCGTGCATTGCAGGGGGAAATTGAGAGCTTCCCCGGAGCTTTCGCAATTGGACTGAGGATGCGGATCCAGGATGACCGATAAGATATCATTGTACGTCACGTGATTGGTGCCGATAAGGTATATCCGTATTCGGATATTTTATTTATCCGAACCATATATGTACATAAGAGATTTGTCCCACAGACAGAATAGGTATCCGGTCTCCACTTCTGTATTCGCTCTGATTTAATAGGATGTTGACCATTTACCGGGTTATCCTTGGTTCTAGTACTACCTAGGTATCTAATGTCGATATGATACAATCATGGGATACAGAAGCCTTATAGATTGATGGATTGAAGACCCCGGGGGTATCATGATACCTGTTTTGCCTACCTCAGGAGAAAGGGTGCAGAAATATTGTCCATGTCACTTTCAAGCAATAACCTACCTAGGTATATCCCAGGCAATGCCAGAAGTTCTTCGTATCACCATTGATGGCTTAGATAGGTGTGGCTGCAATGGTAATACAGCCTGCATGGACCGTGAAGAAAGGCATCAGCCATTATAAGCCAACCTATATGAAATTAGCATAATCGACCATCGCTCAGACGGGTGGTCTGTAGTCAAAGTTGACGGGGACCTTTGCAAAGGGTGGGATGAGAGCCAAAGGCACGATGCGAAGGAAAGGAGACAGCAGGGCGCATCAGTCAGACGATGCGAGTCTCTCGACTCAGGACATGGCCAAGGGGTGACTGTGGGTTTCAGATGTCGAGGAAGTGACCAACCATGAAGCCCGTGGAATCTTTGTTTCTGTTTGGTTGCAGCGTAGTTCACAGACTATGCGCCCCATCGAACCAGGTGCTCGGTACAAAGCAACCCGGGCTTCATCTCTAGCTCCCTTAACACTCAACATTGACAGATCGTGATCCATAGGCTCCTTTCAATTAATGATGGAGACGAGAGGTATCCTTCCCCGGGCTCCAATAGGGTTCCAGCCCAAGCTATGGCCCATTAGGCTCCGACAACCTTGCGAAATCCTTTTCCGGGCGGCGATCCAACTACACGTCCACATTGAAAATGAAATCACATTCCCCTGCTCAAATATTTTCCTACCTTCTGTCCATCTGCACTTTCAGGGCACTGAGAGCAGTCATCCTTTGAAAATGAACCAAACAAGGCGCCTCTGTCATGGTACCAGCTCAATCCTTGGACCCACCCGGTCGCATCCAGACAAGACCTTGTCCTGGCCACAGGGTTGATCTTTGGATGTCGATATGGCAGAACCCACGCTCTGATACAACCCGAGTCACTGAAGAGGTGGGTTGATTTTGGCCATGGAGCTCTGGCCTAGGCACAAACAGAGACTGTGCCACTCCAATGGATGCCCGAATCGCTGCAGCGCCAACAAGAGCCAGCAAAGGTAACCCGACGATCTGCATGGTCACACCTGGATGAAGGTTTCCAAGATTAGGCAAGCTACCACACAGTCGATGGCTGTATGGTATGTCGCCGTGTCGCCATCTCTGTCAGGAGAGGTTCAGGTGGCGGATTTCCAAGCCGGAAACTCTAATGCAGTACTCGTGCAAGGGTTCACGATCATGACTAGGCATTGCGATTGCCGTTCCACGGAGCGTCCACCTTCTGATTGTCGTTGCTTCTCATCTGTTTCTTGCAGCTCGCCTGCTTTTCCAGCTTGTCCAAGTTGCCCAGTGTCCCATTGTATCAAAGCCGTGGTGAGATTGTCCATTCATCTGAATGCTCATGAAATCGTGGGAACCTAACGCAATTTCCTGGTATTGCGTGCCTCGACATGATGGGAAGACAATACTGCTGAAGATCGTAACAAAATTGCATCTCGTCGCTGGAAGTTCCCACTTGGACAAAAGCAGCGCAGTATTAGCCAAAGCTGGATGATGCAAACCTGACGAGAGTCCGCCTTCTCATGCCCCATTCTAATAATGCATCTTCATCTTCATTCTAACGGGTGTTCGACCGTGTTCGAAGTTATCTGAGCGGGTGTGCTGGCGGTTTGAAAGGATGCTGGCTCGGTGCTTGGGGAAGTCTTTGGGGAAGGTCGAATGTTACAGTCCGCCAACCTGGGAACAAAGTATCTCCAAGAGGAAGAATCTTGTCTTTCCCAGGAGGCCATCATCCAAAATGTGCGACCAAGTTGTCCAGTCAGGCTGTTCGGGTGGTGTTATCGTCTTCGTGGCAGTCGTGGCAGTGACCGTCGCGATGCAGCGAGGACGGCCCGGGCTTATCGCGAGGTCAGGAAGGACATGGATCATCTTGACATTAACTGGCATGTTGTTACTGATAACTCAAGGCTCCAGCTGACTTACCGGTAGAGTCAACAACACGTGTCGACGGGGGATTCTCACCCTTGTGTCTTGTGTTTCTTCCTGGCTTCCCTAGATCTCATTGATCTTCGCTGCCAAAAGCTGCATGTGTTATTAGATACCATCGCCAGAACTTATTACTGGCTGCCGTCGCCTGCCACAGTATCCGAAGTGCTCGATTCCTGGCTGTGCCACTGTTCTCTCCCAACCAGATCACGAGCTTGTATTTTCGGAGAAGATGTAACCCAATTCGCCCATTGAGCAGACTCGCCATTCGAAATAATCGATGGTATCCAGGACTCGGTGTCGGAGTCGGGTTCTTCTCTCGAGACTGTTGTTTGCTAATCCTGATTTGGTCGGGTTCTTGACATTTTGCGTTGTTGAGAGTAAAAGGAACTCTCTTTTTGCGGACCTTGGGAGGTCAAGGTAAGGAACTAACGGGGGCAGAAAGGGCGAACTCGAATGTTGCCGTATCATGCGTTGCTAAAAGGAGAGTCCACGGACAAAGTTGCGAGCTGCCATCCCATCTCTCGGTTAACCTAACCGTCCAAAGGGGGGAAAGGCAGCGGAACTAATGACCATGCCAATACTGATCGAGAAATCCGCCGTGCTCACTGACTCTACATGTCTATCGACCCTCCCACAACTAAAGGAAACCGTGCTTGCTCCCAAGTCATACCAAGCTCAGGACCTGTTTCAGTGGGATCTACGAGGGCCTGCACAGTCCCCGGTTCTGACAGAGCACGAAAAATCAATCGAGGAGCCACTCTCGTCATCTTATTTCCGGGTCACGATAACATGTCTTTGATTACCGATATACGTACCTTGATAGCGCTGTAATACAGACATTATGGCCCCTCGCAGGTTTATTCGAACTACAAGGACATGATAAGCAATCACTGCCTATACCATATACACCTGTTGCATGCTGATCGAGCACAGATTCTACCGGGGGAAAGAAAAGAAAAAGAAAAAGAAAAGATGGAAAAAGGAAGAAAAAGGGTTCGGAGCTCGACATCAAAGTGACTGCCCGCAACAATACCAAATTTGTGGATGCAACTCCTTTAGTGTTGGGAAAACGGAGACAATGTTGGGTGGCAAAACATTGCGGCTCTGACATCCGACATACCACAGCTCTTGGTTCGCGGGCCCAACCCAATTTCGGCTTCGTTTTGCTATACAGCACATTGGCTTTTTCTTTTTCTCTTTTTCTTTTTTAAGAATACCCGGCATACTACCGTGGATCGGGACCAGCCAAAAAAAAAAAAAAAGCATATGCGCAGTTCCAGCCCCTCGTTAGGGCTTGTCAAACCCACTAGGCTCGCAAAGCGCTCTCCGTATCCTTCCCCACTAACTATGCGAGCGAGTCACTCCTTTGCACGATGAGTGACAACTTTCCTCTTCGCCCGTTGATTCCGGAGGACTCAGACATCCCGGACAACGTAAATGGATCAGCACCCTTCTATGACTGGACTCTCGCTGGATACACGCAGTCACAGCCATTTCCTCTTGGCTTTTCTGCCAATACCGACCGATTCCCTGGTCGTGATGATCCTCCAAACTCCGGCAATCCACATGGAAATGCGAAAGTTGCCATCCCCCGGACTTCCTATCCCAGTACCTCGACTGCCAATAGTGGCCGAGTCAGCCGTGCATGCGAGAACTGTCGAGAGCAAAAGGCTAAGTGCAGCGGTCATCGCCCCTCTTGTCAACGATGCCAGGATGCGGGAATGCCTTGCTCATACGGTGATCGGAAGCGGGAGAAACTGCTCAAGTGCGTGGACACGTTGGTTCATTCTCGGTCGTCTTTCTAACTGGGCTTTAGGCAACTGGATGATCTCTCCACGCAAGTCAATACCTACCAGACTCTACTGCGAGAGCTCTACCCGAGGCTTGATTCTCCATCGGCTCAACTTGTTGATCGGACACTAGTAGGCCCATTAGTCAGAGTGAGTCCACCTCCCAGGCTGCCTTCCTCCAACGAGCATGAGCATTCCCTCTAGTTTACCCGACCTTTCCCCTAATATCTTACTTCAAAGAATGCTCAGACCTCCAGTTCTTCTGGGCCTCATCCGGAGGCCGGGCCCTCGGGCCATCCCTTGACGATTGATCACACCGAGGAGGATTTTAACCGTGATGAAAAGATTCAGGCAATGGGATTTGTGGGCGAGCACTCAGAAATGGCATGGCTGTACAGACTCAAGCGAGACCTGGATCAGGAAAGCGCAACACCCGCCGGCGATAGTCCCGATCGGCCATCCATTTCGTCCCTGAACTACTTTCAGGACGACTGCGAGATCTCGATCTTCATCAAGGTGGACCCAATGCAACGGCCTCCGCAAGACCTTGCTGACAAGCTGGTCGACGACTACTTCCAGGCAGTGCATCACTCCTTCCCTATCGTCGGCAAGGAGATTTTTCTAAGCCAGTACCGGTCTTTCTATTCCAGTGCGAATGTGCGCCCTGGGAAAAGGTGGCTTGCAGTGCTGAATCTGATCTTTGCCATCGCGGCGAAATACTCGCTGCTTGCAGACAGTCAACCCCTGGTGAATCCTGATGATCATTTAGTGTATTTTGCGCGGGCATGGCGGCTGAGTATCGGCAATGTGGCTCTGCTGGATCACCCCAATTTGCAGCAGGTGCAGGTCGAAGGGCTGGCTGCCTTCTACCTCATTTCCACTGGCCAAGTCAACCGGTCCGTCTCCTCTCTTTATCTCGAGTCGTCGCAGCTGGGTCCCAACTAACCGCTGTTCTCCCTTCCCAGGTCATGGAGAATCATTGGGATTGCCATTCGATCCGCGGTGGCGATGGGTCTCAACCTTCGTAGCGACAGCGACAGTATTGCCCACTTTTCCAAGGAGACTCGGTACCGCGTGTGGTGGGCGTTGTTCGTGTTGGATACGGTACTGTGCGTGATGACCGGGCGTCCGCCCAGCTCTGATGAGGTGTTCTGCACCACACCTCTTCCAATTCCCTATCGAGAGGAGGACTTCTGGGACGAAGAAGTTGTACAGCTCATCGCCGACCAGGGCATCCGAAAATATCTAACGAGCTCCCTTCTTCCCTCTCGCGACACTTCTGGGTTCGGCAATGCCTCGATGGATCGCGCTTCTTCCGCCAACCATGGATCAGACAAAGTGACGCCAAACATCTCGCTCTACTTCTTGTACGAAGTGGACTTGGCGTCTATAATGCGGCAGGCCATCGAGGCCTTATACGCTCCTGGAGTTGCTCGACGATCATGGGGGGAGATGGAGCTGGCGATCAATTCCTTCAACAACCATGTCGACAACTGGCTTGCCCGTCTTCCAGCAGAATTCACCTTTACAGAATTGGACACCGGTCTTCCTTTCGTGCGCCAGCGCGCCTGTCTCGCCTTCCGTTTCTACACTACTAAGCTCGTCATCACCCAGCCATGTCTCCGCCGCCTCACAAACACACCTGCCACCGGATCACCGGAATCAATATGCGATAAAATGGCAGCCATGTGCGTGCGAGTGGCATCCCAGATGCTTGACACCCTTCCCGACGAAGCCGATGCATCCTGGCTCTACAGCATCTCTCCTTGGTGGTGTGTCTTACACTACGTCATGCAGTCTACCACTATTCTTCTGATCGAACTTTTCACCCGGACACCGCCGGGAACCCCCGAGGCTGCAGTCCTTGCGAAGAAGGTCAAGAAGGCTGCCCGGTGGCTGCGCGAGATGTCCACCAAGGATGGGTCCTCACAGCGAGCCTGGCTTGTCTGTAGAGACATTATATCCCGACACGGCTTGAGATTCGCCTTGGACATTGATGTCTGACACTGAATCTGGCCCGATCTGAACTCACGTATCCCTTTAGTGATAGCGGATGCCGCCATACCGCTTCTGCGGCGGCTTCGCTGGTCTGGATGATACGTGGTGCATCGTATTGATATCATCATTCCTACTCACATTGTCTCTTTGAACATGTTCATTCCGAGGATGTGGTCTTGCAGGTCTGTGCGCTTGACCTAGCGTCTTGAATTGTACAGTTGGACATCACCCCCGGAATGAGCATCGGAAGTATATGCATATCCAGTATTCACTCGCGCGTTCTTTGGTATATCTGTTCTGGGGTTCGCCTCACGTCTATGCCTCTGTTAACTTGAATTTCTGGATTCCAACCTTTTAATCCATTCGGCCAACTTTAGATAAGTGATCGTCTCGCAAAGGCACTCACAGGAAACCCGGGCTTCCGTCCCTGTCGGCATGATAACTGCCCGTCAATAACCTTGGAACTCAGTAACTCTTCTACTTCACCCATCCAGCTTATGCTCGCTCCGATCTAACCCCGAACTAAGCCACAGCCTATCATAACCCGGGTCCAGATGGTATGCAAATATAACTCATATACCTAATTCCTTATCCCCAACCATCATCCCACCTACAACTCATGACACGTATAAAGATTCTCCGCCTCATTCAAAAACGTATCAACAGGATGCAACCCCAGGTCTACATCCGACTGGGCCAAGAATTCCTACATCATCGGCTCCAAAAACGCCATCTCCATCGTATATCCCGCCATCGTCTCCCTCAGTGCATACTCCAGCCCCAGTAACTCATTCTCCGACATCACAGGCAATATCCGCGACACCGGCAACGTAGACTCACCGATAGTTGACACCGATAGTGGAGCAGCTGGAGGTGCTTCGGAACAACCTCCCCTCTGCCCATACGCATCCAGGCACACTTTGACCTGCTCGAGATTATGGTCAAACTCTGCTGCCTTATTTTCAAGGCATGCGTACGCGCCAAACCTATAAATATGTACCAAGTCCTGCAGGTGTCAATCTCCCCCGCCACACCTCCCCCACACACTAAACATATCCCCCACCCCATCCCTCCACACACACCAAACCCCGACTAGCGATACACCAGCCACCCTCCCCCAACATACCGCGCACCAAACGCCACTGCCCTTCGTCCCCCCGTCTGACGATGTCGAACCGGGACCCGGATCAGGCAGCCGAGGCTACGCCCATGCAACAAATGACCGTTGAGGAAATGCTTCAACGGTACCCGAAGTCCGAAGTTGAGAAGGCCATCTTTGACATGAAATTTTCCGAGTATGGTATTGTCTGTCCCAAGTATGTATATGTGAGATTAACCATATATTAGACATCGTGCTCAAACCATCAAGCGACTCCACGAGTCTATCGCCCGTGGAGTCAACGTCGACCTATGCCACCAGCTGTTGAAGGAGATAGAGAGGGATAAGCCACCAGGACCTCCGTAAGGATCCCGCGTTATGTCTAATTTGGAATCTACTAATTATATAATTAGTATTGACCCCGATGAGCCTCAACATCTCGATCCTACTGTGCTATGGAGGATAAAGGCACTCAAGTACCAGTACCGGAATGGACCCCCGCCACCCGTTATGCCAGGCCTAGTACCTGAAGAAGACATCCGGAATGTCCATGCCGTTCTTTCCGCTTACCGCGAAGGAAAACTGCAGATAGATCTCGATAAAGTTACCGTTTGGTTCGCGGGACACATGGTTCTTGGCCCTCGCCCGCGCGAAGGCCTTTGGGACAAGATCCGGGAGGAGCAAAAAGCATGGACCAAGGAGTATGGGAAGAGTCGGCCATGGGTCGAGGACTTCCTACCGAGAAGGGGGAGGTACGCAATCGCCACCTTTGGACCATCCGACCCGTCTCTCACCATGTGGTACGTACCCCGTCTCTATTCTGACAATCACTGCGCTTATCAGCAATGGCCAATGCAGAAGGTGAGAAGTATTCGGGAAGCGGTCAGTGGTCACGACATCTTGCCGAGCCTCGGCGTGTCCTGTCGAAAGTTGCAATTCCGATTTCCTGCATGGCTGCACTGACTCATGTTCGAATATCAGTTAAGAGATACGAAGCTTGAGACTAGGTATCTAGATATTACCCTTTTTTAGTCCCAAATAGTGTATGTCGTGCTTCAGGCCATCATCATTCGTCTTCCAAACGTTCATCAGTCATATCTATGTCCATATATTCTATCATGCAGTATATATGCAATGAAGAAAAAAATGCAAATGCAAATACAAATACAAGATTGTCATCATTATTAGGCTGTGGCATCAAGGCCAAACTTTTGTTCCGCCCATCGCTGCATATCAAGTCCCCATCTCACGATTAAGAAGACAAAGACACCACCGAGAAGAGCAAAGAAAACACCTAGAGCTAAATGTTAGAAGCAGTATATTATCGTTTTTGCATCGAAAAACAACTCACAAATTGTAAATGTCCAGCCAACACCAATAGAGTTAATCAAAGGCTCGACGGCCGCCGTCGCCCCAGCGGCAAAGCTAAGCTGCACGACATACTTGCCGCTAATCACCTCTGAACGAATATGCGGCATCACCTCTGTGACCCGTCAGCGATGCACAAATCAACGGAATGTATTTGACAACCCACCAGCTGAATACGTATTCAACCCATTGAACGTGCCCAACAACCCCACACCAGCGAAGAAAGCGCTGATAATCGGTACCGGCATACCACCCACACCCTCCTCAAGCGTCCATGCATAGATCAGGGTCGCGCCAGGGAGCACAAGGAACAGAGTGATGAGACCACTGTTCAGGCGATCTTGAGGGAGACGCACGCCGTTACGCTTGACGATCCACTTCTTCACGGCGCGATCTGAAAGCCTGCCACCCAGCACACTTCCGATGAGGAAACCCATTCCGGGGGAAAGATAGAAAAGACCGCTAACGAGGGGAGTGGTTAGATTGAAGCGGGGGTTGAAGATTGAGCGGGCAGATGTGAGGATTCCGTATTGGAATGTTGCGAGGAGACCGCATGTAAAGTGCTGTTCTAGTAAGCTATTGAAAATTTAGATCCATGGATATAGACCTACACAGAGGAAGATGTTTGGGTAGATGAACGGTTTGAAAATGCGAAGAGGATTGAACATGCTCAAGACTGAGCGGACGCTTCGCGGCTGCGTTGCTGCTTCGATTTCGTCCTTGTTGTTGATTGTTGGCACGAAAAGAAGGGAAAGTACCAGACCGAGTGCAGTCATGCCGAATTGGAGCCAGTAGATGATGCGCCATTGAGAAAACGTAACGATAATTCCGCCAATGCAAGGACCTAATACTGTCAGTTGTCCGTTATATAACCGAGACAAGGTCAACCGAGAAACATACCAATCGCCGGTCCACTGACGGATCCCACCATAAAGAAACCCACTGCAGTACCGCGCACAACCTAAGACCCGACATCAATATCCGTTGGATTTGGGAAAAGGGAAATAGAAAGCCACACCGGTTCAAAGATATCGGAAATAATAGTCTGTCCAGCAACCATGAAGAAAGTCCCCGTGAAGCCGCTAAGCAAGCGCATCGCAATGAACATGTGGAGGTTAATGGACGCCGCCGTACCAGCGGAACAACCACAGAGGACGACGATAGCCGCATTATAGGCGGCTCTGCGCCCAAACACATTGGTAATGGGGCCCCAGATAAATGACGAAAATCCCATCCCAATCAGCACGCCTGCATTGATGACATTGAGAATCTCCGTGGAGGTCGAGAAATCCGTTGCGATCTCGGGCGTCGCGGGCAGCAGCGAGGTACTGGAGAAGGTGACTGTCAGAGTCATCCAGCTGACGATGAATAAGATGAGACACTTTCGCCATATCGGGATGCTGTGGCCATTCTGTATCTTGGGCTTTGGCGTATTTGAGTCTGTGTCGAAGCTGTGATAGGAATTCTCCGAGTCCAGTCGTGGCTCCGGCTTTCGACACTCGAGGTCTGGCGGGGCCATGTTCAGTATAAATGACTGTGTGGGATTAAATGTAGAGATTAAGATATTGTCGGGTATATCATGACTTTTTTTCCTATGAAAATGCAGCTTGGGATCAGAATCACAACTTTCATGCTAATCGGGCATTTTTGTATTTCGGGCACCCTCGGTGAATTGAATCTGTTGCCGATTGTTGGAGACCCACTCCCGCTTTAAAAGGCTGTTTTGCGATGCTTGTAGTGTAACGTCTATGTATTTAGTTTCGACGTGGAGGTATCTATCCGTGATTAGAGCCGGCTCCATACTTCATAAACAGCTTGGAAATTCATTCTCTGATTTAGTTTTCTTCCTTGGAGAGAACTACGGCCTTATCAGGGCTTCATAGCCCAAGTAGATCAGATTGTCCATGTGAGAAGTGCTGCAGTTCGGCCTTTCGAACTTTTCGCCGAGAGTGGAGTTGCGGTGACAACGGGATCGGCTTTGTAGCCGAAGTTCACTTTTTGACAAATGCCCATATTGCCTACAACTAGTTATGGCACTCTTATACATGCCGGGCTTCGACGTCCCCTAATTCGTTAGCCTCGACTGGTTTCATGATTAAGACCCTGAGATCCGCTTAGTTATACACACTGTAACTAGTTAACTCACTAACTAGTTAACTAAAATCCGACGACAATGATTTCCGAGCTCAGCTCGGACCCCCGCATTCCGGCCGCACAAAAAGCAAAAAGGGATAGTTACAAATACTTTAATTCGTAATGCTTGACTCGTCAGTCGTCACTCATCCATCAGACCTTGCTCTATGTTAATCATGGGCATTAAAGAGCCTACAGACGTTGAGTTGCCTGCCCAACACACAAATGACGACCACGATCAACTCGTCTTGATCCCCCAGCCTAGTACCCAGCCTCGAGATCCTCTGGTATCCAACCCTGATCCTGGGACTTAACCTTTTTCGCGGAGTATCTAGGCAGCTTCTGACTATAAACTAGAACTGGTCGTTGAGGCGGAAATATGTCATTCTCGCCGTGCTATGCCTTGCTTCCTTCTCCGGTGCTGTTGCCCCTTTGTCCGGGCAGCTCAACCTTGTGGATCAGGAGAAGTTGTATCATAAGTCGAAGGTGCAACAGTCCTACGCGGTATGTCGTGAGAATCATTTAGTTTGATACGGACTCGCCTAACATTATCCAGAACTCCGCCGCATTAGCAGGCATGGCCGCTGGCCCGTTCTTCTTCGCTCCCATCTCACACATCCTGGGCCGAAGCTCGGTGATCTTCTGGTGCATACTATGTACACTAGTCTGTCAGGTCTGGGCCGCCGTTATGACCCACTCTGACGACTACATCCCGTATATCATTTCGCGGCTCTTTGCTGGCTTCTTCGGTGCTGTCCCCACGGTCCTGGGTCCGCGCATCGTCACCGATCTTTTCTTCTTACATCAGCGTGGTCGGGCTTTTACTGCTTTGCATATGGCATTCCTCTTTGGTACTATTGCTGGTCCGACTTTCTCCGGGTTCATCTCGGCTAATGTGTTCTTCCCCGTGGAGTTCTGGTGGACTGTTGGTCTCTTGGGGTTCACGCTTATTTGCTGTTTCCTATTACTTGAAGAGACCGGATTTGACCGCACATACTTGGAGAATAACCCTAAGGTTCCGCGAGGACTGGTCACCAATCGGTTTGCGACTTTCTTTTTTGGACAGAGTGTTGTCATGCCGAGTACTTGGAAAGAAACTGTATGTCTTCCGACTTCCTCTAGACGATGTTTCTAACATTACTCCCAGGCCAAGGTCGGTATCACTCCCTTCCTTATTGGAATTTGCCCGGTGACGATCATCATGGGCATTTTCACTCTAATTTCATTCGGATTCTACGTCGGTGTCAATGCCTTGACACCAGTCTGGCTCCAGAAACCCGTCGTGGCAGGTGGGTACGGCTTCACGCTCAAGCAAAACGCCGCCTTTACCTTCTGCCACTGGATCGGTATTATCGTCGTGCAGTTCCTCGGACACTACCTAAACGACCGCATTCCACTCGCTCTGGCACGACGCTATAACAATGGAGTATGGAAGCCCGAGTACCGTCTTCACGTCCTCTGGATTCCAAGTCTAGTCATCAACCCGATCGGTCTTGGAATCTTCGGCGCTGCACTGCAGTATCATTTGCATTATATGGTCCTTGCGCTGGCTGTGTTTCTGGTTACCATTGGATCCCTGGCTAGTGTGCCCGTTGCGGTCAACTATGTCGTCGAGTGCTTTACCAAGTATCCTGCTGAAGCAGGTATCGTGATCGGTGCGTATCGTATCGTATATGGGTTGACCATCAGCTTCTATATTAATCCTTGGGTCGCGGCGGTGGATGTGGGCTGGGTATATGGTATGATGGCTTTCTTTGCTGTCTTTTCTTACTTCTTCGTCATGCTTCTTATGTGGAAGGGGCATGCTATTCGGGGAATACAGTTTGCTAGCCTGGCTTCTAGCGAGGAAGGCAGGAAGCTTCTTGATTAGAGTTGCTAAGTTTATTCGAGTTGCTGGATTCACTGGCCCGGTAGACCTGGGCAATGTAATCGATATCCTCTGTACTAGAGTTGCAGTGCTGGATTAGGTTGCGATGTTGTTACGTGTACGTTCACTTATTCCTTGCCTGCTGCCATTTTTACGCTTAGAAGCAATAGATATTGGTCTCACTGTACATTTAAAAGAAAAAAAAAAATCCAGTGATGATATTACGATGGAAGAAGGACCATCGTTGTAAAGACTAAGAACAATAAAATAACTCTGAGTCATCCGACTCCGTGTCTCACACTCCTGACTACCCCTGACACACCCGGCTAGGCCCCAACCCACTCGCACTGAAGCATCTGGGAAGCACATGAAGGGGACCAGCGAGCCTAAAGTGAGCTTTTGCTCACTTTGGCTCTTCGCTGGTTTTCCATCACCTCCTTCACGTACTGTCCCAGACGTTTCAGGCCAAGGGGCTTCGCTGTCATGCAGATGTCATGCAGCCATTTCCCGATGACCAAGGGGTCGCTCATGAAGACGGGGTCTTCATGACGACGGCGAGTCAGCGCGCTGTCGATCGCTCGGATGGTGGCGCTCAGACTGGAGTAGGCAAGGACGAGACCTTCAGCCTTACCCTCCATCTGGAGGCAAGCTTGGTAATCGCCCCTGCCCAACTCCAGCAGGCGCCAACCATCGAACTCCTTGACTCGGTTTTGCACTTGGTCAAGGACTCGGGGCAGCGCGCTGCTCAACCCTTGGTCCTCGTCCGCGAGAAAGGGGCCCGCCGCGATGTAAACTGCCCCGTTGGACATGCTGCATAGCTTCTTCACCACGTCATCGGGCAGCCCGGGGGTAATGTGCGGCATGAATGCCACACTGGATAAAAGAATGTGTCAGCTTCTCTCATCATCATGTCTAATATCAGATCCACATACCTGTGAGCCTTGCAGGCTTCACCCAGTTCTTTCACCTGCGCCCAGGTCGCGTCGGGGCAAATGATCCCGTTGATGCGGATGTACTTGTGGGCACTCTGCCATGCAATATCCTTCGCAACACTCTGGCGCACCATCATCGAATGAACCCTGGCGATCACGGGGATCTTCAATCCCGCCTCTCGTGCCTGTGCAACAGTAGCTGCCACCGAGAGGAAATCAGATGCATCCATCGTTGTCATCGCTCTCTTGCAGATACCGCGATGGATCGAGTTGTCCAGACAGGGATCGACGAATGGGGCTCCAACCTCAATCATGTCTGTTCGAGGTCAATGTCAGCAAGTGTCCTACCAAGCAACTTTTACACTAGGATGAGTGCTCACCTGCGCCTGCCCGCTGCATTTCAAGCATGATCTTGTGGGGCGCTTCCTTGTTGGGGAATCCACAGACGACATACGGGATGAACGCTGCGCGGCCGTCAAGCTTGGCTTTCATGAAGGCGTAATCGATCTCATCTAAGAGGGTCACGGGCTTTTGAAGCAGATTCATACTCTCCAGCAGCTTGGTGAAGGCCGAGAGCAAGTCATTCTCATCTGAGGCCGTGCACTTCTCCGGGGTCGAAGCTGGGGTGTAGTCCGCTTGGGTTGGGGTTTTATCCAAGTCTCTGTCGATTGGGCTCGCCGTCGCGGTCATCGGGATCGGGGGTGGGATGGGGTCTATCGGGAATGGACTTGCGGTGCCGCGTCTTTGGACCGGATTTTCATTGCCGTCTCCGTCTCTCTGGACAGGAGTTGTGGTGCCCTCTTTAGGGACTGAAGTCGCGATACTCTCTCTTTGCATTCGAGGTGCAATGGCCCCTCTCTGGACTGAAGTTTGACTGTCATCTCTATCTCTCTGGTTTCGGCTTGGCGTCCAGAGACTCGGGATTGAGGTTACGTTGCCCTCGCTCGGGATTGGGGTTGCCATCCAGAGCCTCGGGGTTGGGGTTGTGTTGCCCTCTTGCGGGACTGGAGTTGTGTTGGGATCTCTATGTCTCTGGCTTGCGGTTCCCGACCAGAGCCCCGGCCTCGGGACTGGAGTGGCAGTGCCCACTCCTGGGACTGTCTGGACTGAAGTTGTCGGGTTGTCTTCCTGGACTGGAGTTTCAAGAAGTGAAAGCCTCTCGTCCCTTTCATGCCGCCATCGTTCTTGTTCTCGATTTTCTTTACCAGGGCCACAGCGTTTATGCATTGACTCAGGCATTACTTCATGTTTTTGAGAGTACCTGGATGCAAGGTGGGGTGTAAATAGGTGAGATGGGAGATGGGGAGACCGAGGAAGTCAGAGTCGCCAAAGCGGGATATCTCATCCACGACTCACGCATCGTTACGCGGGTCCGCCTCGGCCAATGAGGCGATCCGGCGACTAATCGACGATGAGATGACTCGCGCGACCTTGGAAGGTCCCCTAGGCTCCGGCCTTTGGTTTACATTATTGTCATTACAGATTATTGATGTTATCAGGCTCCGGTCATCGTGCGACTATACCTTAGGGTTTCAATCACGATGAGAATTGTATCTGAACACACCTTTGAGGGCATACGGGCACCTCGCTGCTTGAAATGGCGACTTGGTTCCTACGCATGGCTCTATAAGCCATATCGCGAACATCTAGTTCTGGCGTAGCCCTGCTCTGCTATGATATACCACCGGAGAAAGTACCTAGGTAAGACGTGATTGAAAAAGAATCTTAACTGCATGCTTTGGATTTGAAATACATCGGCAGCTGCATATATTAAGAAGAACAATTATTGATAAAGACTTCCTTGCTATTCTGGTTAGCAAACTTCCTGTGCATCGTTCTTTCGTTCTCTAATTAACTCTAAATAGCTTTGGCAGAGATCTCAAGCGAGCCTTGACAAAGGAAACCGGGATGTATGAATGGTTATATCAGAGTGCTAAGTGCCAGACGGCCGGAGACTTATGCTGTAGAGTATTAGATCACTAAAATTGTGAAAAGATTGCATAGAGGATATGCAATAGAATCCTAATATGACATTCAAGGCTTATAGAAACCATAATACGCTGTCCCTAAAGGAATTACACAGTTGTCTCTCTAAATTGCTACATACAAACCTGAATACTTAGCAGTGTTCTGTTAATAAGCTACATAACCTTGTAACTTCAATTTAGGGCAATAGTTGAGCGACCGGACTACCACAAGGCTAGTGTAACAGTAAACTAACAGGAAGTTAAGATATTTATAAGAATGACGTTTGTTTGATACATGGTAACTTCTAAAAACCAGACTTTGCGTATAATGCCGACATGTCCGACACTTTTGCCATGTAGAACCTAGGGCTGGCATGTCACGAGGGCAGGATGTGGCTAACTGAATCGGGATAAGCGTGTCCCTCACGTTGCAACGTGTTACATAGTCCTCCGGGGAACCCTCTCGCTCTCTTCTGTCTAGTTTAATTATTTTTGATAATGCATACAGTTACTTTTCATTCTGGCGTATAACACATGGCTTAATTCTATGATAATGATAGTGAAGCGGTTATATGGATAAAGACCTTTGAGTAGGGAAGAAGCTTAAGACTACATACGTCGAAGTTAAACTAAAAAACACGCCAAGTCCAATTTCCAAACAGCTTGAACAAAGGACCATGCAGAGAGAGAAAATGAGAAATTGGTAATAGGAAACACCTGCTTGCATTTAGGAACCAAATTATATATGAACAGGTTTAAAGAGGACGGGTACAAGAAAAGGCACGCGCTGGTCGCCCAGGCCAAACAAGCCACCAACGACGTGCCTTAAGACACCAAATACACAAAAATTTATACCGTATAGAGCCAATTTTCTATACCTGGCTTACAGCATAATCATAAAGGCACCGGAGGCCACAGCGGCAACCAAGTAGGCACCGGCGTGCCACGAGCCAACGTGCACAGCCTGGGGACCAACGAAAGCGGCGGCGGCTCCCTTAGAGGTGGAGGTAGCGCCAGAGGCAGCACCAGAGGCAGCACCATTGGAGGCAGCAAGGCTGCCAGCGATGGTGCCAGTGCCAGCGGCACCGGCCTGCTTCATCTGGGAAGCACAGGCACCAGAGGCCGAGGAACCGGAGACCTGCTTGGCGGCGCCGTTGAAGCCGCAGGCCTTGGAAGACTTGCCATTCATCTCGTAGTAGCGGTTCATGGCGAATGCGAGACGCTGGGTCTTGTTGCACATGGAATAGGTGCCGTAGGTACCCTCGGTACCGTTGCCGATAACACCATCGAGGACTCCTTCCGTGCCGCCGAGGTAGGAGAAGGTCTCGGTGTACTGCTTGTCGGAGATATCGTCGACGGGGACACAGTCCAGGGAGCTGAACATGCACTCACACAGGTCGGCGTTGGGCGAGGGAGGGAGCTTGCTAGCGGCGAGCCAGTCGGAGCCGACGGTGGGGCAAGCCTGGCCGACGGTGGTCGAGACGGAGTAGCTGGCGCTGTTCACACCGCTAGGCGTGGCGGACTGCATCTGCTTGGACAGGTTACTGTAGTCGGGCAGGGTGGATACAGAGTTGCCATTGGTCGAGACCAGACCGTAGTCGTTGCCGGTGTCGAAGTACATGTAGACGATACCACCGCTCCAGACGTCGTCCATCTGGGGACCGAACAGGACGGGCACGTCGGTGAACTTACGAGGGCGAGGGTTGTTGCAGCCGTACTCGGAGAAGAAAGCGGGCACGGGGTAGTCCTTGAACTCCTCAGTGCGGGCCTGGTAACCGGAGGTCTGGTAGCTAGAGTCACCGCACCACTCGTAGATGTTGTAACCGAACATGTCAATGGAGTCGCTGGCGTCGTCGCAGACCAGGTACTTGGCAATGTTGTCACGGACAGTGGCATCATCGTCAGTAGCGTAACCAATAGCGAGGGAAGAGCGGTAGTTCTTCTCCTTGATGTAGGACTTCAGGTCACGAACGGCGGCCTTGACGTAGGCCATGGCGTCGGTGTTTTTGACCGCGTTAGCGACCTCGTTACCGGCAAAGAAACCGATGACGTTGGGGTACTTGGCGAACGCATCAACGACCTGGGAGTAGCGGGTGAAAAGGTCGGCGTTCCACGAAGGGTCTTGCTGGATAATGGACTCGTCGGGCGCGGACAGATCAGTGATGACATATATACCCGCATCGGCCAGGGCGCTCATGCACTCGTCGTGGTTTTGGGTTGGGTCGACAGCGTAGGTGCGGACGACATTGGTTCGGAGGCCGACGAGATAGGGGATATCGCGCTTGCAGCTCTCGACATCGGCCAGCGGGTCAACGTAGTCATTGCTACCGCCGGAGCCGCCATTACGGGAGCTGTAGTCGGCCTGGTAGGCGACACCACGGATGTAGAACTCGGTGCCGTTGTTGGAGTAGAAGAACTTCTTGCCCTTAATTTCAATGGAGGGCACAGAGGCCATAGCCGATCCCAAGAGGGACAGGCCGGCGAGAATGGAGTATTTCATCGTAAGCGAGTGTGAGAAAACGAAGGGAATGAATGAATGACTATAGTATAAACGACCGAAAGCGATGAAGAAAGGAAGGAAAAAGAGAGGGGGGAGGAAGGGGAATAATAGTGATTGGGCCTGGTAGGGGAGAGGAAAGTGGATTACAAAGGGTCCCAGAGTGTGTCCCCCTTTGGCCGGGTACTTCGGTACTTCTGGGATGCGCTGGATGACGCTGGGAAGCCATGTACCTTTTTCCTTTTCCTTTTTTTTTTTCCATTTTCTTTTCCCTTTTCCCTTTTCCATTTTCCATTTTCGATGGCGCGACCGACGCATCATCAAGCGGGCTGTGTTGGTGGGTGCGCATATCACTGGAGTATGTATCCTGCCAGAGGCCCATACAATAAACAGATCCAGCGCAAAGGATGTTGTGAGACCCGACTTCATATTGATTGGTGTTTAAAGGGCGCTAAAAGCTCCACCGTTTCGGGCTTTTGTGGAGTATTTAATTCCTCGGCCAATGACATTTTCCTATATGCGATGCCCCTGAGACAACTTCCCCACCTTTGTATTTCGCTAGTAAACCGTCCATGGTCCACTGGTCCCCAGTTCCAGAAGAGATAGATACTCGGATCCTGGATTCTGACTGGCCAGTGTTGCGAGCCTACACCAAGTTCTCGGCCCAAAACACACCAAAACAAAAATAAAAAAGGACAAAAGCGCCTCGTTCTGCTAGGAATGCGGCCTACTGTACTGTAGTTCTGACACGGTTCACAGTATGGAGTACATACATATGTATCATCCCTTTACCTCTGGGCTCCAGGCAAAAAAAGCTTGTTTCGCCAAGGGCGATCCGTGTTCCGATGATGTCGACTGGAATCTCATTGTTTCACCATTTTCTATTTTCATCTTACTGGAAGTACTCGATATCTAGGGAACCGTCTCAGTAAGATCTGTACCCTATCTGAGATAGGCGTATGCTTCTGACCAGCCACCGTCTTTTGCAAACCTGTCGTACAGGCTCAACTCGACATGTGGCGTGTCGCATTCCGATCTACGTCAGGCAGACACTTTTCATTTCCGACACCACCCTGGTGGTCCGTGTATGTATTCCAAAAAAAGGGTTACCAACTCGGCCAGTGATAGCCAGCGAAATCGAAAATCAGTGTGGCAATTAATTATTGCTGGGTGGGGCCGGGGATGCAGTCCCGTCTCACGTCCGCCATGGAACCCGAGGACGGCACGCCAGATTAATTTACGGAGTATAGAGCACATACATAGTTGGTGGTGGTGGTGTTGTTGATGCGCGATCTTGCGTTATTGTAACTTTCTCGTTACACTGTGCCTACGGAAAGACGATCCAACTTGGCGGGCTTCCCCTGACTATCAACGCGGGCCGGATGGGGCGAGCACACATATCGATGGAGCCTGTATCTCGGCACAGAGACCCCTAGTTCGGAGTGGTTGGCCAGCCGCAAAACCGGGTGGTCCGTTTTCGTGATCAAGCTTTTTAGCGTCAATAGTCTGGGCGAGAAGCTTCGAAGGTCTCCTCTCCTTTTTATGGAGCCGTGCCGATGTGACGTATATGTCTGCCTGCACGGTATTATCGATGTACTCCGTATAGGGGGGTCGCTAAGGGTTCTGGAAGAGATCCATACATTGCTTTAGATTATTATCGAAGGTTGGCTTATCGTACTTTGCTTCTTACGAGTTTACTGCTGAGAGGCAGTAAGTAGTACGTAAGTACATAGTATGGAAGATCATTTCAGACAGCGTAGGTCCTCCTTTGAGATGATCCAGAAAGTAGGCCGGTGGAAAGAAAGCAGAAGTTACTAAGTCTTAATTTAACCGGCGAAGACATGGCTTGGAATTCCAAGTGAGATTAGACCAGTGTGGAAAGGTCTATATTTCCAAGACAACCTCGAAAAAGTGCTTTCCATATTCCCACTTTCAAAAGTGAAACCGTAGTCACTGCCTCGAACTATGTAGCTGCCTGATTCATGGCTAAGAATCTAGTAAGCTCCTAACCTGGTACTTTTGTCAGAATCAGACAGAAGGATAGATTAGGCGTGGGCTCAAATGCCGAATACGTAGTGTCATTAGTATTAACCTGCAGGAAGAGGGATCAAATGCCAACAAACTACCTAAATATAGTTAGAAGCGCCAGGCAGCAACAATAACAAAACAAAACCTGGGTGAACCGAGGCGCGCGGCTTAGGGGAATAAACGATTGGTGATTGCTCAGGTGCCCAGGTGCCTTAATTCAGCCTTATAAGGTTGTGGTCCTCCCGTTCCCAATCCTTCAGCTTTTCTGAAACCTTTCGCGCTCTAAGCCCAGTCCTCCCGACAGGCGCTAAACACCAACAACATTAACCACAGGAGCTAACGTGGCCTACAGATTACCCAAACCGGGCATCGCATGGAAGACCCTCACCGACTTTGATGACTCTGCTGTGACTGATGTGGCTGCAAAATGATACGCCTTTCTATCCCCGTCTTGGTCAGATCACCACAAGCCCATGATGCAGCGCCATCCAAGTCCAACCTCATAACCTCGTCCTTGTGTCCCGTATATGGTCATCATTCCATAATAACTGATTTATTTAAAAAAAAAAAAAAAAAAAAAAAAAAAAAAAGGCCGATCGAGCGAATTGTGTATAACAAGTTGATCGCTTTCGCCAGCACGGGCCATTCGATTCGTGTCCGATCGAAACACGCAAACATCTCCGTGTCACGGTGTCCAATGTCAATATGTCAACAGGCTGCTCACTGGGGAATCCCGGATTATCGATGCTGAGTGACCTCAAACGTTTTCAATTCATCGTGAAGAAAGCCAGTGACGATGAGCCAAGATGCCAAGCAAGCCAAAGCTTTTGCCGAGTCTCGGATTTTCTTGTTTCTCTGGTTGCGTTTGATCTTCCCAACTTTGCCAACACACGACTTTTTACCAAGTTTCCCAAGGAAATGAAAGGAAACCAGCCAATTTACAAACTAACTAATTAGTTCAGAGTAATATAGACAATTGCCAAACAGATAGCGCGTCGGAAAGCACCTATATGCCAAGCTTCAAATCTCCACAGCATTTTTTGCGATCGTCCCCCTGCGTGGCTGTGTTCAACACCGACAAACTTTGGGAAAATCACTTGTTCTGTCTTTCTCCTTTATTTTCTCCCCAATTTCTGTTCAATCGTGAACTGTCCATTCGCTTTTGTTGATTCTGCCGTTCCTTGCTCCTTGCTTGACCACCTCCATTTCGACCCCTTGCGCGTTTGCAGACAGGAGAAAAAAGAGAAAAAACGAAAAACGCATCTTCAAGAGTCCCAAAGTTCTTTGAATCATCCCTAGTGTCCGCCCCTAAAAGCATCCTGTGGCTGCACCTGAGGCTGTGCCACGACGCCACCGTACTCGCGTCTCTCGCCTCTCCACCAGTGTCAGTCGTATGGGTCAGGTCAGGTCTATTGGACCACCTTCAACTCCATGTACGTATTCCTCTGGTCCACGCGCTTGCGCAGGGCTGCCGTGAGGCTGTGGTGGCGGAGGCCCGACTTAGGCAGCGGCCTGATCTTGCACTTTAAGTACTCATTGGCATCTAGTATTATTCTCACTTGAACTTGTTCAATAGTATCACCCAAACACCCAAGTAATACCCCGCCTTAATGCGTGAGTTCTTCCTATATACCGTTCCTTCGAATACAAGCCCGTATACTCACACCGTACTAGATATCTATCGCCGTCAGGCCAGCCATCTGGCCTGGTACGATGAAGACGATAAGCCGTCGCACAATCCATTCAAGAAGTTCCGCAGACAACCCCAGCGCACCCGATCCACAGATGTGGAACTGCAAAACAACCCTCCCGCTTCCCGTAGCCTGGGCGACCTGGACCACGACACTGATCGTCGACGCGATTTCACCAGGGATATCAGCGGCCCCGAATACTCGAGCACGCTCCCGCCCGTGTCTGCGGGCAGCGACCAGTATACCAACGGCCCGGACCCGTCTACGGCAAGCCATGAGCCTATCAACGTGTCCAGGAGCACTGAGGATCCCACCAAACCGCGCAATCGACACGCCTGGAAGTTTGGGCGTACGTCGTCAGAGCATGAATCCGAGGATGAGAAGTCTATCAATACGCCCAAATTCACCGTGGCGTCGCAGCTGCGCGCCACGATCTTGAACTCCTGGATCAATGTCCTGATCCTGGCTGCGCCGGTTGGTATTGCGCTGCATGTTGTCAAGGCGAATCCCATTGCCATTTTCGTGGTCAATTTTATTGCGATTATTCCCCTCGCTGCGATGCTGAGTTACGCGACGGAGGAGATTGCCCTACGCACGGGTGAGACGATTGGTGGATTGTTGAACGCCTCGTTTGGTAACGCGGTCGAGTTGATCGTCGCTATCATTGCGCTGGTCAATAAGGAGGTTCTGATTGTGCAGACCTCGTTGATTGGCAGCATGCTTTCGAATTTGCTGCTTGTGATGGGGATGTGTTTCTTCTTCGGTGGCGTTAACCGTATGGAGCAGCATTTCAATGTGGTTGTCGCGCAGACTGCAGCTAGTCTCCTTGCGCTGGCTGTGGGCAGTTTGATCATTCCCACTGCGTTCCACAGGTGGTCTACTACCGGTGAGTTCCACTTCAGTCATATTGTTCCGACTCTCGACCATACTAACCATCTCAACCAGCAAACGTGGACAAAACCGCCCCTCTTTCCCGAGGAACCAGCGTCCTCCTCCTAATCACCTACGGCTGCTATCTCTTCTTCCAGCTGAAATCCCACGTCGACATGTACAACCGCCCTAGTCCGAAGGTCGAAAAACGACGCCAACGGATCGGCGAAGGCGACGCCAACCGCGGAATTGCCCAGATCGGTAAAATGAGCGCGGCAGCCGCGGGCGGTGAGAATGCACAGCTGGTCCAGCTTCAGGATCCCAATGACCAGGCCGACGAGCCGCAGCTGACTATCCTGGTGGCGTTGATTACACTTGGTATCTCGACTGCGCTTGTAGCTGTTTGTGCTGAATTCATGGTAAGTCACAGCGTGCTCTGGCTAATTGACATATGCTAATTGGAAAGGTCGACTCTATTGACGCGTTGACCGCAACGGGCAACATCGGCAAGACCTTCGTCGGTCTAATCCTCCTTCCTATTGTCGGTAACGCGGCGGAGCACGCTACTGCCGTAACGGTCGCCTGCAAGGATAAGATGGATCTTGCGATTGGTGTGGCAGTTGGATCAAGTATGCAGATTGCACTATTAGTCTTGCCTTTTAGTGTTGTTCTGGGTTGGATCATAGGCGTGGATGGCATGGTACTACACACTCCCAACCCTACCTAAATGAATTGATACTAACAACAGCAGACACTCAATTTCGACCCATTTCAGATCATTGTTCTCTTCGTGGCCGTTCTCCTGGTCAACTACCTTATTGCTGATGGCAAGTCTCACTGGCTTGAGGGTGTCTTGCTTATGATGATGTATCTGATTATCGCTATCGCCGCTTGGTATGTTGGGTCTGATTCAGTTTACAAGGTGATTGAGATGCTAATTTCATGTTACAGGTTCATTTGATCAACTCTACTTGCTCATATCTTGGGTTTTCTTTTCTTCTATCTTCTTATTCCCCTGTGTACTATATCTTCAGTTGTGTGATATCTTTGAGAATAGCTACGATGTAATGTTTCTTTCATTTTCATGGCCCTTTGCCAAATCGATAGCCCGCCCTTTCCTCAAGGGCCGTGGTGACTATCGTTGCATCGAGGCAATTAAGTAAAGAGCCCTTTGAGCAAAACTGCCTCAAATGGACATTGGAATTGCCTGTCGAGATCTTTCGTTCTGACTGGGAGTCTCAGAGAATTCTGCAAAAGTTACTATTATCTCGGCCATTGGGCCTGGTAACTGCAGTTTATACCAGTCATCTTGATTATCCCATGGGGATTAAGCTCGGCGATTCGACAGCTTCAGGATTATATCTTTGACAAGTGATGCTCTGTTAAAAGCACCTTGACTATGTTGCTATGATGCACGATGCAGATAGGACACTAAGCGTTGTGTAAATAAGATAATTCAGCTTTTCCTGCAATATATCCAGTTGGACTGAACGGAAAAGATGTCATCACCTACCGGTATTCCCGAGATGTTGCTCGGTTTCCTTTCACAACCACTCGGCTGGCGGCTAATCCAATGGATACGCTCAAGTCAGTCATAGGACAAATGATTCGAATATCTGGGACACACTTGAGCAACGGGGCAGATGGTCTAGATAACGCAGATTGCGCTTTGGGGCGAATAACTCATCTGACAAGACCGGTTTGTCGAGCACAGAACAGCATGGATAACGCTTGAAAATTAACCCATCCGATTACAGGGTTCGTTGCCTTGAATCGACCCTTCTATTTTCTATTATCGGCACATTCGTAACGTCAACCCATTCACCCCCCAAATGCACATTGGCGGCGTTATCCGGCATTACGAGGTTTCGACAAGTCTCTTGTTCGCTACAATCTGCCGAGTCATGTTGCTATTTGGTCTGCTTTCATGGCTGGATGTGGCACATCATGACGAGATAGTCTCACCCAGTGGATTAGGCGAGCGTATACAAAGTGCGGGATTTAAAACACATCGCATTTCCAAAGACACTATGATGAAAGCTTGGATGTCATTGAATGGGGGAAGGGAGCCACTGGTAGTGATTCTAGCTTTCCAGTTCGAACGCCGCTTCACATGGATGTCCGCGGGTCTCCAGGCAAGAGCTCGGGGGCTAAAATTCAAAACAATCTAGGTAGACATAAAGGCCATTCTTCGAGAACCACGTGCTCAAATTGGAGTATTTACCAGTACTTACCACCTGGCCTCCCACCTGCACTCCTACCTCCCAATCCCATCACGAGTACTCGCCAAGAACCATCACAAGCTAAACCCCAGGCTAAAGGGATAATCCTCGGATATATATCGGGCTAGTCCTCCGGGGCAGGTTAGCACGCGCCACAATTCACACCAAAAGCCCGGAGATGACTTCCCCACAAGGGCGGATAGCGGACCAAACAGTCTAGAATCCCAGAGTAGCAAGCGTAGAATAAAGCCGTATGTAGTCATGTTTTACCGTGTCCGAACCTAGTCCTAGTCGTCTTGGGAGCATTGGAGACGCAGCTAAAGCCGATCAAACGTAAGCCCTAACTAGAGCCGAGACTAGACCTGATCTCGGGAGTATGGCACATTATTCAATCGTGCATTTTGCAGTGCATTGTCTTTATACATGGTGATATTTCTCCACATCTTTGGATAAATCAGAAACAAAACAAAGACCTCGGAACACCCGTTGATGAACGTGCACGGCAATTGACAGACCGACTCGGAATCGGGATCCCTGCCTGGTATTGTTTTACCCGAACCGATGTGGGGAACCCAATAAACTACGAAGTACTACGAAGGAACATTATTTGTTCGATGCTACGCATTCCTCGGGCCGACGTTTCCTCATTTACGAGTTTCTTCGTGGGGTCATCATTCTGATGGATGTGCTTACTTAGTGGTTTGCTATTTGTGGGATTTACGGCATGATCGGTCCGACACGGCTCCGGAATTAGGGACACTGTGGGAGATCCCGATCGTATATTTTCTGCTTCGGACTAGGTAAATGATCAGCAGGATCAGGACCCGATTTTGTTTACTCTGTGATTGTTATTGTTCGGTGCCCTGTTTGATGCAGGGTGTAGGTCATGTATGAGCTCATCGGGGCCGAAGAGTCTATGCTGGACCGATTCGGTAGTCCGGAGCGCGGCACGGAAACCCGTTGTTCGGCAAAAAGGTTGTTTGGATGGCGGTTCGTGGTTAGGAATTGGTACTAGAGTGGGCCAGGGAAATTGGGGAATTGCCTCAGGGTGGGAGTTTCTTCTTATTAATGTCGAGGTTGAAGGGATTTTTCTGCTTCCCGGGCTCGGGTTGCCCGATCATTTGCCAGTGGGAAAAATAGCGCCCAAGCCAAGGAAAATAAAAGGAATGACGACAAATGGAGCGAGGCAGGACACGGGACACGGTCCCCCGGGGATTGTAGGGAATTAAAATGGCAGACAAATGAAAGTGGATAGAAATGTAGCATTTTCTTTGCCATGGTTACAAATGGTGGACATGAAGTGCTACTGAAGTGACTTGGGGACACGAGCGCGCTGCTTGAATTTCCCTCTGAAGCCACTCCGCACTGGTCTCTGGTACCTGCTCCGAATACCCACCGGGGAAAGTTAAAGGGACTCCACCGGGCTTTGACACGAGGTATGTAAAAGAAATATCCCGTCAGCGGGCCACATGACGAGCTGGGATCATTCGGTGATCGCTGATTCGACGGGGGTTCTGAGGTCCGGGGATGGGGCCGGGATGAGATCGAATGGAGAATCCATGGATCGAATGGAACGCATGAATTCAGTGCTCTACTATTCCCCATTGAGGACATAAGGTATACCAGGAAGGAAAGTAAGAAGAAATTCGGGATAGAGCCGACTTTACCTAATGCGAATTGAGAAAATGCGGGGTTGCCCGGGGTCGGTTCGCTGGCGCCTCGGACGTTGGGGGCCAATCAAGGAGGTCGGACGGGGCCGAAACGCGGACTGCCGTGGGGGATGTATGAGTTGTCAGTTGGCAAATTGCTGTACGCTCAATTCGTTGTATTTGCATCCGCAATGCAGCGATATATCTGCAATTCGGCCTCGGTTTGTTTGATTCGGTGATGCATTTGGTGGTATTCGGTCAAACTACCGAGTGGCAGAAGCTGGGGCACGGGCGTGACACGGTACGGAGGCCGCAAGAATCAACGGGTTACGGCGATGCAGACGAGCTAGTGTATGCACTGATGTAACTTCCGGAGTGTAGGAAGGAGGATCAATCGTGGATCGTGCAGTCTCCCCGCGGGGTGCCCCGGGGACTCAGGAACCCTCATCGATTGGTACGAAATGGGGGATCGGAATACCCGAGGAATCACGGACTTTCGAGCTCGGGATGTGTTCCCCTCGACCATGTGGGTAAACCCTATATGCACTCTCGGGTCAAAGACTTGGTCTTCCCTAGGGAATGCTCGGTTGCTCCACCCTTGATCTGTTCTCCAACCATCGTTGCTCTTGCTGTACTCCGAACTTCTCGCTTGACCCATTCTGGAGTTCCCGCGACGGCACGTCTGATTTGCGTCCGGGAAGCACAATTGCCGATCGGGCAGACAGCAAGAAAGAAAGGACACTGAGACGGGGAGATCCTAGTAACGAGAGACAAAACCCCCCGATGACGGAAAATGACCGGATCATCATTGGGATCCCAGCCGGTCAGGAAGTAGATGTGTGACCACAGTTTGACCTGTTCCACACGGTTGGTTGCTGGTGTGTTCGGTACTGTATAGTCGGACTCTAGGATCATAAGTTTCGGCATAGTATTCTAAGGAATAAGCAACATAGAGTGAAGTAATAGTCGTGATTATACTATCACCTTTTACCTTGAGGCTACACACATCTTCCTAAGTTCCTAAGTACTTCTAACCTCTACTTCTAGTTCCAGCTTCGGCAACCGGAAAGGGGGATCCACTCCTTACATAGTTGGACCTCCGCAATTTCACCCCAGCGGCTTTTCGGCTCCATCTTTTTCTTTGACTTTTTACCCTTTTTACCCTTTTTTCGTCTTTTTTTTTTTTTTCCTTTTTCCACTTTTTCCACTTTTCCCTTTTCTCATCGGTGTTCTCGACCTCCGTTCCCTCCCGACTTAATTCGCATTCCCGGTCCGGTGCCCCGACTCTTTGGCTTTTTCCCCCACACTCCGCCTATTCCCGCCTTCTTCCCCCAGGTACACTCTTACTCACCTTTTCCCCCCTCCCTTCTGCTTCCCCGGATTCTCAGTGCTGCGCATCCCTGACAGTAAGTACCTTTGTTTGTAATGCCTCTTGCTTATACTGCTTAAAAGTATGGTATACTAGGATATATCACTAACTTTCTCCCTCCCCACAAGTCGAGGAACCTGAGGAACGTTAGCACCTAAAGATTGCCGCCTGACAAGTAACTCTCAACTCTCACCTCCTTTCCCCGGTTTCGCCAACGTCGAATGGAAAAACCAATATTGCAAACTACCTTCAGTAAACCTGAGTCTTCGTCCGCAACGCAGACGGTGCGTCTGCTGCTATAAATATGCGGTCCAGCATTGCCTGCGCTCGATGCCGGCGCAGTAAGATCAAGTGCGTCAATGCCGGCATCGAAACCACCTGCCGCGCCTGCGAATCCTCCGGTCGAGACTGCGTCTATCCAACCCCGGCCATCGGTGTAAGCGGCGCCAAACGAAATCTGGAGGCTCTGGTAGACGGCGAGGACCGGAATGGCGAGTGGGACGGTCCCAAACGAGTGCGCTCGCGCAAAGTGGCCGGGATCGCGGGCGCCGCTGCTGGTCCCAAAGCCGGTCTCGATGTGCTCGATTCATCCATCCTCACGGCTAAGGTCTGGGAAGATGTCTTCGATTTGTTCCAGTCACATTTCGCTACTCTTTTACCCTTCCTCCACCCTGCTACCTTCCTCGGTCAGATTCGGCAACTTTCTACACCCGCGCCCATCTCGATTGATGGGCAAGAGCCTGTGCGCACGGCACCCAAGTCAGATCAATCGACTTCGCTGATCCCGCTGGGCGTGCTGGCCCTAACGGCTCGTTTTCACCCTCCGTTGGTCGCCTACCACTCACCTTCCTCGCCTGGCCATTCCTCAAACCCTCTTGCCGCGTCTGAATTTTACGCGACGGCTTTGCGCAGCCGGCTGGCCGGCCTTGATGGCGCAAGTCTCGCGGTGCCCGACCTCGCGCGAGTGCAGGCGCTACTGATGCTCGCTCTGCATGAGTGGGGCATGTGCCGCGGAAAGAGCGCCTGGGTTTATGTGGGCATGGCGATACGACTGGCACAGGCTATGGGCCTACCATTTGAATTGGAGAACGAGTTCCCTCCTCGCGAGATGTCTCGCTTCTCGCCTGGATTCCGGTCCGAGGATCACTTCGGCTTGCCGCGGCGGGCCGAAACCAAGGAGCAGACCTCCGACGATATCATCTCACAAGAGACTAAGCGCCGGACCTTTTGGGCCTGCTTTATTCTTGACCGGTGTCTGAGCAGTGGGAAATATCGGCCGCGCATGATTCGTGTCAAGGAGCTTGGAATCCAACTTCCGAGTGATAATGCGTTTGCTTTTGGCGAGCGTGTACGGACGGCCCGACTGAGTGAGCCTACCGTGCGCCGCCCGCAAAGCTTTGGCTCTCAGGGCGTTCAAATCCCCAGCATTCGTCAGAGTCTAGGCGGCTTCAGTGATGAGAAGCTGCCGGCTGCCAATGGAACGTCGGATGGCAAGTCGTGGTCCCCCATCTCACGCCGAAAGGACTCCAGCGAGGACGATATCGATCGGTGGGAGGTCGGTGCAGAGGAGTCTGTGCTCAGCCGGGTCATTCGGATTACTCGCATCTGGGGTAGCATTGCCAAGTGGTCCTGCGCTGGAGGTCGACGAACCGAGCAACACCCGCCGTGGCATCCCGACTCACGATTTGCATCTCTGCGCATGCAATTGAACGAGTTCCAGGACAGCCTGTCTCGCAACCTGCAATATTCACCGCGAAATACTGACACCCACATCATGTACAAGACCAGGCTGGCCTCGTATACTGTGATGCATGTGGTCTACTTCCTGTCCGTCATTGTTTTACACCGTGCTTATATTCCCTTCTTACCACTTCGATGCAGTGAGCCTGTGGGTCCGTTGGACGAGCCGCTGTTCCCCTCGGACAAGGTCAGCGGCCCGTCCGATACTTTCTGGCGTGACAGTGCCCGCGAGCTCTTCAAAGCGGCTCGACAAATGATCGACCTTGTGGCCACCTGCCAAGGCCGCGGGGCTCTTGTTGAGAACCCTCTTGTCGGATTCGCTATTTACAACGCTGCTTTTATCGGTGTCTATAGCACACATTTCTCGCACATGGATCCTGAATGTCTGATGGGTTCTAGGCCTCCGCCTGCCAGCCATGACAGCCACCAGCCCGGTGTAGCGCAGGCTCGCAAGGCTCTGGATATTTTACGAGAGATGCGTCCGCGTTTGAAGATGGCTGTGGGCTGGTTCCGCACCCTGAACCGTCTGCACAGCTACTTTTCCAAGGTCAAGCGTGACTACCGTCGTTACTCTCGTAATCGCATGGACAGCATTTCTGATACGTCCGACCATGGCATGACTAACGGTGTTCGCGCAATCCGCGAGGGTGGAGGTGGCTTGGAGGAGTTCAAGCTTCTTGAGAAACTCTTCCTTGATTTTGGATCCATTGAAGACCAGCTCGAGACTGGAGACGATGATGGTATTGTCATTGCTATGACTGGAGAGCTGATGCCCGAGCGTATCCCCAGCGACGCTGGTAGCAACGCCGTGAAGAGCGAATTGGGAGATGCTGGCGACCAGCCCCTGGACGGCGCCGGTGGTCGTCGCGAGTCATGGATACCAGTCAACAGCCCCGGTATGCCCCTACCAGGCCACGAGGGAGACCGCCGCCCAAGCCTACCTCTGCCCAATAGCCGAGCCATGCCATCACAATCACCCTACTCGCTGCCATCCCTGCAACAGCACCACCCGGATGGGCCGATGTACACCTCCTCCCCACCAAACCTGCCCTCCATCACAGCAACAACGCAATCCCCATCCCATTACCTCACAGCAACAAGCAACCGCCTCCAACCCATCAACTCATGGCTCCCACCCCGCTCCTCAATCCCGCCAACCCCATACACCCAATCTCTCCCCTCAATCAACGCAGCCACACAAAGCGTCCCCGTCCTTCCCCCCCCAGGCCCAGTTGGCCTAGCCCCCTCCCCACCTCTTACCTCAACCGAAGGCCCCGACACAAGCCTTCTGTCAACCAGCCTCGGCGGTGACGATGTCCTCGCCTTCCTAGACGGAGGCGAATGGTCTCTTCCGCCGAATGTGCCCTCTGAAATCGGTATCCCGGCCGGCTGGCTGAGCGCCGTGTGGACGCAGTTCAGCCGCGTCTGATTCCAACACGGACCCCGGGGGCTTGTTTCCTTCGTTGTATTATTATTCTTTCACGACTTATCTCGACGTCTTACGCTGTACGACTATCTCCTATCTCTACGACTTCCGAGATTTCCAAAATTCCAAAAAGGGGCTTGGTTTTTGTTTGTTTGTGGTGCGCGATCATAGCCCTCTCTTTCCTCCAGTTTTACCTCCAGGTACTGGAAATCGGGCAGGCTAGGGAAGGTATTCACGTTTTCTACTGATACCCAATCCTTGTGGACGTTACGTTTCTGCTGGCGCTGAAGGTTTCCGTGGTTATCCCTGCCCAAGGTTATCTGATTTTCATCTATACTTCTATGTTCAGCGAGCGTTTTGAGGGTATTTTGCCCCTGGATGTGTTTACGAGCCATGGCGTTACGCAGAATTATTTTTTTACGTCCTCTTTCAATCAAGCCGGCAATATGCCTTGACCACGGTAGAGATGGTGAATCTAAGCAAGGCGGACGAGATTCACCTGCATAATCGATTGGCAGCAGGCTTGTGTTAGCCCGATATCTCTGCAACTGCGGTACCCACAAATGCTTGAGTTGTCCGCCTCATCGCAAAATAGTCAGGGGAAGCATGAGAGGAGACCTTTGAACCATTACTACAATGCCGTTGAAGAAAGTGATCCTGTCCGGTGGAAAGTCCTCTCCAACCCCTCACTTCAAGTCAAGGCAAGTCGTATATCCATGGTGTCTGAATGCTGGAACCGAGAAGACTTATTCTCTCTACGCAACTCCTTGATCGCTGCTGTAGCACGCTCGGATGGCATGGGACATGATGACGCACCGTGTCCAATTAATTTTACTGAACAAAAGCTTTTACGACACCAGTCTGAGATGGAGATGCTGGAGGGGATTTCCACAATCCTTCGCCAGCTTCAAGAAGATGTGTTCATTCCATTGGGCGGTATGGGTCGTCTAGAATATTATGAACGTGCTATGGAGTTGAACAATTACTTCAGACAGGAATTCATTAACTTAGCTGAGAACGAGCACCAACGGGAATTACATGCAAAGTTCTGGCCCTACCAATGAGAATATGGATTTTAATTTTATTTATTTATTATATCTGTTAGTCGAAATGAAATGTATCTATTTGATAACGCATTATGTACTTGCGCAGGGGTGTCATTTAAGAGAACAAATAAAAGAGAGCAAGAGGGAGCATAGAGGGAGTATTAGATGGTACCATTCCTACCCTTTCCTTTACCTATCACCTACTCTTCTTATAACAAAATTGAATATCGTTATAAGGGAAGCTTAGTGCCAAGTGAGCCAACTGGAATAGAGTGTCATCCCACGTTTACGGCGTCGGATCGGGTAAACTCCGGCGTGGGGTTATCACTCCACAATCATGTCATATTGCGCGGTAAATTCTCATAAGTTTTGGTCGCGTTGGCACTTCTTTTTGCCCGTACTCGGGGAAACAATCTTCCTTCTCTAGAAGGCACCGCCTTGTCACATGTCGCTGGTCGAGTGGTAATTACTTCGTAGCAAACACCTGAAAACCTACTAGTAGCGCTCTACACACCGCCTTTAAAAACTGTTGAAACCCCACTTTCTATATCTATCTACATCCACTCCACATCCACTCCACATCCACTTCATCTACTCCATCTACTCCATCTACTCCTATTTTCACAATGTCGGATTCGGACTCGAACTCAGACATAGGATACCTTGAACCTTTCGAAGGGGAGACGATCACTATCCGCGACGGGGGAGACTGGGTCCTAGACAAATATCTTTCTGGGATAGCTTACCCGATGAGGAAGAAGGAAGCCGCCGAGCTTGGGCCCTGTTTTGCTGTTGCTAAGTTTGCCTGCCACCTCAAAGGTGACGAGAGCAAGAAGGGGTTTTTCCGGATGTATCGCCAAATTCCTATTGGTGCTACTGAGAGAAAGAGCCCCGAAGAAAGAAGCCGCCAGGCCGTGGAAGCACCGAAAAAGCATACGGAGCCAGAGGCACTACTAGCACTCCAGACCTGCGATGCGGTACCTAAGCTGCTTGCCTACGAGATGGGAGAACAAAGTGCCGATGACATGGTCCCTCGGGGCTATTTTATTCACTTCGTCTGGGCCAAGGAACCTGGAGAACCCCTCAACTGGGATCTATTCTGGACCTTCGACAAGGGGAAGCGCACAGAGATCCGGGAGAAATTCCGGGATGCCTATAAGTATGTAATTTTATCCCCCTCTGTTAACTTAACACTAATGAAAGAAGGAGTATGATCTCGTTCGGCTGGGAGCCTTCTAATGCTGGCCTGGAAAAGCTCATCTATGACGAGGAAACGAAGACCCTGTATGTGATGCCTATCTAGGAGCAAACTGTTATTGACTAATAATTTGAAGGAAAATTTCGGGCTTCACGAGTGCCGCCCGCATTGAGAGTAAGGAGCCATGGGAGGATGATATGTACGCAGCGTGGGACTTGGTTGACCTTGAGTCTGCTCGCAAAAGAGGATGGCGAGAGCGCCCTGAGGAATGGACCTGGTAGATGGAGAGTATCAGTGAAGGTCTTTTGCTTTGCTCTGGAGCTATGTGGTGATCCCAGAGAACTAATACTTTTTCTTTTGCTTTTAAAACAAATAATGTCGAGAGGGGTCACGTGACCCTCCTCGTTTGCAGCTTACTGAGGAGGCTCGCCCAGATAGTTTTTCCCTTCTTCATGACTTTCCCTTGTTCTTGCTCCTCCTCCTAGTAGGCCGGTCGCCAGCTCCCGACAAATAATATTATTCCGGCTACCCCTAGCCTCGCGGCTTCACAAGGCGGCGCCGTATCAATGTTTTCGATACCGACACCGAAAACAAAACGATCGAGCACCGCGCTTGCCTTTGCAGCTGAGCAGTCCAACGCGGGTTCGTGATATAGGTATGAATCCGGTGAGGTAAGCGCAGCCTGCAGATTTATTCATCGGGTCGGTAATAAAGGCCTGAAATTCAATGAGGTCGGAATAAGGTGAATCTGGGGTGCATAGATGGTCGCGGAGATGCCATCCTGATATAGTAAAGTACGGAGCTAATCAGGCACTATGATGTCATTCATGCCTGAGTTGAATTTCGTTATGAGGAGAGTAAATAGGGTGATAGAGTAGGAATAATACCCCCTGATAAACTCTTATAAGTGTTGACATTTTGCGTCAGAAAACATTTACCTCTAATTATATGTCAAAGGCAATGGTAAACAGTTCATTGTCACCAGATCTCACCACTCCACATAGCCGTGGCCAGGATACCTACGGCCCAAGTGACCATAACAGACAATGAACAAAAATCACTTTATAATTTCGAACCCCACTACGGAGCAAAAAGTAATCTATCCAAAATGGACGAAGTCCCGATGTCGGCAGGACGATAATAAGTACCTTAGGTACTACCTACTTAACCCCAGGCCTGCAACAAGAGTATATCAAGGAGACTCCAGACAAAGCCAACATGTAAATCAACATATTGGCCCTAGCCTCATTATTAACCAAGGGAGTACTCTATACTCTGTATATCCAGCCCATTGCAACCCTGAATCAACGTACTTGTTTGCCCCTTGACTCCCAACCCCCTCGAATCCACCATCTCCACTAGACATGCAGAAACCCCGTCGATCCATTCCAGTCATCCCACGCAGACAAGGGCTGGGCATTCGTCACTGTAAAGCCACTGCAGGGGAGAAATTAACCATGCCTCCGAGCTTCGCTGCTGATTATCCCCGCGTGTCGCGTCCAGCACTCATATACAAGGGCGCCCCATGAATTGATCCCCTCCCATCCACTCCCAGGTTATTTATTACAAGGCGCATAAAATCCAAAATGCGCCTCTCACACACAACGCTCCTCGCCTCACTCGGCCTCGCATGCGCCGCTACACACCCAGCACGCCTCTGGGCCACACACTACAACGGCAATGTGTACACGCTGACTCTAGACGGCGATAAGCTCTCAATCACAGACACGCTCAAAACATGCGGCAAGATGCCCAGCTGGCTAACCTTCGACTCGGAGACGCGTGTGCTATACTGCTCCGACGAAGACGGCACCGCCGACCCCTCAACCCACGGCTCCCTAACAGCCTACCACGCCCTACCAAACGGCAAGCTACACGAAATCGCCTCAACCAAGACAATCGGCGGTGGTGTGAACTCCGTCATTTACGAGAATGGCGAGGGAGATAAGTATCTCGCTATCGCGCACTAGTAAGAAATCCTCCCCACTCATCAATTCCCGCAATAAATGAACGTACAAGCTAACGCAAAAACAGCGAGGGCTCTGCAGTCTCAACCTACAACCTCCCGCTAGAACCAAACGCGCCTCGGAAACAAGCCTTCCACTTCCACATGGACCATCCAGGCGCCGTGGCTCAACAAGACTCACCCCATCCCCACGAAGTCTTCCTCGACCCAACAGGCTCCTTCCTGATCTCCCCAGACCTGGGCGCCGACTTACTTCGCATCTACTCCATCTCTGCCTCGGACGGCCATTTACAGGAATGTCCCGCCGTGAACGTAGCATTCGGCAGTGGACCCCGACACGGCGTGTTCTGGGCAGACGATAGAACCAAGGACACGCAGTTCGGCCAGTCTGGACGGGTAACGCACCAGAGACAGGTTGCGGCTGTTGGCAAGACGATGTTGTACCTCGTTAACGAAATCGGTGGTACCATGATGGCTTTTGATGTGGCCTATGTGCGCTCTGGATGTTTGGATCTGAAGAAGAAGGAGACGCTTGTTCCGTATACTGGGAATAAGATGCCTGAGGGGGCGACTCCGGCGGAGATTCGTATGGTTGGGGATACGTTTTACGTTTCTATTCGCAGTGATCAGGGATTCAAGCCTTCGGATTCGATGGTTACCTTGGATCGGTCTAAGAATGGATCGGTTGGTTTGAGGAACAAGACAGATGCGTTTGGAAAGGTGCCGAGGACGTTTGCGATTAATAGGGCGGGCGATCTGGTTGCTATTGGGAACCAGGCGAGCGCGAATGTGGTCATTGTGCGCCGGGATCCGGAGACGGGGGATCTTGGGGAGAAGGTTGCAATTTTGCAGGTTGGAGAGCCGGGGAAGGTTGGTTCGGCGGAGGGGTTGAGTAGTGTTATTTGGGAGGAGTGATTTGTATATTTTTCGAGTGGTACATGTGCGTACCGGACTCTTTCTATGGAAGTGCTGGAACATGAAACATGAAAATAGCAGTATAAAAAGATGGAAAGTCACAATAAGTGCATAACTCATGTCCAAGAAACATACACGTAAACACATGAACCCATCCAATGCCCACAAACCATGGAGAAGGAAAGGGTGAAAAAGACCAGCTTTGTTCGTTTTGATCGGGGCCCCGCACCGAGATTATAGAATGAATGCGACGAGTCCTGACACCGAGGCTGGCCGTGATTGAAAAAAGGAATAACATGAAAGGAAAGACCGTGCATATCAAGCGTTAGTCATTACATCCGTAAGAGCATGAGCAAGCTCATGGATCACTTAAAGTCCAGCTGGAAAGCTTTCCACTTTCCGCCCACCGTCCGGCACCGCGGACACCCTCTCGCGGCGGGATAACTTGTCGGCGCGGAAGTGATACTGTTCAGAACAGCATTGCCCGGACTTCGGAATTGAGCTGGCGGACTTGTGATGAACATGCCTACACACTCACGACAGACACCGCAGATGCATTCAGTACAGGCATAGCTCTCATTGAGCGCCCATGCACGCTTGCAATTGGCGCAGTAGATTTGAATCTCTTTATTGCGGAATGATGAGGGAGTCGGGTTCGAGAAACGGTGGTGCGGGCGCTGAGAGACGGGTGGGATGAGATTCATGACTGGACTTGAATCAGAATTTATAGATCGGGCGATGCCTGACGATGCCGAGGGAAAGTTCTTTCCCGACGCCGAGGACATGGAGTCTAGTGACGATTCAATTGATGGGAATGGTTCCAGGTCACTATCGCGACCGCGTGGGCCTTCAAATGGCGGCGGTGTAAGTGATTTGTGCAATGGCGAAGCGGCATATGAATGTGGTGGAAATTGTCGACTGAGAGGCGGGAGCCCCTGACTCGATTGGAAAGCTGGTGGGAGGGAAGATCGATTCTTGGGTCCCGATGGAGCGGACGTCACATTACCGAGCAGCGGGGCGATCGTGGGAGATCGACCAGCCTGGGGCCCATGTTAGTCGCATGTTTGGGGAAAACATATGTCGACTGCTTGACAAGGCAAAAACTCACTTCAGAGTACGGTTCATCGTCGGCTTCGGTCGCCGAGGTTGCTGCTTCAATCAGATCCTCCCAACGCTTGCCTTGCGCCCATGCCGCGGTCTGCGGCTCAGCAGAGAGGGCTTTACGGTCGCTGAGACTCGGGCGCCGACCAAATTCCTTTGATTTCAGGCGATCGTGCTTAGGTTTTCGGGCCGATTGCGTAATGGAGGGTTTGCGCGGCCGGGAAAGCTTGTGATCTCTTCGCTGGATCGGGGGTAGCGTGGTTGAGCGACCGGGAGGCGAATGATTGAGGATAGACGGAAGGAGTTCCCGCGCACGAGGCGCCGAGAACGGGGCCAGGGATTCTTGCTTGAAGTGGTCGCGCAGCGAGGGCAGTTCAATAGAGGAGCGCATCCGGCCCTGATGTAAATCGGTGTCGGAGTGTGTTTCCTGGGCAGGCCGAGGTAAGTACAGTCCAGTAGGTCATGACGGCGCAACATACCATGTCAGTATCCCAGTCGGAGGCGAGACGATGGTGGTGCAGTTGCGCCAGGGCGACGGCGGCCGTGGCTGCGGCGGGGCCGGGTTCGTCGAGAGCTCGCGGTGTCGCCGGGGAACTGGCGTCAGCTACATAGATGTCCCTATCCGCCACATCTGTGGGTGGCCGTCAGCAATGCCGGAGGGAGCCCCAAGTGGGGGTGAAAATCGCAAGTAAACTGACCGCGAGGGCGCCGCGGCTGAGCAGGTTCTGGAGGCGACAGCTGGGCACGTTGCTCAGGCGGGGTGTTGACCATCAGTAGGAAGCTCTCTTCGGTAGCCGGGAGCTTCGGGATGTAGTGATTCGGATGCGCACGTCGGATATGCTCCTGCATGGAGCGATAACGCTTTTCCTGTGGACCAGCTAGATTAGAGCACAGCTTACGGATATTCCTTTTTTTTTTTTTAGGGCAGAGGTAATTCGCCGTCGAGCTTGCGATTTTGGCCGGGGTGGTGGGGAGGTCTTTGAGAGAGGAGGGGTTTTGGGGGGGGGGGAAAGAGGCGACTCACTCCTAGGCATCGCTTGCGACAATTGGAGCCGTCGTTATTCTTTAAAGGACAGACCACTTCATTGTTGGCGTCAGTGACCGAGAAGGAGCCGGTCAACGAGCTTCGAGGAGGCATGGTGCATATGTCCCTCGTGGAGGAGAGGGGTGGGAGATAGGGATGAAAGTGGAATACGATAAGGAAATGGACGAAAGAGCACGGTTAAGGAAAGGGCTGAAGAAAGCCGGGATTGGCATGCTCGGGGGAGATGTAAGAATGGGAAGAATTAAGAAAAGGAAGAGAAAGCGGCTCATACAGTCATCGAAGTACTTTGGAGGGATTCGATCCGTCGGTTGCTGCGTGGTGGGAAGACGTAGACTGGTGTATTAGGTATTACCGTAATTACAGGACTGACCTCCCCGCGATCCAGTTTTCTTGTTGGCTCTTTTCTTTCTTTTCATTTTTACTTCCTATAAGTTTTTCTTTTCCTAAATTTCTTTGTATAGGGTTTGGGTAAGCTAAGCTGGTTCATGCATCGAGTCCCCGGCCTGCATAGAGCCGACTATCTTATCCACCCTGAGCTTGGGGCTGCGTACGGTCATTTTTACAGTCTTGAACTCGAGACTTCGGAAAGCCCGGTGGAACGGAAGTCTGATCAGCTGGAAGATATTTTCCTAGCTAAGACATTCCTAGATAGGGAAAGACGGATATAGACTACAGTATAGGGCCAGGGACAGGATATAGCGATAATGAGATAGATTGTGGGCGATAGCGCTATCAGCGGCCCCTCCGAAGCTCTCCCCAGCTCTCGAAGCTCGAAATTCCAGAAGCTCCTGAATGAAGGAGGGGAGCTCCGAGTGGCGAATTTACTAAACGTTACTGTACGTATTTACCCACACGATAAGAATCCCACAATTTTAAGGAGTAGGTATAGAGTACTAATAGATATTTCTAAGTGAGATAGATCTCTTGATCCATAATCAGATGCAAAGTCTAACTAGTTAACTATCTAGTTATAGACTAGGAAAAGGAACTCTTGACAAGTACCAAGTTCCAGTGTTGCAGTTCGGGTGGCGGCAATACCAAGGCTCCTATACTTCTCTTACTACCTACCTAGGTATCCAGGTATAGACCGAGATGAAGTACTAAGACTCGTGAAATCTCGGAACTCGAGTAGGAACTAAAAACTAGAAATCAGTCCCCATTCCGAATATCTCGTACAATGGCAAGCGAGCTCCCCAGCTCCAACTTTAAAGCGGGCGTAACCCGTAATACTACGCGGTACATGGTATAACCGACCCCACGCACATGCCGATGAAGAGCATCCCAAAGCAGCCTGATTGGATATCGCCTCAAAGCTGTGGATCTCAAAGTTCCAATTACCTGCGACTCCATTGGTCTGCAGCCGTTGCGGCAAGGGGTGCCATCCCGGATGTGGATGCTCGTGCAGGAGGGGAATTATGGAAAAAAGAAAATTCTGTTTCCCTGTACCTGTGGTACCCTTGTCTAGAGTTCCGCTACCCTGGTACAGGGTAGGTTCAGGCGTTCTGTTCTAGAAGGTCGAAGGTGCTCTTTTCCCCGTTATCGTGGGTGGAGGCCCGAAACGGGCGGGGATGTCGCAGTGGAGTTGGAGCTGGAGCGCTTAGGGCGGTATTGATCTTTTCTAGCTCGTTATCATTTCGGGCAGGTCGGATATTGTGCCTTAGGGGTTGGTCTGTATTGTAGCTTTATGCTCTAGAGGTTTCTATCGCGTAGGTATTAATTACTATGCACTATGTGCCACCTTTCTCCCTGCAGACTGGCATACCGGCTTCGCCATGCACCCACCCTGCGAATCTATCGTAATTCTTCAGGCAACTTAATTAAATCGCCACTACCCAGGGGCCTTGGATTTGAAAAGAATGATGTTTGAGACAGGCGGACTTGAAGCCCTTGCCGGGATAGCTTCCATCTGGTCCAAATGTATGGACGCAATTGGCGAGGCTGAATTTGAAGGATGCGTTTGAAACAAGCATCGTCTCATGTTCTTACCGCTTCAGCTATACATCAGCCTCGCTCCACCAGCCGGGAGTCAAGCGGAGGTGTAATCAACCCGTTGGGTGCAATGGAGGTCAATGTAGATGGCTGATCTTCGCCGGCAAAGAACAGCAGCACTGCTTCCGCTGCAGCTTTGGAATCGTCATTATCATCTTGCCCCGGAACGAGCGAGCGCTCGATCTGTTCCACGTATGAGGCCACGGCTGTCGCGGACCAGTTTGCGCGCCGGCCAAATTCCTGGCACAGCTCGCGGTTGACGAATGTGTCGAATTCAAAGTGGCCCTGGTAGGAGAGAACCCGGCCTGGATTATAGAGACCCTGGATGGGGCATGCGGCGCTGCTGCCGATGTTCATCCATGGAACTGGTAGCGAGACTTGCGTATTACCAGCAGCAGCCGCAGCTGCAGCCTCGGGAGTTGGGACCACTTGGTCGCCATGGATCAACTGGATGCGGAAGGGGGATCGCGACGCCAGAGGAGGAAAGTATGCCGTGAACGATGGGTCCAGAGTGATGGGCTGGATACCAAATTCAAAACCCTGCGGCGAATGCTCGACATGGAATGTCGAGTTTGCTGCAGGTGCTGTCGGTGCAGATCCCGACAGTAGGGCCTGCGCGATGATTTGATGGCCGAAACAGGAGCCGAAGATCTTTACCAGAGGGTAATTGGCATGCACCGTCTGAATGAAAGATTGAAGTTGCACGATCCACAGATAGGGATCGTATGCCGAGTACGCAGACCCGGTGATTAAGATCGCATCGATTGCACCGAACGGCCCGCCGTTCGGTTCTAAGGATCGTGGACTAGTGCGCAGGCATTCCAGAGGTGGCAGTGTGCCTCCCACAGCATCAAAGGCCGTGACGTGCACTGCTAGGGACCCGTTTTGCAGCTGGATGTCTGCACTTTTGTTCAAACGCTCTGCAGCATTTTGGAGAAGAACACGAAATTGGGAACTGTAGAGACCGCGCTGGGCGTATACAGATAAGCAGGGAACGTCCGTGTCTAGCACGGCGACATGGAGGTGGTTGGCCATGTGCAGAAGCTATGTAGATTCCGACAGATTAGTGCCGATATTAAACAGATATCAAGGCAGTTCAAAGACAGTGTGGCGCAATGTTATCGAAAGAACGAGGACCTCGGGAGTTGTTGAACGTCGAATGTCCATGTTCAACGCGACTGATAGGGTGTGATTCGGATCCCGATAAAGAATTTCCGTGAGTAATCTGGTGGAGAGCGTGGCCCAAAAGGGAAACCGAATCCTTGTCTGTGATCATCGATGCAGTTAAGTGCCAAGCGCTGCAGTAATGGATTACTCCGCAATAACTATAAATATCGGCTTGCACTCTCGTGTCAGTGCTTGTTCGAATTGATAATTGCGGCTATAAAGATGTCAGTTCATCTCCATCGAGCATGATTGAGCACATGGTGCCTTGTTATCTGTTTGCCATTGGGAGGTTAGCATAGTCATATTTCGTAGTCATAGTCACAGCTCTATCTAGCTTTGGAGGGACTGGGAGTAGAGTCACTTCAGTGCAATTACCTCTATGATCTCGAATGGATGAACCTTTCACCAGCTTCATGGGCCTTGCAGGTCTGTTCTAGTCAACTCCTTAAACTGTATAGTCCGCAATGGCAAATCGCGCGCCAAGGATCGGTCACGACGAGGAGTCCAATATCAAGGATGCTGTCGGCCGAGTAGCCCGGGAGAAGATCTCCGTCAAAGCACGTTCGAACCTTAGATGTCATTGTGGTTCCCACTGCACGATCCTTAATCCAACCTAATCTCACCAGTCTCACCAACTTCACCCTGGGGTAACCTCGCTATTTTCTCCCTCGTATCCTTTCAATGGCATAGAAAATCTGTAGATCTGTATCTACAAATGGTCGTCATTGCAAGATCCAAGCATACAGTGATCGTACTGGACGATGGTACCGAGCCAATTCGCGATCGGCTGTGGTCATCACAACATCGACCCCCGCAAATTGCGCCATCCACGACCAAAGCTCCAATCAACCCAACGCACAACACGTATCGCTATTCTTCTCCATACAGGAACCGTAACTGCGGTCTTATTCCGTGAAGCCTATACATGTCGCTATCCTATCAGAGCGGGGATAGCGCACCTCGCACGTCATTCCATCCACTGGATTCCTCACTGCGAAGTATAACGACATCTTATACGTACACGCCACCTCGGCCGGTAGACGCATACCTTGGAATATAAAGAGGCTCGGATAACCCGGCCTCACTAGTTTCATTGCTGTTGTTTATTTCAAGCCCACTCTCACAAAAGTACCTATACATCATGGCTCCCGCTCTGACGGATTCTCTGCCAACGGCGCCTCATCAATTGTCTGCCCCGGTAGACATCTTTCCCGATGGCTTGAAGACCACCGGCCAGCACCCTCCGCTTTACGACCACCTCCGCCCCTTTGACAAGTTCCCCCGTCAGATCACCGGCCCTACAGTATGGAAGGCCGAGGACTACCGCGAGAACCCCGAGAAGTGGACACACACTTTCACTCCTGAGCAGGTGGAGGAGCTGAGCACTGCTGCTGATGCCTTCCTCGCATCCAAGACCCCTCTGACTGGCATCTCCAAGGTGAGTTACACAGTAAACGAAACAACCGAATACCCGACTAACATATCATAGAGCAACTTCCGTCTCCCAAAACTGGCAGACTACCTGGAAACCCTGCGCCTGGACATCATTGACGGCAAAGGCTTCATTTTATTCAAGGGCTTCCCTGTCGCCAAATGGGGCAACCACAAGTCCGCCGTGGCATACATGGGTCTGGGCACCTACCTGGGCTACTTCGTCAGCCAGAACAGCCGCGGCCACGTCCTAGGCCACGTCAAGGATCTCGGCGAAGATGCAAACCAGATTGACAAAGTGCGCATCTACCGCACAAACGCTCGGTACATCCCTACCCTTAGATCCCAACCAACACTCCAGCTAACCAACACCCTAGCCAATTCTTCCACGCCGATGACTCCGACATTGTCGGCCTCCTCTGCATCCACAGAGCCCTCGAAGGCGGCGAATCCGACATCGTCTCCTCCCACCACGTCTATAACACCCTGGCCGTTGAACGTCCCGACGTCCTAAAGACCCTAACCGAACCAATCTGGTACTTCGACCGTAAAGGCGAAACTAGCAAGGGACAAGAAGAATTCATCCGAACAAGCGTCATTTACCTCGAGCGCGGCGAGAACCCCCGCGTCTACACAAAGTGGGATCCCTACTACGTGCGCTCATTGAGCCGCTTCTCCGACTCCGGAATAATTCCCCCCATGTCCGATGCCCAGAAAGAGGCTCTGCAGGTACTCGAGGACACTTGCAACCGTCTTAGTCTGCATATGATTTTGGATGTGGGTGATATCCAGTTCTTGGCTAATTCGCATGTTTTGCATGCGCGGACTGCGTATACGGATCATGCGCCTCCTACGCCCAGACGCCATTTGATGCGTCTTTGGTTGGCGACGCCCGAGCATGAGGGTGGTTGGAAGTTGCCTTTCTGGGATAGCAATGAGAAGAAGAGGGGTGGTATTCAGGTTGATGATCAGCCGCCGGTTGCTCCTCTTGATGCAGAGTAATGGAGTTTACGAGTTATGCGTTGATGGTGTTTTTGGTGATACCTACTTTTATGGTTAAAATTTCTTAAATTAAATTTTTATCTTTTTTTCCCACATGAGAGCGGTCGGTGTAAATGTAGAGTAGAGCATGCAACAGTGTCTATTAAGGGAAGTGGTGATGGTTGCTGGAGGTAGCTCGTGATGCCTAAAATAGCTTGTTGAATGTTGACTAAGAGATTCTGTTAGTCCTGGCCTTGGCTTGCATTTTCTGCCGCAATTATTCCCTCTCGTATTATTTGCTGGGCCCATGTAGCCTTTGAGTTGTTAGACTCGGAAAAAAGCAAACTACGAAGACCCGTGATATCAAATAAACTCATCATTCATCTAGGGTATACAAGTACAGACCACAAGTCGAGCCTCGACGCCGAACCCATGCGAAAGCCATAAGCGCCTAATGCACAACCTTATAATTGCCACCACTCACAATCTCCAGCTTCCCCTTGGACACCATTCCAGCTAAGAAATCACGCAGCTCTTCATTGCTGAATGGAAACCCACCAGGGACGACAATCTTCAGCATCATGACGATACGCTGCAGAGGCATGGCTCCCTGGTTGGTGAGCATACCCAGGATGAACTGCCAGTACAGATTCATCTTCTCTAATGCCGCCGCCTCAGCGGTTTCCTTCGCGGCCGCCGCTGCTGCTGCCTCGGCAGCGGCGGCGGCATTGGCCGTGTCTACGGATGGACTGGCGGGTGCTTCGGCGCCGGGGCCGGCTTCACCCGCTGCGCCCTGTTGCTCCTCTTCGATGGGAAGGTACTCAAGTACGTGGAAGGTATCGCGATGCACTTCGCTAAGGATGCGCTTGCTCACCCAGAAGAGACAGGCACTGCGGACGAGAGCGGGGACCATGTTGAGTTCGGAGGCGAGGTCGGAAATCGTCTTTGTGATATCCTCCTCGTCAGACTGGAAGGCGTAGATGACGGTGGCTTGCCAGGTCGAGACCTCGTCGACGAAGGAGCGGTCGCCTAGCTCCAGTTCGACGGTGACTTGACCCAGGCCGTTGCGCCAGGTTAGTTTGCGTAAGTTTTTGAGACCCTCGAAGCCTGCGGAGTATCGCTGCTGCAGGTATGCAATCTCGTCGGGGACTTTGAATTCTTGATCTTGGATTTCTGGCCAGAAGAAGCGAGACAGTATCTTTGCGTGCAGTTCGGGGACGTGGACTTGTGCTGAGCGCTTGGAGCGCATGCGTGATGGCGGCTTGGATAGACCTTGATCTTTACGTACGCTGGAATCGACGCGCCGGGAGTCGGATATATCCTTGAGCATGACTTCACACGCCTGCAACGCCGAATCGCCGAATCTGACCTTGAGGAGCTCCAAGACAGAGACCTCCTGGTCGTAATCATCGCGCTTTTGCAATAGACGGTCGACAAGAAGGGTTTGCAATTCTTTCACAAAGGTTTCTTTGGACTCGAACAGGCTGATAAGACTGTCAATGACGTCGAAGCTCTTTGACTTTCGATAGTCGGGCGCAGCGTCGATTGGGTCAGGCATCCAGTTCATATCATCCCAGTCCAGCTCGCTCGTATTACTCTGCAAGGAGAGTTGGTGTGCCTTGGCCAACTCCGTCGACAGCTCCACCAAGGTGTCGCCACTGGAAGGCAGGGCCTGTCGATGAGCAGTCGGTGGCTCAGCAAGCAAGCCGCTGACAATCACCTTCACGGTATCATCGCGGTCTCTCAGATATCGTCGAATTGGCCGAGCAATGCGATCTAGAAGAACACCCTTCGGGTCCAACAGGTGGAAGGCCCGGATAATTGAAATGTACAACTGCAAGATCTCGACAGTTGAGGCACCAGGGTGCAGCAGTCGCTGATTCAGACTTGCAATAAATGACTGCGTGACATAGGCTCGTGCCGCCGGATGCGTTGTAAAGTGTCGCAAATCCTCAACAGCGCCACTGCTCGCAGGCCACTCCACAATGACATCGAAGAGCTCACTGGTTCGCAGGGCTCCCAGACGAGCAATACCGATTTCTTGCCACTTTTCCACCTCCCCGAAGCTCACATCCAGAACACCGACCGTTTGACTTCCCGAAGGCGGCGTGTGAATGATAGCAAGAACCTGCACAGCAAGGCGCGCAAAAACATTTTCAATCCAATGCCGTAGGTGTTGAGTAGCCGACGTCGGTGTTTCCCATTTTCTAGTGTACGCCGCGCGCACAAACTCAGTCATCATGATGTTCATCACACCGGCAAAGACCTTCTGGGCCTTGTCACCACCAAGTCCGACGAGTTGCAAGCCATTGAGGAAAGCCAGCAGCCGATCCCGAGCCATTGTGACATTTTCTTGCTCGCCCTCCGTCATCATGTGTGCTCGAGCTTCTGTGCTTTCCTGCTTCCAATCCTCATACGAGATGGAGTACTGTCGGTCCACGTCCATGCCATCCTGGCTGCTTTCGTCCGACTTTGGATCTTCGAGCAAGGTATCAATTCCCAGGATAACGAGAGATTCTTGTGCGAGATCTTCAGCTAGAAGCTCCGAAATCTCTGACCAAGGAAGAGAGTATGAGACAACAGTGTGGAAGCCTCGTTGCAACTGAGTCAACACTCGTGCTTGCTCGGATGTTGGTAGTAACGGGAGTAGGTAGTGTACGATAGGCGCTAAGTAGATCCGACGTGCAAGTTGTAAGCAGTCGACAATCGTTCGCAACAGACCGTGTTTCTCGGGATTTCTCAAAAGCTGTATAACGTATCAGTACCGAGTTGGCGGGCAGACGTCACCCTGAGTCCATATGTCCATACCTCGCAGAGCCCGCCACGAAGGTTTGTCAGGAAATGTCTCCGTATTTCATCTCCATACCAACTAATCAGATCCTTCGGTTTGATCGCATCTGCAGAAGACCTGCTGTTTTGAGCTGCGGCCGTTAAATACACCAGCGCCTCACCAGTCTCCTTGGATGGAGGGCTGAGTCTGTCCCAATCCTTCAATGTCTTACTTCCATCGGTTTCCCTGGATTCATAGATTGGCGCAAACCCGCCATTGGGCACAGACAGAAAGGCGGTTGCCACAGACCACGCTTGATCCCAGGCTTCTCTGTCCGCGAGTGGTTTTTGTTGGGCAGGTGAGAACTCAGCCCCCTGAGATCCGGTCTTTATAGTTGAGGAGGAGTCGTTCGATTGGAATGAGGCGAACGGTGTCTGGTTGTGATCGAGACTGGATGCGAACGGTGGCCGAGCTTCGAGCGACGCGGGGGAGAAGACGGAGCCGAACACGCGTCTGCGTCCCGCATTGAGGGGAACTGTGGATAGCATTGTGATCAGGGAAGCTTTAGCATTGTGACATCAAGACTGTGATGCCCGACCGTTCGAGCACGCGAGCTGTATGCTGTTGATTGATCAGTTGTTTGGGTTGACATTGGAAGTCGGCGCGTGGTCACGTGTACTGATTGAAGTATGAATGTCGATGCGATTTTCTTACCATGGCAGATAGCATACGCCCTTTTAATTAATCATCAAGCTGTTCTTTTACTCTCGATCTGTATCTTTGCATCTAGATTCATGGGTTATCTTAACGGCCAAAAGCCAGCGTTAGTTTCACTTAACGGCGAATCCACAACCTTGGAAGTCGCATAGTTTGAGCACCCAGCTTGACCCGTTGGAGAACCTCAGGCCGCCATGCCTCGGTGTGAGTCTGCGCTGATCACAGTGAAGACTATATTGAAGAAGTCCATTTCAACATCTTGCTATATAGATTTATATGAGCTCTATCTAATCTAGTACATAGAGTGTTACAAAGAGGGTATTGAACTTGACTGGGGCATCAACCAAAATCGGCAAAAAAAACAACAACGGTGCCGAGAAAATATCGGCATGTGCGACGAGACGAGACGAACGAGGCGACACGGTAGGCCGTCAAAGATACAGTCAAGGAGCTTAAAAAGAGAGCATGTAGTCCGCAGCGGTATTCTTCGTATAGACCAGGCCTGTTAATCCTCGACCTTCTCCCACTCGCTGTCGGTGCTTCCGTTACCGGAGCTATATCCGCTCGAACTGAGCCGCTTCTTGGGATCGCGTTCGGTAGGCTGCAGTCGTGACGAGGGTGCGCTACCGGTGGCGGCGGCAGAAGGCTTGGCGAGGCTTTCGGTCTCCGTGTCGCTGTCGCCCTCCTTGTTCCTGTCGGTTGCGGGGTCCTGCTTCTTCTCTGCTTCCTGAGCTAGTTGGGCGGCACGCACTTCCTGCGCGAACCAGTTGATCGAGTACCACAGGCCCGCGGATATGACGGACAGCGCGACAAAGTGTAGGCTGTACGTGGCGAGGAGGAGGATAAAGAGGACGAGTTGGAGAGCGGCGAAGCTGACGTTGGTCGCGATTAACAGTGTTGGGGTGGGGCCCGGCGTGAAGACGCTGGACCATAGCTCTTCCACAAAGGAAGCCATGATTGTTGAGGTGAGAGGGACAGGGGAGGGTGACGTCGTTCGGAAACAGGAATCCGCTGAAGACGGGAACTGAGCAGGAAGTCGGGGGTATGTTCGGTGAACGGGTTCCGTGAGGCCTAAACTGCTCCACCCTAAGCGGAGTTGCCTGAAAATGAGTCGTGGAGAATTCCGAGTGGAAAGAGTTAAATCCTAGTTTCCCCGTGGGGACTGTCATCTAATGTACGAAGTGCATATGTACGTCAGAAGGACATATCACCCGTCTAGCCGCGGGATGCCATCATCGGTTCATTCGACGTCAAGCTATTCCGACGCCAACCGGCTTGAATAGAAATTGTTTTGGCCCTGGGGGCTATGCGAAGAATGGCACTTATACCCAACGAAGACTGGTAGGCACAACTCTCGGAGTGAAGCCGAGGGCCCATTCTCACGCATCTCACGCCCGAATTGGCGAATCTTGGCGTTTTCAGCCGATATGGGCGAGTACGGGATATTTGTATACTTCCTTGATTGTCTACTTGTATGCTTGAAAACAACGCACATTATGATCTTGTAGAAAGACAGTGAATACTACCTCACTCCGACTGATATTGTCGTAACAAGGATTCCCCAGATCCCAGAAGCATCAAGATCCACTTTGGACCGCAGAAGATGGTTAAATGTACCAGTAGCCGCGCTCGAAAGTCCAATTTGCTGCACGCGATTACTACCAAAGCCCCCGTCTTTCCCCCACGCCGCAACCTTAGATGCGGATCTCCTTAGTCTTTTTCCTGATGCGGTTACCCACCCATCGGGGTCCATAAACCGCCCATTGCCGTCATCCGGTGTCTGGGGAGACCCGCTTCCCCGGTCTTTGTGATGGGGTCCAATCATAGTTAGTCTTTTGGGAGAATATGCCGTAGTACGGTGCATCAGTGAGGAAAAGGGAGGGGAAGCCGGGATGCCCTGCTTCCCAGGCGTATAAATATTGCCGGCCAAGCTCTTGTTCGAAGAATTGTCTCCTGGTTACACCAAGACGAATCATTTCTCTAATTCTTCTTTGCTCAATTTGGAAATGGCTGACAAGTTGGATGTCGCCAAGGAGCTTTCGTCTGATGGCCGCTCCGTGGAAGGCTTCTCTCATCATGCGGAGGATATCACCACGGACCGTGAGCCCTATGGCCCACCGGGCATCAAGGGCCTGATGTTCAGCCCATTTGTCCTCATGTGTGCGGTCTGCTCCACGCTGGGTGGCTTGATTTTTGGTTATGATCAAGGTGTCGTGTCTGTTATCCTGGTCATGGACCAGTTCCTGGGGGAATTTCCGCGGGTTGGAGGCGCTGGCTCTGGGTTCTGGAAGGGTTTGTTGACGGCAATGATTGAGCTGGGTGCATTGATCGGTGCCCTCAATCAGGGCTGGATTGCAGACAAGATCTCCCGTCGGTATTCTATTCTCGTGGCTGTCGGTATCTTCACCGTCGGTTCAATTCTACAGACTGCTGCTGTGGAGTATGGCATGTTGACATTTGCGCGCTTTGTCGGTGGGTTTGGAATTGGCATGCTGTCCATGGTTGCACCGCTATACATCTCGGAGATCAGTAGGCGGCATCTATCCCCTATCGAAAGACCAATTGCTTATATTTTCACTTCTATTAGGTCCCCCAGAGTGCCGCGGTACTCTTCTCGTTCTTGAAGAGTGGTGCATCGTGCTGGGTATTGTGATCGCGTACTGGATCACGTTTGGCACACGATATATGGCCGGCGAATGGTCCTGGCGACTTCCCTTCCTCCTGCAGATGATTCCAGGCTTTATTCTCGCAGCTGGCGTCATCGTTCTCCCTTTTTCGCCTCGTTGGCTAGCCTCCAAAGGCCGCAACGAAGAAGCCCTGCAGAGTCTAGCCAAGCTGCGCAGCCTTCCAACCTCCGATAGACGTGTGCGTCAGGAGTACATGGATATCCAAGCCGAGGTGCGCTTCCACCAGCAGATGAATGCCGAGAAGCACCCCAATCTGCAGGGCGGCGGAACCAAGAACGCATTCCTGTTGGAAATAGCTTCTTGGGCCGATTGCTTCAGGAATGGCTGCTGGCGCAGAACTCACGTCGGTATCATGATCATGTTCTTCCAACAGTTTGTGGGCATCAACGCTCTGATCTACTACTCTCCCACTCTGTTCGGCACCATGGGCTTTGACAACAACATGCAGCTCATCATGTCCGGTGTTCTCAATTGCCTCCAATTGATCGGTGTCACAACCAGCGTATGGACCATGGATACTCTGGGTCGTCGCAAGCTATTACTGGGCGGATCCGTTGGCATGACCATCTCGCACATTAGCATCGCCGTCCTTGTCGCTAAATATAGCTATGACTGGTCGGCTTACCAGACCATGGGCTGGGTCAGTGCAGCCTTCCTGCTGTTCTACATGGTTGCCTTTGGTGCCTCCTGGGGTCCCGTTCCTTGGGCCCTACCATCTGGTACGTTTCAATCCTAACTGTTTAATATAAAGTGCTAACAAACCTGCAGAAATCTTCCCCTCCTCACTGCGCGCCAAGGGTGTCGCCCTCTCAACTTGCTCCAACTGGCTCAACAACTTTGTTATTGGTCTCATCACTCCGCCCCTGATTGAAGACACAGGATACGGTGCCTATGTCTTCTTCGCCGTCTTCTGTGTCCTCTCCGGTATCTGGACCTATTTCTTCATTCCGGAGACCAAGGGCCGCACTCTCGAACAGATGGACTACGTCTTCAAGGATAACTCGAACGAGCACGAGCGGGCACGCAGGCGTGCCATCGAGGTGGAGCTCTTGAATGAACATCTGGAATACCATGTATGATATGATAGATTGTTTTGTATCCTCGAGCATAGCGGGTGTTCATTTCTTAATTTGATAGCATGGGGCATTATGAAATCATGATTGGATATGTATGACTGGCGCTTGTCTATCAACATAAGTCGAAGTTAAGTATGTGTGCAGAGACCTAGTTATATACGGCACACTGTCTGCGAAACTCACTCACCATTTTCTCAGTTGAAGCAGTCAAGACCAGCATACCTCTATATAAGGTTCCGTATAAATTGGAATCGATGTGATGGCGAGCAAATCCGGTATTTGGTTTCTTTTGGGTCGTCTTCGGGCTCGGAATGTTCTAATAGGCGTCTGATATGCAAGGATTTAATCTGATCGCACGTGGGTATCTCCTCGGTCTGGCATGGATATTCTTGTTAATTTATAAAATTTATAGAATTTGAATATTCTATCGACACGTTACACAACGTAAACAAAATCTAAAGCAGGTCATTAAAGGACAATTTACAAAGCCAGTCAAACAGATAGCTAATCTGTAAGAGGCATCACGGATGCATAATCCCAAACCTAACTAACGTCCACGTGGTATCATAGAACAAACTCAAAGGCCACGACTCCGTAGATTTCCCATGCCTGCATATGTGCTAAATTGAAAGCAGAAAAAGAGAGCAAACCCCTATCAAATCACACCATGGCGCGCCTTGAAAATGGATATCTTGTCGTCGTAAAAGAGAATTTCCTGAAGCTTGAACCGAGCGCGGGACATGCTTTCTTCTAGTTCAGCGTCGTAGTCATCATCCGAGAGGTCACTGGAGAGGAGGTCGGGATCTTGGTCTCCTGCGTCTTGGTCATCATCATCATCATCTGTCAGGTCGGTGGCATCGAAGACTGAGTCGTCTCCGTTCATTGTAGAGTGATCATTCATTCGAGGACCGTCGAACTCATTCTTTCCGTTGGAGCTCGCTTCCAGGATCTGATAGCACTTCGTCTCGAGGCCTATGTACGTGATTTTCAGCTCTGGGCGGATGCTGACGATGTCGAGGACCTGCAATGCAAGCTCTCTGAGATCGCGGTGCAAGCTGCGGCTGATGTTGAGCAGGTACAAGGCGCGGAGCTGGGGCATATGCGGAAGTCTCTGGAGGAAATAGTGCTACGAGAGGTTAGCTTGTCGGGTAATATGAAATTAGTAGGGAAATTGTCGTCGTACCCAGTCCCGATAATGCATTGCCATTCCCAGCTCCCTCAGCTGTGGCATTCGCCCGCTTGTCACGAACGAGACCATTTCGTGGTTGAACATCCACTTATGCCAGCGACTGCTCATAGTGTCCACGTTGCCGTGTCGATCATCTGACCTCCCAAACCGTTCAGAGGCATCAATCGAAACCTTTCGCAGGCTTAGACGGTGTTTTCGAAGAACGTGCTTGTAGATGGCCTCAATAGGAACGGATGAGTCATAGCCTGGTCCTTCATTCAAGTAGATGCTTTCCAGGGTATTTGGTGCCAGCGTATCTTTGATGAATAGGATGAGATATGGAGAAACGGTGTCAGTTCGCAAATGTTTGATTTTAAGGGAGTATTCCCGCATGTTAGGTATGCTGGAGTTTGGCCCACGCTGGTTTCCGTTTTGTGGCCGCTTCAATGGCATCGCTGGTGGTGCATACTTTCGACGAAGTGCTCTCCAGAGGTTCTCATGATCCTCGCATCGCATCAAGGTAAGAGTGGTAAGACGAGTCCAGTCCAGACTTGGCAGAAGCGTTGGAATGGAGAGAGGGACACGCTCCAGTTCAAGGACTTCAAGGTTCAGCTTCTCGTCATTAGGCTGAGCAAAATAATCTTGCAATTGGGGTCGTGTAGGTGGCGAATGAGAGCATGCTGGGTATGGCACCCCGTCGGAGAGATTGGGACCTGGCGATAAGCTTGTCGTTTGGGTAGAAGCCCCATTTTTGGCTGGGTCTTGAGATACTGGCCCTGAGGAATCTGATGATGCCAAGCCAGCATCCGAGGAGACTGTGACATTTTCATCCCGTTGAGTCTTGAGCGCACGCCAGGAAAGAACAGTGAGAATCCCACCAGGCTTCGGCCAGCTCATCAAGGGCCCCCAGAGAAGATCAGGCTCATTTTTACAAGTTATCCAGTTAGCCATATGGGCCTTTAAGGCAATGCCGATTCGCAGTTCAACCAGACAACGGCGAGATCGTTCGATGAGAACACCCAGCTCCTCCACATAGGCCGGTTCATCTATGTCAAGAACCGCCACACTTTTGAGCGGCGGAAGTACAGACAGAGAAGGGTGTTCCACATGCTTGTATTTCTGTAGTGAACGGCTTGCGGGTGGTGTTGTCGAAAGCGTCGCATCGGACACGCGTAGAAGATTCTCCGAGTTATCGTGCCAACGGACCCAGATGCGTTCCAGGCGACAACGGTGACCTGGTCGGTCTGCAAGCGACGCAAGCGCGAGCCAGATTTCCCGGACTACCCCCGTTGGCATGTCCCAGACGAACGCCTCGAGGTTGATCATCCGTGCTACAGCCAAGGCAACCAGTGTGCCCAGCATCTTGCCCACCTCTCTATTCACCGAGTATTCCTGAACCCAGCTGAGAGGACCATTTCCTATGGAGAACGTGCGAGTGTACTGCGCGTAATAGTTTCCTCGTCGCGGTGGAAGCCCGGATCTAGATTCACGCGCCTGGGAGGATCGATGCCCATAGTCATCACAGCCGCAGTGTGAACATGCATACGTCGACCTATCGTAAGAGGGTGGTGGAGGTTGATGAAACACATCTTCTCCCATGACCAGAGTCGATAAACCATATGACAAGGCATCCACTCCGGCATAATCGTCGGTAATTGGGTTTAGCGATTCAGGCCAGACAATGTCGAAGCGGGAGTACATATGCGGAACTGTGAGAGAATGAAGGGCAGAGCACGTCAAAGCTAGCGAAGTGAGGTCATTCGTGTGCGTAACCTATCACACATCACAACTGTCAGCTTTAATCCTAAGGCACGGGAATAATCGAAGCGTTTCGGCGCGACGGAAAGCTCTTCACCTCTTTTACGATGTACCTGAGGACATCCAAAGGCAACCCCAGAAGCTGCATTGGTCTCTTTCTCGTCTCCGTATCTGTTGTGGCCTCCATTGAAGCTCCAGTGCCCGGTGTCGAGATCCGAATGGGGTTGTGTTCATCAGAGCTGCAGCTCGAATCCGTCCGTTGCAGATGCAGCTTGCCGAGAGCAGTCGAGAGATGGTGTTTAGCGAGGCCATCAGGTTCCGCAGAGGCAGTGCTTTGACTGGAGACAAAACCCTCCTCATCCGACGATGGCGCGAGATCGGAGCCGGGGCGATCAGTCCAGTCCGAGCCCGCACACGCCATGAGATGGGAAGGCCTCTAACGCGAGAGCACAGAACCGGGGCAAGATTTAGCAAATAGTGGCATGTCAATAGTCCAAAATTCAGGGAGGCTCTGTTGTTTGAGGACTGGGGAAGCAATAAATTAAGTGGAGAGAGAGCGGATCGCCCCGACGCCCCGTGGATCACGGAGGAGGGGTTACGTAATTGCCTTGCTACTGGGAGTAAATAGTTCGTTATGAAGATATACATTATATAAATTTAGCCATTTCGGATTCAAAGAGTGTAGAGAGACAGTACTGGCTCCTATTCCAGTTATATAAGGCACCTTTCATAGCTGCCTAAGCTCCATTCAGGGTCTTTAGAGCACTCTCCAGTGAACGACAGGACTAGAAATAAGAGTGAATAATCGAAAATCATACTCGCGTACTAACTCCTTCTATTCGAGATGGCAGAATTGCACAAAACAATTTTCGGGATGGGTTCAACCCACGGTCTACAGTCTGATCCACGCTCACTCTCAGTCCTGCCTCTCCAGGTTCATGGCGGCACTGATACAGGACAGATGGCTGAACGCCTGGGGAGTATTACCCATCTGTTCACCCGAGATCGCCACTTCTTCAGAAAACATGCCAAGGTGGTTCGCATAGGACAGGGCGTTGTCGAAGTGAGAGAGCGCGAGCTTCCAGATATTGGGAATCGCGACGTCGTATCTGGCAGCCTATACACGGGGAGTAAGTATGTGCTAGTGAAATAAGAAAGGGAATACTTACTCGAGCCATGGCTTCAACCAGCCAGAAGGTAACCATGACAAAGACACCCTCGCTTCCGGTCAGGCCTGTGAAACACGGACGTCAGTAATGAGTCGGTGAGGTAAGATGCTGAACAAGATACCATCGTTAGCTTTAACATGGTCGTATCGGAAAATCATTTTGGCACTGCACAGTCCCTCGTTCTCCGGGCTTTTTAGAATCTGCTTCAAGGTACTGATGAAACGCGGGTCATTGGGCGCGACGAAGAAGACTAGCGGCGCGATCAAGATTGATGCATCCAGCACTTCTCGGCCCTCATAGCTTTGGCAGAAGTGGCCCCGGGCCGGATTGTAGCCTTTTTCCATAATCTCATCATAGAGCTCGTCGCGAATCGTCATCCATTGGATACGGTCGGGACAGGGAAGACTAGTGCGCTTCTCTGCCAGACGAATGCCACGGTCCAGAGCCACCCAGAGCATGATCTTTGAGTAGATGAAGTTCTGAACCTGGCCACGGGACTCCCAAATAGACATGTCTTTATTGTGCCGCACGCTGATGCAAAAGTTCACCATGCGCCGGATCGCAATCCACTGGTCATAGGTGATGGGGTTCCCATGTTTGTTGTACAGGTAGATACTGTCCAGGAGTTCCCCATAGATATCCAATTGAGTGTGGAAGACGGCCGCATTGCCGGTACGCACGGGCTTGCTTCCCCTGTATCCATCAAGATGATCCAGTTCCACTTCGGGAATATCACATTCGCCACGGATCGTAAACATCAGCGGCAGGAAGGGCCGCTTGCTTCCCGCGTCTTCCTGGAAAGCATGCGGGAAGATCCGTTCAAAGATAAAGCTCACGTACGATTGGGCCTCATACTTGTAGCCCATTTTCAGAAAGACGTATAGCGTGAAGGCCGTGTCCCGCACCCAAGAAAAACGATAGTCCCAATTACGGGAGCCGCCCACGTCTTCAGGGAGAGAAAAGGTGGGAGCTGCAATGATGGCCCCCGTGGGCTTGTAAGTGAGCATCTTCAGGATCAAGAGGCTGCGCTCAATGGTCTCGCGGTGGTGGCCACGGAACGCACACTTACGAGTCCAGTCCGTCCAGTAGTCGGAGGTTTCCTCCTCCATCTTTGATAGGTAAGCCCCAATCATTGCCGTGCTGGGAACGGTTTTGTCGGGACTGTGCATCACAAAGTGCATTGTCTGTCCCTCCGACAGCCGGATATAGGCCACGAATCCGCGACCCTTCAAATCTGGCCGCTCCTCCAGGCTGAATCTCACCTTGGGGTATCCGATCCTATCGGGCTCCCGCGAATCGGCAAAGATGTCGAGCTGCAGTCGCTGCGACTCGCACTCGAAATGGACCGTCTGAAGCTGGTTTTTGCTCATATCGTTCTCCAGTTTGGCGCGAGCCGTGTGCGTATCTCGCGCATAATTGAACGCCGGGAAAACTTCCACCTTCATGTCCATGAAGCCACGACTACATTCCAGCTTTCTGATCAGACCTGAGTGCTGTAGGCCCGACTTGAAGCGGTTGGTCTCCGGCTCATTGCATGGGCAATAGCCCGATAGCACACGGACCGCCTGACCGCCCTTCTTGAGGGTCACGGGGAAGAAGTCCAGCATCGTCGCAACACCATCGCTGTTGGTCCACCGAGTCTCCAGCAGGTTTGAATATGGCAAGTATCGCTGCTTGCTGTGGGGGTCATCCACGGTCTCTTGAGGCGAAATGGCATAGTATCCGCCTTTCTTGCTGTCCAGTATACGACAAAAGACAGAGGGCGAGTCAAAGACCGGCCAGCACATATAGTCCAAGCTGCCACCTTTGCTCACCAGAGCACAGGTGTGCATGTCTCCGATCAGCCCATAGTCTTCAATGGCGATATATCCGTATTCAGCCATGATGACGAAATGATGAATTGGACTGGTTGAAAGTACGATCACCGCGTGGACTTCAATTGAAAATAATAGCAAACAGGATCAACGAGTAGGTGCAATTGCAAGTTGATGCGTGAGAAAGAGAAAAGAAGCAACTTTAAAGTGCTACGGCCTATACACCGGAAGCATAGGGAACAACGACGTAACGAAGATGGGCTTTGGTTGGTGGAGATGTCGTCCCGAATGTCTCCCCCAATGACCGAGCAGAAAGGTCAATTTGGCGAGGCACATCGTCATTATGTTGAATCGGAGGCATTTAGGTCGAAGTGGCTCAAGTGGCTCAAGGAGAGCCATGCTATGATTCTCCGAAGAGAACAGCAAGCAACATAAACGGTAGTCCATTTGTCAACATCCGAGTTCAAGGAATTCAGAAGCCGTGAGACCTCGGGCATCGGTCACAACGCTCATACCTGGAGGCTTTCATTCCCATTCCCATTCACTATTCTTGAATCCAATTTTGCCTTCCGGAATTGTCAATCCACCAGCGAAGACGAGAGAATCCGAATCTCGTGCCCAATTTCCCCTTGGACCCCGGATCGACCGGACTGTGGATCATTAACCTTGAAGTGGAGTCACGACGGACCAGTCAGCGAAAAAGAACGGAAAAACACCGCCTTTGCAAAGGGGAGAGAGAGACTTTTGTGTTTCTTCAATCCCCGTGATCGCTACTCCTTTCTCTTTTCGCCTTTCTTTCCCTGTTCGCTCTCTTATCAACCTCGATCTACCCTACGATCTCTTTCACTCCAAGGGTGCACCGTCGTGAAAAACAGCTCCCGGTCGCACCCTTCATGGGGCAAATACATCTCGTCTCCCCCATTCCCTCCTTTCTGAACCGCGTCTAGGCCCCCATCCGAGAAAAAGAACAAAAAAAAAAGAAAATAGAGAAAACATGGGGTTATCGGCCGGCAACCACCATCGACGGCGCAGCTCGGTTCTCACGGGCGCGACGCGATCATCACAGCCGGCTCCCCCGGAGCGGAGGGATGAGAGTCTGCGGTCAGGCGATCCCGGGCCGAGGTGGGACGAGCAGGAGCCCTTGACGGCCGAGGACACGGACGCATCTGATCTATCATCGTCGGCTATTGACAATAATGGGGATATTGAAATGAGCTCAGACGATGACCAGTATGACGAGGAAACCGGTCTGACGGCAAACCAGAAGCGTAAGCGCCGACGGCGCCGCCGACAACGCAGAAAGCTGGATGCCCGCATCGCAGACGTCAAGTCGACTCGGTCGATCTTCCACCTAGGTTTGGCAGATCGAAACGTAGTCAAGAGGCTATCCGTCAATGGCATTTTGATTCTCATGTGGTACTTCTTCTCCTTGTCCATTTCCATTGTAAGTGACCTCCGTCCCCTCTCCCTCAATAGTTTTTTGGTGATACGGAAAATTAATGTGATACTCACTCTACAGTATAACAAATGGATGTTCTCCGAAAACGACATCGTCTTCCCTTTCCCTCTTTTCACAACTAGCCTACACATGCTTGTCCAGTTTACATTTTCCGCTCTTTTATTATGGATATTTCCATCATTGCGTCCTCGCCATCCGCCTACGTCTCCCTCAAACTCGCCCGTGGGGAGCCCCGAATCCAATCAACCTGTCCTTACCAAGCTCTTCTATCTCACACGCCTCGTACCTTGCGGTACTGCCACATCTCTCGATGTCGGACTGGGCAACATGTCTCTCAAGTTCATTTCTCTCACCTTCCTGACAATGTGCAAATCCTCTGCACTCGCCTTCGTTCTTCTCTTTGCTTTCCTTTTCCGCCTCGAAACTCCTTCCTTCAAGTTGATCCTGATCATTGCCACAATGACGATCGGTGTGGTGATGATGGTCGCTGGAGAGACTGCTTTTAATGCACTCGGATTCACGCTGGTCATTACTTCCGCATTCTTCTCAGGTTTCCGCTGGGGTCTAACTCAGATCCTCTTGCTTCGACATCCCGCAACCTCGAATCCTTTCTCAACGCTCTTTCTCCTCACGCCAGTGATGTTCGTTTCTCTAATTGTTATTGCCCTCACCATCGAGGGCCCTCATGAAATCTATCAAGGCTTCCTCAGCCTTGCCGAACAACATGGAACAGGCTTCGGTGCCGTCTTGCTGATTTTTCCCGGTGTTCTTGCATTCTGCATGATATCTTCCGAATTCGCACTTCTGAAACGCTCTTCTGTCGTAACCTTGAGTATCTGCGGTATCTTCAAGGAAGTTGTGACGATTAGCGCCGCCGGCGTTGTCTTCCACGACAAGCTCACGACTGTCAACATCACCGGTTTAGTAGTCACCATCAGCAGCATCGGTGCTTACAACTACATGAAGATCTCTCGGATGCGCAGCGAGGCCGCGGACTACTCGAGTCGCGAGGGAACCCCAGACTCCGACAGCGAAGACGATGTACCCAGCGGCGGTGAACCTAGCGGCGGCGAGTCCGGTAAATACAACCGACTCGTCAACCAAGATACGGACATAGTCAGTCCTGCACCGGGCCCTTTCAATGACGACTTGCATGCTTCTCCGGCGGGTGATCAACGGCGGTCCTTACGTGTTCGGGCCAGCGGTGTTAGGCGCAACCTCAGCATTTCCACCTCGACTATTCCCGAGGATGACGGGCCGCCATCTCCCATAAGATCGGCCCCGCCAACGATCGCCTCAATGGTCGAGGCAGGAGGGTTCCCGCACCTGCACGCGCCTCAGCGCGAGGGTTCTCCCGACATCCATTCTACCGCTTCTAGTTCACCGGTTCGGCAGCAGACCCCAGGCCCACGGTAGCCTTCATCTCTCACTTTCGACTCCCCTCTCCTACGATTTATCTATAAGCCAGATGATCTGATAATGGTTATCTGTACGGGGATCTGCCCGCTCAACATCTTTGGATTGATGTCTGCGACTCGCCTAGAATGAGTTCCGGACTTGGCATATCACCGATGCCATTACAACGCTGCCTTTGGTTTAATGCAGCAACGAGTGTACTGGGTTTGGTAACAGATGTGTTTTTTTTTTCCATATTTGCATTAAGGCACTTGTATTCATTGCAATGCGGCTTGACTGATACCACCAATTCAATCTTCTTTTTCTTCCGGGGCTTTACTAGCTGTTGGCCCTTTCCATTTCAAAATATCACGATTCTCTTCTCAGTGGAATTTGTAAGGCATAGCTTGCTATCTGATAACGCAGTCGAACGTCACCAGTACGCCATACAACAAATCACTTCTTATCAGCCTTCTTCATCATATCAAGAAGATTCTTCTGCGCCTTCGCCTTCTCCTTAGCCTCTTTCTTCTTCTCCGCCTCTATTTTCCGCTCATACTGCTCCATCTGCTTCTGGCGCATCTCCTTCCCCTCCTCCGAAAGCTTCGCCTCAAGAGCCCGGAACTCCTCACCCTCAGGATCCATCCCAATAAGCGACTCAAGCAACTTGATCTCCCGGGCCCATACACCAAAATCCGGCACAGTGGGCGGCGCAGCACCAGCCGGACGCTTGGGTCCTTTTTTTGTCTTTTTCTTCCCTTCCCCCTCACTGCCCTCGCCATCATCACTTTCCACCCGATCAATAGGCGTTTCCAAGACCATAGGCAATCCCTCAAAGCGCGGCTCATTCATAACATTATGAAACGCGCGCAGACCGAGGAACCCAGTCCCGATATTCGCGTGCAGGTCTCGTTTACTACCACGCGGAGCTTTGGAGTCATTCAGGTGCAGAGCACGGAGGAACTTTATACCGATGAGCTCGTCGAACTCGGTCAGAAACGCTTTAAAGCCTGAGGGGGAGGCAAGGTCGTAGCCGGCGGCGAAACTGTGGCAGGTGTCGATGCAGATGCCGATGCGGGAGTGGTGATCTTTTGGGATTAGGGCGAGCAGGTCTCGGAATTCAGACAGTGAGCCGCCGATTGTGTTCCCGTGGCCGCACATAGTTTCTAGAACCGGCACTACGGTTGAGGTCTCGGTTATGGCTTTTGTGAGTGTTTCGGCCAGGCGGGAAAGGGCATCTGGGAGAGGGGTTTGGTTTGCGCTTCCAGGGCTGGATGGGGGGTTAGTATAAAGTTGGTATCATCCTGGAGGCGTTGTTGACCTACTGAAAGTTGTACAGGGTGATACCGAGAGCCTCGCAGCGGCGGAGATCGTCGATAAAAGAGTTATAGGCTTGTGTGGACTTGGCCTTGTCACTCTGTGCTAGGTTTACAAGATAGGATCCATGTGGGATAATATGCCTGGCTATCGGTCAGATTATTGTTTCGCTTGTAGGGTACATTAACGAAACTCACTTGGACGCGTCGTAGTTCTTTTCAGCACACAGCTTGCGGAATTGATCTCGAACGTCATCTTGCAGGGCTGGATTATCCCATTTCCTCTGCGACTTGAGAAACAGAGCAATTGCATTGCCTCTGGATTTTCAATTAGTTAAAGTCCAATCTTGCAAGATGGCGACACTTACCCAATATGCTCGCTGTTATGTATCGAGTTGAACACGCCCTTGGCAGCACTGACATGAGCACCGACAAACATCTTCAGCCCTTGGGTCCGTAGTGCCAACGGCATTGCTTCGGCTTCTTTCTCTTCTTTGGTCTTCTTACCCCGTCTAGGCTTCTTTTGCGCGGTCGCAGCGACTTTGGTTTCAGTCTCCACAGAGACACCGTCCTCTTCGGTTCTAGACACAGATTCTAGCTGCTCTGTCTTGATGGTAGACACAATATTCGTGTCATCAACAGCCTCCTTCTTGACTGAAGCAGATTGGGTCTTCTTGGCTCGAACACTCTTGGTCGGCCTAGACTTCACGGGCGTCCCTTTTTTGGGTGCAGCCTCCCCGTCTGACTCTTCGGAAGATGAAGCTTCTTTTAAGTTGATGGTTGATCTTTGGCGTTTGGATCGTCGAGCTGGAGAGCTGTTTGGTGTCCCATTGCTGAGATTCCGTTTGTGACTGCCCTTGGGCCCTGTAGCTGTCTGTGATGGCGACTGGATGGATGTTTCGTCCTTTATACAGCCAGTCATCGTATGCAAAGACTGGATACGTCCCGAGATCGATGCCAGACGGAACTTTGCAGAGTTATGGAATACTTGCGGTCCCGAAACTGATGGACTCCTAATTTGATTGGGTGTGGTTGAACCAGGAGTTTAGAGCTGCTGTCGAGCTTTATTGGTCCGCAACAGCAATACAATTGCAACCTATGAATTCGGTGTCAATGCCTATTTCCACTTCTCAACTGTCCAGACAATAACGTTCATCGGAATAGTCGAAGCAATATCGTGCAAGCGCCTCGCATGCGCTCGCATCAACTTTTTCATATCACGTGAGGATCGCCAGGGCAACAGTCATGTGATGTTTATCGATAACCAAACAAGAAAGTGCGAGCCCCTCGACAATTTTGGCTGCTGCACGACAGACGACGCAGGCAAAATGGCTGCCTCTGAGGACCTCATCGACTTTAACATTATTGAAGCGCAGAAGGAAAACGTCCAATCGTTACCCGGCGGCCGTTCGGCCAGAGAACTCGCCCGCATCTTCTCGGGTGGCAGCAACAGTGACAGTCTCGCGTCACCTTCACCGAACGATACACGAACACTGAACGGCGCGATCCGCCAAGAATACGAGAATGAATTGCAATTGATAGGCGAATCTGACGATCCACTCGACGTTTACGACCGCTACGTGAAATGGACTTTGAACGCTTATCCCTCTGCTCAAGCAACCCCAGAGTCCGGCCTCCTCCCACTGCTCGAACGTGCGACGAAATCTTTCCTGTCATCTTCACTTTACAAAAATGACCCACGGTACCTCAAAATATGGCTTCACTACATTAGACTCTTTTCCGATGCGCCTCGCGAGACATTTGCATTCCTCGCACGGCATCACATCGGTGAGGGCCTGGCCTTGTTTTACGAGGAATTCGCCGCGTGGTTAGAAGGTGCTGGGCGCTGGACCCAGGCCGACGAGGTGTTCAGGCTCGGTGTGGACCGCGAGGCGCAGCCGGTTGAGCGGTTGCTGCGAAAATACAGTGAATTCCAACATCGGTACGACGAGCGACCACAGGACGCCGGGCCATCCTCACCTGCTCTGCCGACTGTCCGCCCCGCGCTGGCCACGAAGATGGATCCGTTTGCGCCGACCGATACCTCTGCAGGTCCGCAGGACTCCCGACCACCACCTCCGGCAGGCGGTGCTACGAAGACCAAGTCTGGAAAGGCGAAGATGGCCATTTTCTCTGATTCCGATGTGGCTGCGACCGAGCAGCCGGCTGCGAGCGGGGCAACGAATGGTTGGGAAAGCATTGGGTCTATGCGAGACCGCAGGAAGGAAAATGCAGTGGAGGCAAAGCCGTGGGTTGGAGAGACACTAAAGGGAGGGAAGAAATCAGCGCCGAAAGAAAAGATGGCCATTTTTAGGGACGAGGTAAGTTGCAATTTACGTTGCTCATCCCCATTCAGACCTTCGTCATATTTACGATCACAGGACTAATTGCTGGGAACCTATGTGCTTCGATTCTGTGTATACAGTCAAATCCAAATCCTCCTCAAGAAGAACCATGTGCCCCCAAGCATATTCCGGATCACCATGTAAGGGAAGCGGTAAACCCACGAACTGGCCGACGAGAGCGCGTGTTTGTCGACCTGGAAGCAGTATACCCCGACTTCAAGAATCCTGCGCACGAGGTCAGCTTCGAGGAACTGAGAGCTATCAAGCGAGGCTGGATGAACAAGAATTTGCGGACTCAGAAGGAGCCTTTGCGGCAGATATCTGGAAATTCTGGCAGCGAATTACCACCGACACAGCCCAAAGCGCCCAGTCCTGCTGATAAGAACTTGCCAGAGCATCTTGACCAGAAGTCGGCTATTGATGAGCAGTCCCAGTCCCAGGCGCAGGATGAATCTCACGAGGGCAAATCTGGGAAAGCAAGGAAGTTCAAGGTCCACGGGGATTCCCAGACTCAGACTGGTAACTATTTGCTATTAAACACCCTTTCTCGAAGATCAATGCTAATTATCTTCCAGTCAAAATGAAGTTTGACTCCCCTACGAGCTCAAAAGTTCGTCGGAAGAGCACCAGGGAGCCGACAATGACTATGCATACCCGTGCTGCTACGGATGAAATCTACAGCATCTTCAACCAACCTTTGAAAGCGGAGGAGGAGGATGCAGCCGATAGCTTATACGGCAGTGACTATGACGATGATGACTGCGCTAGTACCGCCGATACTACTGGCCACATTTCTGCAGCTTCGAGTGACTTTGCTGACGACGAAACACAAACATTCCACAAGTCTCTTGATGACACCGAATATGGCGACGGTGACACTACTCACCCCGGTAGCATTGTCGGAGACGACTGGACAGAGTTCAGTGTCAGTCGAGATGTCCCGGGTGTCGAATTTGCAGACGCCACGTCCCATTCTGTTATAAGCGAAGGATTACCCGACGATTCCGAGCATGGAACGCCCGAACGAAAGGGATTCGTGCCCCAGATGCCAGAGGACTATGCTCCGCCTTGCGGGACATACAGAGATCCTGTGATCATGGCCCAGAACCGCCTGCCATTCATGACCCCCATTGTAGAGCGGACTGAGTCCTCTATCTCCATGACCGCTGCTCGGAACGCTCTTTCCAATGCTAAGACTCCATGCAGACCTCGAACACCTGGCAGTGTACCCCAGATGGGCGATCTTCTATTGTCCAGTCCATTGGGAGGTGCCACGCCATATCATGGAGACCACACTGTGGCCTCCTCAGCAGATATCCCATTCAGTCCGACTGCTTTCAAAGCTCTTGCCCCAAAGCAACGCCGTCGGGAGGCTGTGATTAAGGAACTGCAATGCAACCCAACAGACAAAGGCATTCGCAATACGATCTTGAATTCTCTGGACCCACCGCTCGCGACCTATGCAGGCTATCACGGCCATGTTCAGGGCAGTAACTACGCTTCTATGATTCAAAAGTTTGTGAAAGCCCACAGCAGGCGGTCCAAGAGCGGCGATGATGAAAAACACGATATTCCGATCCTCGAATTCCCCGGGGCCGAGCGAAGCTACATCATCCGTCGTGAGCTCGGCGCAGGCGCCTATGCCCCAGTCTATCTAGCCGAGAGTGTCGACAGTCTCGAGTCCTACAACTCCGAATCCGACGACGAAAACGCAACTTCAAGAGATTCCCAGATCAAAAAGTCAATTCCCTACGAGACAGGCCGGTACCCATTCGAAGCCGTCAAGGTCGAAAACGGACCCTCCAGTGCCTGGGAATTTTACATGATCCGCACCGCTCACGACCGCCTACGCAATTCCACTGGCCATTCTCGCGCCACGGATAGCATTGTTCGGGCTCACGAGCTACACGTGCACCAGCGAGAGAGCTTCCTAATTGAGGACTACCGCGGCCAAGGCACACTCCTCGACCTAGTCAACATCCTCCGCAATGACCCTATATCCTCAGCCCACAACAGCGAGGGCGGTCTCGAAGAATCTCTCGCCATGTTCTTCTCCGTGGAGCTCTTCCGCACTATCGAAGCTCTCCACGCCAACGGCATCTTGCACGGCGACATCAAAGCAGACAACTGTCTAGTCCGGCTCGACGAAGAAGACCCACCTACAAAGGCCCTCTCCCTCCTAGACCTCGGCACCGACGAACCAACCGAAGATTCCCGCGATAGTATCCACTACTCACCGAACGGTGTCTTCGGCTGGCGAAGGAAAGGCCTGGCATTAATTGACTTCGGCCGCGGCGTCGACATGAACGCATTCGCCCCCAACGTCCAATTCATCGCAGACTGGGAAACAGGTACACACGAATGCAACGAAATCCGCGAGATGCGCCCCTGGACCCACCAGATCGATTTATACGGCATCGCCGGCGTTATCCACGTCCTTCTTTTCGGAAAATATATTGAGTCTTCTGCCATCCGCACCAGCTCCGGAACTTCAACCAGATACCGGATCCGCGAGTCGTTGAAGCGCTACTGGGACCGTGAGCTGTGGGCGGATGTCTTTGATTTGCTTCTCAACCCTGGTGCTGAGAAATGGGTTTCCTTGGAGCGGGATGCTGCTGGGGCTGAGAATTTTAATGGCCCTGCTTTTCCAGTATTGCATTCTATGCGGATCGTGCGCGAGGCTATGGAGGATTGGCTTGTTGCGAATGCTGAGAAGAAGGGGCTTGCGCTGCAGTTGAGGAAGATTGAAGCGTTGCTTTCGGAGCGGAAGAAGAAGATGGAGCGGACTTGATCTATTCTTTTTCCTTGTCTTTTCTTATGATGTTCTGTTTACGAGATCTTATACCCCCCTCTCTGGTGCTTTTTTGTTTCTTTTATCTGTTTATATTCGTCGGCATAGATATTCTTGTCCTTTTCCTCCCAAGGGATTGGAGCATCTGTAGCAGTGTTATCTAAGTCAACTCTAAAGCAATTAAACGGGGAATCAACCCGAGTATCTACTCAACTACACTTACACTCTGTCTAACCAAGTGCACATTCCAAGTGCTCATTTGCCCTGCAATTTACGAAAAAGCCACTCTACCAAAGACAGTTGGAAATGAGATAATAAATTGGGCAATCTCAACGAGGCAGACGCCCAGCTCAAGCAAAGCTAAATCCTTACTCTGGCAAAGCCCGTAAAAAGAGTAACAAGTAGACAGCCAGCGAACAAGAATGTAAAAGTAAGAATCAATCTTGCAAAATCAAGTTCCAACCACGATTCCATAAGATTCAAATAGATGGCATAAGATCCATGAAAAGATGGAAGGAAATGCAGATTAAGAAACAGAACAAGCGAAAGATTCAAAAACCACATGCAAAGAATCGGACCCAAACACCTCGCTTGCGTTCAGGAATGTCGTGTGCCAACTGCAGTCATGTGTGGTCGTTTTCGTGGCGGTTCGTCTATGTGAGGTTTGCATATGTATCGTCTTGCACATTTTTTAAGAGGACGTTTCAAATGGGGAATATGGAACGGAGATTTCTCCGTTTGGGATCGATCCCGGGGTGGACCGAAGAGAAAATAGTGGCGAGGTATCGATTCCAGTTGCCTGTCTCGGTGTTTGATGATTGACACGAGGCGGTGCCAGCTGGAATGATGGATAAAGACGTAGTAAGGAAAATGTAGAGAATGGATCGCTCAGATGGCGGAAGCAGAGATTGAGGTTTGTCGGTTTTCGATGTTGTTTTTTGGTTTTTTTTTTTCTTTGTTTGGCCTCGAGGCTATGAGTGATGCCCCGCAGGCGGGAGAATAGAAAGGAAAATAATTCTGCCGAGTGTTGAAAAGGAGTGGACTCGGACTTGATGATCAAAGCTGTTCTGTCATGTCAGGACATTTGTTCCATGAACAGGATTGACATCAAGATGTTGTGGATGGTGGCAGGATAACGAAAGTAAGTCCCGGTAGGAGTCGACCGTCCACTGGAGATACTGGACAAAGCACTAATGCACAGCAGTCAGATGCTGCCTCAACTCGGAATCAAGTCAAGTGGCAATTGAAGGTTGCTGCACTGCTGCACTGCGTGTCGACACAAATCAGGAGGGAAAAGCCCATCACAATTTTCTCTTCGGAGAGTGAAGGTCAGGGGAAAAAGCAAATTTTCAGGTCTGCCCAAGTCCCAGGCTGGATCTGGTAACTCGGGCCATCAAGCGTATCATTACAGTCGTCAAGGCCGTTGCTGTCATAAATAAAGGGCTGCAAAGGGCTGGTACGAAATCAAAGCGCCCATCTCGGTCGTTGAGGTCATTATGCAATGGTGAAATCTCGCAAAAACGAATTGACGGCGGGAAAATACGCCTCTATTGGCGCACAAATGGCATGTTCAGGATCTGCCGGCGGATACGCTCGGCATCAGAAAGTCCCTCCTCAAAGGGGTCTTGCAGCGATGGCCCAGTGGCTTTCTCCTGCTCCTGAATCGGAGAAGGGTTGGCCAAAGGTCCTGGGTAGGACGGAAGTCCACCGCTCGAGAAGGGATCGGAGAGCGAAGGTGCATGTCGAACAAAGCGGCGCGGGGCGTCGCGACGCTTGAATCCGCCATCCAGCTTGAAGGGTGAGCCCAGTCGCTTGATGTTCTCGCCTTGCAAGCTCAAAAATGGGTTGGGCGGCTTGGCGACAGGAGTGGTCTCCTCGGCCTGGGATGAGTTGAGAGAGGAAGGAGGCGAGAAAAGCTGGTTGACATCACTTGGACCGACGGCACCACTCGTGGTGGCACCGCGGTTGCGAACTCGGACTCGACCGTGACCAATGCTCTGGACCTTGTTGTCACGGAGATAGTGTTCCAAACGGTGCTGTACTTCTGCGTCGGCGGGATCCTTGTCCCCATAGACGTCGCTGGAGAATACATCGTCAGAATCTCTAGGAGTCCTCTCCACCAAGTGGGTGTTGCGCCGCGCACGGCGACCGGGCACATGCATTGTCCGGGCCGGGGGAGCGAGGTCGTGGACCTGGCGGTTCGAGCCTCCGGGTCCCCAGGTATTGTAAACAAACGGAGATCCCAAGCGCGGGATGTCGTGAGCGGACCCACCGTTAAAGTATTGGTTCGAGGGCGGCGGCATGAGGTTGTCAGATGCGCCTTGCACCGGGTTGCCAAACCATTCCGTCTTCTTGGGCACTTCGGGCAAGGGAGCCTCCGCGAGCTGTGCCAATGGAGTAGGGTCATAGGTGGAAATAAGAGAGACACCGAGGTCACGAGTGCCGTAAGCCGCAGTGCTGTTGCCGGCGAAATCACGGACGTGCGCCTGTGTGTTTGCGCCGAGCATGTCTGCGACAGGCTCTGGGCTGCGAGACTGCATCATGCGCTGATAGTGGGGCATAATGCAGAACTTGCGACGACACAGCAGCTTCAGTCGTCGACGCGTCTTCGCATCGGACTTGGGCCATGCAGACTGGGTAGCATCCTCCACTGCTTTGGGGGTAGAGCTACCGCTGCGGTCGGCGGAGCGCATGGGGTAAGACTCGGTGATGCGATGTCTCTTCTCCCAGGTCTTCTTGGCACGGCGCGAGACTCGAGACGTAACTCCCAGCGGTGGGATACTGCCCGGAGTCATCTTGAAAGGTGTCATAATCGGGTCCTGCAGGTATATCTGGTACGTGTTCCACAGGTGGTTGTCCATCTCGCGAGTCCACGACTTGTCCTTTGTCTGCGAGCGCATCATCCTGTGTTTCTTAGGCAGGGTGGGTGAGCTCATCTCGGGCTCTTTGGGAAACTCCAGAGGGAAATACGAGTCGAAGTCGCTCTCAGCACTTGTACAGCTTCCTCCTACCGACGGTCGCGACGCAAAAGTCTCGATTGACTCAACAGACGAGTCGGAATTGTTCGAACAGGCGGAACTAGGGCGTGGGATGTTGTGCGCGGACGGCGATTGATCCCACGATGGCCACTGGTTTTCTGTGCCGCAGGCGTCATATTCCGCGCCAGTAATCTGCGCCGGGGGTGTCTTGAAAGCCATGCGCTGACGCGGAGGTGCAAGGAAGCGAACATCATTCACAGGCTCATCGGAGAAGGTCGTCTCCGGTGCAATACCCTGCTGGTTCACTTCGATAGAGGGCAGCGCAACGTCCTGGCTATCCTGGAACCGGAAGAGATCCAGGTCCATCCGCGCGCAAACATCGGTCCCCGAGCGAACGCGGACTCGGGGCAGGCGGCAACTGGAGAACGAGTGGCGCGGGGGTGGAGGAACGTCGATCGAGGCGGACGGCCGTTCGGGGGTCCTGGGCTCGTCGGCGCTGAGAGACGGAAAAGTGAAGTTCTTGGGGAGGGTACGCGAGAGCTGACGTTGAGCCATGGTGATGAACTCGCGGCCTTGCGCTCGCAAAGTTGAAGGTTTGGTCAAGCAATGCGATACTGTGAGAGATATCGGCAGATGGTTGACCCCGGGGGGAGGATGTGGTCGAGTCGATTTGGCCGCAGCTTTTCAAGTCAAGCGTGTAGGTCGTGGAATTGGTCGTGAATCGTGAGTTAAGAAAAGAAATGGAACGAGAGCAAAGAGGACGGTGAAGGAAACAGCGGTTGCGTGTGATCAGAGTACACGGAATGCGCGAACAGAGTGACAATCGGGATAGTATCACTAGATCACATCGGCTCCACCCGGCTAAGAGGGAATGGAGAAAGTCGTCATCACTGTGAAGAAACACAAAAGAAAAGAAAATACGACTGCGAGTTACACTCGCAGGAGTAGGAGGGGAGGGAGGAGAGGGGTGAGAAGGGAAAGTAAGGAAGAGAGGTGAAGAAAGAGAGAGAGAAGAGAAGATTGGGCGTCGAGTGAGGCGTCGGGGGGTCACTGGTACCTAGGACACGGGGGTGTGTGCGGGCGCCAGCGGTGTACCTTGGACTTGTGCTGCGGTTTGTACTTGGTGACCAAGTAAAAAGTGGACACTGAGGATTGCGCTACTCACAAACTAAAAGTCCTCTGGGTTTTGTTTCTACACGTTCAACACGTTGGAATGTATGTTGTTATTGTTTAGATTTTCCTCGAATCTTTCCCAGAGTGCCTGCAGGTTGGACCTTACTTGATGCATGCGGGCATATAGAACAGATGGGGAACGAGTACGAAGTACTCTGTACTCTGTACTCTGTACCCAGGGAACTGACCAAGCGAGGCTATGTGGGTAACGGGAGGCTGGGAAGAGACCCAGTATTGGAGCCCTGACCACGATGGGCTCCATCAGAGCTCTTGATCGTGGGCTCGGTTAGCCCCTAAGTCATAAAGTGAAGTCCCAAGTCAACCGCTGCAAGGGCTGATCCTCCCGAGATGTGAGATGGGGTGATGACCTTTGCATACGCGATTCATGTGGTAGGTTCGAGATTTTCTTCTATTTACATAAAGTACAAAAACTGTAGCTCTATAGAGATACAGGGATATACAGCTTGTTCTTTATCCTCTCCATGGCAAAGTCCTCTACAGATCGAGAAACCCCCAATTTTACTCATTGTGCGGTGTGGCTGGACCCAGCTCGGCCACCCCTCATCGTCATTCGCGAATGCCGCGATGTGAAAAGCAATTCTACCGTTTTGGGGAAGGTTTGACTCCACCGACGCGTCGAGTCGCGTCGAGTCGCGTGAATCATGTGCGTATTTTTACACTGCATTTACACATGAGCTACCCTCACGTGGCCTCTCTCTATACTTTACCTTGGCGGTCATGGGTTTTAATTACGAAGCTCGAGTCACATAGGCTTGTGCAAACCTGAAACATTGGCCCAGTGCTCTGCCGCAGTGGAACGTATCCACCACATACGGAGTAGGGTCGATCTCACTCTATGAACTAAATACCCAATAGCTACTCGAAATGAACTCGTTAAAGATAAAATGTTCTGATATTTCACCATCCTGATAAGGTACATTTTTGCACCCTCAATCCGAGTACACAAAATTGCAAATATCCAATATCCAATGTACCGGAACTGAGGCAAAAACAAGGAGAAAAGCTTGAGCGCAGACCACCCCGGGAACGCACGGCCGATCACCTCCGCCATGACGCCTCACTCTCCAAGCGCAGCCAGGTCAACCTCCGGCACGCGAGACCGGACCAGCAGCTCGATCGTCGGGTCGGTAATGGACTCGGTGCCGTTTTCAAGATTCCTGGGCCGCCCGCAGTCCTCCTTGAACTTCCAGTCGTACTTGAGCAGCAGATGAATGAGCAGAATCTTTGACTCCGTCGCCGCGAAGAATCGGCCCGGGCACGCGTGCACGCCGTGGCCGAACCCGAAGCTTTCGCGCGTCGTTGTGACCAGCTGGAACCGCTGCTCGTTGCCGGGCTCTTGGCGCTTCTTGTAGAAGCGATAGCCGTCGTAGGTGCGCGCGTTCGGATAGATGGATTCGTCTTCGTTGATGTGCGCTGATACGGCGATGATCGCGCCCTTGGGAATCACTGTACCGTCGGATAGTGGGATTTCTTCTAGTGCGAATCGATTCATGGAGGCTGATCGTGAGTGTGGAGGAAGCTGACACTAACGGACGATGTACTTACTGGTGCCCACGGGGTGGATTCGTTGTGACTCCTTCATCACGCTATCCATCAACTTCAACTTGAGCAGGCTGGTCTTCTTGAAGACCCCATCCTCAGCAGCGACGGCGCCGATCTCATCGCGCAGTGGCTGCACGTACTCCGGGTACGCCGCCAAATCATACATGACGTTGGTTAGCAAGTTCGAAGTGGTATGAATGGCCGCCAAGGACAATGAAACCTGGCACCTGGACAGGTCCAAAGGCTGGTTGTATGCCGTCGACAGCTCCTCGAACCAGTCGAGAGCATCATCACGAATGCGAGGCGGGTCCTCCTGTGGTAACTTGCCGGCGCGGATCATCTCGCGCTTTTTGATCTCTCGGTCGATGAGGGAACGCGCAACGGTCAAATGCTTCCGCAGCTTCTGCGTGGCCGGTAGGAACCAGTGCACGAGCGGACGCATGATGGATGGCCACTGGCGCAGCTCGCGGAAAGCTACGAAGGCGTCAATGGTGTAGTTGACCGAGACTTCGATCCAGTGCTGGTCACGGCAGATCTTCTCTCCCATGAAGACCAATGTCGACATCCGTGCCACAATATACGGGACCTTGTGGGAGAAGTTATATGCCTTCCATTCTGGCATGGGTCAGTTTAGGGTCCTGTCAATGAGTTTGGTCGCATACCATTCGAAGGAGGGAAGCTATCTTTGACTACCAAGGCCGTCTCCCTGGACAGTGGGATTATCAGAGAGCCTGGTACACATTAGAGTTGCCCACCACTTGGAGACAGGAGTGGCATACCGAGCGCCTGGGTCAATTTGATCCGGACCGTGTCGATGAGGACTTTACCACGGGCCAGCGCGTGAAACGGTTCAAAGCCGGGAATGCGATCGTCGAAGAAGTTCTGATAAGATCAGTCCAGCCCCAAGCAGGAGGATACGGCCAACCTTTCGCGTCGCACCGTCAAAAGTGAGGTGCGGGTGGCTTTTGATCTCATCGATGTACTTGGGGTGAAGAACAATCAATGGTCTCGTCATGCCCATCACCTGGAACACATTGGCACCCTGTCATTTATCTTTTTATCAGCATTTGTTGCTCAGATCGCACTCTTCCCTCATTTCCCTACTTTTGCGAACCCCTCGGCAATCAATGACCGTGCGGAAGTGGTAAAGCGAGATTTGGCTTTTTGGTTGCTGAGGTCCCACCAACTCTTGCCTACCAAGGGCACGCGTCTGTGAGGGATCTCGTCGGAAATATCCTCCCAGAAGCTGGAGACGAAGACGAGCACCAGGGCGACGCAGACGCCCTGCACCAAATAAGGGGTGTCGAACAGCTCGATCAGAATGGCCATGCTAGAGAAGTGAAAAGTGAGCAAGCTGTCAAATAAAAAGTTCTGAAAGACGCAAAGTCAAGAGGTATAAGACGTGAGGCAGACAACTCCTTTTGTAGATTACTCGTGTGTAACCCAGTCAATGCGGAGATATTCCCCACGGATGCTAGACATTCTGTCTAAAGAAACGGTCAGGGAGCCCGGATCTGCGGGTTCCGAGTCTTGTTCGATATTTCTATATTGTACCACTAAGCACTATGCTAGTGGAGCATAAGAATGAGAGGACGGATCCTAGGCAGATCGCCCGAATAGGTATTTCGAGGATTGCATCTCCAACCGACTGGGATACATTTCCTTCCTTTTTCTCCAGGTCTTGCAGTCGGGAAGCTTGGAATGAAATCGACAGGTGATCAAGTTTGGTGTCACGCATGACTCGAGGTGAAATGATGGTCTGCATCCAGAGTGATCTGGCCATAGAGAGATGGAACAATCCAGCCATGCATACATGTATGAAGCATAAAATCCAAATGCATAACTATTCAAGTGAAGAGACATTCAGAAAGAGAGCTATCCCATACTCTCTTCAACCACGAATCATACGCTTCCAAAAGATACGAGGCCATGGATCCTGCAGCGCCAAGACCCCGCATTCAATCATCTCGATTTCTCCGCACGAAGACAACTCGCCTCCTTCAATATACATCTTCTAATCCCATAATCAGCACTACTCAATATCCATCAATATGGGAGACTATGGCCCTGTGGCACCCACACTACACTCCGCTCCGGACAGTCCAGTCCATCCACAGCCTGCGCCAAGAGAGATCTCAGTATTGATAACAGGGTTTGGTGTAAGTGAAGATAGCCTCGCACTTGAGCCCGAACCCGAATCCGAATCTAACTGACCCCGTGTAACCAGCCCTTTAGGACAAACCTCGTCAATGCCTCCTATTTGATCGCCTCTTCCCTCCCGTCCTCTTTCTCCTTCCCTTCTCCCAAGGGTGATCATGACCGCCGCGTATCCCTTCATGTGCACCCCACCCCGATCCCCGTCGCTTATGCGACCGTTCGGGAAGCTCTCCCGGCTATTTTGAAGGACTACGCCGCGGCACATGGCCATAGACCGGATATCGTGCTCCATATCGGTATGGCGTCGAACAGGCCTTACTACTCGGTGGAGTCCACGGCGCATCGCGATGACTATAATCTCACCGATATTGACGGCCGCATCGGATTTGAGGACGGCGAGAAGCGCTGGAAGGAGTTGGGCTTGCCGCCTACCCTGACACCTGGCCCCAAGGCCGAAGGTAAGGAGGGCCCTTACCCGCCGAACGACCATTTCTTGGAGACGTGGAGGTCGCTGGCTCCAGCGGAGGCGGATCTCCGCATCTCCGATGACCCTGGTCATTATCTCTGTGACTTTATTTTCTATACCAGCTTGTCTCTGGCTTTGATGGAAGGTCGGGACCGAAACGTAGTGTTCCTTCATGTTCCTGCTGCTTCGGCGGATGCTGATATTGACCTGGGACGGAATATTGCTTTGGCTTTGATCAAGACTTTGGTGACCTGTTGGATGGATGAGAAGAATTCTGCATGATCGATCTAGAATGTGTGTTTGGAGCTCCCGTGTTCGGATGATTGTTCGGTTTCTTATGCATCCAATGGTGCAGTTTGTGGCATTTTCTTTCTCCTTCGCATATCTGGTATTTTATCTCGAATCTCTGATTTTGATATCCCTCAATATGAGTTTTGATAATAATATAACCTGCTTCGATGTATAGCATCAGCGTGTCTCACCCACAGTTGTGCACATAATGACTCATAGAATATAGAGCAACGCAACTTTCCAATAATATACTCTCCGAATAATGTCCGTGTATGACAGACATCAAAGCCCCAAATTCAGCAACTACATCAAGGTACCTCGGGCCTTCCCAGCTTCCCGGCAAAACGCGCTTATCAATCCCGGCTACATCCCGGTGGAACTAACTAGTTAACTAACTAGAACTTTGTTCCTAGATAGAAAATCCATTTAATTCTTCCCAATTACCCACCACCTCAACAATGCTCGAGACAAACACCGTTTCACTTCTAGTACTAGGACTCCTAGTCCTCCTGCCAATCCTCCTAATTCCCCAACTCAAAGGCTGGACCCGTAAATCCCAATCCACAATCATCCCACGCCTACGCCTATGGCGCCAGCCCCGACAATCCAGCGAAATCATCTCGCTACGCATGTACCCCATTAAATCCTGCCGCGGCTTCAAGGTTCAGAAAACTGCCCTCCAAGAACACGGTCTCGACCTCGATCGCCGCTGGATGCTCGTCGACGCCGCCACAAATGAGTTCTTGACCATCCGCCAAATCCCAGACATGACGCGCATCGGCACGGGGTTGAGTGACGATGGCCAGGATCTGCTGATCACTATCCCGGAAGCTGATAATCAGCGAACCGTTCGCGTGCCATGTCATCCATCGCCGGCCTGGTTGGCTGCTAACACCACCTTGGCACCCGTTAAGATCTGGGATAATCATACAGATGGGTATATCTACAGCGACGAGATCAATGCCCCTTTCTCTGCATTCCTGGGCATGAAGGTCGCGCTGGTTTACAAGGGTCCTACAGCCCGTGTGCTAAAAGGGAATGGCGCGCCTAACCTCCTAGGCCGTGTCCAGACAACTGGATTTCCCGATGTTTTTCCCATTCTCATTGCCTCGGAAGCATCGCTGTCTGAGCTGAATACTCGTCTTTGTCAGAAGGGTGAAGACCCCATTACTGTCGAGCGATTCCGGCCTAATATCGTTATCAGGGGTGAGAGGCCCTGGATGGAGGACTCGTGGAAAACTGTGCGGATTAGTGCAGAGAATAAAGCGCCACTGGTTCTGGATATTGTGGCGAGGTGTGCAAGGTGTCAAGTGCCGAATGTGGATCCGGATACGGCGGCTAAGCATAAGAAACAGCCGTGGGATACGCTGGTTTCGTATCGGAGGGTTGATGAGGGGATTAAGTGGAAGCCTTGTTTTGGGATGTTGAGTGCGCCGAGGAGTGAGGGAATTCTGGAGATTGGGATGCGGTTGGAGGTTTTGGAGGAGACTAGTGAACATCGGTATATTACTGGGTTTTGAGTGGGAGATTCTTATATTCTTATATAGCCCTGGAATGGATCCGCAGCCCGGCTTGAAGCTTGCCTTACATTTCTAGATTTGATTCCAAAAAAAATGTCTACTGACTGGCCTAGTCGATTCAGTCTTTTAACGGCAATGCATCAGAATGTTTCGCGTTATCCCAGGACCTCGTGCCCACTGAACGAACGTCCTCGTTTCCCCCGGAGTGAACAACTTGAACAACCTCCTTAGCAGAGCCACGGTTACCCTCTGGGCCCGAGATGCAGGGCGCTCGCTAGACATATTGCATATTCGATCGAGGAATACGCAACTACCCAGGCCAGGTTAGGCTCTTCCACTTTCTAATCACTTTATTTCTGTTCATGTCGCAGGCTGATCCAGTAGATAAGGACGGGTAAAGGCCCCGGCAGGACGTAGGAGGAATGAGCTCGGAAGACCTGGTCCAACACCGAGTGATGAGAAAACCTGAGTATGTCTCTCGATACTTAGTCAAATTTGCCTGCTCAAGTATCTTAGTGTAAATCACTACCTACTCTGTGCTGACAAGGGAGATGTATGTGTACGTATTCTGGTCAAAGCCACCAGCACCATCGCCATCATTGCCCTGCGAGCCCATGGCCAACCACAAATCCCAACGTCTCTGCAGATATCCTTCTAGCAAGGGAATAAAAAGAACTGGGCCATCCAGACCACCTCTTTCCCACAGTATTTGGCCCTGTCCTCGGTGTCCGATGGTAGCGAAGGCGACGGATTCCTGTCATCGGATTCAGCATCTCGTCTCTCTGAGATGTATCAGCAGATACTCAGCAGGGTAGCTTGTAATAGCACACCAGGTGCAACCTCACCGTCTCCTGCTCTTCCAGCCAATGTAATCTTAGAACCAACCTTAGGCCTGTATCAGTGTCATGCACGCTAGCCATGTCTGTGTGAGACTCACCTCCCATAGCTGCTAGAGCCATTCCATCGATAGACTCATCAACTGAGCAGATTCTTCACAAGGAGTGGGCAAGCTTGTCGGTGGATGCGCTTGAGAGAGCCTCGTATGCTGCACGACGTATCTGCTTGGCATCCAGGTCACTGCAGCCTCTGGTCTCGGAGCTATTGCGAGCAGGTACACCTACAGTCAGTCGTCATCTAGCATGGCGACGTTACATTACGCTACACTACGAGGAAGAGTGCGAGTAGGAGAACTAATACTACGACTACGCTACGCTACGAGGGAAGAGTGAGAGTAGAACAACTGAACAACTAAGTACGACTACGCTACACTACAAGTGGGCGGCCAGCATGCTTCTTGTTTACATCTTCAACCCTTGGGATACCTTCTTAGCCCGCTCAACATCAGGGCGGACTATCAAAGGTACCTTCAGGGCCGAAGCTTGGGGTGAGGTGAAGCATGGGCAAGTATGGGTATGTGAGAGGGTCGACGGCGAGGATGAGGTGAAGTGACGGAGGGGACTGTGGAATGTGGGAAAGGGAAGGGAAGTTTCCTTAGGGATTTTATACCGATAACAGCCCTTCGAAGAAGGAGAAGAAGAAGAGAGGGAAAGAAGGGTGAAGCAGGAGATATTTATACCCTTGTGGGAGAGGGGAATCTCGCTTGCCTCTAGCCTCAACATGTGACGCTGATTCCTGGAAACTTCCGTTAAGTTTTCTGGAGATTTCCATTGATTGAGATATGACTTGACTTTTTAAAATAACTTGATTCTTTGGTATAGAGTGTTTTGGTGGATAGATACTATGTACATACATGATCTCCTCTAGTTCTTCAACTGCTTGCTTGCCGAGACACACCAGTTATTCCATTCTGTAAAGAAGGACGGTTGCACATGGCACTTCGTACTGCGTAGCTGTTCCTTTCTGGTTGCAGCGTACACATCCACCACGTCTGCGATGGCGGCCTTGTCGTGCGCTACAAGTACCTTGACTACGAGCAGCGACGCCTGGCTGGCGGCAGTTGCATGCGCAGGAGGTCCGCTGTGGCTCGCTTCTTTGTGGATGGCGCGGAGGAGCTCCCAGATGGGCTCGGCTTCGCCATCAATCTTGGGCACGGCATTTCCCTTGCACAACTTAGTGTACTCGCGCAGCACACTGTTGGCCTTGCCGGCGATCTGCTTCACGGAGGAGCGACGCGCGAGTCGGAGTAAGGGTAGGAGGAGGTCCAGGGCGAGCAGACGGGTGTGGCATTTCTTCACGAAGATCTCAATCAGGTCCAGCACGCGGTTCTTGAAGTTGACCATGTTCTCGCGAGCGTCTTTCTTGTCTTTCACTTGGGAGGCAGCTTGCTTGCGGGCTCGGAAGACGTTGGCTAGTTGGGCGTCGACCTGTTCCATCTCGTCGTCGTTCATGTCGGCGTCGGAATCGGACTCGGCGGCGTCGAGGTCTTGGTCTGCGCGGTGGGTGCCCAGAGCAGCGGCCAGTTTGGCTTCGAAGGCGGCGGTTTCGGCGGCGTCTTCCTCCTCCTCCTCCTCCTCCTCTTCATGATCTTCATCATCGGAGTCGGAGTCTCCGGAGGCATCGCCTGCCTCGACGACCTCGACGTCACTGTCTTCTCCATCGACATCGACCATCTCTTCATCTTCGTCGTTGTCACCCTCGTCATCTTCTTCGACATCATCATCTTCACCCTGGTCGAACATCTCTTGCTGGCCGGCCAAGCTCTCCTTGGCTTCTAGAATCTAAACAACAGTCAGAGAAAATCATACGGTCTGGGAAATCGCAAATACATACCGAGATCAATGACTCCAAGCCATTCTCAGTAACCTGGTCCGCAAAGGCACCAAACACCTGCTCGCTCATGCGACGGAAAAGCTGCGACTGCTTCGACGCAAAGGACAACAAGATTTCGACCAGCGCATCCGAGGCATCAGACGTATCCTTTTTCTTCGAGCTCTCATCACCCAAGAACTTGGTGTAGCAGAATTCCAACTCATCCAGCATCGACACGGCATCGGCGTCACCGCTGTACACTTGCAGCACGGTCATGGAGTAGAGCAGCTTGAAAGCGGCAATACTAGAAGTCTCGCCCTTCTTCTCCTTGCTAGAGAGCTTCTTCAGCGCTTTGAAAGCGGTCTTCACGGAGTCCTTCAGCTTATCATCCATGCTGATGATGAACTTGCCATACTCTCCGGACTTGGCTCCATCGCGGATCTGGCGCACAACGGCGTAGGGGATGGTCGTGGCATACTTCTGCGATGCGAGGAGACTGTTCAGAGACGAGTTGATCCGGTTTCGTAAGAGTTCCTGCGTCGCTTCGGTAAAGGCTGGTTCGGGGACAGACTCGCGGGCGCCATCACCCTTGAAATATGCGAAGCGTACAAAGGTGGACAGGATATGCTCGAGTACTGACTGGTAGTCATCCTCAGGGTCCTTATCACCGGTAGAAGCCTTTGAGCGCACAATTGAAAGAAGAAGGTGGGCAACGAATTGACGGTTGGATGAGGCGCCCTTCTCGTCGGTTGTGCCAGGGCGGCTGAGAAGTTGCTCAAGCATGGGAACAATCTCCTGCAGGGCTTCGAGGTTGGCCTCGGTCACAATCTTCTCGACAGTCTTTGTCTTAGTAGCCTGGTCGAAGTTGATCGTTCCACTGGTTTTGATCAGCCCACGCACGGCTGCAGCTGCGAAGCTGGGCTCCTTGGACACACGGGCAGGAATTGCCTTGGAGGCCTTGACGGCCATCCGGTGGAGGTAGCGGTCCTCAACGGCGAGCTGGTTCATCAAGCACCGGACCAGGTTTTTGGTGAATAGGTGAGATGCCTGCTGCGGCGAGCCGTCGTTCAGAATCTTATTGAATAGAAGGAATCCCCAATACTTGCGCTCTTCCGATGAGGCGGAGGCAAACAGCCCATTGTCTACGACTTCGAGCCAGAAATCAGCGAAGCTTAAGCGGGCAGACTTCGACTTGGAGCTTCCGTCGCTGGTCCGCGACAGAACCGCATCCCAGGCAAAGTGGAGCTTAGAGTTCCACACTCCAGAAGACTTGGCCATGTTCTCGCCCTCGCCCTGCTCGGAAGAAGACTCCTTCATAATCCTGGATAGACCGCTGCGCTCCTTTGGATCCAGCGGATCATCGTGCTTCCAGATCTTGGGGGGGAAGTTGGCCTTGGGGAACATGTCCTTGGCAGCCAGCCAGATCGCAACACCCTCTGGGGTCGAGGCCAGGTTAAATGAGCACAGACGATCCATAGCAGCCTCCACGAACTTGGCATCCATCTTGCGCGAAGATAGATCGTAAACACAGCGATAGATAATCCATCCGCATTCCTCGCGAAGCCAGGGCTTCTTCTGGGCGAGTTCGAAGATCAGATCAAGGACCTTGGTCCAGTATGTGAACGGTACGAAAGATTGGAAAAGGACGGCAGATTTGATAATCGCTTCAGCGCCGAAGAGACGGCCGAAATGGTGGTCGCGTTGTTCCTGTTCGCAAAGTCAATTAGCATGACCACTTCGGACTCCCTCTTGGCTGTTTAGACGTACCTGTCCAGACTCGCCACCGGTGGCATTAGTCTGCGTCTCCCAAAGCTTAAGCGCATCCTCAAGGCTAAGCTGCGACTCCTCGCGCTTCACCGAAAATATCTGCGTCAGGACTTCCGTCAAGGCAATCGAGAACCCAATGCGCGCAGCCTTACGAGGACTGCAAAGACCGCGGAACAGTCGCTGCAGCGCCTTTCTGATTTGGTCATCTGTGGGGTTGTTGTCGGGAGTGAACTGAGACACCAGGCCCTGTGCAGCCTTCAGGCGAATCTCGTCCTTTTCGCTGGCGAGGTCCTCATAGATCTCGACGAGCTTCGTGTCGACGTTGTAGAGCTCGCGGCGCCGCTTGAAGCCCATTTTGTAGGTGGTTGTGATAGCCAATTGGCTTGCAATTTGGCGATCAAAGGGGGTTGGCCTCGGAATTGAAGCTGGTCGAGCGGATGCTCCTGGCCGTTGAACACTGCTGGCCGAGGCGCAGAAAATTCGGACGGTGGTTGCTATTTTGGGTTTAGCGCGTAGCGATAACGATAAGGATGATTAGTCAGACCGGGTTGATGCGGTCGTTTAACTCTATTGCGGGGAGAATTGTACGAATTACTGATGTCGAGTACCTGAATATGGATGCTAGATGCTAATTGATGAGTGTGTTTGGGTTTTCAAGCTGGTTGTGGTGCGATTGGAAGTGAATTTGCTCCGATAGATCGGAGATATATACCTACCTACCTCAGCTTGAGTTCTTCAATCCTCGAGATCATTGAATGTGCTGACCATAATATTTCAATTTATACTGCAAGCTACAACAGCACATCTGCAGTTCCAATTTGACATTTTGAAAATATTCATTCTACACTGGGTTAACTGCTCATTTGCTCCAGAGACTGCCTACGTGACTGTTGTCCGGTCAACGTTACCTGCCCAAGTGCCTTAAGCAACGCAAAACCAAGACAATACCCAGATCAATTATACAATGAGTCTGGCCAGACAGAAAGAATCAAAAAATTCGAGTATTGACATATCCCAAGACCTATATCCTCAGCTGAAGCAAATACGACAAGATGATCTGTAGGCCGTAGCTCAAGTATCTCAAAACTTGACAGGTTCCAAGGTTTCCCTGACGACATTCAGGGGAAGCCTGGAAGCCAACCCACCATAATAGCCCACACCCAAAGATTGTCATTCGGAAACAAGCATAGCAAGCACCATCAAACACGGCTCGGATCCATAGCTGCCTCTTCCCGATTCCCTGTCAATGTTGTCAGGGTACCCGCACAAGCTATCCATTGGCGTCTCATTGTCCGGTGCCGGCCAAAAATACACTTGAAATCTGATGCATTGCAAGCGAAAACAAGTTACTCTCAAGGCAAAAAGGCAGAATTGCAGATCAGCGGATTCGTGGCAAATAGATTCGCACGACACAGCTTCGGTCGATACATACACTGTGCTTCGAATAAACTCCGCGGAGCGTGGCGACCCTAAGGGCAGGACGGCGAATATATCAGTTTCCATACCATGCTGTCCAGACCCCAAATTGATTATCGTGGGTCTCCTGTAACTCTATCCTGCAGCAATGTGGCAGTTGACATGTAGAGTTGCACGGAGAGGAGGTCTACGTGGGCTCGCCCTGCATTTACCATGCGTCTATGATCTGACAGCTACCGCGGCGCCTGCATGCTGAAGTACTTAGGGCTGTCGGCTATGCCGGGTGGGTGGATTGGGTAGGTGGGCATGAAGATCAGTGTTCGTATGTTCATGTTGTGCTACGCGATGAAGCTAAGGCCGTTACAGATCAATTGCGGAAGACGCAGCGGCTACTGTGATCTATCGCGGAAGAGCTGTAGGATATTTGGGGGCCACAGTCAGGGCTGTGCGTAGGGTGGAGTTGCCTTTGCTGGATGGGGTGTAGACTGCTCACTAGACAGGCGATAGCATCATGGCTTTAGGGGGCTTTGGGCTGCTAAATAAGTAGTTAACTAGTCTCGGCTGCTGACAGACACGTAACTGAGGGGACGTGGGCTTCACGACCGGGGCATTCAATAGTGCCGCAGATCGGGGATATCCGGTGGTCGGGCAAAGTAGGTATAGGCGACAAATTGAGGGTGAAGAGACAAGGATGGGCGGCCTAGATGTGAGTATGGGTATTTCAAGTATTGACGATGTATTCAAATACAGCCCCAGGAATAATCGATGCAAATCAAGATCTGGATGTATGTCTTGTTTTGGCTGATGTCACTGACACGGGACAGTCACGGGATTCCGCATGGTGTTCGCGTTTTCCGAGAGTTTGGTTTGTTTATCGAAACGCGCCCGACACTTGACATCACCCATGAGAGTCAACACGGTCTGGACACGGGGTGTGATAAACCCCGCAGCTACAACAGGCCATATCGGCTATAGGAAGCTTGCGACTGGTCCGTCGCACATGGCACTGTGACGCAGTCGACGGATCACATCATCCTAATTCCACCCTGACCCCACCAGAGCACTGCGTGGCGCAGCGGAGACGCAGAGATCGGACAAGGCCGACCACACCCCGGGCGAGATTGATGAAGATTCATTGTCAGCCCAGCAGGACGCAGCCGCCAACCCGCATGATTGGCACATCTGTGCTGCACGGCAGCTGTAGACAAGGCTATCTGAGGCCCGAGCAACATAAACAAAGGACAATCTAGCGACCGGTTCCGACACCATTGTAAACAATAGCGCCAATGCTTCAACGTCATGAACAGTCATAGCGTCCTTGTGTCCGTCTAGCACAAACTAATTTGCGAAGATCAGCTACAATCGGGGCAGGCCGCAAGTGACGTAGCATCACGGACACAGATCAAAATGGGGCCAGCGACTTTGACCAATTTTTCCGACATTTCCGACATCATGGGTGAGTGCGGAGTACACCGAGTACATACACCGCAACTGATACGGGGCTGCTCCAGGCCTGTGATAGAGCATGTCTGACTGCAGCTGCAAGCCGATGGGTGATGCGGGCCCATGAGCTGTCTGGACTGACAAGGTAGAATCAACCGGTGTTTCATTCCGATCTCCAAGAATAGCAAGTCGTGGGGTGCAGCAGCTTGGAGGCTATCCTGTGCCCACTGTAACTGGACAGATTATCGCGGACTCCATCCACTAGGAGTTTCAGGTCCATCGCAGAGCCGCGTTGATATCATGGTGGCAAACCCGCGTGGATTCTGCTCTTTTTCTTGTTTGTCTAGCGCATCCGATACACAGGGTCCGGATCATGAACGACGCTCATTGGAGTCGAGATCTGACGATCTCGGGGACGGGCGGTCGGTTCTAAGACGCGACACACCCAGTTCTTGGACATTATGAGTCGAGCAGTTAGTTCAGTGGCATGGTGCAGTCGTTGAAAGCTCGGTCCAATTGGTCCCTTAATCAGATATTCAGCAGTAAGCTCCAGTATCATAGAATGCCCCGTTGCACTTCGCGACGGATGAAAAAGAATTGCGTTGACCACGCGACCAGAGCTTGCACGGAAGGTTTCAATAGAGGCTCTGAATAGGCACTTAATAGCTAAAACATGGACCTTGGGTACCAAGGGGCCCAAGGGATGCGCGACATTGAACGTTCCCCTCGCCGGACCCTTGATCTACCACACCCTGGCTCTCAGGAATGCGTGCGCAAGTAAGGGCATCATCATGAAGTATGAGATTCCACCTCCATTCCTTGCCGGATGCTACATATCTCGGGATGGTGGGGTACAGCACTGCTTAATCGCGTCCCAACTGGGTAATGATCTTGCCGCTATGAAGTCGCGGATTGCGATAGGGAGATCCCCATCGAGCTCCGCCAATGACTGCCTCGGTACGTCGATTCCGGGGAATTGTACCGGGCCACAGATTTCGTTAGGCTTATTCCCCTCCTCGGTTTGTTCGCCTAATGATCGCTTATCAGGGACATGATCGGCCGAGAGTTGCAATGCGCCATTCATAAGTCGGGATCTCACAATCTGCAGGGCCCAACCCGGTAAAGGCCCTCAAGATGCAATAAACCGAGAGAGGGTTAAAGGTAGGTTTGACGTTGGAAGGTCTTTATTGCAGAATAATTCATTCCGGGGATCCAAGTCATGCATGTCCTTGCATGATGCATCACTTGCATCTTGAAGCTTGTGAAGCTCGTTTGTGCTCGTTTTGGTTTTGCCGAGCTCAATTTTTACCGAAAGTGTGAAAAGAGTGGAGTTCCGGCCTTTTAGACTCGATCTCGCTCGGTTTCAGCTGAACTGTGTACACACACACGGCTGAGAGGAAAAAACTCTTTTATGGTGGATACGGAAGACCCATGGAAGATGCACGGAAAGTTCGTTTTGGTACCTGAGAAACGTAACTACTCCGAACTCCGTACTACAGTAAAAATATGAAAAGTGTCAAAACGCCGTGAATCCATGGTACGGCATAGAGTAATATGGATCTCCTCGCTTTTGATCTTCATAGAGTCCTTGAATCTTTGAGTCCTTGAGTCCTTAGTATTTAGTCAAAGGCCAGGGATGAAGAACAGCTATCATCCAGACACATGGTCGCCAAGGATCACAGGTTCGGGAAAAGAATTGAAAAGAATTAAAAAAGGGTAACAAAGTGGTCTCTGATAGGTGAACAGTTGCTGAGCAGCCAGTAGTCTGGACGATGGGCGGCAAGGGAGCCGGGGCAACCAGACTGGGGCCAAACCCGTTGGAACCATTTCCACACGGTGCACCCCCTTTGGAGAAAAGGTAAATCTATACTATGAATGGACTAGAATAAAGCAGAAAAGGAAGAATTGAAAGGACTTGCATACCATAGGAGAGTAGCGATCGTACCTTAACGCCCTATGCACATGGGGTCCACTAGAGGTACGGAGTACGGAGAACTAAGAAACTAAGAGCTGAGAACTGCCTAGCGTATGTGAAATTACGAGTACCCGTTGTACATGCTGTACGTGCTGTACCTACTCAACTGCCTCAAAACGGTATCGTACCCTATCTGGAGATCCTCCCCACTTGCGTTGCCATTGCAACAGACCCATCCCTTCAGCTTCACGAGGTTTCTTTCTTCAGTCAGTCTTGTTCCACCTTTTCTTTTCATTCTTGACATCCGACTTTCGACATTTGACGTTCTTGAACCCCCCTCAGCTACCCTCAACTCAACCTCCTCCCTCCACCTTCATACTACAGGTTTCAGACCAACTTCCTGACCCTGTATCTCCCATCCTTTACCGTTGCCCACGAGCTGTGGCTCCTCTCAATTGCAGATACCGAGAGATTCGACTTCGACCGCCGGTATGGCTCTTTAGGGTGCCCCTTCATTCGGATACAAGACTCTCGCTGTGGATCGAGGGTTTGAGATCTGGGATTTCTCGGTCTGGGTAGCTGGGAATATTCGTCGTCGACGTCGAGATTTCAAGTCGGAGTGGATCGGATTGCATTGCCCAGGACAGTGCTTGGAACTACAGAAACTGCTGCCTCGGGACTGTACTTTCAGCTGGTGATTCCTTTGCAACCGTACTACGGTACTACGTCAGAATCTGGACCGGTGTGCAATTCGACGTCGGTGAGATATGGAACACTCATCTCCGCTGGCGGCCATGCAGCCGCCATCCGTGATGTTCGGCCATTGCTTTCGGCCAGAGCCTATCTCGTATCCATCATTGTCGGGGTTCGGCCCCAATAACTTCAATTTCAAGGACCTGTCCATGAAGAAGGCTGGCCCTGACTACTTTAATATGAATCCTTTGAGGTCTTCTTCTCCGACAACCAGCTTGGCTGCAGACTTGTCACAGAACTTTCACATTGATCAAAGGTTTGTGGTCCGTGCCGGACAAAGAGGCATTCAGAGCGCACTGACTCTATTCTTAGCCCACAGCTTGCTACTCCTCGTCGGTCTTTGTTCTCTTCAAGCATGCTTGCTCATGCCAATGGTCATGGTAGGAACTCGCATCCGGGAGTATGTTATAAAGGTGCCTCGCTGAGACTAGAATAGATGATGTGATGACCACTCCCCCATTGCCTTCGTCCTCGCCTGCCCCGGCCATGGACGTCATGGATATGTCTCCGCTGCCTCACAAGCCTGCCTTCGTTATGACGACGGAGTTTGAAGTACACTCGTCCTCTCCGTATGGCTCACCCATGGGATCTCCTCTGGAGTCGCCCATGCCGTCGGCCGGTCCCAGCCCTCTGGAAGCGTCCCCCATGGAGTCTCCTATTGCGCCGTCTGAGTAAGAGAATCGAGGAACCCCGTGTGTGCTTTGTCTAACAGTCCGTAGGAGACGTCGTCCTGGATTCCTTCGCCCTAGCCTGGCTAAGAGCAAGGCTGCATCTTTCCAGCTCGGAATGAAGCGACCTACTCCAGAGAGCAAAGCGCCTCCATTCCGGTTCAGCGCAGCAGGAAACAAGACCTCGCTGAGCACATCTACTTCTCTGGAGGACATGTTCGGAGATTCCCCTCCCCAAGAGAGATCCATCTCCCGTAACACTCCCTCGAGCAATCTGGCACCGCCGCGTCTGCGGCCTCCCTTCCACCACGCGCGTAGCAGTGGCTCGCCCGCTCCTAACTCCATTCGCAAGCCCTCTCACCCGCTGATGCGCCCACGCAAGCAGTGCCGTCGCTCATTGAGTATGTTTGAGCATCCGGCGGATGTGATCGCCGACAAAGAGGCCAAGGTATCTACAAATGCACCCCTTCAGTCCATCAGTGACATCGAAAGTTCGCCCGGTCTTCACCTTCCTCACTTCGTCCCCGAGGAAAAAGCGGACAACCTGCCTCGCATTGACAAGAACACATTCATTGAGCTTCTGGACGGGAAGTTCAATGACTGCTTCGACAACATCATGATTGTTGACTGCCGTTTCGAGTACGAGTACGAGGGCGGCCACATTAACGGCGCCCTTAATTTTAACGACAAGAACCAGCTTGCCGGTGAATTGTTTGGCTCAGTGAAGCCTCGCACCGCTCTGGTTTTGCACTGTGAATACTCCGCGCACCGCGCACCCATTATGGCGAAATTCATCCGCCACCACGACCGAGCCCTTAATGTCGATTGCTACCCGCACCTGTCATATCCCGACCTTTACATTCTGGATGGGGGTTACAGTTCCTTCTTCGCCGAGCACCGCTCTCTCTGCTACCCTCAAAACTACGTGGAGATGAGTGCCAAGGAGCACGAGTTCGCCTGTGAGCGTGGACTGGGCAAGGTCAAGCAGCGTTCCAAGTTGAACCGCGCTCAGACTTTCGCATTTGGCCAGCACTCTCCTCAGATGGAGGATAGCCCGACTGGGCGCTGCAGACTCGGCGAACGCACCCGTCTCCCTTCATCTCCCTTTGCTGAGAGCCCCGTGCCTCAACGGACGCCTGGCCGCCGAATGCTTTCCTACTGATCTCTTCTGATTTTCCTCCGGCGCCTGGTGCATACCAAATTCTGTGTCTTTTCCCCCTTGGAGCGAGGTGTTTTGCTGTGGCATTTTCTCATTTCCCTGGTGGCATTCTCCTTTTCTCCGTCCTATTCAATCTTCATCGGTGCTTGATATCGCGCAATGGTCGACTCTGCGAGATGGCCCTGGATTTGCTGCGCAGAGCGCGGATTCAGCCCGGATTCTCTTTTCAGCCTCTCTATCACCGACACGATATCCTGCATTCGATATCGTCCTTTCTTGTCTCCCTCTCGGGCTCTCTTTTTTCCGTCTTAGAGTCCCGCACGATTCAGCGACTTCCTTGATTCTCCACCCGAAACGATATCCGGCTCTTTGATTTCCTTTTCCTTGCATGGTCCTTCCCTTGCATCACCACATATGAGCTCTGCAACGACCCTTGGGCAACTCCTTTTCTCTCATGACAGCTCGAAAAAAGCGAGCAAATTTCCTATGTTTTCTCATGTCACCTTCACTCCGAACGCCGCCTGCCCACGGAGGCGTCCTGGCCATGGCGCCATTTTCTTTTCATCCAGCGACGCTCCCCAATCTCCCGCCACATTGGCGATTCCATTCTCTTCCACCTAATCCTCTTTCCACATTTACTGCCGTTTAATCCGCCTTCGCCTTTTCGATGTACAGATTTTCGATTGTTATTTTGCCAAAGGAATGCTCGCCATTCCTCCTCTGCCCAGACTGCATCTTCTGCTGTTGTTTTACCGACATCGCTGAGCGTTCTGGATAATTTGCAAAGGGGCCCTCCTGTATCTGATTGCATCCCCACTGAGAATATTGTCCCGGGATATGTGTCCCAGGGATCTGCGGCGGGATTCGGGCATATGATATGCATGAAGTGGCTGTGCAGCTGTACATAAAAGTGACTAATGCCTGGCAGCGACAGAAATATTTTATTCTGTGGGATTTTAATAGGTGTGGCTGGAAAGCCAGAGGCTGCAGATACGATTCCCTTTGTGAGAGCAGAATGAAACTCATTCTCAATTCAATCTTCCTGTAGATGTATACTATGTAAACTAGTTAGAAACGTCTAATGCGTAAGCTTCTCCCACAGAGTTAACTATCTGTGGCTCAGGCAGAAGCCAAAACAATTGCAAGCTCGGCAAACGGTGGAGGTCCATTAATGACGATTGGCGCATGCACGGCATTCGCGAGTATGCGGAGTCGCTGATAGGCGGAGTCGTGTGAAATTATGGGGTCGCTGTCAGTTCGATCTTCTCCGTGTTTCAATTCATTCTTTCCTTTTTCCTTTCTGCTGCGGTGCACTGCCCTGTCCCTCTTTTAAATCTATCTTGGGCACAGGCCTTGAGGACCGACTTGGAGTCCTTGAACTCTGCTGCCTGTCTCAGCCGAAACCCCCTCGAACAGTCGCCCATCTTTTGGACCCTTGTCCCTTTTCATTCATTGACTTGCGAATAGCCACGGGATATCACCAACAACCTTGTATTGCGCACTTCGCTGGTGTCTATCTTTGGAGCAGAGTCGGAGTCCATGCTGTGCTTATCGCACTCCGCCCCCACTCCATATCGCGAATACAGCTGATCGGGCGACTTTCCTGGACATGAGAATCGTTCTCTTCAGGGGGATTGACAGTCGAATGTTGTCTCGCTTCTAGCTGTCTGTCATTCACTCTCCAAAATGGGACCGACAAATATGCCCCTTTGGGCTCGCGATACCGCCAGTGACCTCGAGTCGGTCCCCTCCACGTTCTCTAGTTGGGATAAGTGCATGTCCAAGTCATACTGCAAGTGAGTCGAGTCGATGGGCACCTGTCGAATGCGCGGTGGACTAATTGAATCTTAGGTGGCCTGTGATCGTCGGTATCATCGTCGGCTCAGTGATTGTAATCGCCATCCTCGCCTGCATAATCAACTGCATTTGCTGCGGCTATCAATGCTGCAAAGGATGCTGCAGTTGCTGCTGTCCCTCCGGTAGGCGCAGAAATAAGCAGCCGAAACACTACGATGACCTCACCTACCACCTACCTCCACCTCCAGCGCCGAACCCAACCTATCAAGCACCGCCTGCCCCGCCAGTCTATCGCGGTGCAAACACCACAGCCGTTTTCGACAGTTCCTCCAAGTCTGGCGTAACCTCCATGGTGAATGAAGATTCGCTGCCGGCCATGCCTACTTGGGCCGGTGCCGTCGATAAGCGCGTCGAGGAACACACCCATGAAGACGTGGAGATGGAGCCATTGAACCCCCCGGACCGCAGGCAGGGTGCCGGTACGCCAGGACATCCTGGCACCGCTCTATCAGATTATCCTCCCGATCGTGGTACTCCTCTGGCTGGTTACAGAGGCTTTAATCCCACTGATCCTTACGCTCGCCGATCCCCTGGTCCTGCAGCTGCTTTGGCTGCTACCCAGGATCCCTACGGCCGTCGCTCACCTGGTGCCCCTCACGCACTCAACACATCTCCCATTGATCCGTACGGACGCCGCTCCCCAGGCCTAGCATCCCCAGCCGCAGCAGCCGTCGATCCCTACGACCGCCGCTCTCCCGGTTTAGCCAGCGCAATGGACCCTTACGGCCGCCGATCTCCAGGCCCAGCAGCCGCATACGCAGCTGGCCAAGACCCCTACGGCCGCCGCTCACCAGGTGCCCTCACCCCATCACCTGTTGACCCATACAACCGCCGCTCTCCCGGCCCAACATCCCCCGTCGGCGTACCAATGGCCTCCAGCCCCTACGAGCACCAACCCTACCAACAGCCCTATGACGACTACAATACTGGCGGTTACCATGCCCTAACCTCCCCCTCCCCCGTCGCAGCCTACAACACCCAAACGAACTACAGCCCCGTGCCAATGGCCCTGACCCCCAGCGCTGAACCTCGTTCCCAAACACCGGGCTTCACCCGCCAGCCTTCATTCGGATCTAGTCAATACCCGCCCACTTATACGTCTCAGCCCCCGTATAGAGGTACATCCCCTTCCATCCCCAACTCGCCGCCCCCGCCCTTCCAGTCCCAGGCCCCGTCTGAGTATACCCCTTACAATGGACATGCGCATGCCCCGCAAGAGCAGACTCATCAATATGGCGTTGCGATTTCCGAGCCTAGTCGCGATAGACCGCCCAGTCTGCTCGTGAGTGGGCGAAAGCCTGCCCCCAATACATTTAGGAACGTCTAATGGACGAGCCGAGGTGTTTTGTGTATGAATTTTTGCAATTTTTGTCTTATGTATCCAGCTCGAGGCTTGGGTTCATGATTTTGATACCATGGTTTTCATCTTCCATTCTAAATGCTCTTTGAGAGTCGGTTTTCTTTTTTCTCCGTTTGAGCTTGTTGGTAACGGCTCCGTATATGATTCTCATTTTTTTTTTTTCGCGTGTCCAGGATCTCCATGTCTTTCTTTCTCCATAGCGGGAGTGCATCTTGTACCTATGTACCATGGAATAACAATAATGGATCGGAAATCATTCTATCTCTATTCCTGAGATAGCTCATTATGGACATTTCATATCCCCTGCTATACACACAAAAGAGGAACCTCATTCCATCGAGAAATCATACTTTTTAAACGCCTCCTTAAATGCCTCTGCATCAGCCTCCTCTTCTTCAACCGCCTGCGTCGCATCCTTCCAATTCATTCGCTTATCCAACTCAAGCAGCTTGGCCATAACACGCCGTCCGAACTGCAGATCGAATCTGAAATCGGGCGTCAGTTCCAGCATGAGCGTCTTTTCTGATGCCTCTGCCTCTGCCTCTGCCTCTGATGTCTCGCCTTCAGTTGTTCCAGAGCTCCAAATCCACACACGGAAGAAATCGCCGGGCTCGTTGCTTCCATCTGCCGAGGCAGTGGTAGATGTAAACCGTGGGTAGGACAAGTTCTCGGCTTCGACTTTGAATGCGGCTTCGACGAGCCCGCCCCGGATTAGATCTGCGGGCACGGGTAGGAATTGCCAGTGTATATGGATGCCGCTACCGCGGCTGACTTCCCATGTCACGGCGCCTAGTTTACCGGAGGAGCGGTCTGTGATCATTTGGTGGAGAGAGGAGCGATAGCGCTGCATCTCGGTGTATGTGTTTGTGCGCATTTCCGGGTCGGAGATTGTGTTTATTGTTGGTGAGTGGCTCAATGGGATGATGAGCATGTGGCCTGGGAAACCCAGGTCTGGAAAGAAGTTGTTTGGTGGAAGTGGGCCTTTGGCGGTTGTTAGGTAGGCTTCGTTGCCGATGGAGGTGATGAGGTGCGTAGCGATGTTGGGGTTGGAGAGGCAGAAGAAACACTGGTCTGGGCCTGGTGGTGGAGCGCGCTGTTGTCGCTTGCGAGGCCGTTGGTGATCCTCGTCGGTGACGGAGAAGCGCTGGAAGGATTCGCGCTGAGGGGCTAGGCCTTTTCGCTTAACCTGGGACGCCGAGAGTGGTGATGCGGTTACGCCTGCTGCCACTGTGATTGGTGGTGCGGCTTTTGGGTCTATCGTGAATGCGTACATCGCTTTTTGCTTTGAGTCGAAGGCGGCTAGCGAGATGAAGCGGGTTAGGGGTTTGGCATCGGGGCTGTCCTCGGTTGGCATGTGGAAGAATGGCTCGCGCTCGTAGAAGAAGCCGTCTGAAGCGGAGAAGTGGTAGCGGGGCTTGAGAGTGGCGACGACGTCGGACACACATTGTACTTCGGACGGCAACAGGCTCTTGTCTTCGGGTAGAGCTACTTGAGAGCCGAAGCGAATCCCCTTGGGCCATTGGTTGGTGATCAGGATATCTGCGCTGTGTGTTCCGAACAGTGCGCGAGCATCCGCCTCGCTATATGTTGTCTGGAACCTGCCACTTGCATTCGTTTCGGGCTTGGACTGGGCATCTGTACTACTGCCCAGTTTACCGCCGAGAGCACTAATGCGGATGCCCTCTGAAGTCTTCAGGGTACCTCGCTTCCCGAGGAAGTACAAGTTAGGACAGACCTCGTCGTCGGCCTCAATTTTCTCCACAACCCTGGTTGGCAATGGCCGATCACCCAGAGTGAAGTAGGTTGGTAAAGGAACAACAATGTTGCCCTGGAGCAAGGCCGAGATCTCATTCAACTCGGCCTCTGTTGAGCAATCGCCAAAGAGATTACCGACTATAATTGCAAAGGCAAAGTTCTGTTTCTCCTGCAATTTCGCTAGCTTCGTGAAAGCGGCCTGCAACTGACAGTTCACACTTCCAAGTACAATACTGCGATTTTATTAGTATCCATCCCAAGTCATTATCGGGATGCGCTCACATCTTGGAAGACATCTTGAGATGATAATAGCCTAGCCTGGCTGATCACCAGGCAGGAATTGATGAAGCTGGATGCGCTTTGAATGGTTGCGGGTGCAAAATATCGACTTTAATGATGGTTGTCAAGGACGCTCATGCAGAATGCAACATGTAGAAAGCGTCGCAAGGATGGCAGCGCATTTCTCGAAGGAGCTTGGGCCACCCCGTGACTACGCTAACCGTATCAGGTTAGACCAGCCTCATTAGCCTCCGCGGCCGGAACAAAGTTCCTCCCGATCCGGTCAACTTTTTTTGTATTCGATGCGGGCACAGTAAAAAGTTCCTCAATACCTTTCGTCAGCGTTGCCTGTCAAATCTTTTCCAAAATGGTGGCACAAGGCTCCCGAGCCAAGCCTACCAGGCGGCTGAAAAAGGGCACCGAAACCACAAAGAACCACCGATTCGAGGGCTTTTCTTCGCGCATCGCAAAGCTCAAAATCGATCCCATCCACCGCGTGCGCCGCGCGAGCTTTGGCGAAGAAGATGGCGAGACCACCTCATATTTCCGGTCTGCCCTCGACCACTGGGTCGAAATGAACCTTACGGACAACTTTTCCCAGTTCGCTCGCCGTGTCAATAACCTCTCCGAGAGCCTCGCCCAGATCCTGTACCATGAAGAGAAGATTATGGGCTTGTTGGTGGAGTTTATTGAGAAAAGAGACCAGGTCTCCATGGAACCGCTGCTAAGCTTACTGGCACAGTTCGCGCGAGACCTGGGTGTTCGGTTTGAGAAGCATTTTGCTGCGTCCGTGACACTCGTGGCGTCTGTTGCTGCTACGCACCCCGATATCGAGGTCGTTGAGTGGAGCTTCACTTGTCTTGCATGGATCTTCAAGTTCTTGTCTCGTCTCTTGGTACCGGATTTGCGCCAACTGCTGGGTATCATGACTCCGTACCTCGGCAGGGAACGCCAGAAGCCATTCGTGGCTCGATTCGCTGCAGAATCCATGTCGTTCTTGATCCGCAAGGCTGGCCTTGTATACTACAAGAACAAGACGCCTCTCGAAAACGCCGTCACATTCCTGTTCGACGATATCTCGAAAGCGGCTGACAATGGAATCAATGTTGAGAACTATAAAGATGGATTGATGGTTATGTTCTCGGAATCTATCAAGGGTATCAACTACGGGCTCCATTCAAATGGAATTGATGTTCTCCGTTGCATCCTGGATAAGCTGCCTCCGGCCAGTGAGACACATAATGAACCGGCAGAGGTCGTATACGGAGTGGTGACCAATCTTATCCATTCCACTACTCCCGAGACCTTTCCTCCTGTCCTCGCCACCATCAAGGAATACATTGACGCTCACTCCGAGGAGTCTGAAAATCCCAATATCCCCGAATGTTGCCGTTTGATCTTCGTTTGTGTGGCAACTCGCAAGGGACAGAGAATCAAGGACTGGAAGCATGTCCACCAGGTCCTAGTATCTCTCCTGAAGCAGGTGTCAGCGGCCCCTGACAAGTACCCAGAAGCAATTCCCCAGCTTCTTACAACCGTCGCGTACGCCCTTCAGTTGTCACCAATGGACCAAATGCTGCCGTTTATGCGCACTCTCATGGATCAGGTATCAACAGGACCACTGTCAAAGTACTTCTTGTTCTTCTGCACAACTTTCTCTGAGTGGGGATCGGAGCGTTTCCACAGTCTCTTGCTCCCTTATTTCCAGAAGTTCATCAACTCTTCATGGAAGGAGCGTGAGTGGGAGACATGCTTGACACTGTTGCGACTAAACCAGGCTGGCTGCATTACGCCGGAAGCCTCGAGGTCTGGTCATGTCTCCTGCCCAGATGCCTTGAAAACTCGCATCTACGACTCTTTGAAATATCCCACGACGGAGGAGTCTCTTCTTAATGCATTGATCAAGCTTCCGAAGGCGGTGTCACTTTCTACGGACTCTAGCATGTTGACCAAGATCGTGAAGAAGCTGCACAAGAACATTCTGTCCGCATTGCAAGATTCTACCTCCGAGAAAACCAAAGACGGATCAATGTTCTATCTGGGGCAAGGTTTCAAGACATACGTCGAGCTGGCTAACCAGGCTGGACAACTCGATTCGAGTCTCTGTCAGCCAATCTTGACAGCTTCAAGCAGACTGTCTCGCGTGCCTCTCTTCTTGGAGGGTATTCTGGCATTCATCTCATCCCTTCCCGGATCCTCGGACTTGGAAGTCTCTTCGGTGGATGACTTTGCTCGCGACTTGGTCATCAACCTCGCCAGCCCGTCGCACAGACTGCGCGTGGTGTCTCTGCGCATTCTGCGAGAGCTGGTTGCTCGGATTTCCAAGAATGACCCCTCACCTATCGACTTGGCTATCGAGGTTGAGGAGAGCGAATTGACTCTCCAGAGTGCGAGAACTCTTTCTATGCATGTCCGCAAACTGGCACTTCTTTACCCACAGATCGCTTCTCAGAAGTGGATGGCGACTTTCGTCCCCTACTTCTGCTTCGGCCTGTTTTCAAAGAAGCTGGCTGCACTGTGGGAGGACTCTGCAGCAGCTTTGAAGATGATCAGCGAGCACCCCGAGGGAGAAAAGATTGTGTCTGACCTGTCTATCCAGTGGTTGCAGGAGCGGGACTCTGGCGCTATGGATGTGGAAGATGACGCTTCGGATAACAATTTTGTTGGTAGTGACTTCCAGTGCTTTAATGCAGCCAAGGTGGAGAGTGTTTCTGCTGCCAATTTGAAGAATATGGAGGGCCCCTCTGCTATCTTGTCGCAGCAGTTCAAGCAGGACCACGGCACGTCAGACCTTGTCCCGGCCACTCCCCGCAGCCACGCACTGCTAGTGTTGAACGCCATTCCTAATATTGCCGAGAAGCGATCTCGTCAAATTGTTCCTCTGTTCCTGTCTTGGGCACTGCGCGATGACCAGGACGACGCTCCTGATGCCAAGGTCGACTCGGACACTGAGAACATGCCTATTCGATGGGGCTTCCGCGACCGTTTGGCCATGCTTGGCTTGTTTGGGAAATTCTTGAACCCGAAGGTACTTTTCAGGGAGCCCGAAGTTCACGATGCGGTGCTCGGACTTTTGTGTCACGGTAACTCGGAGATTCAGAGGGTTGCTCTCAAGGCTCTCTTCACTTGGAAGAACGCGCACGTCCTGCCCTACCAAGAGAATCTCCTCAACATCCTGGATGAGTCCAGATTCAAGGATGAACTTGCGGTCTTTGTGCATGTTGGTAGTGAAGACAGCTTGATCGAGCAGGAACACCGCCCTGTCCTGCTTCCTGTTCTCCTCCGGCTGTTGTATGGCCGCATGATCTCCAAGGCTGGCGGGAGCTCCAGTAATGCTGGCCAAGCGGGCAGACGCAAAGCTATCCTGCGCACACTTTCGCACCTCTCCGAGGCGGACTTTGGACTGTTCATGCATCTTTCGTTTGGCCCTCTCGCGCAAGTGAAGGTTACCGAGGACGGCAAAACAAATGCGAATGCGTTCTCGGAGGAGTTGACCAGTCCGAGGAGACAGGTCGGTTTGCTCAAAATGATCGACACGGTCTTCGACACTCTTCAAAGCCGCATGGTTCCATATTCCGAACAAACAATGAATGTTATCATTTACTGTTTAGTGCGAGCATGTCGGGCTATCTACGATGAGAGCAGCTCGATCTATGTGGACCGTGAGGATGAGAAGCTTCTTGCAATTTACCAGAATGTCCGTCAGACATGTATTCGCTGTCTGAACTTGGTCTTCTCAGTCGCTTCGGATCGTGAGTGGACACCTTACGTCCGGGTGATCTTCGATGAAATGATCAACGGCAGACTCGAGCAATTCCCCATTGAGACCGCCCAAGGTGTCTCGGGTCTGCTTCGACTCTTCCACACTTGGGCCTCCGCTCCGAGGTCCACATTTTACCTGGTGCAGCACAACAAGGATACTCTGAATAAGGTGATCGACTGCCTTGGGGTTGAGTCGGCTCGCGATGAAGTCAAGGTCTTTGTCTTGGAAGAGGTCCTCGTGCCTCTGGTTCAGCTGGCCAGTGGAAAGAAGCTGGAGGAAGATGAGGAAATGCCCGACATCCCGGCGGAGCAGATTCGATCTGAAGTCCTCTCTCCCTACCTGGAGCACGCCCTCTCCCACATGGCTCGTCTTTTGAAGAGAGGCCCCTCAAAGCCTGTCCTGTTTGCAGGTGTCAATGCGCTATCGCAGATTGCACCTTGCGTCGAGTCTTCTCTTGAGACTTCTACACTGATCAGTATTTCCACTTACCTTCTTCGACAGCCCCCGGATCGGGTCAACCCGAGAACGAAGTCTGGGCTTCTGAAAATCCTCGAGCATTTCCTGCCTTTGTACAACCCCAAGGACGATGCCAAGCTGTCTCAACAGGTCTTTGAGGCCGTGTCGGCCATGTTTGACTACTTCAAGGATGACGCGAACCGAGAAGTGCTGGCGCGAGTCTTCACTGCTTTTGCTACCCACGACAAGCAGCTCGTGGAAGTTGCTGAGCTTTGCGCAGACCTCAATTCTCGCTCGATGAAGCGACTCGAGCCCGACTTTGAGCGTCGTCTGCAGGCTTTCACAAAGATCAATGAGGGCCTTTCCCACACTCTCAGCGCCAAGCAATGGAGACCTCTTCTCTATAATATGCTGTTCCATGTTAAGGACGATGAAGAGCTTGCTACTCGATCTAGCGCTTCCTTCGGCTTGAAGCGATTCATTGAAAGAGCCGCCGCTGAGGCGGGCAAGGAAGATTTCGAAGCTCTCGTCAACGACGTTTTGCTTCCATCGCTGAAATATGGTATCAGAATCAAGTCCGAATTGATCCGTTCCGAGATTGTTTCAGTGCTTGGTTATTTCGTCAAGCTGAACCCAGAGAGGGAATCTGTGCAGGACATGCATGTGCTTCTTGTCGGTGATGACGAAGAAGCTTCCTTCTTCAACAACATCCTTCACATTCAGCAGCACCGTCGTCTGCGTGCTCTGCGCCGTCTGGCCAGTGAGGCTGGCCAAGGACACATCACGCCCACCAATTTGGGTTCAATCTTTTTGCCTCTAATTGAACACTTTTCATTCGAGGAGGCTGAAGATGAGAGTGGTCACAATTTGATCGCCGAGGCTGTTGCTACAATTGGCTCCCTGGCTGAATGGCTGGACTGGGCCCAGTTCCGTGCGAACTTCCGGAGATATCGCAGCTACATGAAAAGCAAGCCTGAAATGGAGAAGAATATTCTCAGGCTTCTTGGTCGCATGTCCGACGCTCTGTCTAGCGCGATGGATCAGAAGAACGCGGCGAATGACCAAACCAATGGCGACGCTGATAAGATGGAGGTCTCTGAGCCGTCCAAGTGCATGCTCGCTAAAACCGTTCCCTCTCTTGCGAAGGTGTCGACGGAGTTGACTACTAACTTCATCCCATTCCTGACCGAGTTCATCCACCACAAGCAGGAGGCTGAAATGAGTTTGCGTCTTCCTGCTGCCATCACTACGATCAAGCTTCTTAAGATCCTCCCCGAGGATGATATGGCTATCCGACTGCCTCCGGTTTTGCTGGACGTCTGCAAGGTCCTGAAGAGTAAAGCACAGGACTCCAGAGACACGGCGCGAAAGACGCTCAATGAAATTGCTCTCCTCTTGGGTCCTGTCTACTTCGGCTATATCCTGAAGGAGTTGCGAAACACGCTCTTGCGCGGTTACCAGCTGCACGTCCTGTCTTTCACAGTTCACTCCATGCTGGTATATACTACCGATCACTTCAACCAGGGCGACCTGGACTACTGTTTGGGAGATCTGGTTGCAGTCGTCATGGATGATATCTTCGGCACTGTTGGTCAGGAGAAGGAAGCCGAAGACTACGTCAGCAAGATGAAGGAGGTTAAGAGCAGTAAGAGCTACGATTCAATGGAGTTGCTGTCTAAGAACGCTACTATCGGGCATCTCTCGGCTCTCGTTCGCCCTCTCCAGTCCCTCCTGCGAGAGAAGCTCAACTCCAACATTGTCAAGAAGATCGACGAACTCATGCGGAGAATCGGTATTGGTCTATTGAGAAACCCTGCTGCTGAAAGCCGTGATCTGCTGGTCTTCTGTTACGAAGTCATCAAGGAGTCCTACCAGGACAGTGCTCCCTCTGATAAGCCGGCTGAGCGGAAATCTTACTCCGAGGAGCGGTTTTTGGTCAGGTTGCAAGGAGCCAAGCGAGGCGATAAACGAGGTATCACCTCTTCTCACGTGTACAAGTTGACTCGCTTCGCGCTCGATGTTCTCCGTGCCGTTCTTAACAAGTTCGGATCACTGTTGACCCCGGCGAATTTGGCTGGGTTCCTGCCCATCCTCGGCGATGCCATGGTGCAGGCCCACGAGGAAGTCAAGATCTCTGCTTTCAGACTTCTCTCCACAATCGTCAAGCTGAACTTGCCTGAGATTGACCAGAACTCTCACGTGTATCTCACGGAAGCTGTGAAGATGATTAAGGAATCCCCGAGCACGAACAGTGAAGCGGCACAAGCTTCGCTGAAACTCATCTCTGCTATGATCCGCGAGCGCAAGAGCACCAAGCTCCGTGATGGCCACCTTGCGTACCTGCTCCACCGTCTGACTGCTGATATCGAGGAGCCAGACCGACAAGGTGTCACTTTCAACTTCATCCGTGCGGTGATGTCACGGAAGCTTGTTGTGCCAGAGATGTACGAGCTCGTTGACAGTATTGCGACCATGATGGTCACGAACCAAACGCGCTCCGCTCGGGATCTTGCTCGCGGTACTTACGTCCACTTCCTGATTGAGTATCCGCAGGCCAAGAACCGGTGGTCAAAGCAGCTTGGGTTCCTCGCAAAGAACCTGGACTACAAGCACCAGGAAGGACGCCAGTCTGTCTTGGAAGCGGTTCACATGCTTCTCTCGAAGACCGGGCCGGAGCTGTCGCAGGACATCATCAGCACATTCTATTTGCCTGTTGTTCTGGCCATGGCCAACGATGATTCGCCTGACTGTCGCGAGATGGCTGGCACGCTCCTTGGACAGTTTTATGCTCACGCAGACAGAGAACAGACAAAGACCATCTTGACCCCTGTGCACTCGTGGCTAGAGCAGACTGACAATATGGCTCTGGGCAGCATCGGACTACAGGCCATGCGTATCTACTTCGAGACTGAGGAGACACAAAAGGATAAAGAGGCTCGCTTTGTCGTCGGCATTCTTCCCGGGTTGATGCAGCCCATCCTCGACGACCACGAGAATGGAAATTGGGAAACACTTTACTTCGCCTTGCAGCTGTTCTCGAAGCTTTGCAAGACTGTTCCCACGCTTGCGTTGAGCCCCGACTGTGCTTCCATCTGGACTGCAGTGCAAGAGTCTCTGTTCTTCCCCCACTCCTGGGTCAAGACCTGCGCTTCAAACCTCGTTGGTATGTGGTTGGCTGATGTGGCTAAGGCACACGCTGCCACTGGCTACAGCGCAATTCCCTTGGCTAGTAGCTCGGGACTGGTCCTTGATGAGGAGGCCATGATCAAGCTTCTTCGTGCTAGTACCCGTTCCCTGCGTACCCCTGGTATCTCAGAGGAGCTGGCTATGCAGAGTGTGCGCAACCTTGTCTTCCTCGGCCGTTGCTCTGCGCAGAACGGTCTCGAGTTCCACAAGGCTGGCGATGAAGATGTCGAATCGGATGACGAAGACGAGGAAGAGGATGCCGGCAGTGAAGTCGATGGCGAAGACAACGCAGCGAATATCATCGCCCCCAACAAGTCCGCCATTCACTACATCTTTAAACAAATCTCCTCTCTTCTGCGCCGCGAGGTGATTTCCACCCGCCCTGGCGTCCTCGTCCCGAAAACAGCCTCCATCGCACTTCTTGCAGCGCTCATCCACCACCTCAGCGCAGAGCAAATCCAGCCATCCCTCCCAATTATCCTGCTCCCACTGCAGCATCTGACCGACTCATCCATCCCCGCCCCACGTTCATCAGACGAGACATTCCAGAACGCGTACAAGTCCCTCGTCTCGAACTGTCACGAGGTCCTGGACTCGCTGCAGAAGAAGCTCGGCACTACAGAGTACATTGCGCAAATGAGCAAGGTGCAAGAGGCCATCAAGGAGCGCCGCGAAGGACGCCGTGTCAAGCGTCGGATCGAGGCTGTTGCTGATCCTGAGCGGCATGAGCGTGACAAGAGAAGGAGAAATGACCGGAAGAGAGATAAGCGTCGTGAGAAGGGGCTTGAGCATCGTGGTAAGAGGCGTGGTTGGTAAGATACGGCTTACTTTGCATACTTATTTTATGACCGGTTTGGTGGCATATAAAAGCTGGCGCTTGGGATATTCCTGATAATGTTGTATATACCTAGAACAATCTGATTTCTTTGTTTGATATGATGGTGGTTTTGATTGGTATTATTGACCTGGCCAAGTAGTGGATCCTCATCTCATGCCCAGGTGGTTCAATAAGCTTTTGTGCTGCAATTTGGATGGGAAAAGCTCCCAAAGCCGTCCTTTAGGATGGTAGGTTCACATGCCCACACCGAGGTTGCAGTACAGCAAGGCTTATTGAACCATGAGATAGGACACCATTATCTGGCCAAGCAGGTTTGTATTATACAAGATGTAATATTGTGACATCCTCTAATAGGTAGACATCCTCTATGCGCCGTCCAAATGTAGCATATGCTCCCCGTCGATGCCTGGAACCCGCCATGTCGAGAGTGGAGAATAGCCGCAGTATACACTTTTCAAGAACACGAACTTTCGAGTCCAATCGTATCGCAAGCTCAAGAGGAAGACTAATTTTCAGCGGAGCCCAAGAGCTCTTGACCCTCCAGATCAAAACTCTTGACTGTGCCATCCTCCCAGAACTCCAAGTTGCCATCGGTGCGACCGTGCGTCAAAGCTTGGCCCTTCTGCTTCAGAAGATCCTCCAATGTAGTCCCCTTATCAAAGAACACACCTAGGTGATCACTCATAACATGACGGTTCTGGCAAGATGGGCACTGAATGAGGACTGTGCCACGGTGGTAGCCCTGCTTTGACATGCGATGAGACGAGCGTTCACCACATGGCTTGCAGGTAAATGTGATGCGATAGGCTTCTTCATTTTTGCGACGTTCGGCATTCTTAGCTTCACGCTCTGCGTCGGTCTCATTCCGGCTGGCTGGGTCCTGGGTAAGAGGGCGCGATGTGGAGTTGTGGCGGATGGTGTTCAAAGGAAGGGCGTAGGCGGGTCGGGTCAAAGAAGGCTTTGAAGCAGCATAGTAAAATTGACTGAGCTGCGAGGGGAAACGGATCGATAGTGATCGCGTCGATGTAAGGGATTTATATGAAAGAAGGGAGTGAACTGGGCGTGCGAAGGGTCGCATTCTTGATTTTGTTTTGCGCTGCCTGACGCTGCCTTTTAAAGTTCCGACGAAAACGAAAACTTCTGACGATGCAACTCTCACTGCACTAACAGTTCCAAAATATCCTCACGTGTTGTTCTTTTCTTTTTCCCCTGCAACAGACAATTGACGAGTTGTGACGAAGAGGCAAGAAGATGACGAACGAGTTCGAGTTGAAGCTTCGGAAGCGGACTCGGGTCGCAAGAAAGATTTCCCGAGGTACTGCCCGGCTCCGCGGAGCCCTCAGCAAGTACTGCACTACGCGCAACTTCGGTACTCTCTGCTACGCTGCTTCTCTGAAGTTCTCCTTTCCAGCTTAATCTATTTCGACATTCCGTGCCCCAGATGGCTGCAATGAGGGCACGGCACAAGATTCGGGCGCCCCGTCGGGTACGTGACTTTCGTGGGGTTTCCCAAGCTTTGCACTAACAAGTATCACAGGGCCTGAATGCAGCCAAAACAGATGACTTCGACTCCCTGTGGGGAGTCCTCTCGTCATCTCTTACTGAGATCCATACAAAAAATGCCTCCACTCTATCATTCGAAGAACTTTACCGCAATGCATACCGGATTGTGTTGATGATGCGGGGTGACGACTTGTACGAAAGTGTCAAGAAACTGGAGGGGGATTGGCTACGGGGTACCGTTCAGGAGCACATCACAGAGTCAATATCATCGAGTCTGATTCGTGCTCAAACTTCAACGGATATCCTGGACCAGTCGGAGGAGAGAATAGCTGCGGGAGAGAAGTTTTTGGCGGTGTTGAAGGAAGCCTGGGAAGACCACCAGCTCTGCATGGGAATGATCACGGATGTCCTCATGTACATGGTAAGCTTAGGTGACTATGGCGCCTTGGGTTTTAATCTGACATGCTCCGCAGGACCGCATCATTTCCACGGACAAGTCCAAGCCCTCAATCTACGTCGTCTCAATGGCTCTTTTCCGAGACCATGTCCTCCGAGCCCCAGTCCGACCCGAGTCCCAGGTCACAGTCGCCGACATCCTTGAATCCACAATTCTCTTCATGATCTCGCTAGAGCGGGCTGGTCACATCATTGAGCGACCTCTCATTCGGCATTGCATCTCAATGCTCGAGGGACTCTATGAGTCAGAAAAGGAAGAGGAAAGCGAGAAACTTTACCTTTCCACATTCGAGCCTGCGTTCATCAACACAAGTAAAGACTTCTACCAGGCAGAGGGACGTCGATTGCTGGAGATCGGGGATGCGACGATCTTCTGCCGAATCTCCTCTCAACGAATTACCGAGGAGCAGGAACGGTGTTTATCCACCCTGGCCTTGATGACCGAACCAAAAATTCTCGAAGTCCTCGATAATGAGCTGATCCGGAAGAACATCGACGAGGTCGTCAGGCTTGAAGGGACAGGTGTCAGACATATGCTGGACAACAATCTGCTCGACGCCTTGCGGAGTGTCTACACTTTGAACGCCAGAGTCGACCCAAAGAAGGACTCTCTCGCCCGTGTTGTTAACGCGCGGATCGTGGAGCTCGGAAAGGATATCAACGCCTCATCTATCGTTGTCTCGCAAGCAGCTCAGCCGACAAAGGATGCAAAGGAAGCGAGTACGGAGAAACAAGAGAAGGGCAAGGAGAAGGAGAAGCCCGTAAACCAGCAGACGGTATCAGCCATTCAATGGGTCGATGACATTTTGGGCCTGAAACGACAGTTCGACACGGTATGGGAGCATTCATTCTTATCCGATCAGGGTCTCCAGAGCTCTATCATGGCCAGCTTTGCGGACTTTATCAACATGAACCCGCGAGGCTCCGAGTATCTTTCGTTGTTCTTCGACGAGAACTTGAAAAAGGGTATCAAGGGCAAAACCGAGAGTGAAGTTGACGTGTTGCTGGACAACGGAATCACCCTGCTTCGCTACATTAAAGACAAAGATCTTTTCGAAACATATTACAAGAAGCACCTGTCGCGTCGACTGTTGATGAAACGATCCGCTAGCACGGATGCGGAGCGGCAGATGATCTCGAAGATGAAGATGGAGGTGGGCAACCAGTTCACTCAGCGGATCGAGGCCATGTTCAAGGATATGACCGTCTCAGAGGATCTGACGGCCAGCTACAAGAGTCATATTGCGCGCAGCGCCGACCCTGATCAGAAACCTGTCGATTTGGAGATCAACGTCCTCACCAGTACTATGTGGCCTATGGAGATAATGGCAAACACCAAAGACGGTGTTGTGCAATTGCCCTGTATTTTCCCGCGGGAAATTGAAAGTCTCAAGCAGAGCTTCGAGAAATTCTATCTTGATAAGCATAGCGGGCGAAAATTGTCCTGGCAGGCCGGTATGGGCACCGCTGACATTCGAGCCACGTTCAAGCGAAGCAACGGCAAGCTCCAGAAGCACGAGCTTAACGTGTCCACTTACATGATGGTCATTTTGTTGCTTTTCAACGACCTTCCAGATGGCGAGTCTCTCTCTTTCGAGGAAATCGAACAGCGCACTCGCATTCCGAAGAACGACCTCATTCGGAATCTACAATCGCTGGCACTCGTTGCGAAGACGAGGATATTGCGAAAATCGCCGATGAGCAGGGAGATCAATCCTACAGACCGCTTCTCCTTCAACCATGAGTTCCAGAGCCCGTTTGTCAAAGTGCGAATCGGTGTTGTCGCCGGTGCAAAGGTTGAAGACCAGGAGCAACGGAAAGAAACCGAAAAGAAGATGGCCGATGAGCGTGGCGGTAGTATCGAAGCTGCTATTGTCCGCATCATGAAGTATGTTTCTCTCTTGTCCAAGTTGATGATATCTTTACTGACTGCTTATTCCCAGGCAACGGAAGAAGCTCACCCATTCTCAGTTAATGACTGAGGTCCTTACACAACTCTCCACCCGCTTTGTCCCCGACGTCTCAATGGTCAAGAAACGCATCGAAAGTCTTATCGATCGCGAGTACCTCGAACGTCTATCCGAGGAGCCACCAACCTACGGCTACGTTGCTTAGACCGGCTTTTGATACCCTGCACCCGGCACCCTGCACCCTCTATCTTCTATCACCTATCACCTTCCTTATCCTCTTTTCATATCAGTCCCTCTGCAGGGTGACATTGGCATTGCGACGGCATTTCGTTCTTCTGAATTAGCGACGGGCGTTTTTTTTTGATCGGGGGTTTGCTTGCAAAAAGACTTTAGAGGCGGCGCATGGCCAAGGTCTTTTTATTCAGATCGCAGCATGGGCGGTTTCCTAGCTCCATACTCTCAAATCTATCATGAAGCTTATCGATTCTATGCAATCGTAAGACGTAAATGTATACCGGTAACGCCGAGAATGTCATATTCCCAATGCAAACCCCCTTGCAACCCTGACCTAGAAAAAGCCAAAGGTCATAATAACTCAACTTCACCCCTCTCCCAAGCCCTTCTAACCCCCTCCCATCTAACCACCCAAACATCCCCCATCCGCATCGTAACCCCAACCTCCTCCTCCCCATCCTCACCCCCAACAACAACAGGCACCTCAACACCCAAACACCTCGCAAAGACAACCTCTTTAATCTCCGGTCCCTGCACCATACTAGTCCCACCCGCATTATCATCCAACCGCCTCAACGTCCGCGGAAACGACCCCATAAAAGAAGCCCCATAGTGTCCCGCCAACAACATCTGATGAGCATGCACAAAAGCCCCCTCCTGTTCCGATAACGGACTAAAATCGTCCACTGTCGAGATATCCGGCACCGAGTCTTCAGGCATCATATTTGGATTCTGGGATTGGCTCTGACTCTGGCTCTGGCTCTGGCCGAGTGGGTTCTTAGTCCGCGACGCTAGCTGCACTAGGTAGTGCATGCTATGCTTTGTAAGTTTTGCAAGTCGCTGACGGAGAAGACTGCGAATTATGTATTGCGTGCGCGCAAGATCGGTTTGGAAGATCGAGAGTCGGAGGTTTAGGTTTGGGTTGTGCGTTGCGTTGGTGCTGTCTCCTGATGAGGCGGCTAGGTCTTCGATTGTTTCAATCTATACCGTTAGATATTGTGGTGAGTTTCTGGAGGGGTAGTGGTACCTGCATCCGGACGCGATCCATTACGCGCTCCATTAATGGCGCGGGCCATGGTAGTACCTCTGACACGGCGCGCTCGGCGACCCAGAATCGCGTTAGTTGTTGGTGGTCTAGTGCGGCGGACGCGGGGCTTGCGCCGGCGCCGTGGTCGATGGAGGCGAGGATGTCGTCTATGTCCATCTCTGTGTGTAGTCGCACAGATCGGAGTTTGGTGTAGATGGAAATGGAGATGGAGATGGGCGGTGCGGGTCCGTTGGCCTGGGGCATCAAGGATCTGGATCTGGACCTGCGAGGAACTTTTGACGTTGATTGAGATTGGGAAATTATACTCCGTAGTTGGATCTAGTTTAGGGCGTAGATGTCAACTTTCTAAAGGTGGTAGAGGTGTTCTTATGGGAGGTTGATGTCTGTTTCTCCTGAACCTCGCCATCTTGATTTCGATCTACTGGAGTCTACAATTTACAACAAGCACCGTGAGATATGCATATGCAGAGTATGTATGTTATTAGAAGAGACGAAGTAATGTACGACAGCACCAAGACCTCATCGCCGCACATCCAGCCCGAAATATGCATCATTCAAAGCGAATGCACCGCGAGGGCCAGATATTATCGGAAAGCTGTTCTCATGCAGTTATTTCATAATGGAGAATTCCATCTCAGACCCATAAACTAACGCCATCCCAAAGAAAAACGTTCATTGCACCCAAAGTGGATAAAATGAGCAAATCGATCGTTGCAAGTCTCGTGAGACCCGCTTTCGTTTTATCGCGCCCATCCTCGCGCTCATACCTTGCCTGGAGGAGGTCCAGGCGGGGGAGCGTAGTCGCGGGCACCGGGGCCATAGACGTTGGGTGGTGGCTGCATCTCGATTCCGCCTTGCTGGGGAGGGGGCCCCTGTGCGCCAAAGTAGCCATAGCTTTGCGGGTTTGGAGAGTATTGCGGAGGAGGTTGGGCTGGATAGTTGGGGTCGTTGCCGTAGTATGGGTGTTGGTATATGGGTTGGTTGGGTGGGGGAGAGCCTGGTGGTGGTGCCATCCAGGCGGTTCCTGCTATCGGGTGTTGGCCGTGGCGACGGCGTCGACGGGCGTTGAAGCAGCTGGGTTGGAGGGTTAATAGGGGAGATATTGGAAAGCTTCAAGAAGGTACCCACGCAAAGAGGAAGAAGACCACAAAGGCACAGCCAACTATGACCGCAAAGGCGAGCCATCGACCCCATCGGCTCCACCCGGAATCACAGTCGTAGGAATTACTGGCACGGGTTAGTGGATGATCTGCGATATGGAGAGATAAGTCTTACCAGTAGTATCGCGGAAGGATAGCCATGGCTTTTTGGAAAGAAGAAAGAGAGAGATGGAGAGAAGAAAAGAAGAAGAAAGATGAAGCAGACTGTGGCTGAGACCTCGACGTCAATCTATGGGGCTGGGGTGGGTCTTGGCACTAGGCTGCCGGTTTGCGATCATGACGAACCTGCTCCTGTCTATATCGCCCTTCTCTCATCTATTTCACTTTTTATATATTTAGATTGGATATAAATCCACTCTAAATTATGCTCGATATGAACTGCTTGCTACCGTAGGTATTCAAAAGTGCATACGTAGCTGCGTACGTGTATGTTCGCCTCCCAATGCGGGTTATACATACTCGTCCAGCGGCCAATCACAAGAGAGGCGCAGGGCTGTCCGGAGTCTTCGGGAAGGAGAGTTCATTCTAAAGTACTCCGTATACCTACGATATATATTAGTTATAAGGTGAATAGGTATCTCGTCGAGCTGTACTTTGTAGCGCAGGTATTTTCCTTTGTGGCCGGGACTGTCGACTAGGATATCAACCGGGCGACTATCCTAGGCGCTAACTACTAAAATGCGCTTAGTGTACGGAGAGTCTTCACATGCCCACTAATGAGCCGACTGTACTTTTTGGTCCATTAGTACGCAGTACAGGCACACTGCTTGCTAGGGTGTCTCTAAGTCCGTGTCTTTAGGTCCCCACCTGAATAAGGCACCCTAAATAAGGCACTGTATTGACTTTCTAGCGCGAACCATACATATCTATACTATAGTCACGATGTAGGGTTCAAAAATGTACTCCCTCTCACCTGCCTACGGCCTGACCTCAAGCTGTCCACCCCTTGGCGGGCCTTACTACATTCGGGTCTCTTCATCTGCAAGGCCAACGCATCAGCTGGTCCGTGTGTGCTTCACTTATTTATGTGGCCGAACCCCATCATCTTCATTTCGAGTAGGATTTCATTCTTCGTTCTGCCTTCAATTGCCCCGTATCCGCTCTTTCGATCCTCCTCAATAATCCTAGGAGCCAAAAAAAAGGGAAAAAAGCAAGAGGAAAAAGAAGAAAAAAAGCACCAAACACAGATGTCGATCATTACCTATGAGACCGTGAGATCGTTTGCATCAAAACGAACCTGGCTTCGCTTACTATCCCAATTTGCATGCTCCCAGAAAAATGAACCATAAATAACACATGATATCGTTGACGTCGTTACATCCGAGGCTGCGAGCCAGCACGCTAGAGTCTACGGGATATAAACAGAAACCAGAGGAAGGTGAACGCTCTCAGATAAAAGCAAAGAGACGAGAAGAAAACAGACGAGTCGACGGCGTTACCGGCTAGCGCGGGCAATCAGCCAATGCAGGACTGCGTCGAGGTTGGTCTCCTCTTTGGCACTGATACCGTAGCAGCTGACCTCGCGGTGCGTGATCGACTTCAGATCCATCGCATCTATCAGCTCGTCCACCGACAGCTTGCCCGGAAGGTCGGACTTGTTGCCAAGGACCAGGAGCGGGATGCCGTCCAAAGTGGGTTTGGTCATCAGCTCTTGCAGCTCCTCGGTGGCCGCCGGCAACGCAGCCGGGTCGGCTGCATCCACGATATACCTGGTCACGGTGTCAGCATGATCTGATCTGTTGGGCAGCTTTCACAGATGTTCTTGTTCTTACACGATCGCGTTGACACCCCGACAATATCGCTCCCACATCGGGCGGAACCGAGGCTGTCCACCCAAATCCCAGCTGACAGACGTTAACAGGACTGAACATGACCAAGCAGACTGCGAACATACCATTTCAAGGTGACATGGCCCTTCTGGACTCGCTTGGTGTTGAATCCGATGGTCGGGATGGAGCTGTTTCGCCGGTTAGTTGGTGGCCCACGATTACACCATCGTCGTGATCGTGACGACCTACTCAATCGTGAACTCCCCACCCTACGTGACAAGATCAGTTTCGATACGATATATCAGAGAGATGGGAAACTTACTGCCAATACACGCAGCAGGGAGGACTTGCCGGCATTTTGCAGACCGATCATTGTAACATCCATCTCCGTCGCCCTGCAGGAGATTAGCAGGCTTCATCTGCGCATCTGCGGGGACGGGCCGGTTCTCCCGCGACGTCTGGCCCACACTCACCAGAACATACGTAAAAGCCAGTCATAAATGGTGCGAAATATCCCGGCCATATTTGGCGAAAGACAGAAGACGAAAGAGAAAAGATGGGCAGTGGGATCGCTGAAGGAGTGGGGTTAAGTAAGAGGGTCAAGTCAAGAACTTGAGGAACAGTGGATGTTTCGTCAACGGTTATGTGAAAGGGCAGCAAAAGAAGAAAGAAAAAAGAAAAACAAAATTGTGACTGGCACTATTCGAGCGCTTCTTCCCCCTCTTCGAAAGCGACTCGAGTCACATCCAAAGGAGATTTGAAGCAAAAGAAAAAAAGAATGAGAGATCTACGCACATGACATGACGGTCGTTTAAGAGGGGCGCTTAGGCTTTATGGGGCTGAACGAAGTCCCCGGTGGCGCTGGGCGGTTTTGGTCTACGGGTTATACTAGGCAGCATTCGAGGTCCGAGCTAAGGAGGAGTCTAGGGTGTTCAGATAATGCTACTGTAGTAACTATAGAGTGCACTATATTGGAGGAATGAAACGATCTTTGAATGAAATAAAGATCATTACAGAGAGAGAGTGAGTTGGTTGACTCGGTTCGTCGTAGATGGCCTCAGGCAGAAACATTATGTATACCGTATCTTCACGTGAAGATAACAGCCTCTACTGGAAAAATTTCCCCGATCACCGTCCTCGCTCCCATCCAAGCTGCCATTGCTGTCTCAATTTTCTCCCTGCTCTCTACACCCCCTTTGGGAGCCTAGGCAGAAGGGGCCACTATCTTCATCGCCCTTGTACCGACCACTAGGGCATCTATACCCCCATCAGCTCTCATCGACAATTTTTCTCTCGGCCTCGGCCGAGATCCGTGAGCTTCACCATGGCACCTGCTCCCACCAGTACGGATTGGTCGGTTGAATTCGATTCCTTGCGGCGTGAGAACCTCTTTCAGAACCCGCCCAAGGATCACACCGCCTACCCGTCACTGGCCGAGTCCATCAAGCCACACGTCGATTCGTTCAATGCTCTGTTTGAAGGCAGCAAGATTTTGGAGGCAGGTTTGAAGGATATCGGCACCAAGACCTTCCTCGATGGCGAGCCCGAAACCCCCGAACAGAAGGCGGCTCGAAAGGCCGAGGGCATCCGTGCCCCGAAGCGCAACCGCCTGAACGTCCGCGTGAAGGAACTCTTCTTGGACAAGCCGACCCTGCCGCCCACCAACAAGTACAGCACCAAGAACCGCAACATCTACCCCTCCGAGTGCCGTGAGCGACATGCGACCTACCGTGGTAAGCTCCGCGCTCGTCTCGAGTACCAGGTCAACAATGGCGACTGGATGGAGTCGGTGCGTGAGTTGGGTCAGGTTCCCATCATGCTCCGCACCAACCGCTGCCACCTAGAGAATGCGACCCCGGAGGAGCTCGTCACGCGCAAGGAGGAGTCGGAGGAACTGGGTGGCTACTATATCGTGAACGGTAACGAGAAGCTGATTCGAATGCTTATTGTCGGCAAGCGCAACTACCCCATGTCCATCATCCGTGGTTCGTTCGTCAAGCGTGGCCACACCTATACCAAGTTTGGTGTGCAAATACGATCTGTCCGTCCCGATCAAACGTCTCAAACAAACGTCCTGCACTACCTCTCGGACGGTAATGTCACCTTCCGTTTCTCATGGCGCAAGAACGAATATCTCATCCCCGTGATGATGATCCTCAAGGCGCTGGTGGAGACCAACGACCGCGAAATCTTCGAAAACCTCGTTGGCGATGCTTCTTCCAAGGGCATGAAGAACACCTTCGTCACGGATCGTGTGGAGCTCTTGCTCCGAACCTACCATGCCTACAACAAGCATAGCCGCTACGACTGCCGGTCTCACCTCGGAAAAGCCTTCCGCCCTGTGCTCGGCGTGTCCGCCGATATGTCTGACGAGGACGTCGGCACTGAATTCCTGCGCAAGGTTGTTCTGCCTCACCTGGGAAACTATAATGTCACAGAGACGCAGGACTACGACAAATACAAGATGGTCATTTTCATGATCCGCAAATTGTACGCTCTGGTTGCAGGCGACTGCGCTCCCGATAACCCTGATGCGATCTCCAACCAGGAGGTTCTTCTCGGTGGTTTCCTGTACGGAATGATCCTCAAGGAGCGTATTGAGGAGTGGCTCCGCTCATTTGGCCCTATTTCCCGTGATTGGAGTATGCGGAATAACGGCGCCAAGTTCACAGACCCTTCCTTTGAGCGAGACTTCTTGTCCAAGATTGTCAAGCGCTCCAACGAGAACATTGGTAACGCACTCGAATACTTCTTGTCCACCGGTAACCTTGTGAGTCCCACTGGTCTCGATCTGCAACAGACTTCTGGTTACACGGTCATTGCGGAGAAGATCAACTTCTATCGATTCATCAGTCACTTCCGCATGATCCATCGTGGTAGTTTCTTCGCCCAATTGAAGACTACTACCGTTCGAAAGCTCTTGCCAGAGAGCTGGGGATTCCTCTGTCCTGTTCACACTCCCGATGGTTCTCCCTGTGGTCTGTTGAACCATTTGGCGCACAAGTGTTTCATTGCTACCAACAATCTCGATGTCTCCCACCTGCCCGAAACGCTCGTTCAGCTTGGTGTTCGCTCCGAGTCCTCTGTGGCACTGGAGGATAGCGTCGTCGTCCAGCTGGACGGCCGAATAATTGGTTTTTGCTCCCCGAAGCAAGCTCGCAAAATTCACGACACCCTCCGATACTGGAAAGTCGAGGGTTCCAACAACGTTCCCACTGGATTGGAGATTGGTTACGTCCCCAACTCCAACGGTGGACAGTACCCCGGAATCTACATGTTCTCCCAGGCGGCCAGAATGTACCGCCCCGTCAAGTACCTGGCTCTAGACAAGATGGACTACGTTGGTCCGTTCGAGCAGCCCTTTATGGAAATTGCCTGTGTGGAATCTGACCTCATCGCCGGTCTCTCTACCCACATCGAGTACACGCCCACCAACATCCTCTCCATCGTGGCCAACATGACGCCCTTCTCCGACTACAACCAGTCTCCCCGTAACATGTATCAGTGCCAGATGAGCAAGCAGACAATGGGTACCCCGGGTACCTCCATCGGCTACCGTACAGACAACAAGCTGTACCGCCTGCAGACCGGTCAGACTCCCATTGTGCGGCCCCCGCTGTACAACGCCTACGGTCTGGACAACTTCCCCAACGGAATGAACGCTGTCGTGGCTATCATCTCGTACACCGGTTACGACATGGACGACGCTATGATTATCAACAAGTCCGCCCACGAGCGCGGCTTCGGTCACGGTACAATCTACAAGACCAAGGTGCACTCGCTGGCCGAGCGTGACTCTCGACGCAGCAAGTCCAAGCGCGAAGTTACCAAACTGTTCGGTTTCGCCCCGGGTGACATGGTGCGTCAAGAAGTACGCCAGTTCATCGACGAGGACGGCCTGCCACACGTCGGTGCCCGTGTGAAGGAAGGCGATAAGATCGCCGCCTACCACGACGTGCGCTACGACGCCGCATCCGACTCCTACGTTAACGTTGACGGTGTCACGCACTTCATCAAGTACAAGGACGCGGAAGTTGGTTACATCGAGAGCATCCGCCTCATGGGTGCCGAGTCTGGCAACGAGCCTCTCCAGTCTATCAGCGTCAAGTACCGCATTCCCCGTAAGCCGATTATTGGTGACAAGTTCTCCTCTCGTCACGGTCAAAAGGGTGTTTGCTCGCAGCTCTGGCCTGCTGTTGACATGCCTTTCTCCGAGAGTGGCATGCAGCCTGATCTGATTATCAATCCCCACGCTTTCCCATCCCGTAAGTTTTAAGTTCCTCGTGTCTCCAAAGAAAAGCCCCCTTGCTAATCCCATCCAGGTATGACAATCGCCCAAATGATCGAATCCATGGCCGGCAAAGCCGGTGCCCTGCACGGCCACCCTCAAGACTCAACACCCTTCCAATTCTCCGAAGAAAACACCGCTACCGACTACTTCGGCCACCAGCTCCGCAAAGCCGGCTACAACTACTACGGCAACGAGCCGCTCTACAGCGGTATCACAGGCAAAGAGTTCGCCGCAGACATCTACATGGGCCTAGTCTACTACCAGCGTCTGCGTCACATGGTAAACGACAAGTTCCAAGTGCGCACAACAGGTCCCGTCAACGCCCTAACCGGACAACCCGTCAAGGGTCGTGCTAAGGGTGGTGGTATCCGTGTCGGAGAAATGGAGCGTGACTCGCTGATCGCTCACGGTGCCGCTTTCCTTCTCCAAGACCGGTTGATGAACTGCTCTGATGCCCAGCATGCCTGGATCTGTCGGGGCTGTGGTTCTTTCCTCTCTACCCAGGTTGCTGTTTCTGGTTCTGGTGCTTCGCGTCGTGCTGCCGTGAACCCCGTTGCTGCTGCTGCTGCCGCTGCCGCTGCTGCTAAGGCTGCGCCGAACCAGCAGCACGGTTCTGGGTCTGGTGCTGGTGGTGGTGGTTCGAATGGTATTGTTCGCTGCCGGCGCTGTGCCCGTCCTGCTGGTATTAATGACTCGCGTGCTGAGGCGTGGGAGGATGGTGATGGGATGCGCTATGTTGGTGGTGACGATGTTACTATCGTTGCTGTACCGGGTGTTCTTCGTTACCTGGATGTTGAGCTCGCTGCTATGGGTATTCGCATGAAGTTCTGGGTAGACAATTAGTGTATACTGTTAGGGTTTGGTTTTTGAAGGTTTATAAAATTTTCTTGTACTTTTGGTTTGTTTGATGTATAGATGCAGCGTCTGGTTTAGTCGATGTCAAGTTAACTTTTATTTTTCTACTCCGTACGCGTAGCTACACTAAGAGCTGAGCAAGTGCAACCAGATCTTGAGGTCCTGCTACGCTAGGAGTAAGTAGGTGAGTATCTTTTTCTGGATGTATTTCCAGACGTCTCTTTAAATTTGCCTTACTAAAGTCCTACCATGCAAAAGGTAAAGGCCGGCATTGAAGCTGATAAAGGGCAAGGCTCTTCTAGTCGTGTCATCGGAGGGCCAATTGATGAGCTGTGAAAGAGCTGTTTGAAAATCACGACACGTTGGTTGAGGATGCAGCAATATCGAGCTACAAGCATATGCACCATGACAGATCCATACTCATCATTGATTGAGCTACTCCTAGCTGCAGGCGAAAAAGTAAATTAAAACCCAAGTTGCCTAGCATCAGTCAATAATACAGTATCCCCCTACAACTCAGACGTAACATTCGAGAACTCGCCACGATCAAGCTTCGTCTTCCAGAAGATCGGGTTCATATCATCGAAGCCATGGTGCACCCATCCCTCCTCTTTGACATGGTAACAGTTAATGAAACCACCAGAGTAGGCATCACGGTGCATAGCCGCCAGAATAGCGCGTCGGCCCAGATCCAAAGCCTCCTGCTCAGTCATCTCGTACTTGTAGTTTGCGTCCAGCACTCCGTATGCGAATGTCTGACCGGATCCAACACAAAACAGGTTACCCGGCAGCCGTGTGCCGTCGGAGTCGATGTAGTAGAGCGCGGGACCTTCTTGGGGTGTCACGCCTGCAAGCATGGTTCCCATGCTCAGGCCGTAGCCCTTGTAGGCGTACGTCAAGTTGGCGAGGATCTTCGATGCGGCTGCGACGGTGATACGGCGCTTGTGTCGGATTTCTAAATAGCATTAGCATCTTTCAATGCGCTGTTATGCTGGGGAGGCACTCACCGTGCAAGGTGCACTGCTGGCTCAAATACCGCAACCAATATTGGCAATCCTAATTACCCGGTATTAGTACTTAATGTAATCTTTCATCCCACCTCTCTTAGTTGACTCACCGCTGCACCACCGGCCATCGTACCCAGCAAACCGGGCGTGGGGTCCTTAGACGGCTTGTCCTCGCCACGGCTCAACCGCGACACGGGGATGACCTTCTTCACTGTTTGACTGGCGATCCAGTTTCCGGCCGTAGCTCGGGAGTCGGTGCACACAATCTATCCAAGGAGTGTATATTAGCATTCCGTGTCCATATTGACCCATGTCCGATGAGGAGAGCGTACGATGCCGCCCTGGAAGCGGAAGGCCAGGGTTGTTGTGCCGTGAGCGAGCTTGATGGGGCAGCTGGGGTTGGAGTGGTCATCGGTCATAGCACGGAGGAAAGCGGCGCGCTAGATGGAGCAAGAATATGGTTGATTAGCACTGATTTTCATCTCGGCGATGCGGTCATGTTTCTGAAAGCGCCCCGGGCTTGGATAGCCGGCCGGTCAAAAAGGAATTCCCTGACCGTATCGCCAGCTCATCCGATGGACAGTACCCATCGATGGAATCGAAAACACTCACATTGTCGACGGGAGGAAGGGCAAACTTGAGGGAGAGCGGAGGCATGCCCTCAGTGAGCTCCTGCTGCTCTGCCTCGGAATAAAAGTCATTCTGATGCTGCGGGCGCGAGTACTGAGCGACGATCTTATCCATAATGTGCGAGTATAACGAGGAAATGAAGAAATAAGGGAAGGGTGAATTGGTGAGGTCGGGGAGGAGAGCTGATGGATGCAGCTCCGCTGGAGCTTGGGATTCCGCGTCACTCGGGCGCCTACGGTCACGTGAGAGGATACAATCGCGATTGAGACTTTGAGACTGCGTTTTCCTAAGTACACTTCCAATATTCTCCACCGGATTACTCTGTTTGCACTAATCAACGCCTTTCCCGGTAATGTGCCACCTCGAACAATAACGAATTATACAGGAATATCAACATGGCTACAGTATATTAACTGGCGAGCGGAACCGGCTGCGCCTCCGGTGTAGAGGCCTGGGGCTCGTTCACCTGCTTCTTTTCAACTGTCGTGGATGTCGTCACTACGTTGATGACGGAGTCGGATTCGACACCCGCATTAACATCGTCGGAGTCGTGATCGGCAGCACCGTTGCCATGGACGGGGACCTCTTGGTCGGCCGTAACCATGGGCTCAAGGCTGGGTCGCCAGTTGCGAAGATCGTTCTCGGCATCTTCGAGCACCCCACGAGCCTCCAGCTCATGCTCATAGCCCTGGCGAGCATCACCGGGCACAACTGGGGTGTCATCAATGTAGTCGAGAAGGCGGCGGGCGTGCTTAGCGAGAATGATCTGCTTCTCAGCACGCTCAACCACGGCAGCCAAGTGGATATCAAAGGCCTCCTTGAGCTTTGTGCGAGTCTGTGAAAAGTGAATTAGCAAGGCCCTGACTCAAAATTTCCATCCAGCAACGTACGGTGTTGGACAACTGGGCCTCAGCGACGAGATTCTGTGCCTCGGCGCGCACCAGCTCATGCTCCAGCGTAGTCAGACGCGGGCTGTTGGGATCCTTGTACTTGAGCTTGGCGATCTCGTCGGTGACTTTCTGACGCTGCTCACGGCTCGGCTGAACCGAGCTCTCCATGTTGCGAATGTGTTTCAGCGTGCCACGGTAATCCTCGAGGTTCTGCGCAAAGATGTCTTCCTGCTCGCCCATCTCCGCCATCATCACACCAAGCTTGTCGGAAATGTCGGAGATGGCATCGTCCTCGGTGGACTCGCCCCAGTCAGACAGCTGTGATGCGATCGAGCCGCGCTCACGGCCGGCAGCCTCGTATGCGCCGATGGCTGAGTTCTCGCTCTTGATCAGTCGGCTCAGCTTGCGGCTTAGCTCGGGGCCGCTCATTCCACGAAAGGTGTTGATGGTGAAGCGGTGACGTGGCTCTTTGCGCGAGCGGATGGAAAGTGTGCGGTTCCTATGGACTTTGTTAGTAGGTTGGTAGATGATGGCATGTTCCTTTGAGATCATACATGGTGTAAGTCTGAGGAATCAATATAATGTAGGATGGTATGGGTGTGCAACCTGAACTGTGTTCAAAGTAGAATAGTAGGGAGCTACGTTATAAGAGACGCAGGATAGCGCCTTCCCATAGATGACGATACACACAACCCTAATCTCGTTGCTCGAGGAAGTGTTGTCCCGGTGGCTGACGTCATGACGGGAGGGGCGGAAGCTGAATTTTGGCGCTTGTTCCGATTGCAGTCGAGTGCATGACCTGCTTTTTGTCTTGTGAGAGGTGAATGGATGGATGAGTGACATGTTCATTGCTCATGAGGCTTTTGGCTAGACTAGATCCCTGGCCCGGATCGTCATTTCTCCACTGTCCTGTGCTATCGGATGTGGAGAAAGATCACCCATACTGTATTAGTTCGAATCTTGAATTTGATTCTTGCTTTCAGTCCTGGAGTCTGGCAAAGCAATTCTACTTGACTATGGCTCAATAACATGTTCCTAAAAGGGATATCTCGATCCCAGGGATGCCCTAATTGGGAAGGTCATCCCACGCCGACAAATGAATAGGTCTTGGCGTCGATACTTTTTTATCTACAAGACAAATCCGTCTATTCAGCCACGGCTCTCAAATTCTCGCTTGTGTTGTACAGCATAAGAAATTGGACGCAAAAAAACAAGATATCCGTTCCAAGCCATCCATAACCACACAAACACCAGAGCAGACTGCATGGCCCGCAGTGTGCTAAATCGCAGAATCAACCAGATAGCGCCTTTCGTAAGAAACAAAAATCAGCCTAGGACATCTCATCTGCGTCCGGGTTGTGCGAGTGCTCGTTATCAGAGGCGTGGAAAGCATCTCCAAACGCCGAGTTCTCCAGATCCGGAAGATCTAGCCCGTCGTTCTGCTCCGTATATGCGGCCAGTGCATCGCCGGCACTGTCGATGTTATCAAAGTCAAAGTTGGAGCCCTCGAGGCTCACATCTCCCGCCCCCTCCTGTTTCTCGTTATTGATCATTACCCAGTCGCCGCTCCCATTGGTGCCGCCGCCGGCCAGTTGGTCACCCAGGTCCATGTCCATGTCACCAGGCATGTCAGTGCCGGGCATGCCTTGCCCAGGCACGGCACCAGAGGCATTAGCACCCGGGCTGCCAAACTGGTTGAGCAGATGAGAGTCGGTGTGGTCCATGACCATGTCGTGGGTGAATGACTCGGGCTCCTCCTTGTGTTCCGGCTCGATCTTCTCCAAGAGCCCACCCTTCTCCACGCATGAGACCTTGGGCTCGGGCATGATCTGTTTCTTCCAGGCGGCCTCCACATCCCGAACCACATCCTCCACCTTGTATTTGGCTTTCTCTTCCACGTACTGCTGCGGGGTCTCGCTCTCTTCCGTGGGAATGATGATGCGGCCTTCCAGTCTCCAAACCTCAGTGCCAGTCTCGTTAGGGTCAGCAGCAGCGTCCCGGAGACGCAGTTCCGCGTCCTTGAAGAGGGAGCTGCGGTTGAAGCGCTCCATTCGACGGGCGTGCTGCTTCTTCAACTTCTCAATCTCGGCAGTCATGTCGGCGACCTTCTTGGCGACCCGATCCGCAAACTCCTCGGCCTTGGCCGGTTCCATCTTGGTAGCCTCTGGAGTATCACCTGTCTCCTGGCCTTCGGCGCTCACAGAGGTTCCGGAAGGCGCATCGAAGAAACCTGCTGTCAGTGACTCCAGCTCACCCTTCCGGCCAAGACCGAGGGAGACTGGTGTGATCTGTGAAATAGCATACGGCGATGCGAAAATCTCCTCCATCCACTCGTGGTGCTGCACGTATCGCATCTTGCTGACATCACGCGGGGTCAACAGATCAATCTGGTCACCAGTCGAGACATCCTCATCCTCCAGGGCAAAGTCCGCTGCTGCGGCTGTCATCGCTGCTGATGAGACACGGTGCGGGCGTGCCATTTTAGCCTGGGCAGCACCGGGCGGAACAGCCCCGGGGTGACCTTGCGGCGGGTAAAAGGCTGGTCGTCCCACAGCAGCCGCGTTCTGGTAAGCTGCTTGGGGCTGTATGAAGCCCTGAGGGCCCATCTGGGGTGGGAAGTTGATGGTTGGCCAGTTGTTCCGGTCGTGAAGCATGAATTCCTTGCGAGCAAGCTGGCCCTGGCTTTGCAAGAAACGGCGCTGGGCGATCGAGGCCTGTACTTGCGGGGGAACAGGTATGCGGGCTGCCGGGACGTGATCATTCGGAGGGGCCTTTGAATAGTGAACGATCCACAGTGAGGGATCAGGCGGAGCGGCGTTGGGGACTTTGGAGGAGACAATGCGATAACGCTTGCGGCAGTGGGTAGCAACATTTTCCTTTCCGGGAAGGTAGCCGCTGCGGTGAAGATACATTTCAATAGTCTGTACCAACAAATGTCAGCGTTCTGTTTTATTCACGGAGCGTGCCATGTGGCAGTGGCCGAGGCGTGACATACGTAGCCTCGGGCTTCGAAAGTGAATGCCTGCTCAACGTCTGCCCAGATATAACCGTCGCTGGCAAAGTTGGTGCCTAATTGCGCCAGCGGCTGCCATGTGAGCATCACAGTGCCATCGGCTGGGCCATCCAAAAAGCTCCAATGCATCGGTTGTTGGCGGCAGACCCGGGGTGCGCTGGTCAGGTACTCCACGGCGGTCTCGGACGGCATCATGTGCATGTTAGGGTAGACATGCCTCGAGATAAGGTGCATGTGTGGGAGCTATATCAATAGCGACAAAGTTAGCTTTCATTTTCAGGGTGCATCACCCCGCCAAGGGTGCGCATGTCGCGCCGAGCGGCGTTGGGGTAGCCCTACCAATTGCCCCGGGATGCGGGTTGCAGGGTCATCCATCTTGACCACGCCCGTTTGCGGAAATCTAACTAGTGAAACTGAGTCGCAGGAGGCCCTGTGGGTGTTTGCAATGGTCAATTGAGATGTGTCCGATAGGGAGACGGCGGGCGCGGAGCTGGTTGGTGAGGGCGATGGAGCTCCTGGCAACGCGACGCGGGAGATTTTTGATGCGGTAGACCATAGCTACCAGCAACGCATAACACCTGAGGCACTAAGGCTGCCCAAGGTTATATGGTTTCTGACTTACTATATTTGTTAACCTTATTTATTTATTTACCTCTTTGATTAGAAGTCTTCTTTGAAAAGGACACAGATAGTTCAATTTCCCAGTAGTAGTTTGTGTTGCATATCAACATACAGCTAGAGTATACATCGATCTTGCTTTTTGGGTCTGTAGCTGCAGAAAACCTGAGGCTCTATCTTCAATTGATCGATTGGTTAAGGCAGAAATTAAGACAGGTTTTTATTCTACTTTGCCGAGCCTAACATGTATGCTTGGTTGTTGTTATGTGCATCTCAAATATTCTCATCTATGTAAACTCTTCCCACACCACGGTCGGAATGGCCTGAGGAGATTCGGGGTCAGTGGATATGCAATTTATGCTATCAGTTCAATTCGAGATACCCTACACGTCTTCGAGTCCCCGCAACCCCTATGCTTCCTTGCGCTAGCAGCAATCCACTCTGCAAAGTCGCGCACTCATATGAGAATCCGATCACACAACACAGAGACTAGGCGGCAATGCGTCCATACAAATACATATTCAGAAACCTAACGTCTCCTCCTCCTAGGAGGAGGAGCCCTGTCACCCTTGGCTGGCTCTTCGAGGCGAACGATCTCGGCCAAAAGGCCACATAGGTATTCGTTAGCAACGAAGGGGGCAAGGAAGGGGAAGGAGAAGGAGAAGGAGAACTGAGAAGGGATTCCGTTATGTTTTTAAATATGTATTTCTATGGGCATTGCCGCCATGATCACAATCAAGGATCATCCTTATACAAATCTGAATCCAAATCGTACATATTCCATATAGGAAAACACAAATAGAGTCATGTCGGAAGCGGTGAGCCCCATGCCGCGTTTGCTAGCCATCATATCGCTGAGGGGTGTGCTAGATAGATTCTTCTCTTCTTGATGATTCTTTCCCTTCGTGATTCTTCTTCTCGTAGGCCTAGTCATCAGTCCTTCCCAAGAGGTTATCAGCCTTCTTTCCATCGATATCAATCCTAGCCTATCAAGGGGCGTAGGATCATCTTCATCATCATCCTTGTCCATCGAGGGGTCATAATCACGGGCAGCAACACCCGTACCATCATCAATCATGGCTGACCAAGACGGACCTGGGAGGAGATACTAAACAAAACACTAGGCCGCCAAACTATCAAAACGGTTTTATTTCTCCCTCTAGAAGTAGGAGACGCGCCTAACGGATGGCGCTCATTTCGATGCTTGGCGAGAATCTGCCTACAATACACTGAAAGCATTGAACCTATACAATTTGCTCGACTAGAACATTCCACACCCTGATCATGACGATGAACAGACCGATGAATCACAGAACTAGGTCAACGTATCTAGACTGGTCCAACGTTGGTTGGAAGCCGGGGTATCTGATGCCATTCGACTCAAAATCAGACATTTAGGCGAGAGCGTTGGATTGGCTGATGTATGGATGCAGCAGGCTACGACGCTTCTTTAGGTAAAGGAGCTTGGTTCTATTGCGGACAAGCTAAGGCTTTCGACAGCATAAACATTAGGGACTAGACATTACCGCAGGAATACATCGAAGCTAAGGTCGATGCATTAGACAAGCTTCATACACGGGGCTTACGATAGGTCTATCCTTATTACATCCTTACGAAGATGCTTTTAGAGCTTAATCGGCAACCCTTCCACACTAATTGCATCGAACACTACTGACCGCATCTCCTATATTTCGAATGACAAGGCATATACATCCGGGCCCAATGATTTCCATTAGGAATACGCTAAGATTATACGTCAGCTATCCAACATTAAACTGGCGACGACAATGAATGGTTGACGGTCGCATCATCGTCTACAGCCCCTAACAACCAACCCATCGGTACCAACACCATCAGCCAACCCATCGGGATCGCAGCAGAAGCCTAAAAGCGGCCCACCATTCAAGGTCAAACCAGCTAACCGTGCTGAAAAGATGCGTCAGAACCCCAATGATGATCAGGGAAAGTGCGGATACTGCGGTAATAGGCATGGTACATCCGAAACCAACTAGGCATCGAGATGCTAGTTAATCACCCCACACCTACGCCCGCGGAACTGGAGAGCCCCGTAGAACCTAAGATCCTGGTGCTCCAATCCCTCACGGAAGGGTCAGGCTAGTACTGATGATGCTAAGCCTACATCTGATTCCACCAAATTCAAACAGCAATCTCCGCAGCCCATTTCTAGGACCAAAAATGCAGTATCAACATCAGCATATAGGTATGCATCTCCCATGAATGATGCCTATTTAGAGACACTCTCCGCCGCATCAGACCCATATTAATGATTCTGACGTTATTACACAACATCCCTGATAGTTATAGCACCATCAACACACCTCATGATGGTTATAAACTATTAAACGAACCCCCATGATGCCATCAACGAACTCCTATAATTTTGCAGAGTAGGTTTCCGCAAACGCGCTTAGCGCGAGGAAGAATAGGGACTCGAATATGTGTAGGGGGTGATCCATGCTAAACCGATAGCGATTTCTGCATATCCACTCACCCCGAATCTCCTCAGGCCATTTAAGTAGACCGTGGTATATGATCGGATTCTCGTCTAAGTACGCAACTTTGCAGAGTAGGTTGCTATAAACGCCCTTAGCGCGAGGAAGCATAGAGGTTGTAGGGACTTAAAAGACGTATAGCGTACTATAGGTAATAGAGAGAAAAGGGACATAATTATTTTCAAGTCCTACGTATTAAACGGACTAGGATATTATAGAAGGTAGAAGTGTCACCAAGCCGGCAGTCACGTGGGTCAACCTTCTTAGTTTAGCTCCCCTACATACCAATATGATCACCTTTACATCACACAACATAGTGCATCGTACCATTTTGGTAGCATGTCGCAAAGGGAACTTTTGGCCCTTAGCCAGACACTGCCCACTGAGCTCGCTGACCTACACCAACAACTAGCCAAGGCCGAACAGACGGTCGCCAACCTCGATAGGCCAGAACTGAGAGAGCGCGCCGGGCAGCTCCTGTCCGACATCACACCCCTCTCCCCTGTCCAAAAGAGCCAGGAGAGCCCTGTTTACGACCCTGACTGGGCCGAATACAATTTTTAAGATCGTGCACTTACCAGTATTGTCTATGGCCGCCAATTTGTTTCTGGGCCCTTTACGTTCCTCCTTCTTTCCGTTTTTTGCCTGTTACAATAAGGACATTGCATTTGCTGGAAACCCTAACTGTCACCAAGCTGGCAGTCACGTGGGCCAACCTTCTTAGTTTAGCTCCCCTACATACTAATATGATCACCTTTACATTATACACCATAGTGCATCGTACTAAGAGGGATATATAAAAACATATAAGATAAAGAGCAAAGTAAGGGCAAAGTAAAGGTAAAGTAAAGGTAAAGTAAAGGTAAAGTAAAGGTAAAGTAAAGGTAAAGTAAAGGTAAAGTAAAGGTAAAGTAAAATAAGAGATAGAGAAGTAGATATTAAATTATACTCTAGCCTTTAGAGTTATAGGAAGTAACTAGAAAGCTAATATCGCCAGAACCCGCAGTCCCAGCTGCCACACCTAAGCCGGCCTACCATCCTGCTGCTGGCGATGGAGCTGGCGATGGACCAGACTCTGCCTAGCACCCACCTACGGTGCCTAAGCTCCCCGACCTGGCACTAGATGAGCTTGATGACGATGACGACAACCGCGATTTGTCTCTATTCCCAGTAGGTACGCTTAGGGCCGCCATGCGAAGTCCATGTCTATATCCACAACTCCCGCTAAGCGCGCCTTTTCGCGCTCTCAAAGCCATGACCAAGATCGCCATGGCTATATCTAACCAGGATCCCATCGGGTTCGACGCCGATAAACCACCTCACTGGCCGAGCAGCGAGATTGGTTTTCCAGCGGACGGTTAAATTTCCAAGTTGCTTTCGCTACCCTACGCGTTTTTCTTTTCCATGCTTTTACAGTTCAGTCTAGTTTTTTACAGCTACGAGGCTGCGTTTTTCCGCGCCCCGGTAGGTTGTTATCCTGCGGGTGATTAGTCACCCGCCGGTAGTTAACTAACTAGTCCTAGCTTCCATAGTAATAGGACCATCTTCAACTCCCCGATCGATGCAACACTCGAAATCCCTATTTAATCTAGGTAGGAGGAAAGTAATTATAATAAAATATTTGATATAGAATGATTATATCCCTTTGCTCTCTATCGCCTACCGTACGTCGCACGATATTACAATTGATTACTTACAGTAAAGAGACTCGGTCGGAAAGTATTTGAAGGGAGAGGATAGACCTCCTACTTAGCTCCCGAGTCGTAATCATAGTTGGTGTTGGGCAAACCACAATGATAAGGGTTTCGATAGAGCTTCCTGACTGGTGACCCAGGTGTATATAGTATACCCAAACCAAAGGATTAACAACATTACAAGGCAGCTTAGGGAGAAGCTTGGTATCTTTAACGTCAAGCGGTGTGGACTCGCCCCTAATTAGGTTATGGTTCGTTAGATATAGTAGACCTTAAAGATCCGCCACGGCCACTTTACGTGGGTTTGGTGATCGGCATATTACAACATTGCGATCTCACCAATGGATGGTGCCAATTTTACCCCGAAAGAGAGATGATCAGAGGGCTTGTCGCGTGGTTACCACTCAACTTCCCCGCAGGTGGGGTTATCCCCGTCTCTCTCCCTGTGTCGCCAATCATGCTGCATGGAACGCACTCAATTCAGCCGAGTAGATGGTCGAATTACCACATTGCCGAGGGCTTTTTCTGCCCCCGCATATAAAGTATGGGCTTTCCCAGAGCCCGGCCAAACTCCGACTTGCTCACTTTCCCCCCTCCCCGTTATACACTAGGCTATACTCGCAGTCATGGGTTACTTTGGCAAGAGAGAGCCGTTCGATGACGAGATCCAGCGCTCGCCGCCCGATCCGGATGTCGAGAAAAAGATCCCCTCTCACGAGGAGGGACGTACTCAACCCTCGATTGTTGCGGCCGCAATCGACCCGGAGCTGGAGCGCCGCATTTTAAGGAAGCTGGATCTACATCTCCCGACATTGATGGGGTTCTTCTGTATGCATACTTCCCTCAATGCTCCTAAAACGATCTTACATCTGAATGAATTGCGCGATAGACCTCTTAGCCTTCCTTGACCGAAGTAACATTGGGTACGGTTCTCCCTGACAATTCGCCGGAAACGAAACTAACCGAAGCATAGCAATGCAAAAATTGCCGGCATGGTGGAAGACCTCTCTCTCGACGATCAAAGCTACACCTGGCTCCTGACGATCTTCTACATCTCGTACACGGTATTTGAATTCCAGGCGCTCATGTGGAAGATCGTCAAGCCGCATCAATGGACTGCTTTTGTGGTGTTCTCGTGGTATGCGTATTCCGCGTGGGAAGGATGATCGCGCAGAAGCGGAATCACTGACACGCATTGTACGCAGGGGTTTAGTCTCGACGTGTCAAGCAGCCACCTCAAATTGGCAGGGACTTATGGCCCTAAGATTCTTCCTAGGAGCTTTTGAATCGGGATTCGGACCTGGCGTCCCATATCTGCTGTCCTTTTTCTACCGCCGTCACGAACTCGGTCTCCGATGCGGTCTGTTCTTGTCGGCCGCTCCGTTGGCGAATACCTTTGCTGGTGCCCTGGCCTATGGTATCACTTCGGGTCACGTTGCTATTGCCAATTGGCGTCTCTTGTTCCTTGTTGAAGGTCTGCCGGTGGTCGTGGCTGCGCTTTTGGCCTGGTTCTTCGTGCCGGACTCGCCTACGTCGGCCAAATTCCTTACTAAAGAAGAGAAGGAGGTCGTCCGCGCCCGCGGTCTTCAACAGACTGGAGATGCTGAACGCACGAATAAAATTCAGTGGAAGGAGTTGGCTGCAACGCTCCTGGATGCCAAGGCATGGTTTACGGCTGTGAGTGTCCCTACAATTGCTGCTTTTGCAATTGCTAATTCTCAAAAAAGTTCATGTATTTTAGCGCGAACGTCAGTTTCTCCTCTTTGCCCGTCTTCCTCCCGACGATTTTAAAAGAGATGGGCTTCACGGCCATCAATGCACAGGGCCTTACTGCGCCTCCATTTTTCGCCTCCTTCTTGGCGACGATCGCAACAACCTGGGTGGCGGATCGAATCCAGCAGCGTGGGCTGATGATTGCCGGATTATCAGCGATCGGCTCTGTGGGGTACGTCCTACTAGCGACATGCAACTCGGTTGGCGTGCGCTATTTTGGAGTCTTCTTAGCTGCCTGTGGAGTCTTTCCCTCGATCGCCAATATCCTGCCGTGGGTTCTAAGTGAGTCATCTTCGTAACGTAATTGTGCATGCAATTGGTTGCTAATATTTACCCTTCTAGATAATCAGGGTTCTGATACGAGACGCGGTTCGGGCATCGTCCTGCTAAATATCATCGGCCAATGCGGGCCGTTCCTCGGCACGAAGGTTTTTCCCGACACAGAAGCGCCGCGGTTTATTAAAGGGATGTCGATCTGTGCGGCGTTTATGTTTTTTACCACGTTACTTGCTTTATGCTTGCGCTTCCTATTGGTCCAGGAGAATCGCCGCCTCGACAATAAGTACGGGCCAAAGCTTGAAACCGAGAAGACTGATACTCCGGTAGCGGAAGAGAACTACGGCTCGAACTATCGTTATGTGCTGTGACAGTTGTCCATTTTAAGTACGAGAGCTATGAAAAATATAGGAGGAATAGTCAGGAATGTGTATACCCATCAATGTATGCAAAATCTTCCAACACATGTAGACTAGAAACAGCCAAGCTTTTACTACGAAAAGGTTCGGAGGACTGGGCCCCGATGGTTGTATCTCATCATCTCGAGAACAGGTCAGCCCACCCCACATCCAAATCCTAATTGGCAGTGAAGGGAAACTTCAGAATTTTAATCATACTGACGTTGATCAACCCCTCTCCGGTGAGGAGAAGACCGGAGAGGTTCGGAGTGGGGTTCAACGCATATAAGGAGCTGCCCCTCCTCCGCCCTTTTTTTTTCCTTCTTCTTTCTCTCTTCACCATCTTCTACAGCTTTTACACCAATCTACGGATCTACGGATTCCATCAATCAGCTACTACAGTAATTACCTTTCCCTGGCCTGGTATTTCCAGAGCTGACCTTTCTCTGCAGAACCTTCGGTTCAAGTACATTCAGCCCATCCCGCGGGAAGCCATGATGGAAACTCTTTGGCTGGGCAAATTATCTCTCAGGGATCAAGGTATCTCAGGTAACTTCTGGGCGTGGACCGGTGTTCGTTCCTACGCCGTAGGCACTTCGCACTTCTCTCTGAGAAGTGTCTGCGGTCGTGGGTTCGTTCTGAGATTATACGGTCATAACTTGATATCTGGATAATACCAGCGAAAGGATCATGCCTTCCCCTTTTCCCCTTTGGCAAAGCAAACTGACCACGTTGAAGTCACTTCGACTTGATCCATTAACCCACAATGTCTCCTCCTGCTGCTATCTTTGAGCCTGCCACTGTTGCCCCCACCGGCATCAAGGGTAAGGTGAACGTCCCTGAGACCGTCTCCACCACCTTGACCGGCCAGGGCCAGAGCAAGCTCTTGGAACAGTTCGGTGACAAGTGGGATGAGTTCAAGTTCGCCCCTATCCGCGAGAGTCAGGTCTCCCGTGCCATGACTCGCCGTTACTTCCAGGACCTGGACAACTACGCTGAGAGCGATGTTGTCATCGTCGGCGCTGGTTCCTGCGGTCTTAGCACTGCCTACGTGCTGGCGAAGGCGCGCCCGGACCTGAAGATTGCCATTCTGGAGGCTTCCGTGTCTCCTGGTCAGTCTCACCAGACCTACGAGATCTAGCAGACATACTGACAACTACACAGGTGGTGGTGCCTGGCTCGGAGGCCAGCTCTTCTCCGCCATGGTTCTGCGTCGCCCCGCAGATGCCTTCCTGAACGAACTGGGCGTGCCCTTCGAAGAAGAGCCCAACAACCCCAACTTTGTGGTCGTCAAGCACGCTGCCCTGTTTACTTCGACTCTGCTGTCCAAGGTCTTGGCTTTTCCAAACGTCAAGCTTTTCAACGCCACGTGCGTTGAGGACCTGATCACCCGCCGCGACGGTGACAGCGTGCGCCTTGCCGGAGTCGTCGTTAACTGGACCCTGGTAACCCTACACCACGACGACCACTCTTGCATGGACCCCAACACCATCAACGCTCCCATCATTGTCTCGACCACTGGCCACGACGGCCCCTTCGGCGCTTTCTGCGCTAAGCGTCTCGTCTCCATGAACAGCATCGAGAAGCTCGGTGGCATGCGTGGTCTCGACATGAACGCCGCTGAGGATGCCATCGTTAAGAACACGCGTGAGGTCACCAAGGGTCTCATCATCGGTGGTATGGAGCTTTCTGAGATTGATGGCTTTAACCGTATGGGCCCTACTTTCGGCGCTATGGTTATGTCTGGTGTCAAGGCTGCCGAGGAGACTCTGGCTGTCTTTGACCAGCGTAAGCGCGAGTGTGCTGAGTAAATTCGGTTCACTTTTGCTACGCCCCAGATAAGGTGACTGGATCTGGGTCTGATGGAGAGTTGCTAGTTTGCTATCGCTTATGATATCGCTTTATGATAAATGCACTCCACGCTCGTTTCGCACTTATAGTGCGACTGCTATGATCACTTTCCATAATTGTAGATTTTTCGTAAGGTAGTTGTACAGTTGATTTGAATCATGATCGAAATTATGTATTACTGTCTAAGACGAATCATATCATGGTACAAGTTTGATTACTTCGTCCTTTCACCCTCAGAGCCAGCATGAGAACCAGCAGTACCACGCTCCGCAGCAAGGACCAAACCCCGAGCATTCCGCACCTCCCACTCGAACTCCTTCAACGCACGCAGCTCGCTCGAGACAAATAGTCCACCGATGAGACCATCCAGGATTCCAGCTCCAAAGTTCAGCGTGCTCACCAAGATCAGGATGAATCCGATGTAGGTACGGCTGCCAACCCACCATACGCCAACCATGCATCCAATGGAGATGATGACCGAGATGAGGAAGTGCGCGAGGCGCCAGCGGCGCTGTGAGCGTTCTCGAAGCACGTATTTGTGGATCATGGCGATGATATGGTCATACGTTTCTGGGGAGAGGGCGGCGTTGGGAGATACTTGGTTCGAAAATGTTTTGTGCAGGGAGGGAGAGCTTTGTGATGCACGGATAGGTTCGTTGTTCGAGTTTGTAGAAGCTGGAGCAGTAGATGCCCGAGAAATGAGGGCCTCGACGGCGAAGTGGTCGCTCAGAGAGCAGCGGAGTGTTGGATGGCGCTGGGTCATGCTGACTCGAGCAGTTTGGACTGACCAGCGCGGCAAAGGGAACTCGGGCGCGTAGCCACCGTCGCCAATGAAGATATAGTCGAGACGTTTGGCTCGGGGGTCCGCTCTGTCCTTGTCGATGGTGATATCTTCGCCTTTGTGCAGGCGCTTGCGAAGGGCTTTGGACCAGCGCCAAGTATTGTAGGCGCCATCGCAAGTGGCACCATTCTCAACGAGGTTAAACTCAGCAGTTGGGATGGGCCGGTTCCTGGCACGTTCGACAGCGTCGATAGCCGCACCGACTGATGAGTCGGGGTGCAGCTCGAGCCAGACGTCGCGAACAGGGCTTTGAGCGGAGATGAGCCGGTGGGCGAAGGAGGATGGCAGCATGTTGAAATCACCCAGTCCGATAACTAGGTGCCCACGCTCGGCGGCGCCGCGCATCAGCTTGGAGATCTCCCAGGCCTGCGCCGTGCGATGGCACAGGTACGAATCTTTTGGCTCGCGCTCGTACGGCGCATGCAAATGTGTACAGAACACCTCGGCCACATCGGCTACACCAGGACCAAAGCGGACTCTTGCACAAGCCACGCCTTTGCCCACGAACCAATCTCCACGGAAGAAAGCTGTTGGCCGGCCGTTTAACGGGTAGGCGTACATGCTGCTCTCCTCGATGGGCCATCGTGACAAGATCGCCAGGCCTGCGCCAAAGATACCCCCGAAATAGAACTTCCCATATGGCAGGATGTGTTGTGTCTGGGCGCGAATGCTCTCGTAGTCTTGTTGTGTCCAGCACTCCTGGAGGCCCACTATCTCTGGGGGCGGATTACTGACTGCCAGCTGCCTCCCAATCTCTGAAAGACGCTCATGGCGGTATTTAGCAAGGTACTTCAAGCCCCAGCAATTGAGAGTCAAGATCCGAATATCATTCGGAGCTTCACTGGGAATAGAGGAGGTCATTGGGCTGAGAATGCAATGCAAAGTTGAACGTCGATCATTTGGTGATGTAAACGGGAGCGGCTCACCGCCTTCGGACGCGCCTTCTTTTTCACGCGAAACAGTCGGCGCGTTCGCAGTTGCAATGGTCATGTTCAGCTCCTCATGGATAATGCGCACCCCAGAAACCGCAGGGGCGACCCTCGCTCGCAGTCGCCCGTTGAGTCCTCATCCGACGAGCTAGCTGTAATCTCCGAAAATAACGAAACCACACGCCGGCGGACTAGCTGGAACGTTCAGAAGAATTTCACCCCGCAGCGCCCCAATGCCAATGATCGCCGTTACAGCCAGTCCGGGAGCCCAGATGAACTGGCCGTTGATGCCGAAGAATACTGGCGCAGCTCCGGCAACCGTCGGAGCCCGTCGCCTATCAATCGCCATGAGCATCTGAACGGCGGGGAAACAAGGTCTCAGGACGAGTCGGATAATGATCGGACGAGCAACGAGGATGGAACGGCTCTCGATGCCATGTCGCGTCGCTCCAATACCCCCATGCCTCCTGTTGCAGGCCTACCTCCGAAGCCTGAACGATTGAATTACCGAGAGAAGTTTGTCCTACGGGGTCACTTGCGGGGCGTGTCTGCAGTGCAGTTCTCGCCGGACTGCTCTATGATAGCCAGTGCCGGTATGTTGAGTTGCTTTATTTGGCTATCAAGGTTACGGCTAACTGGTCTTCGTTGCAGGTGCCGATGCGGCCATCAAGGTCTGGGATACATTGACGGGCCGACTGATCTACACCTTCGAGGGTCACCTAGCAGGCATCTCCACGCTTGCCTGGAGTCCTGACGGTCAATGGATTGCGTCCGGCTCCGACGACAAGACAATTCGTTTCTGGAACGTGACTACTGTGAGTTAAGCCCTCATATACATCCAGCGGGACTTGCTACTAATCTGGCAAATGCAGGGCCGAGCTCATACCAAACCCTTCGTTGGCCACCATAACTACATCTACCAAATCGCATTTGCACCAAAGGGCAACATCCTCGTCAGCGGCTCCTACGATGAGGCTGTCTTCCTGTGGGATGTGCGCCGGGCGCGCGTCATGCGCTCTCTCCCCGCTCACTCCGACCCCGTCGCCGGTATCGATGTCGTGCACGACGGTACCCTGATCGTCTCCTGTGCGCTAGATGGCCTGGTCCGTGTCTGGGATACGCACAGTGGTCAGTGCCTGCGGACACTGGTTCACGAAGATAACCCGCCCGCTACCTGCGTCAAGTTCTCGCCCAACGGCAAATACATTCTGGCGTGGACACTCGACGGTTGCGTGCGTATGTGGAACTATGTGGAGAGCCGTGTCGTCAAGACTTTCCAGGGCCATGTCAATAAGAAATACAGTCTGTCTGGGTGCTTTGGCTTCTACGGTCCACCGGATGTGAAATACTCACCTCCTCTGTGCTTTGCCGTCAGTGGCAGCGAAGACGGTGCCATTCTCTGCTGGGATCTCATCAGCAAGAACATCCTACAGCGCATCGAGGGCCACACTGATGTTGTCCTTGGAGTTCACTCCGGCAAGCTGAATGGCAAGCGCCTGCTCGTCAGCTGCGGCTTGGACAGAACAGTACGAGTATGGGAGGAGGTATCCGAAGGCCAAGACCAAAACAGTTCGCCCCCGTTTTCCGAGTCCTCTGCCGAATCCAACATGCCAAACGGTGTTTCTACTGTTTCTACTGGCAGCGACTTGGATGGAGACAATGTAATGGCCGATGCTCCTCCCGACCCGTCTTCTGCGTCTACACCTGCAGAGGACGGGATGATGACATGACCCAAGTCTTTTCCTTTTTTTTGTGATTCCGTTACTTGCATTGGCGGTTAGTGTTTACTTTCTTTTTCTGGTAACGAGGAAATACCCGGTGTCTGGAGGCGTTTGATGGGATTGAGGAATATGGGCATAGGCATGCATAGGAATGGTTGTTTTTCGGGGAGTCATACCTGCTATGTATCTCGCATTTCATCGACCATATCATGCTCCATTACGATGTGTACTTGTGCTTGAATTCATGGCTCCAACTCTTACCTTCAATGTTAGTTAATTAAAGAGTTAACTTGAACAACATTCGATTTGTCAACATAATTTACTTCCCGCAACCGATCGCATACTCCAGGGCTTTCACAAATAATTTCTGAAGACACACAATTAATCGGATTAACTAATCCTCTGGGGTCCGGATGACCCAATCCAGTTTAAGCTAGGATAGGTAATCTTGGAACCAACTTGTACAGATTCAAGTCCGGCGAATAGGGCGGCGGATAGACCAATATCACCCCTGTGTCCGCGTATATACGAAATATGTTTTATCAAAAACCTTAGCTCTTTTCCATGAAGAAGTTCTAGGGAATGATATTGCCGAGGCGGGTAGCTGCGCCGAGTCTTGTCGCAAACTATCTTCGACAGACCAAAGGCACCGAGATATAATTGCTGTGCGTAACCTCTGGGGATCTCCACGAGCCAGACTAGGTCTCCCTTCTTCCAAAGATTAACTAGGTATCTACTAGGATAGCAACCGAGTTTGTTGAATTTATCTTTTCTTCCAAGATTGTCGAGAGGAGGAAACATCCCCCCATATATAGGATTCCTCTTGTCTAGACCTGCTGAGTATTTATTAGAGTATCGATCGAGAAAGAAAAGGGCGCAGTTTTCATTTACTGCGATATACAATCTCGGCTTTATGTAGGCTCTTAGGGCCTCTAACGGTTGCTCTCTGGTAAAGTCAAAAGTCGCCGAAGATATCACCAGATACGAGGTACCCTGAGCTCTGCCAATTTTGTCCTATATACGGACCTCGTTGTCTCCCTACCCCTAAATCATGAGTTTGAGTGCGGTGTCCCTCTTATCTCAAGTTCATACGCCATCCAAACGGTAGAATTGCCACTATAGCCGAGCTTGCACTCGAGTGGATATCTGTCATTGAGAACTTCCCCGAGACACCGGATAGAATAGTCGTGAACTCTGCTCCTTGTCATACTATTTCCAGTCCGCGGCAATTGACTTTGATATTTCATTGTCTTTACTTCTGCTTCATTCATTGTTTGATATAGGTTCATCGAGTTCCTTGAACTGGGCAGGTCCTCAAATTCTAGGTGCAATAGACCAAGCTTTAGGAATCAATGGCTACGATCGCTGTATTGCCAGCGAGTCATTTTGGACGTGGCCAGTATTGCTGTACATCCGTGAATAGTTCATGTTACCTCGTCCGTCGTATTCCGTCTCGTCGGATTCGAAGGTTGCGTGATGTCGGTCCATTCGTAACGAGGCTGGGCACTAGGGAGGTGGCAAGTTGTCAAAATCCTATCCATAGTACAGAAATAGTCGGAGTAGCTAAGGGTGTAGCAAGATACTGAAGAAACCTGAAGAAAGTAAATGGAATAACATCTTCACATCGCCCCTATCACCTCCCATCTCCACCTCCCAAGTTCCATCGCCACCCCAGTATCGCCAATATGACAGGACGGTGACTTCACACTGGAGACACAGCGGGAACATCTTCGGCTTCACCCATGGATATCGCCAAGTGGGCGATTCGCTGTACGGTGTCCCTACACATCACCCGGTCGATCATTTGCAGGGTCACCAGTAGGAAGCGCGGGAACTGGTCTCCCATGTCCAATCAGGAACCATTCAGGAACCAAAAACCAAGCCAAACACACCCCTGTGTCGGTATACGCTCGGTGCGGAGCATGACGGATCCTCTGGGTAACAGCTGTCGACACCAGTCAGGGCCGGTAATGCTTAGCAGCCATAGCGCAGCAGGGGGTGCAGTACTCTAGCGCATGCCGTGGGAATAGTGATCAGAAAGGGGCCGTGTTCGAAGAGGCCAGACCGAAGGAGTCAAGGTTTAGCGTGAAACACTACCGGAAACAACTCCGGATCGCCTATGATTGACCGATATCGTGAATCAATCCGCCTTCATCCCATAACGGTGTCATTGTGGGTGACTCCCATTGTTACTGTGTCAGGTCGATTTGACCTGTGGCCTCTTGAAGTAAGAGATGTAGGTCGTCGCAGTGTGATAGGTCACTGTCGTCCACTGTCCTGATTATGTACGTCCACGGAACTCTTCACTTGTCATCGCTTTCTCCACTCACATCTTCGTCCACGCAAGCATCCACGGTTAGTCTCCACTCTAACCCTCTGACTCTTTACAGTAAACACATTCGCACAAACGCCAGGGGCTATCCAATTAATTGGTTCCCGATGCCATCCCGTCATGCGCGCCTTCTGATGCACTCTGGTTAGACATCGTGTTCCTAGTCTGTTTTGGCATGTCTCTACATGCCTCCATTGGGCTGCCCTTGAGCATTCACTAGGAAACCCGTTACACGCGGTCCAGGCTTCAGTGGAGTACTAATGGATCTCTTCACCGGCCATTGTGGAGTGTTTCAAGGATTCCCTTCTCTGTGGCCCCGCCCTGTCGCTTTTGATACCTTAATTGTATCAAAAGTGCCTGGATAGGATGGCCAATCAGCCCAGGTCTCGGGCCTGCCAACCCCAAGATCCACGCATGGCCCCCGCCTGGTTCTTCTTGTGTCGCGTCACATTTCCATGGATGCGCGATCCAGACTGGATGTACCACCTTTGACAGGTAACCCAATGGCTGTTGATTGGGTCCACCCGTAGAAACATGTGGTTGCGCCATCCTAACGCACACATTGTCGGGCATAAAAGCCTCCTTCTTCCCCATGTTTATTTCTCTTCTCTTCTCTCTTCAGCCTGCTGTGTCAGTTCTCTATTCTTTCCTTGATCTTCTGATCTTTCTAGTTCCTGTGCCGTGCACGGTCTAGAGCTCCTTCCTTTCAATCATCACATTCATTTTTCAACCGAGAACAGGCTTCTCTCCTTTCCGCTCCTTTCTGTGTGAACGAGCCAGAACAGTCATTCCTTTCTGTGTGAAAATGGTTTCCTTCACTGCTCTCTTCGCTTCCGGCCTCCTGGCCACCTCGGCCTTTGCTGCCCCCATGCAGGTGCAGAAACGCTCCTCTGGCAAGCGTGGTGCCGCCTACAATGACCCCAACGCGGTGTCTCCTCTCGCCAACACCGGTGCTCTGTCCTGGGGTTACAATTGGGATATGAACCTGTCCGGCTCGTTGCCCTCGGGTGTCGAGTTCGTCCCCATGCTCTGGGGCTCCAAGGACTTTGGTGGCTGGGTCACCGCCATTGAGACTGCTCTGTCTAGTGGCAGTAACTACATCATGGGCTTCAATGAGCCTGACAACCCCGGCCAAGCCAACATGAGCCCCTCTGATGCTGCCTCCTCCTACAACCAGTACATCACCCCGTACTCGGGCCAGGCCAAGCTGATCTCTCCCGCCGTGACCTCCTCGACCAACGACGGGCAGGGTCTGTCCTGGTTCACCGAGTTCATGGGCGGATGTAGCTCCTGTGGCATCACCGGTCTTGCCGTTCACTGGTACGGTGATACTGCCGACGACTTCCAGTCCTTCGTCCAGAAGGCCATGAACACTGCTCAGCAGTACGGCCTGTCTGAGATCTGGATCACCGAGTTCGCCCTGAATGCCGACGTCAACGGCGTTGGCGACCCTGCCACCACCGCCGAGTTCCTCAACAGTGTTCTCCCCTGGCTCGATTCGCAGCCCATGGTCTCGCGCTACTCCTACTTCATGTGCGCCGAGAACTACCTCCTCAGCGGCAGCGCTCTTAACGCCGCTGGTCAGGCTTACACTTCTTCATAAGCGTGTGTGATGAATATAAGATGTGGGATATTCGCATTGTCGAGTATAACGAGATGGTATTTTCTTGGGATTTTCTATATTTATAAGAGGCGTATCATGAATCAGAACTGCAGTTTCGGGTTCACGGCGCTTCACGGCGCAATGTGATGGGTCTCATCTGTGTTTATACAGAATTTCCATGTTTATATCCAAGGAGTTGCAGATATAATAAGAGAATAGTCTTTTAAAGGGCTTCCTACCGTATTTATTCACTTCTATTATCTCAATGTCTATTTCGGTACTTTCAGGGCACCACCTGTCGAGGGGCTACTACACTCGGCATCTGTGTTTGTTCAGAATTTTGGTGCTCATAGTTATTCTAAGGAGTTATAGATATTATAAACGGCTTTCTACCGTACTTATTCCCTTTTGTTATCTCACTGTCGAGGTGTTTCGGCACTTTCATAGGCCCTTATTGTTTCTGAACCCTACATGTCAATAAGCTACTCCAGTCGACTATACAATCTCATTATCACCAACAAACCTACCTCTACCTCACATAATAGGCACGAAAAAACATACAGTGGCAACTGCCCTGGATCCTCGCCTCTCTTGCCTCACCCAATAGCGTATACATCGTACATGATCTCTCGCCCATTCGCCTCCAGCGCCACCACATTTCCATATGAGATCCACTTCATCCACCACGAGCCCTCTGATTAGCCAGGCTTATACTATGGGTTCAGCGCCCCGCCAAGCAAAATTCTCTGCACGAAATGGGCCAGGTTCTAGATGCATCTATGAGGAGTCGACGGGACCTCAACTACGGGTCTTCTTGCCTTGACGGTGGGCTGGTGAGGGCTCTGGAGCCTGTGATTGAGGGATCCAGTGAAACGATATGGTCTCGGTCAATGGAGGGGAATAGGGTTTGATTGGAGATATGGATTTTGAGATGGTTTTTGGTGTATGACTCTAAAGAGTAGACCCACTGTTCTCAGGAACGAAACCCTAAATGCTTGGCGTTCACTGTCACCTGATCTCTTAAGTAAGCGAGGCTAGTGCCGCACGGGCCCCTCCCAATGTGCATAAATACTTGGTCCCTCCCACCTTCCTTCCTCTTCTTTTCTTTCTTCTTTAGCTCTCTTTGCCAATTGGCTTAGATCAAGTGTAGTATCTGTTCTTTTCAGTTTAATCTCTGAAAGATGTCCAAGGACATCACATTGATTAATCCTATTTTTGAACCGCGCGACTTGGCCTCTGTGCTTGCGCATGCCGAGTCGCACAGTGTCATCGGGCTTACACTACCCCCGATCGACGCGAACCTTTTTCATCAACCGTGTCGGCTTGTCCGATCGCTTGGAGAAGAAGTATTCGCTGTAGACTGTAGTTATGCATCGGGGTGCGGAACATGTCGTAGTCCTCGGTTCTCAACCAGTACAAAACCTCTCTCGGCACAAGCATCACTTGCTCCATAGCCTCAGTAATTAATTAGTCTTTCATGTTGGCGCCAGGCTGGGCTTATGCTCAACTTGTTGGACATGTTCCTGAACAGCATGTTTCAGAAGTCTGGCAGCTGCTTAACCGTCGCTTTTCCTTGAATGTGTGCCTGAACTTATAAGTCAAGACTAGGAACTCGGGTAATTATTTGGTTTACATTCATACCGTCTCCATCAATGAGCACTAAGACACAACTCAACCTCCTACATTTATTTTGTCAAAGTGCTCAACTAGAGCACAATATTGAGGACATCATGGGTAGCTTACTTGATGATGGCTTACTTGTCGTCCCTTGCCCTCACGTTGGTCTCTACACTCGAGTACCCCCCACTAGGATGTGGTATGGCCATATAGGTAGAGGCATGGAATATCTGCGCTTTCACCATACCAGGTATCAAGCACTATCTCGAAGTCTCGGAGCTGAATTTCAAGCCGAAAGTTGGGTGACACCCGAGAGTTATGCATGGAGGAAGAAGCCTGTTGCCTTGAGGGAATTGGAGAGGGGCACAGTGGTACGTAACAAGTAGCATGTGTATAGCAGGTTCGTGTAAATTACACGATTGGAAGCGCCGTCATTCAGAATACAGAGAACCAGTGGACTGATCGTCATACCGTATAAGTCAGATGTAATGAGGCCCGGAACCAAACATCTCTTGCCTAACTGCTGGGGACAGATCGGAATAGTCCGGAGACGCCATAGTTGTAAGTGGTACTTGGTCTTTCAGTCGAACACTCATCAACTAAATACATTCGATTTCCGATCATACTCTACATTCATCTACCATCTCTCCTGCATCAGTTCACATTTAACGTAGAATTCAATCCAAGTAAATCGACATCAACCAATCAACACAACTGCCATAATCGTAACTAAAGAGGAAGGCGGTAAACCCTATGATGTATGCATCCACTCCGCAGCAGCTCGAAGCTCCTCATCCTCAATTTCCGACTCCAACCACAACCACAATTCATCATGTTTTCCCGCACAGCACCAAGATTCCTGCGGTACGCCACTCGCACCTCTCTACGCACAAATGCAACCCGTCAATCCGCCGCACTCCGCACCATTGCCGTGACCTCAGCCCGCCAATTCTCCTCTTGCCCAGTCTCCGCAAAGGGCCTCCAGCCCGACTCAGAAGACCCCAGGCCGCCGAACCCCCAGAGTCCTATCGCCGGTGCTGCAAACCACGTCACCGAGCCCACCCCCTTGACCCCGGAAGAGTACTACGAGTACTCAGAGCACTACTTCAACTACCTCGTGCAGCAGCTGGAAAAGGCTCAAGAGGAAGGCACAGACATCGAAGCTGAGTACAGCGTATGCTATTCCCCATCTTTTCTCAAATATAACTAACAACCCCAGGCCGGCGTCTTAAACATCTCTGTACCTGCACTCGGCACTTACGTGCTCAACAAACAACCCCCGAACAAGCAGATCTGGCTTAGCTCGCCCCTCTCGGGCCCTAAGCGGTATGATTGGGTCGTTGAGGGTGATCGTATGCATGAGAAGCAGGAGACTCGAGAGTTCGTTAATGGGCAGTGGATTTATTTGCGTGATGGGTCGAATCTTACGGATTTGCTTAACCATGAGTTGACCCTTAACCTGCCGAAGGATATTTATTCTGAGGTTTTGGAGTGATGCCGACTTTGGGATTCATTTCACTGTTGGCATAGGCCCGGGAAGATGATTGGGGATGTATTCTAGTAAAGTATACTTGTTTTTTCCTTGGATTTCGGTCTCGAGTAGAGCTGAGGGTAGTTTGTGTGGATGTAGATGTAGATATGTACCCATGTGTTATTGGACTTGAGACTATATACTTATCAAAGTGTACTGGATGTGGTTCTCATATGTCGTAGTATTCTCTCAAAAGCTACGTCCAAGACCAGGGGCGTAAATGTCAACCACCACAGCAACACATTCTCGCTTCCCGCGCCTCGCTGGGGTATATCGGCCGGTTTGAGTCTCAGTGCGAGTCAACTGTAAGACTTCCGTGCACAAAGTATCGAGGAAGAGCGTATTCCAAGGCTGAGAAACGGTCAATCCCATAGGTCGGTATTGTCGTTATGGTCCCCTGCACAGTATGCGAGTGACGAACAGACCCCACATGGTAAAATGCGAGTCCGTTCCGTGGTAACACAATCTGCTCTGGAGTAGATCGCAGCGATGCAGCGCTTGGTCGGCATCTGGGGCCTTCTTCAAGAAAGCGCCAGGGTCGTCGGTGGACATTGTCCAGGTCGAGATCGGATTTTGTATTCAGCGGAAACTGAGAAGCAACAGGAAATATCATTTCACTGTGTACTACTCGCTCACGCCTGCACAGCAACAGCACCTGCGTTCTGATCGTTGTCCGCCTTAGAGAGATCGGCCTATTCAGGGAAAAAAGATTAGCAACCTATATGACTAAAAGGCCCAAGACCGAAACATACCAAGTCAAAGATAACACGGATCATCAGACTGCAGCTAGGGCACACAGCGATCTCCTCGCCATCGCGCAGATCATCGATGCAAATCTCGAAGCGGTCGCCGCATGGGCACGGGTACGTATAGATCTGCATGGCCGGGTCGAAGGTCATGTCTTCGATCTCGATCTCATCGTAGATATTGAGGCCTTCGTCCGCCATTTTGTTGTCCTTTCTTCTAGGGAGAGAGAGATAAGAGTGGGCTTTCTCGTGGAGGGAAACTAAAAAAGTCAAGAACACAGATTCGGTGGCGGACAAAAAATGGCGGGGCGGTCATGTGACTATGAAATAGTATATCCGATGTTTTTTGATCAGTTATTGTTCTTGCCATAGCGTAGCCAATGTATTTGTTCTTATTACTCGCCCAGTCGGGCAATTTCCATTCGCACCGTCTCAACTTCTTTCACTAGGGAGCCGTAACGGCGTGCGATCTCTGCCATCGTGCCTCCATCGGATCCGCTGCGGTCTGTTCCCGCGGTTTCGGAGACTTCCACATCTCCGTAACGCTCCAGTTCCTCGATCGCTAACTTTCGTTGCTCTTCTAACCGGTCCTTTGTTTCGCGGATATGTTGCTGGTATCGACTGAGCGCAGTCAGCGTCTCGGGTGTGTAGAGTGTCGCTGCTATCTCGAGCTTGGTCACTCTGCGGAGTCGTTAGCAAACATGCCGACAACAGAGTCGAAAGATCAAAATAAAATGGCGAATAGCTTACTCTAACTTTCCCTCCACCCCTTGCGCAACCGTGGCCAAGTGCTCCGCCTTCGCCTTCGTCGCCCGCGCAAGAACTCCGTATTTCACTCGTTCAAGAAGCACAATTACTCGCTCCAACGCCTGTGTTTGTACTGCCAGCAATGCAGCTGCAGTGGCAGCCATCTTTCGGCGCGCGGCAGGCAAGTCCGAAAGCTGGAGTCGCCGGAGACTTCGGACGCGATCTGCTAGCTGAGACGCGAGGGGCGGAACTGGCGCCATTGAAGTGCGGAGCCGCCGATCTCGGGCGCGCGCGCGGGCATAATGGTTTGAGGTCGAGCGGTAATGGGCAGAGATGTTTTGTGGCTTTTCCTGCAAGAGTTCTGTGTCGGGACTGGTCTCGGCGTTTGTTGCTGTCAGGCTTCGGAGCTCATGGATGGTGGCAGAAAGTATGTTTGAGAAGGGGAGGATCAGAGATGGGATATTGGAATAGAAGGTTTCGATCTCTGGCGCCAGGAGAGAGAGCGCATTATCTTGCGTTGGTTCCTCGGGATCTTGTGAGCTATGCGGATCGATTGCGCTGCGTGGAGTCCCAAGATAGAGTGATATGGCGGCCAGATTATCATGACACTAAGGCACACGGATTAGAACCTTTTTTCCGGCAGACTGGGCATTCTGTCCGGTGCAATGGCTGCGCACCTCGTTAGGGAGCCCGCTTTCTGCTGCAAACGCCAGCTGCTTAAGTGTCCGCTCCTTGATCCGCTTCTTTGCGCTTCGTATCTGGCATTGTTTCAGGTCCTGTTGAAACATAATAGTTAGCCCGGCATCTCTACTCGGTTGTTGTTGTTGTGATTGCGGGTGGTTCTCAGAACGCGCCCACGACGTACCTCCGCGACTGCTTCTCGGGTCGGGTCTGCACTGTGCGCGCGAGTTGAGCCATCGGGGTTCAGGAGATTTGCAGTAAGGTTTTCATAGAGTCGTTTGAACTGCGGATTGTTCTCAAGGATAGAGGGATCGCAAGGGGGAATCATGGTGCAGAGGAGGAAGAGGGAAGGAAGATTCACCGCCGGGAGTCGACAGGCTACGAAGCTTAACTCTATACTGTACATTTTATGACATATCCGCATTTATTTCATAATCATACATGTGAAGCAAATCGCTTCAAATCAATCCCCATTTTTCCACCCGTAACTTCATCGAGTAGATCTTCCCATCAAGGAATCGCGACGAAACGTACACTCGGTAGGAATGAACGGGTAAACAGTCCAAGCAAGTCAATCCATGGACCCGGACAGGTTCCGAATTTCAAGCCCAGTAGTATCATGGCCGTGGTCTGTCAAGTCCAGGATATTCGAAAGGAAAGAAAAGAAAAGAAAAGAAAAAGTATGTACAGAGGGTTCTTAACCGTTCGAAAGGAAAACGGGATTGCACAGAAAAGTTGCGCTGCGTCCGGCACCAAAGAGTTGGGTTAGATGGAAGAATGGAGAGGAAGGAATCGGTTCAGAAGAACAGGGGGAACATCGAACGCTTAGAACGCAAATCAAGCAAGCCGTTTTTCGACAAAAAGCAAGAGACCACCAGGAGGAATTTATAATTTACTCCTCCTCGCTCTCCTCCGAATCGTCGTCCGACTCATCCTCACTGGACTCGTTGGCTTCGACAGAGGGAACAGGGGCTGGGGAACCACCGCCCTGGAAACGAGATAGGTTGCTCTCCAGCATAGTAATTTGAGCCTCCTGCTCGTTCTTGCTCATCGGCTTGTTCTTCTTGGGCTTGGAGGGTGCAACGGTGCTGGTAGGAGCGAAATCATCGTCGTCCATGAGGTGAGGCACATTCTTCTTGACGAACTTGAGCAGCATCCACAGCACATCGTTAGGCAGTTCATCGATGTCCAATTCAATCTCGGCCTCTTGGGTACCCTGGATTTATGGATTATAATTAATGCCTGATTGGCTATACTGTATCTTTATAAGGGCGAACTTACCTTCAGAGCAGGAACATTGTTCTGAATGATCTTGAGAGCTTCATGCATCTTCTTGTCGGGGAGGTTACTGATGCCGTTGGAGATGATCTGCTTCTCGTGGTACGTGACGAAGTGCACTTTCTCCGGCTTGAAGCTAGACTTGGTCTTCTTTTCCTTCTTGCTGCCGCTCTTCTTACTGTCCTTCTTACCAGACTTGGCCTTGGTGCCGGCCTTCTTGGACGACGGAGGCGTCTTCTTCTTTTTGTTGGTGATCATTTCGACTTGGCGAGACATCTCCGCAATCTGCCGCTGGAGGGCGGTGAGTTTCTCGGTGTCTTCATCCTCCTCCTCACTGTCTTCATCACTGTCCTCGTCGGAATCGTCGCTCTGCATATCGTGGTTCGGCTCGTGCTTTTCCAGATATTCAGCCTTGTGCTCCCACTTGTCATCGAAAACCGCTTCCAATTGCTGTCCGGCCACGTAGGTCGGATCTCCAGCTATATTGAACCGATAGCAATTCTTGAACATGAGCCTCACGTCAGACTCGAACTCCTTGGCATTTTCGTATTGACCAGTCTTCAATTTGGATTGAATGGTAGATAGGTCCATAGGCTTCTTGATCACGCTGTGATAAGTGGGGATGTTGAGGGCAACAGGATCCACGGGCTGATAGAAAGCCCATGCAATTAGCTGGTGCTTGGGTTTGTGGAGCTCATCGAGAACCTCCTGGCAAAACCGCAATTCCCACTGGTACTTCTTCTTCTTTGGTTTGGTGGAATAAGGGAGATCACGCTTAGGAGGGTGGATTGAACGTTTGGGGCGGCCGTCAGGATTCGTAGAGTCACGACGAATGACAGGCAGCCCCTCGGGTCCCAGTGCAAACGTAGTGCTCTGGGGAGAAGCAGCCTTGGCAGGCAGGCTACCAGTAGATGTGCGAGGCTCTCGGCGAGCAGCAGAGGTCTTCTCCGTCGCCTTCTTCGGCTTCTTTTCCTCCACCTCATCGGGCTTGGGCATGTTCAGCATCTGCTTCTTGAACGTGGCCTGCAGCTTTTGACCCTCCTGAGCAACCAGGTGATCAGGGCCATTGAAGGTCAGAGAGTTCCCAACCATCAGAGCGAAATCATCAACAACCTCCTGAGGAGACGAATACTCGTTGGCCTTGAGCTTTTTCTCCATGGTGCCCAAGTCCATTGGGCGGGTGATGACACTTGTGTAGTTCGGAATGTTCAGTCTGATAGGATCCACGGGTTCGCGGTAGAAACGGGAGTCATGCATGCGCTTCAGGCTTGACAGACTCTTAGATATGAACTTGTGCTGCAACTTGGTGAGTCCGGATTGGCCACCTGCAGGCATCGCACCGGGAGTCTCAGCAGCGGGACTTGGCAGTGTAGGGGCCTTGAAGTCGACTGGTGCTATGCCAGGTGCCGCATCCTCACCCTCGAGCTTGGTACGTTTGGCCGCTGGCTCTTCCGCGGGGTCCGCCTCGCGTTCGCGAGATACCTTGGGAGGAGAGAGAGGAGCGCTGGGCGCATCCTTCATTTCGTGATCAGTCTGGACAGGTGGCAGACTGGGAGTTGCAGATTCAGTTGGGTGGTGAGGAAGCTCGGTGCTCACTGGTGCGGGCGCAGGTGCAGATGCATCTTGCGGACGATCGATAGCCATCTTGTCCGGAGTACCGGACGCGCCGTCAAGCGGTCCTGGGGTCACACTGTTGGTAGAGACGGGTTGCGTGGTGGAAGTAATGTTGTCCGTAGAGTCAGCCACGGCAGCCGAAGTAGCCGACTCTGAAACATGCGTTGGCGCGGGTGGTGCTATCTGATCGGGAGCTTTTGTTTCCTCCTTCACTTCATCCGTGGAGGTCGGTTCGGCCATCGCTGGTGTCTCGCTCTGAGCCGGCGCGGAGGGTGCGGGAGAGTCTGCGGCAAGCGCAGGTGCGGGTGACTTCGGAGGGGATGCAGCAGTGCCACTACCGTTGGTGGTTGAAGACTCGTTGGCGGTGTGACCGTTCATCGCGCTTCCATTGCTCTCAGTTGCGCTCGCAGGAACATCTGGCTTAATCTCTTCGGCTGTAGTTTGAGCGCTTCAAAGTGAAGTTAGCATGAAATTCAAGCCAATGGAAAACGCGCATTCGACGACACTATCTCTTACCTGGTAGACGCGGGGATGCCAGTCGGAGAAGGTGGAAGTTGAGGCTTCTCTTCCCTCACGACAGGGGTAGCCTCGGGAGGCGGGGTCGCCATGAAGGGTATCGTTCAAGAGTACAACTTTCTAGAACAAGAGATGGAGAGGTGAGAGCGAAGCTATCGGCGACTGTCTTTGGCGAAAATTCAACTGGATACACAAAGTCGCTCTCCGCGCGCCGTCACAGCAACTTTCGCGATCGCGGAGACCAGAGACACGCGACAAAAAAAGGAAGGCGATAAGGACAATGGAAGGATAGTCGGGAGATAATGAGAGTGGAGAATGCGATCGGAGGCAAAAGAATTTATACCGCCAAGAAAGCGGTAGTTGCGATCACGTGGGCGGTGGGAGAGTGAGGTAATCAGGCAGTCAGGCAATGATGCTGGAAGTAGAAGTCACGGGGTCTGGGTGTAAAGGGGTGGAAAGTTCGGGAATTGATGCCTGAGGTGGGAAGGTGTGGATAAATAGGAAAGGAAATTATGAAAAATAAATCATAAATGCTCGAGGCGGGTTAATAAGGGTAAGGGGAAAACGCGACGCGAGACGCGTTGTTATGGTTTTTAGGGGGGGTAACCAAGGATACGAAGGGCAGGAAGGGCAGGAAGGGGGGAGGCGGTCAAATAAAAATAGGAAACTCCAGAGACGGAAGCAGAAAATTCCTCGGAGGGGATGCCAGAATCCTTAAGTACAAACGGTCGCCTTGCGCAGCAGCGCCGCGAGTTCCACCGACTGAACTAAGCCGGATTCTTCTAGGCCCACCCGCTTTCTATTGGTGAAAGGGGCTCATCCCTGGCCCTGATTGGTCCCTAGGGGCGTACTGTACCGTACCGTCGAGGATAAAAATTTTCATTCACCCTTTTTTCTATAGATGGTAGGGTGTGAATGAGATCATCGCACGCGGTATCGTCTAGTGTAATCTAGATATCAATTATAGACCTCTTAGTTGCACCTATATAGCTTGAAGTTGGTGATAATCAAAATCAACAAAAGCCCCTGAACCCTAGGGTTCACCGGATGCAGCTAGTGGATAGTGGCTCGAATGCCGACGTCATTCACGTGACTTGCTACTATTTCAGTATAAGTGTTCTTTTCTACAATATGCTGCCAAGGTGTGTATAAAATCTTCTGACGAGTGGATATGTGTCGTCGGCCATGTCGGATGTAGTGGTCAGGTCGCAAGGAGGGATCGGGTCATACATAGGGACGATGGAGCCTTACCGGGGTAGGGTCTGCAGAGACTACTGGCCAATCAACTAAGACTTTCAGCTGGCCCTTGCCGATTAGGCATCACCTCGCATGGGCCAGACTAACTATGTATGTATACATATACTCTCCGTGTATATCTGATGCGATGTAGGAGACACAGTCAGACCCTGTTGATATTATCTATTTAGATACGTATAATGTCCATTATGGCCAACCAAGCTCTACTTCGCTCCTAGTACTCATTCTTCTTATTTCTAGTTACGGCATTGTGCGTGTTATAAACTTGGCAGCACCCTAAATGCAACTATGCAGAATCAAAATAAAGGATGGGGAAATATCTACTTTCAATCTTTTATTAGTCATTTAGAAAGGTTATTTGACTGAGCCTCACCGTTGCCATGCATGTTTGAGTCATACCTCAGTGCATACCAAAGCAGTCTGAAGACAATTAGTACAGGCGTTTCCTTTTTCTTTTTTTTTTAAAAAATCTAGATACCCAGTAGCCTTATTACAGTGTTGGAGTGCTCTCTATTGCTAGGAATATAAACATCTTTGCGTCGCGCAGGTGCTGGGCAGATGCTGCAAACCGAAATATATCTTGACCATTATGGGCTGCCAAGGCGATTTCCGGTGTGCAAACCTACAATCTGTCCACAGAAAGGAAGCTGGAGCATACTCAAGTCATCCCACAAAGCTATATCCCTATATTCCAATGAAAATGACCATATTCATCTGCCCGAGTCTACAAGTCTGACCGCTGCCCTTATAGTTCCAAAAACTGATTAGATAAGGTCCGACCTCACCACACGCTATTCCCAATGAGGACTAGCGCTAAGCCCGAGTAAAGAACATTTTTTTTCCTTTCCGTAACTGCAAGATCACCAGAGTCCAAAAGCCCCATCGTTCTCCCTCGGGCTGTGAGAAAAGTGTGACTGGTGATACCCGTGCTTGTCTAGGTTGTCGGCGTCGTTACTCTCCATATCCCCTCAATCAAAAAAACCGAAGTATCCTCGAAGCAAGGAAATAAAGCTTCGGCAAGAAAAAAAAAATGGGCAAGAAGACATCTCGCCCATCCACCAAGGTCGGCTCGGCCGCATCGCCGGCTGATGGCCTTTCGCAATCTGGCAGCAAGTCTTCCATTCTGCGAGCCGCTTTCTCCCCGTCCGAGTACCAATTGGCGCTGTTCGCATCCGTCATCCAGGGCCTGGATGCGCAACACCTCCGCATTCACGACACCAACACTGGCCGACTACAGTGCGAGCATGCCTTGGCGCCGAAGGAGACCATTACATCGCTCGACTGGGGCTACTACAGTGGCCAGGGAAAGAAGAGCGACCCGTCTAAGAAGAAGCGCAAGCGCGGGTCTGATGTCAACGCTAGCGTTGATGGTCTGGACCAGGGAGATATCGTCGTCGCATTCGGTACCAGCACTTCGGATATTCGGCTGTACTCACCCTCAGAAGATAAGGTCGTTGGCACACTGACCGGCGTGCACGACAAGGGTATCAAAGACTTCAAATTTACCACTGGCCGACCGGGTCAAGAGGCTTGGAGTATCGGTGGTGACAACAAGCTCGTGCAGTGGGATCTCCGCACTGGCCAGAGCTCAAGGTGCGCAATAATTTTGATTCGTTACGGGAGACGCTTCTAACAACACCGGTGTATAGGACCATTCACCTGCCCGCATCCTCGGTCTTTACTGCCCTCTCTCGTCCCGTTCCCTCCAACACGCCCGTCATCTGCGCATCCCAAACCCCGTTCTTAATAGATATTGAAAATACCGACCAGCCCCCTGCCAAGTTCCCCGCCATGCGCAACCAGATTCACACCGTTATCTCTTCTTCTGCGGAGTCTGCTGGCTCGGGTACCTTCCTCGCATCCGATGGCGAGCGATTCATCAATGTTTTCGATGCCTCCAACCAGAAGCTCGTGCGGAATCTGGTGGCTGATCAGGATGTGTTCTCCGTGTCCCTGTACGACGCGGGTAAATCTGCGCTCGAGAAGCATGTCCTCGCCGCCGTCACCGAGAATGGAACCATCGAACTCTTCACAAAACCCTTTGCCCAGCCGCAGACTGCGCAGTCTGCTAGCGCCAAGGCAAACCGGAAACAGATGACCCAAAAGGCGAACGCTTCCCTCAAGATTATTCGTTCTGAGTCTTCAGATGCCTGCGTGCCGGTGGTCTCAACCTCTTTCCAGGGTCATGAGATCATCGTTGCTTATGCTGAGGGCGGTGTCATTCCCGTGTTCGAGCGTGTGAAGCTCATTGATGAGACTACTGATGAACTTGCGTTTACTGGTATTAAGGTAGTTGTGAAGAGCAAGTCGAGCTCCGTCATCGCATCCGCAACAACAAACGGCGTCAAGAATGCCAGTGAAAGCCAGGTTAACGAGGCCCACACGGTTGTGGAGCACGGTAACTTGGTTGATGATGATGTCGAGATGAACGACGATGCTGCCTCCGTGTCCGGCAGCGAGGAGGACTCTGACGATGAGGAGGTTACCAAGCCAGCCACTGAGAAGAAGAGCAAGCCTACCAAGCAGTCTGCCGCTGACGAGGACGTCGAGATGCAAAATGCCGAGTCTGAGAACGAGGATGAGGAAGTGGAGGAAGGTGCCGAGCCGTCATTTGGCGAGCTGCTCCGCGCCAACGCGGGCCAGGAGGTTGATGTCGAGGCTGAACTCGATGACGACGTGAATCTGGGCGCCCTGGTGCCCGGAAAGCCTACCGCGGCCGTGCAACAGATCCCCACCGGCGTGTCACTGGCCACCGTGCTCACGCAGTCCCTGAAGACCAACGACAACGGCATGCTCGAGTCCTGCTTCCACACCAACGACACCTCCATCATCCGCACTACTATCCAACGCCTCGATTCTCCCCTGGCCGCTACCCTACTCCAGAAGCTCGCTGAGCGCCTTTCCTCTCGTCCTGGTCGCTATGGCCACCTTCTCGTCTGGGTGCAATGGACCTGCGTTGCCCACGGCGGTGCACTTGCCGGTCACCCGGAGCTGCTGAAGCGCATGGCTACCCTGTACAAGGTCATGGACCAGCGCTCGTCGAGCCTGCCTTCCCTGCTCCTTCTCAAGGGCAAGCTGGATATGCTGGACGCCCAGCTCGGTCTGCGGTCATCTATGCGCGGTGACGGTGGCGATATGGACAGCGACGATGAGGATAACGTCATCTACGTCGAGGGACAAGAGGACGATGACGACAGCGAGACTGAGGCCAAGCCGCGGACAAAGTCGATACGCGACCAAGCCTTTGACGAAGACGAGTCCATGATGAACGGAGTTGACGAGTCCGAGGATGACGAGGATGATGGCAGCGAGGAGGAAGATGAAGACGAAGAGGGAATCCTGGACATCGAAGCCGAAGAGTCCGCCGGCTCATCCGACGCCGAAGAGTCCCTGGAAGAGAACGAGGATGACGAAGACGACGAAGGAGCCAGCGAGGGCTCATTGGTTGATTTCATCGCCGACACCGAGGACGAGGAGTCCGACGCCGCTATTGAACAACCTCCGCCAACGAAGAAAGCCAAGACGAGCGCCAAGAAGAAGTCGGGTCGGAAATAGATGCGTTTTCAAGGGTGGATTTGGTTGTCTAAAAGAATTTATATACTGGGATTGCATACTGCATTTTTTTTGTCTTATTGCTGGATCTCGTGTCCATAGTCCTCTGATCCAATCGATTCTATTTTACAGTTTTGATTTCCCATCTACTACATCTAGGCAAGTAACTCCTCTCCCTGACAAGCACCACTGTGTAAAACTCGGTGTCCAGGGACACCACCCTTACCTAGTGGGATCTCTAGTGCAACCGTCTGCTCCTGCGATGGGTACGTCGTGTAATGGCCCAGGGAACTGACATCAGCCGTATCCAGCGCAAGAATGGCGCCGTTCTTACCACCGGAGACCCATGCCTCGGCTGTTGAGTTGGGCAGTGTGATATGCGCTAAGCCGGAAAGGAAGATCACCCATCTGATAAGCCGTTAGCGCAGTGTCGTACAAGCTGTTTGGATTTGATTGTCAGGGTTGATGGGAGGTTGGTGTCACCTACTGCAATGCCGGTGCATTGTGTCGTCCACCGTCAAAACCTGCGGGTAGAATGGTGTACTGGGAGTCGCCTCCAAGCTCGCCGAGTTCTAGTGATTTCGCGCCGGCGGTTCCGGCCTCTGAGGAGGTCTTGAATCCTGAATCGAGGGCCCAGCATTCCAGGGTGGAGTGGTTTTGTTGCGCGCCTAGGACGGTTACGTTGAGGGTGTTGCCTAGGGCGAGGGATGAGGATAGAAGGAGGGGAAGCAGAGTGAGTCGCATTGCGAGTGTTTCGGTAGAGAAGCAGTCCAAGAGCTGCAGGAGTAGGGGTGATCAACATTCTATTTGCACCGAAGAATAACTAACTGAGTGGACCCATTTCAGGTGAGTCATGTACGTACTGAGTACCTATGAGAAAGTAAGAATAGGGAAAAATAAAAAGGAAGCATAACCAGACACCGCCTGACTCCCTAGCGAATGACTTCACTGCTCGATTTCTCAATCCCTTCAATGCCCTCCAGAATGTCACTGCCTCCCAACAGCCCGCAGGGGGAGCCGATGCTTTTACGGCGACCAGTCCATACTTCGTGGAATTTGACGGTTTGGTCGCTTGATGCAACGATAATGCACCCTTCTTCTATTGTTCGTGTGCACCACATCCCACCTTCTTTCTCTTTGGGCCGGACGACTCGAAGACTGGGCTTAGGTTTACCTGCTTCGTTTGGCCGTTGTGGTGATCGCGAGCGGTTGCGTAGTGTCGGAGTTGATCGCTGTGATGATGCACAGAAAAGATCCGATTCATCTAGTGTGAGACTCGGAGGGCGAGGTGGTCGCCCGGGATAACTGACTGCCCACAGTGCTCGTCCGCAGTCAAAGTTGACGTCGTGACCCGGGCCATCCCAGCTGGATCCAGAAGGCCCCCATGGAATGACGGCGACCTGAGCACAGCTAGGCCACGCAAAGACGGCAATGCGGAATGGGTGTTCCGGTTGAGCATACCCGAATGTCGCCACAATTTCGCGCCGAGTCTGACTCCAGATCAAACTGGTTACCTGGGCAAACACGTTGATGGTCGCGAGACAGACACCAGTTCGTGCGTGGAAAAAGTGAATTGCGCGATCATTGGAACCTCCTCCTGTCGCCAACAAGGAGGGCTGCCACGGCGCAAAAGCGATTGCCTTGACTGCAGCAGCGTGTGGCAATCTGTACTTTTGACGATCATGTGGAATCAAAGCAGTCCGTCCACTACCTGATATGAGGGTGCCTTTAACACTGAGAAGTGGCACTGCCGCCGTAGGCGGTTGGACCCATGATGGGAGCAAGTGATTGATTATGTGTCGCCTGTTCAAAAAGAATCTTGGAGTATTGGTTACACCAAATAATGGAAACGCATGGATGCTCAAGCTCTCGGAGTCAGTTGGTAGAATAGGCAAAAGAGAATGGTCGAGCAATGGTGGCGGCGGAAGAATATCAGTCAGTTCAAAAAGCAAACAGACGTTATCGTTGCCACCCGTAGCAAGGAACTGTTCGTCGGGAGACCAGGCCAGGCCACAGACTTGCTGAGTATGAGCAGAGATCTTAGCGAGAAGCGTTATAGAACCATTCCAGCCCTGCTTGTTTTGGTTTTCAGGCCATTCGATCGAGTAGTACCAAATGTTGCCGATCTCGTCGCCAACTGCAATCTCCTCTGCATCAATTTCCAAGTTGGCAAACCTCTCCGAAAGCCTTCGTGTGGTTCTCGGCTTGAACGCCACGCACGAGATACTGTTGGGATGACTGAGTTCAAAGCGAACATCGGCCTCACAATGACCCCACAGGGATAACTGGCCAGACTGTCGGCCAACCGCGAGAATGCTTCGTCCGCCATTTTCCGATGAATACGATAGTGATGTCACAAAGTTTGACGGATGAGCATTTTGGAAAGGCGGATGGTCCACGGTGAAGCCTTCGGACCACAAGTAAACTTGGTGGGCGAGCCCAACAGCTAGCACGCCGGATGTGAACGAGTAGGCCAGTGTGGTGCAATAGAAATCATCTCGAAGACACGGGGCATCCAAGATCCGAAAGGGCTTTGGAGGGACAGCTTCTCGTTTGGAGAGAATTGTCGGCCCTGATGGCAAAAGTTAGTTGTGCCCGAGAGACCGCAATATGATCGTCTCACTCTATAAATAGGTCTTAAATGGTATATAAATGTTGAGCCTGTTTGGTAATAAGTAGCGACAATAGAGAGGCTCCATGAACAAATGCGGAAAGCACCAGAATTGGGAGAGACAAAACACAAAAATACATACACTGCTCCCTTTGTACCTTTTTCCAGGCACTGTCCTTCCACACAAAGGGCGAAAGTCGCTCATAATACGGAGAGGACGGAGCAGGTGAGTTTTCTGCGCATGGCACACAAGTACCGATGAGCCTGGTGGTTGGGTCAATGTCCAATGCAAGGGCAAGTCTTGATTCGTGCTTGTTCTGGTCATCAGCGTTATTGTTCCTCGGCAAGAACTTTGCTACATATGTTGGAGCAGTTGATCCTCTGTCGGAACGACTCGGCGCGCCGTTTGAAACTGTCAACGAGGGATCTCCGAGCATTGCAGACGTTCCACCAACGCCCCAAACGGCGCCAGCACTGACTCGTCTCAGGAAATCATTTTGACGGGCACCTCTCGTAACAATAGGGCCCGTGACCAAACGAGGCCGTTGGAGGGGTCTTTGACGAAGCCGAGTAGGCGTTGGTCTCTGTCCTGGGAATACCGAGGGTCGAGGCAGAAATGGATCATCCCCAGGCAAACGTCGCCGAAGGACCTTTTCTTCAGGAGACAGGTGATGAGGGTGCTTGTTCACTCGAAATGGGGTTGATGAGATCTCGGCAAAATGCCGATTTGGAATGAATCGATCAGGCGAGACTGAACTGGAAAAGCCTTTTCGAGCCGCTTCTCCAACTTGAGGACCTCTCAGTCTACCGCGGAATCGCTCAGGAGACAGTGAATTTGCCGTTCTGATTTCTTTCAAGCGTGGAGCGACAGTGGGGGAGCTGGGTTTGAGGGAGAGTGTTACTTGAGAAGTGGTGGGTGATTCATGAAATGGTAAGTTGATAGTTGCAAATTCAGGAAACCTGATAGATCCTCCGTCCTGAGAGGACTCAGATCGAGACAATGATTTCAGTGAGGCATGGTAATTGCCCGTAGAAGAGGCATCCTCGAAGGAGTGACATCGCGAAGCCCCCATTGTGGGGGGGCGAGCGCGGATAAACGGTAGAGGCAGCAGAGAGCGAAGGAGTGTGCTACAGAGCCCCGAGTCGGGACAGCCTGTCTGTCGAGAGAAAGATGGAGAGTTGAAGTATAGAATGGAAGTTGCCATTTTAAGCAACTGCCCTGTGCTTACTAAGACTGCCAGATGATGGGCGCGGCTCCCTCGCGCTTTCTTGATTGCACTGTTTCACTCAGTCAACAATGGCAAGTGTGAGTTACGGCCTCTTTTATTTACTGTAATAGTCAATATAGAGGCTGACGGTATTGGCAGCATGGTATCCGGCGCTTCAAGCCGGCGGACAAGACCCCGGAGGAGCGGCAGCAAGAGCTGCGGAAGATAGAGGAATACAAAGCTCTCGAGAGTTCTGTGTCAGAAAAGGTCGATATTCGTATCTAAGCTATGCTGAGAAGGGCTATACTGATCTCATGTCAGGTTGCTGAACAAGATTTCACAGTCGACACGCTGAAAAAGATCTCCGAGTTGATAGGCCGCAACCCGGAGTACTACACCATCTGGAACTATCGACGACAGGCCCTTCGACATCAGTTCACCGAGGCAGAGAACTCAGCAGAGGAGAGTGCATCCAATGTGATTGCAGATTTGATCAGAAATGACCTGAACTTTCTGATCCCCCTGCTGCGCAGCTTCCCCAAATGCTACTGGATCTGGAACTATCGTCTGTGGCTACTCGATGAAGCCCGCCGGCTACTCCCACTAGCCGAAGCTCGCCCATTCTGGGAACAGGAGCTTGCCTTGGTGGGCAAGATGTTGACTCTGGATAGTCGCAACTTTCACGGCTGGGGCTACCGCCGCCTGGTGGTGGAGACCCTTAGGCAATTGGGCACTCCAGATGAGGCAAAGAACATGACCAAGGAGGAATTCAATTATGCCAAGAAGATGGTCGGAGCCAATCTGTCCAACTTCTCCGCTTGGCACTATCGCACCAAGTTGATTCTCCGGATACTGGAGGAACAATCTGCTAGCAACGAGGAGCGGAGGAAGATGCTGGACGAGGGTGAGTTGTGCTGGACAACCATCTTGTGAGCTTTTACTAACTTTTGCAGAGCTGGAACTCATCCACCAGGCTCTGATTGATCCTTACGATCAGTCACTATGGTTCTATCACCAGAACTTGATGTGTGTATTTGACCCGTCGGTGGCGGACCGGACAATGGCTCCGAACCTAAGCACATCAGAACGACTTCAGTATCTGCGGGATGAAATTGAAGCCATTCAGGAAATGCTTGACGGAGCAGAGGACTGCAAATACATATTCCAGGCCCTGATTGAGTGCACACTGCTGGTATCGAAAGTGGGTGGCAGCCTGCAGCAGGATGACCGGGATCAGATTCTGAGCTGGCTCTCAGAGCTGAAAAAGATAGATCCACTACGACGACAAAGGTGGCTGGATTTTGAGCATAGCTTATAGATACTAACTACTTCTGGTTTCAATAGCCCGCCACTAGGGGGAAAGGGAAATGATTTGGACTACTTTTAGAATACTATAATGTTAGGTCCGCACATATCAAGGCATTTCAAAGGGTTACTAGGAACCTTGGATATCTAAAGGATACATTCGCAAAGAGACCAAGTGATCTCACAAAGGTGTACAATGCCAAATGTGAAACGCCGGTCTCATAGTTACTCTTCAATGTATGACACATCATGAGACTCCGCACAGTATGAATACATAACCACGATAGCCATAGTTATATAAGGAATCCTGCATTCTGAAAATGCATATTAATGTGCTATGCACACTTTCATGCAAAAAGACATTCCAAACGTTCCGATCGCCAGGTCGCCGCAGTTGGCCCCACATAACCAATCAGAGTCGCGTGTTCCTGACCCTCGATTCGATCAGTGAACTGACATCCCCCCGAATTCCTTTCTGGCTCATTCCACATCCCCTTTTCCCTTTGCTTCTACGATCATTCCTTTCGTCCTATGTAGTCTTGCACTCTCTAATCAGCTTTTCTCCTGAGTCTCGACATGTCCTCGAACCGGAACAGCAGTGACTACGTAGGGGTGAGTCTCGCGTTGGTGTTATGGTGTGTGCGACATGCTGATCATTCTCCCAGGAGTCCTTCGATGACGCCCCCGAAGCACCAGAGCAACTAGAGGTTTCTATTCCCCAGAGCTCTTCATCCCGTTCCCTGACCGATAGCCCCATTGTCGGCACGGGTTCCCCCAACACGACAGAGAAGCCTCCTTTCCCTTCTGAATCGCAGGACGAGCAGAAGGATGAGGGGCTTGAGTCAGGCGACAATACAGAAAACACGAAAACCAAGAACAAGAACAAGGAAAAGGCCGACAAGGATGAAGAAGACGGTCCAGGGGAAAGAGAGGACGAGCCGAGCGAGCAACCCGCCAACGACGTGGACCTCGAGTCCGCCGACGAGACAAAGGCTGAAAAGAAAGCAGAGGAGCACACGGAGAAGCTCACAGATCAGCCCGCGGAGGAAGAAGACGAAGGAGACGACACCATCATTGGCAGCCCCCAGCCGAACAAGTCGCCCCTCCTTACATCCCACCGTCTCTCAACCTCGTCCTCGCTCGATGAGGTGAACCTGACCAGCAGCAAGGAAGATCAGCCGATGAACGATGCAGACAAGTTGGAGCCGCCTCCGTTACCTCCCAAGAACGAGTCGGCATCCTCCCCGAGCTCTGCCCTGAAAGGATTATCGGGAAGCTTGCCATCCTTGCCCTGGGGAGCTCCCCCACAAAATAAGAACCCTCCTCCCGCAGCACCACCGCCGAGCAGCCGAAAACCCAGCAGCGGTCCCTTTGCATGGTTTTCCCGGAGCTCAACAGGGACAAAAGAGGTCAAGTCCCCGCAACAATCTGGATACAGTCGCCGAAACACCGGCAACTCTGTGTCCACCATTGCCAGCCACTTGGACCTGGCTGCTCGATCTGAAGATGGGGATTCCGTCAGCGTCAACTCCAGGAGACCGAGACGCAACAGCTTGAAGGACCAGTTCAAGTTGTTGCGGATGCGGGAGGAACATATTGGTGGTGAGAACGATCAGTCGAGTATCCGATCTGGCCGTGCCAGCATTAGCCAGTCTGGTGCTAGCCCCCCTATCATCCCAGAAGAGAGCGAGGATGGTATTCTAGCTGCCCCCGTCGCGCCCGCCTCCGGAGCAACCTCCCCTGCAATCGCCCCTACGCCGTCAATGATCAACCCTACTCTCGCTCCAGGCACTGTGTCCGGGTTCGCTAGATCGGCATCCGACGCCTCTACACCCGTGGACTGGGATATGTGGCAGCAACTCGTGAACGACGGGCCTCAAGCGCTGGCGAACTCGGAGGATCTGAATGCCGCTATTAAGAGGGGCATTCCACAGACAATACGCGGAGTCATTTGGCAAATTCTGGCCGGAGGCCAAACGGGCGAGTTGGAGGATATTTATCGGGAACTTGTCGCCCGTGGGACCGACAAAGATCGTCGGTCGCCATATGCCCAGGTCAATGGTACGCACGAGAAGGAATCTGTCTCCTCGTCTCGTTCGTCCGTCCGGTCCGATAACTCGGGCTCTGGGACGCAGTCGACTAGCGTTGCTCACAGCCCTTCCCACGAGACAAGCCCTGACAGGTTGACCAAGGAGCAGGCTGCCAGTGAAAGTGCTCGATTGAAGCAGGCCAAAGACGATGTGGTTGCTCTTCAAAAGCTTGAGAAGACTATTCGTCGAGACCTGGGTGCCCGCACGAGCTACTCGAAGTATTTTGTCTCCCAAGGGAGCCAGGAGAGTCTGTACGGAGTGTGCAAGGCTTATGCCTTGTACGACGAGGCTGTTGGTTATGCACAGGGTATGAACTTTATTGCCATGCCTTTGTTATTCAATGTAAGTGCTCGATATGCCGACAAGCCGCATGGAGATGATTAGCTAACGTCATTTGTAGATGGACGAGGTGGAAGCCTTTGAGCTTCTCGTTAAGCTGATGAATAAATACGGGCTTCGAGAGATGTTCATCCAGGACATGCCGGGCCTTCACCGCGCTCTCTACCAGTTCGAGCGACTGCTGGAAGACCTCGAGCCAGCCCTGTATTGCCACCTACACCGGCGCGGTGTCCCTCCGCAATTGTACGCTACCCAGTGGTTCTTGACCCTGTTTGCCTACCGTTTCCCGCTGCAGCTTGTCCTGCGAATTTACGATCTGATCTTCGAGGAAGGTCTGGAAAGCACGATTCTCAAGTTTGGCATCGCAATCATGAGACGCAATGTCGATACGCTGCTAGAAATGAAGGACATGAGCTCGCTTACAACGTTCCTGAAGGAGCGCCTATTTGATGCCTACATCGACAAGCAGCCCTCTGCTTCGTCGATTTTGGAATCTGGCTTCTTTGGAAGCTCTGGCGCTGCTGACAAGGAGATCTACCGTGCCGACATCCTTGTGCAAGATGCCTGCGCTGTCCCTCTCACCCAGGATATGATCAAGACATACACGGCTGAATGGGAGGCGAAGACTCGCACAGAAAAGGAGCAAGAGGCAGAGCTGGAGCACCTTCGATACACCGTCACCACGCAAGCTGCCCGTGTGCGCCTGCTCGAGGAGCGTGCCGAAGCATTCGACAAGGAACACGTGCAGTTGGCGTCTGAATTGGTGCACGCCAAGGTGGAGAACGAGGAACTGCGTGATCTGAACGACGCCTTGAAGCTGCAAGTCTCCGAGCTGAAGGTTGTTGTGGACAAGCAACCCGGCGAGGTGGAGGAGAAGCTTCGGACGGAGATGGACCGCATCATGAAGCGCAACCTCGAGGTGCAGAACGAAAACCGTGTGATCGAGGATCACATGGCCGAGATGGAGAAGGAACTGGTTGCCACGAAGATGAAGTGGGCCGAGGTATGCTTCTCTTCCCCCTGAAAAAGGTGTGCCTTTGCAAATATTGACAATGTCCAGCTCTCCGAAAACCACGAAGCCCTCCGCCAAAAATGGAGTGACCTTCGCCGAGCTCTCGACTAAACCATTCGAATCCCAATCCCTGTACATTTTCTTTCTTGCACTGTGAATCTGGCACTGCGAATGTGATCTGCGATCACCCCCTGCCGACTACGCCTATGGGCCGGCAGTTTGTTATTTTCATTTAGCGACCGCCATGACCTCGGCCACATAACGACTCTGTACGGTGATTCACACCGTGTTCCCAGCCCAGCATTGCCACCCCATTGCTCTCTTTCCCATACCATGTATCTCTCTAGCCAAGTGCTTCTCTTATGGGTGGACTGCAACCCCGCATACTAGACGTATGCTCTGTACATCCCAATGAATTGACGTTTCAATTCCGCTTTATATTTGTAACTTGTAGCTGTATCAGTCCCTCTCATCAAAACCTAAAGAACACTCTCAAAGTACGTAGTCAAAACATCCTCCTTAATAGGCGCAGCAACCGCCTTGAGCGCCTTATGCGCCTCACACTCCGTATCATAGTACTTCATATCCTCCATCGAGGCAAACGTCGTCTTAACCGAGACGGTGAAGCCCTTGTTCCGCGGATCGTCGAACGATTGCCCCACAGAAGCGGAAACGATATAAGGCTTTCCATCCTGCGCGAGTCAGTTTCCACCTCTCACTCCCATGCAAAGTGCATACCTTGGTCGCGGTCTTGGCAAGCACCTTGTACTGCTCCAGGAGACGCAGCCGGTCCGCCTCGTTGGGGATCTTGAAGAGGGTGATGCGTTCGATAGGGGCCATTGTGAGTGATGTGAGGGTTCGTGTGAAGGTGAGAGGTCTTAAACGGAACATTGAGTTTCTTATATCTGCCCCGGTGGGATATTGCGGGGTTAAGGGAGGCTCGGGATCGGCTAATTATGAAGGTACGTATTTCCGGATCGGGTCCTACGTAGCTGGCAAGTGCCGATGGGTACTTGTATGCAAGTTAGTGTGTTCTACCGATTTGGAGTATGGAGTTTGTTCTCCAGGTAGAATTCAATGTAGATGTTGCTTAGGTCCCACGTGAGGAATGTGTAGTCTGTCTTAATTCCGGCTATTTGTTTGGCTCGGAAAAGCGTACCTTAACGTTACTAGGCTAAACTATAGATATTGGAAACATCGTACTATCACAAATTCCCTCGAAGAGCCTGCTCCCTCTCAAACGCCTCAAAGAGACTCTTGAAATTGCCGGCTCCGAACCCGTTAAAGTCCTTGCGCTGAATTACCTCCACAAACACCGTCGGGCGGTCTCCGACATGCTTCGCAAAGATCTGTAGTAGGTATCCACGCTCATCAAAGTCAACGAGTATATTCAACTGCTCCAGCACGTCCAAATCTGTACCTAGTGTCCATGACACTTGCGACAACCGCTGTCGTAGATCTTTATAGTATTCCGACGGGACGTTTAGGAATTGGACGCCTCGTGCTTTGAGGTGCGTTACTGCGGTGACGATGTCGTGTGTTCGGAAGGCGATGTGTTGCACGCCAGCGCCGTGGTAATAATCAACGAATCTGGAATAGTTAGGTATTTATCAGGGTACGAGCGAGGGTGTGGTACTCTTCTATCTGCGACTTCTTCTTGCCGGTCGCTGGCTCGTTCATGGGCATCTTGATTGTTTCATTTGGTGAGGCTACTACTATCGATCTCATCGCCGAGTATTCGCTGCACATCGCTTTGTCGTCGACTGTCCAGTAGCGGTGGAAATCGAGGCATTCTTCGTAGCTGTTATATTGTTAGATCCGATCGTTCGATGGTATCATGCTGTCTTACTATTTGACAATTCGGTCTAGGCCTCCCCACGACTGGTTCCCGACGCAATGGTCGATCTCGATGAAGTCGATTGCGGGTAGGAGTTGATTGATGGGATCAGTGTTGGTGTCGATAGCTCGGTATCCGGGTAAGAAGGGTGCGTCTGACGCATATTGCTCCCGGTTGACAAGTGAGTGTACTGTATCGCCGTATGTTCCAATCGTGGCCATCGTAATTTGGCCCTTTCCACCCACTGTAATGGTTTTTGGCCCTGCGATGACCGATGCGCCGTTCTCAATAGCTCGCTTCCATGCGTTGTCAACCTTGCCCGTGACTCGGAATGCCACGTCCACGACGCCGTCACCGTGCCGAGTCAAGTGCTCGTGGATGGCGGCAAGCGTCGCCCGTTCCTCCTTCGTAGCATGCTGCAGCACGTTGTTCGATTCATCTTCTCCTGGCGGCTCGCACACCGGCCCAGTAAGAACAAACACTGCGGCGCCATTGGCGATCACGTAGCTAGCCAGGAATTGGGACCCGGTCTCGGGTCCGCGGTACGCAATCGGCGCGAAACCCATACGTGTGATATAGTACGACGCCGTCTGCTTGGGATTCCCAACGTACCAATGGATATGGTCGAAGCCGACATATTCAGGACCCAGGTCTGTCGGGAAGATGGCTTCCTCGGGGTTGTTGGCGATGGTCATGATTGCCCGGACTGTGAGCACGAGGGCCTATCCCACCCACAGCAGCACTGAACAGTCAATTGGGAGAGGTGCAAAATAGAGATGAGTTGAATAGAAGAGAAGAGGAACATTGAATTTCAGCGCGTTTTATGTAGGCTCGTGGGTGTCACATTCCTGCCAGTCGTAGCCGCAGTCGTGTTTATTCTGCATTCAACGTATGAGACAATGCTGAAGTCATTTTCTTCAGTGAATCAAGGTTGGCATTCCATTCCAAGAATCATCATCTTATCTTGTGTTTTGCTTTCCGAGGGTGGAAAGCCGAGACCCACGGTAGAGCTGTTGACATTCGAGTTCGCGCCGCAGGTGCCATATCCCAGTTACAATGACACAAACCAAGAGAGTAAGATGTCGGTAATTTCAAGGCGAGGATACAGCACACAGTTTCGTATATTTCTCCAGAGTACAGCGCCCGACTGAGCTACAGGGTAGCTTCAGCGCAGAGCAAGCTCTCAGCCAGAAGACCCGATGAGCTGCTTCGACTGATAAAGACTCCCCTGGCCAATAATTCTGCTTCAGGAACCAAGAGAGTGTCCTAGAACCCAGCTCAAATGTCATTCACTGGCTCTGGTCGGTTCTTAAAGAACACCTTGTAGCGCACAATCTCAACAACCTCCAACTCCTCCGCCTCGGCAGACCCAGCACGCTTCTGCAGCACAGCGATAGGTCGTGGCAGCTTCTTCACTTCACCGGTCATGCGCTGGTACCGACCGACGTACATGTACACCCGCTTCATCCATTTTGTGTCATCTGGCCTGAGCGAGGAGTAGTCCGGAAACATGATCTTCCCGATCGGAGTCTCGAAGGATGGGGCGTTCGAATCAGTGGGAGATCGGTGTGGGCTTGTGTCTTGCTCATATTCTGGAAGGTTGATCGTGCCCTGGAGCTCGAGAAGGGCTAGGCCAGAAGGTGTTTGGAGGAGTTGGGGAAGTGGGTTGGTGATGGGGAAGGATGGTGATGTTTCTGTTCCTGCTGCAGAGGATACAGTGGAACGTGGGTGCAATTGGATCGAAGGCATGGTTGCTGATTGCTGAGCTGTGGTGGGATTGATCGAGTTGATGTGGAAATGAAGCTGACGCGACGCGACGCGGGTGGCGTGTTGGCGATCAACCCCGCACAAGCGTAGAATGTCATTTTGCCATTTTTGGTGGAGTATACGGAGTACAAAGTAGTACTAGACAATAGGGGAAGAAATGGGAAGTAATAATCTTAGGTACTAGTTGATACTATTGATAATGCTCAATGTCATGAATTTCTCATTCCGTGATTTGGGATTAATAGGCTGCAATCACCCGTCCTATAGATGCAGGTGCCCGCATACGGCATGACTGCTAGTCCCTCCTTGATATCCATGGATGACATGGAGGTCTCCATTAGGCTGAAGACCTATAGACAGCCACATTCTTTCCGCATAGTGGGCCTGACAGTTGGTAGAGAGACATCAACAGTCGGGCAGGTATGCCTAAGTGAGAGACTTCAGAGAGATTTCTGCTTCAGAATAAGCCCCAGGCCTGAGGATATGGGGCAAACGGTCTATTGATTGCCACATAGTTCCACACACAAAATGATACTATTGAAATTAGTATTAGGTCTTCCTTGCTGACAGAGGCACTTACTCTAATTATTGAGCATGGATACATCAAGCCAGGTGCAAATCAAGCATCTCGAGTCGATTAACCACATAGAGGTCATTCATATGGATCGTTCCATTTCATGAAGTGTTTCTGTAGCAAACGTCCTCAAGGTTCTGCAGACCCTTGATGGTTTCTTCGGCCACATTGTTGGCTGTTCCAGCTGGGCCTTGCAACTTGCCATAGCGAAGGTCACTCATATCCCCAACCGTGTTGTTGAGCTCTTTCAAAAGGTCCTCAGCCTCACGATCCGCGTCGGAGATCTCACGCTCAATATTGGCACAGGCTGCATCCATTTCAGCTAGAAGACTGGGTACCGAGTGGTAATCCTCGGGATTGGTGTGATTTTGGCCAAATAAATGGAGATCCACATCCATTTCTCGCTGCTCATCTTCATTGGCAGCTTCCACTCCGGCAGCGAGACTGGCCTTGCGGAGTTCAGCTTGTTGTCGCTCCCCCTGCTTGATCTCTCGATGGATGTTTGCATTGACCAAGTCCATGTCATGTTCACGGACTTGCTGCAATTCCCTATACAACGTGCGGATGTGTGGATGGTTCCGTAGGCGCTTTGGGAAGAGCTCTGTAAATTTCTGCAGGGACAGGACCGTCGGCAGTGGTGCCGGTGAAAGCAGAAAGTTGCTCAGAATGGATTCTTCTGAAGGTGCCATAATTGACAGTAGTTTAAAGTTGTTGTAGGTAATGAGGATGATGAAGCCCAGTACCCTAGTGGATAAGTTTCTTATCGCGAAATCGCGTCACGTCTTCCGAATGTGGCAGGACGCGAAGGTGTCGCGATAGTAGATTGTGACTGTCAAGACTCTGGGGTAGAATCGAGACTATATTCAAGCAATTACCGGTAAAGAAGCACGAGGCAACTAATTGCACAACTGTCGCATGATAGTTGGTAACGGTGAAGTTGTTCCGGTGCAGATTCGATCTTCAAGGGGCCACTCCGCCTTTGCATCAACCTCTTCCGCCCTACATCAACTCACGGACAATCAGAACAATCAACAAACTATTTGCCCTTATCGACTAAACGACGATTTTGGGACTCTCTAGGGCTAAAGCTCTAAAAGGATTGTATCGACTATCCTCCTAGCCTAGGCAGAACGCTCTGGCATTATCAAGGACAAAGGACAGGCAGTCTAGGACTCTAGGCATCGCCATAGGCATTGTCCCCATCGAGACTCGACAATAGGATTCACGTGCCTAGACTTCAATTGAGGAATTCCGCGAGAACAAAGCAAGCTGCAGCCTTCAGCCAACTAGGCGAGCGGTCGCCATTCACTATTGAAGAATTGGTTGAGAATTGCGGCTTGGAGCAACGCACATCTTCTCTCCCTTCGATCTCAGAATTTAACTTAACTCCCTTGTCTCCCCTATCCCTGTTTTTCTGTTCCATATCTTCAATTCTTCCCTTGCAAGCATGCCTCCCTCTATGTACAGCAAGGACGAGAAGGTCCTGTGCTTCCACCAAGAGCTACTCTATGATGCCAAAATCCTCGATGTGCGCCTGAAGGACGCCTCCGACAAGAAGAGCCCTCATGAGTATCTGGTTCACTACAAAGGCTGGAAGAATACGTATGTGCTCTTTTTTCATTATCTTCCATCTACTCTCGCACTGTGACATGTCCAGCTCATTGTCCAATTCTGCCTCTGCCTCTCATCCACCTGCAATCCTTCAACTTGGCACGGATAGTGTCCAATTGCGCTATGTCACCAAGCTCCAAAAGCCTTCTCTGTATCATTTTCTTCCCGACTCACTTGCTTTCCCTTGCCCTTGCCCTACCCTACGTCAGTGGGATACTCTAACTTCACTCTTATCGAGGATCTGCCAATGTCCTGGGCATCATGTGCTGACCACTCTGGAGTAGATGGGATGACTGGGTGCTCGAGGATCGCCTCAGAAAGGCGACTGAAGAGAACCGCGAGCTGGCTGCCAATCTCCGCCGCGAGGTGGAGGCTTCTGTCCGCCAGAAGCAGATCAAGCCAGCTTCCAAGAAGCGTGCCATGTCCGACCGCAGCTCAGTACGCGATAGCGAGGAGCGCGGCCACTCGGTGCCTGGACGTGCTGGTAAGCGGGCCCGTGGTGAGAATGATATCGAAAAAGTACGTTGCCTAAGCTCGTTTGCTTGCTATGTCGTCGATGCCTGTCACCCAACATCATATCATTTGTTTCTCTCACTACAATTCCTCTCTTACACCCTTCGTCTCTTCATGCTTTCTGTCTTTCACCATCTTCCCTATCTTCTCCTCTTGCACCATCTTTCATCCACTCGCTGCCTTCCATCTGGTCTTTCAATCACTGCATCATCATGGCTCGCATCAAGGTCACTGGGCCCGATCCCGAGGACATCGAAGGTCTCGAACACTATGATTCCTCGGATCTGGAGGACTTGTCTGAACCCCCCGATGACCTTGAAGCCATGTTTGACTTCGAGGACAACTGCCCCCGATGTGATGACTCGCATGTTGACGGCTTTGAACAGGAAGAAAGCTTCAACACCCGCCCCTCCATCCGCATCGTGATGCCCGACAACCTGAAGTCTCTCCTTGTCGATGACTGGGAACGTGTCACTAAGAATGGCAGCGTCGTGTCCCTGCCCGCCCCTAAGCCCGTCCGCCGGATCCTTCAGGACTGGCGCGATGAGGAGGAACCCAAGCGCGCCGACAACCGCATCGACGTGGACGTTCTCGACGAGGTCATCGCCGGCATGCTGGAGTACTTCGATGTCATGCTCGACCGTGTCCTCCTCTACCGATATGAGCGCGCCCAGTACCGTGCCTTGCGCAAGCAGTACCAGGACGAGTCCGGCAAGGGACCCGTCGATGTCTATGGTGCCGAACACCTCATTCGTCTCTTTAGTAAGTAGTCACTGATGTTCTTTTTCTATACCTCTCTTACTGACTTTCTATCCCCGCAGGCCTCCTTCCTGAGCTCCTCGCCCAAACCAACATGGATGTGACAAACACCCAGCGCATGCGCGAGGAGATCTCCAAGTTGTCTCTCTGGCTGAGCCGAAACTCCGAGAAGTACTTCCGCACCGAGTACATTGCTACCGAGGACTCCTACGAGTAGTCTCATTCAATTACATACCCGCACCGATTTCTCTACTGTGGTTTCTGAACATCTGGTTTCTTTCGGCGCACATTTCCCCCCGGCACTTCTTCTTATGTGCTTTCCTGGTCGGGTTTCAATGAGCATCGCCTCCGCTGAGGCACGTGGGTCTTTCTTATGGGTTTCTTCGTTTCTCATATTTTTTACTTTGCTCATATCTTTACTTTGCTCACTAGGATTTATCTTAGTCTAACTGGAATACAAAGTATCTCCATGACTCTTCAGTCGCAGACCGTAGGGTATTCTAATACTTTGGCTAGAACTAGATTACACCCAAGACGATCCGGGAAACGACATATGTCCAATTCGAATGATGTACAGTATCTCTACTAGATATCAGACAAACCAATGCCCTCCCCAGCCCATCAACAAAAACAAAAGGGAGACCCAAGCTCTCTTCACCGACAGTCCCCAACTCAAGCAACAAGAAGCCGCGCATCATCCACCGCACACCTCGCCGCCCTCTTCAACTCACTTTTCCACTCCGTCTCCCGCCACCGCGACCACGTCGTCAATCCCTCCGGAGGCTGGATACTCAACGTATCATACCCCTGCTTGATGATGCGATGCACCTCCCTCGGACTCAAATTCCTCTTCTTAATCGCCGGCAATGCAACAGGCGTCGACTCGCCATCTGCCTTCGGCGGCGTCACGCTAGCTGCGGGTGTTGCGTCACCTTCGTGGAAGAGGAGGGTATAGAAGTGTCTTGAGACGGAGAGGAGGGTATCAACTGCTGCGGTATGTGTATCTTTGTCTTTGGAGTCGGAGCTGTGGAAGTATACATCGCGGAATTTGGAGATCACGGGGCCTGTTTCGACGAGCTTGTAGAAGAGGTCGTCGTAGGAGGCTGGGTCTGGGAGGAAAGTATCGCCGGCAGAGACGCAAAATGCCGTTAGATCGGCAAGGGAGTTGGTTAGAGTGTGGATTTTATGATTGCTGGTTAGGTCGGTGGCGTATGTTGTTAGAAAGCGCATGGTGGAGAGGAGGGTGCGCCATAGCTCGGACCAGTGGTATGTTAGGCGGATTTTGTTCATGGAGAGATAGGTTAGGAGGCGGAGGATGATTGCGATGGCGTGGCTGTATATGTTCACGTCTAGTCGGCGGCGGAGGTTGTGCGTGAGGGTGTCGATCATGACGTCGAAGATTACTGTCGCCATGACCCGTTCCCCGGTGACTATGGGGAGGTAGGGCTGTCTCTGCCGGCAGAGGCGGACTGTGCGCTTGCCTTCGTCACTGCTGATGTGTTTGCAGAGGGTTGGGTCTTCGACGAGAATGCGCAGGGTGAACAGGCTTAGTTCGGCGTAGTGTGCACTCCGAACCGAGCGGTACGCGTGCTGCTGGAGATAGGAGGTCAAGGAGAGGAAGCTTGAGAATGGTGACTCTTCAGTTTTGTCCTCTGGAATCATGTGGACCATGTGGTAGCCGAAGAGCTTGTTCGAGTTTGTAAAGTCGTACGTCGCCATCAGGATGGCGGCCTCTTTAGCGGGTCTAAGTAGGTTAGCAGTGCAATCATTTCATACGGGTATTGATGGCCTACAGTGCAGCAAACATGGCTTTTGCTTCCTCAGCCGTAGGAGGGTTCGCCTTGTCTCGTGCGCCGGGAGTGATGGCCCGCAGACCGAAGAAGATTAGAGTACTCGTCAAGTTCCAACCGTCGGGAATGTCATCCTGCACGGCGATATAGCCATTGCGCAGGCCACCGCACGAGAGACCGACGGCCCTGACGATCTTTTGAATACTCGCCTCATTGACGAAATCATCGAGTCGCAGCTGGTAGGGATTTTGGAATTCGAATTTGTTGTAGTTTGCCAACAGCCCCAGCAAAAGGAAGGGGTCGAAGATTCTCATAGGGGTATCAGAATCATTGACATACTGGCATCATTAGTCGACAGCTCCAGTTTGTTCACAGAGCGTTGATAGGTCATACCTTCATCAGTGAAGGGAAGAGATCCCGGTGAGTGAAATAGGAGACGAGGCTGGTCTTGTATGCCCCGCTGGTTATGGCGATAGCCACTCTGATTGCCTTGCGGCGTACCTCGACTGGACGATCATCAGCTTCGTTGCGATCTAGTCGAGCCTTGGCTACTCACGGCTACTGCCATTGCGAATGATGCCATCCAGGACGGAGACAAACTCCGAGATGACGTGGTCAACTTCATCGAGTCCAGCCAGGACGGTAATGACGTCTGAGCTGGGGTTTGTGTATTTCTTGCTCAACACACTGGTCAAAAAAACCGTCAATGTCTGGAACGAATATTAGCAAAACGCATTCCCTTCATGAAGTGGATTAGGCGCTCACATCCAATGCATAAGTATCAGCCGGGGCGACGCCAGAAGCCGCCTCACGAATAGCGCGGGAGAAAAGATGCTTCGTTTGCGTCTAAATCGGATTAGAACCATGTAGATCGTAGAACACGACAGTCGACTGACCTGCAGACTTAATGTCTCGTCGGGACTCAGACCGTCCAGCAGTGCATGCAGCTGGCTGCTATTAGGAGACAGCAGGAAGAACTCTCTCCAGAAGCCCTCGGAAGGCTCTGCATCGTCGGCCTAAGAATATCAGCTGGTGCCTGGCACAATGGTGGGATGTAACATACTTTGAAGAGAGTCTCGTAAAGCTGGACGATCTTGGGCTGAAAGGTCTCGGGTCTACTTTGCTGAGTGAGGGGCGATGCCTCCATGGTCTTACAGAGGAATGATTTACAATGTCACCAAAGCAGAGAGACGTTTTCTTTGACGAGTTTCAACATCAAAGTCCAATTCCGGAGCAATTTGGCACCAGCCACTTTGTCAGCGGATCCAGCCACATGTCCTTTAAGGTACGAATTACATGGTGGATATAAGACGAAATATGGGATTTAATATGTGTTATTATAGCCTATAAACTTTAGATGGTGTGCATTCACGGTGCAAATCAACTATAGACGATGACTTCACACTAGATTAGCTCGATTACCCCTCTGCGCTCAGTTGCCACTGTCATGCAGCGACCTCAGCACATTCCGGAAATCGCTTCTTGGTCACGTGCTGAATGACTCAGCCTCCGATTCACGCAGGTGTATGATGACATCGAGAAAAACCCCTTCATCACATGGTATTCCGCTCTATAGTTTTACTATAGTAAATAGTTGCTCAGAAGTGATCGAATGAGCTACGAACTAACCAGAAATGACTCGTGAGTCAACAAACTAGTCAAGACGAAAAAGGTTCAAAGTGGCGCCACTGCGAGGATCCTAAATAGCCGCACGCTGATTGGTTGCACTGATCATACAACTGACTTGACTAAGCCGACCCGAGGCCACCGGGGGAACAAACACTGCGAACTTTCTCTCTTCTTCGTCCCCTTCACCACTTAACCCACATCCCACTGTCATTACGACTGCGCTTCATATGTGACTTTAGCCATCTTTGCAGAGCTCCTCACTTCATCGATTGCTCCTCAACTCCTCCATCATAGAGTTTCTGCAGCACCATGCACCGTCCGGTGACATCATCCGCCACGCTCCTCCGCTGGGCTTTGCCCTCGGCTGCTCCCCGCGGCGCTCTGCGCTGTCGCTGCTTCTCCTCCTACGGAAACGCCTATCAGTCCTCTAGAAGGGACATGCAGACCGCTACTGCATACCGCCCACACACCCTCCCTTCATCTTTTCCGCCACCTCGCAGCTCCGGTGGCCAGGACACTTCTATTTCCGCCGAATTTCCTGTCCCCTCAGAGTCCTCAAAGCCCTCGTCACAAACAGATTCGTCCAATGTCAGCGTGCGAGAAGGCGAGGCCCAGAAGAGCAAACCCGCCCCGTCAACGGCATCCAAGACTTCCTCGAAGCCCCGTCGGCCATTGCGACCAAGAAAGGCTGCCATGAAAGTGACCCCGTTAGCAATCCAGCAACTGCGCAAGCTCATGGATAACCCCGAGCCGAAGTATATCCGCGTGGGCGTCAAGAACCGCGGCTGTTCGGGTCTAGCGTATCACCTCGAATACGTGGATAAGCCGGGCAAGTTTGACGAAGTGGTGGAACAAGACGGAGTGAAAGTTTTGATCGACAGCAAGGCCTTGTTCAGCATTATCGGCAGTGAAATGGATTGGCATCAAGATAAGCTCAGCCAGCGGTTTGTCTTCACCAACCCCAACATCAGTAAGTTTCCTCGGCTATTACCTACAATGACGTTTCGGTTTTAGTTGGCTGACTCATGACAACAGAGGAATCATGCGGGTGCGGAGAGTCCTTCATGGTTTAGGCGCTCTTATGTATTCACTATCCCGTTTCTTCTCGTCTTCGTTTACGGTGCATCGGATGGCGTTTTATTTCCACGGGTTTTCGGGATTCAGGGCCGTTTTACCGGCCTGGTACATACTTTTTTATACAGTCGATACTTTGTCTCCGCCGATTCTTTTTACCGGCCCTTTTGCCGCCCCGTCGTTTCCCTCGGGAAGGTCCGAGGATGCAGGCTTCGCCTTGCTCATAGGGCTCGATGGGCCATATAGGCTCAACTGGGTTCCCTCTTGTTTTCATAGCTCCCCTTTGTCTCTATTGCACGTTGCAGATTTGGTGTGGTATTACCTGTATACAACAGTCCAATCGACTATGAATGAAATGACTCAAAACAGCAACACAGAGCCGCTTTCACTTGTATGAAATTGTATGTCTAAGTAGTAACTTTCTGTTTTAATTCTGTTGCTTCCTTATTTCCACTATCCAAGTGCGGAAAGGTTCCTGCTATCGCTGATGTCACATGATGGGGCAAGGCCTCGGCGGAGTCGCATCAACACCTTCATGATCCCGGGCAGGTCCACATGAAACGAACTTAAACACCAGAGAGAAAGGACAATGGCAGCACATGCCTTCCTCTCCCCCTATGGCACCTGCGCCAGCGACCCAGTCGCCGACGCCCTCCTCATAATCGTCCGCTTCTCCGCCTCCATCCACGACCTCCCCCTCGACGTCCCAAACCCGGACACAACAACAGGCGCAGGACTCAAACAACTCATCCGCACCCAACTTCCCTCAACTCTCTCCTCCCACCGCCTCCGCCTGATCTACGCCGGCCGCGGTCTAGACGACTCAACCGCCCTAGCAACCTCCCTCAAGCTCCCCCCATCTCCAACCCCTACACCCCACCCAGACTCAGAGCAAGATGAAGAAACACCCGGAAAAGGCAAACAGCCTGTCCGAGACACCCGACCCAGGATCTACATCCACTGCTCTATCGGCGACATCGTCCTCTCGGAAACAGATCTAGTCGTTGAAGCAGCTATGTCCTCTACGCTACTTGTACAGAAACAAAAACAAGCCTCGAGTCCCCTCCGCTCTTCTATCACTGGATCACCCCCTCAACCCCCAACTACAACCCCGGCTCCTCGTGGCTTTGATCGCCTTCTCTCTGCAGGCTTTACCGCGTCGGAGGTCACGGCTTTGAGATCGCAGTTCCTGGCTGTGCAATCTGTTTCCCGCACGCCCGATACCATGCCCACTGGTGAAGAGCTGCGTGATCTGGAGGACAGATGGATGGATGAGGGGTCGACGGCTGCGTTGGCGCAGGCTGGTGGGGAAGGTGGTGGGGATGATGATGGCGGGTTTGGGTCTGGGTCGCGGAGTGCTATGGATGATATGCTGTGGGGGGCAGTTATGGGGTTCTTTTGGCCTATTGGATGTGCCATGTGGTTGAGGAGAGAGGAGGGTGTTTGGAGTTGGAGGAAGGGAGTTGCTGTTTTTGTGGGCGTCGTTGTGAATGCTGTTTTTGGGGCTATGCGGATTATGAATTGAGTGTCTAGATGGGATGGGATGAGCTGGTTTTGGTGTTCACGCTGTCTTTTGGTTGCATTTGCGAGATACCCCATTAATGCGTATACTTCTTTCTTCCGTCGTGTCGAGTTCATTGATTTGATTATTTGCAGTATGTTATAGAGCAATGCTGTACAATTTGACAAGAAGTGAATTTAAGTCGAGTTTGCATTGTACCAACCAAGTATTCGATTATAATGCAAGTCTTATCAAGACGGAGCTCTTGCTCACGTCAACTCAGAAAATTGCTAGCATACAACATCTCAAACAGAAGCCGAAACCCTTCGAGTCAAAACGCCGGAATCCGAAACGCTAATGGAACTTGCTGTAGATGACGGCGAAAATCAAAAGAACGAGAACGGTGATAATAGCGATAGTGATCATCCGATTCGTAGCCATCCTATTCAATGTCAGTAAACCACTCCAACAAAATAGGGGAAGGGGTGAAAGGAATCAGTACCTACGGGCCATGCCCCTCAAAGTCTTAATGCTAGTATCCACGTATCCTTCACTCTGCTGCAGATTGTCCCGTGTGTGCTGGATCGTCTGTCGCTGTCCGTACAGATCCGCCAGCACATTGCGGCCTACGTCTTCTGTCTCCAGCGCCTGTCTCTGACTCGCCTGCAGCCGTGCTGAACTGCGCTCCAGCCGGTCTGTCCCTGACAGCAGCTGTTGGCGCTGCTCCACTTGCTCGTCGACAGGGTCGTCGGTATACCGATCGCCGAATAGCGCTTTGCGGTCGTCGGAGAGGGACTTCAGCTTGCGTTTGATCTCGTCGATGTCTGTTGAGTAGTTTCGGAAGCGCATGTTGACCTTGGACCGGGCTGCGGATGGGATGTTCTGCTTTTCCATTCGCATTTGGTCCAGCTGTTACATGTCGTTAGTGATGTGGTCTGGACACTTAGATGGGTTTTGAGGGTGAAGTGGTCGCCAAGGGTGCTTTTGTCCACTTACCAGTTCTGTTGCTTCGTCGAGGACTTGTTCGGCTGAGCGGATTGCGGCCTTGCGCTGCTCGCCGCTGGCTTCGGCGATCTGGTCGAGCTTCTGGTTCAGGTCCGCTTGGACGAGCTTCAGCTCGTTCTCGTAGCTGGAGAACATTTCCGAGCCAGCGTCTGTATCGAGAGGGTTCGACATCTTGATGGATGCGTGAGGAAGTATGTGTTTTCAGAAAGAAGGTGTTCGTTGTGTCTTGTGAGAAGGCCGAGTGGCAGTTGAGACCGGAGACTCCACCGTTATCTCGGGGGCGGATGACGCTGCTGAGGAGCTGCCTGCGGAGTTTCGGTACAAAGAATCTTGCCGAGTCTGCTTCCACTTTCATTAAACGGTAAAGAATGAATCCCGAGGGCGTTAGACTTTCGCAACCAAATCCAAATGAAGACTGGATAATGAGGCGATTGGAGGCTGGGGTGATGACGGTTCCCGCACGTGATCCGACCGAGGCCGTTACAACGGAGTCATCGGTGATAAGTCACAATCGTGAGATAGTTAACTCTAGGGAAGATGCAGAACTAAGATCGTTTCGACTTTAAGCCAGAAGTGAGCACCTAATGCATCCTGCGGGCCCTGCCATGCAATGATCAGCAGGTCCAGGCTTTACCACTTACTTTTACTCTACATGAAACTGCGAGTAACATCGAATCCAATAGTATCAGGTAGCCATTAGCGTAAAAGACACACCTACACAAGCACAATTCGCCTTTTCAAATAAACAAGAAAAATACCCCATGGTATACATGTCATGGAACTCCCCCATTCACTGTTCCTTAGTCCTAGAAATATCCCCAGTTCTTCTATTGAAGGAACTTGCTGCTGTCCTGAGCGACGATCGATGCACTGCGCTTGGCATCAAGGAAAAGATCCTCACACTCCGCAACATCCGCAACCTCGATACCGCCAGGACGTCCGTTCACACGGGCCAGAATGCTCGCCGGAGTCAGCAGCTGCAAGGCGTACCGCAGGCTGACCTTGCTGCCATGCTCGGCAACCTTGTCCAGCGCCGGCTCAGTGATGTTGAGACCCTCCGTTTTCGCACGGAGACGAATGATAGTCTTGATTTCTTCGGGGCTGTAGGGGTTGGTGGGGATGATGAGAAGACGAGCCAGGAGATCAGGCGGGATACCGTGGGCGGCGCTGATATCGTCGGTGCCGCGGATCACGGTGTTGCCGCGGTTGGAAGCGAGGATAACAATGGGCGAGATGGTGGACTCAAGGGCACGATTCAAATACGTGAAGCACTCGATATCCAGCATGTGGACCTCGTCAATGAAGAGCACACCGGGAACCAGCTCGGCAACACCCTGGTCGATATACCGGTTAACGACCTTGTTGATCTCTTGACGCAGCTTGTCCGTAATCTCGGTCTTCTTGGGCTTCATCAACTGGCCCATCATGCTCATAACATCCTGGCCACCCTGTGGCCGGGCGTTGGCCATATCCAGGTCGTGGAGAGTCACGTCCTGGACAATCTCCTTCTTCTTGTGAACCTCGCCCTTCGGAACGGGCACATACTCCTCCGCCTCAAGATCGAACTCAGTCGCATAGGCGTCCGATCGTCCAACACGCTTGCAGGCACCAGTGTTGGCCTCAATGTAGATGACATCTCCCACGGTGACCCGCTCCTTCTGGATGGCCTCGTAGATGCTGGGATCCAGGCGAAGCTTCTTGGTACCCTTGGCCGATTTCAATCCGATAATCAAGTGGCTAATTGTGCGCCCGTAGCTGCCCAGTGGGTTCTCAGTCTCCTCTGGCGTAAGCTCTGTAACTTCACCCTCGTACACTTCCTTGGTTTCCCGAACCCGCAGACCTATTCTCGTATTAGCCATCGTCTTGTGCCACATGCATCACCGTCGCATCGCGTACCAATTGCTCGCCGGAAGTTTTCCATCAACGCCTCGGTCTTCTTGACCTCTGCAGAGTAGATCTCGCTGCCAACGATCGGGCAGAAAGGCACCTTGGTTCCCAGTTCCTGTGATACGGCGAGAGCGAGCGCGGTCTTTCCAGTACCGGGGCCACCAGCGAGCAGGACAGCCCGACCGGCCATCTTCTTTGATTTAATGAGGTCGACTACCACACCGCATGCCTGTTGGTCGGATTCCAGCCAGTTAGTCGCGGTTCTCCATAGAAAGGATCTGTTTCCATCATCTTGGATCTGTAACGCACCTCACGGGCAGTAGCTTGCCCGACGAACCCATCAGCGGATACCTCCGAGATGCCATCAGGACGCAATCCCAGACCCTTGATGTGCGTGTGCGCGGCGGTCCTGTTCTCGCGCGAGTTGCCCTTAACTTCGCTGATTTGGACCATGGTGGAGAGATGCGGCTTCGTGAAGCCACTAGCTTGTGCGTGGATTGAAACGATTGGCAAGGGAAATACAAGAGAAGAGATAAAAAATCGGAAAAAGAAGCTGGAAAGAGCTCCAAGAAGATAATGAGATGCTTTCCCCGATGCGCCTCTGAAATTCGCGAGCAAGGGATCTGCGCCAGTCACGGAGCCGCGCCAAAGGCGGTCAGCATCCCCCCAAATTCTTCCCGTCTTGCTTCGTCCATCAAGAACTCACATTGAACTTGCCATTGGCCTCTTTCGACATGGCCACTCCCTTTTCCCTCTCTGCGGCCTTCCGCGGCCTTACTTTAACCGCAACAAAGCGATCATTCTCGACGTCATTCGCACACCAGTCCAACAAGAAACTCCCCGAGCACGTCCCGGCCTATCCCCATGGACCTCGACAGTGGTACAAGCAAGCCGACACTGGTCTCTACGGCGGTAAGATGATCCGCTTCGGCAACAAAATCTCTGATGGACGCAACAAGGGCAAGACACGTCGAAGCTTCAAGCCCAACGTTCGCCGGCAGAAGGTGTGGAGCGAGGCGCTCGGCGAACACGTTCGCATCAAAGTCACACGCGAGGCTATGCGAACAATCTATAAGGAAGGTGGCCTCGACAACTACCTCTTGAGCGATAAGAACGCCCGCATTAAGGATCTCGGCATGTTCGGATGGGAACTTCGATACAAGGTCATGCAAACCCCGGCAATCCAAGAGAAGTTCCGGGAAATGCGGAAGAGACTGCACCTGGAGGACCCCATGCCATTTGAGGAGTGGATTAAGACCAAGGAGGCCGAGATCCAAGCGAAGGTCGAGGAGAGACTCAATATCGAATCCATCACGAAGCCCCGTCCGAAGGGCAAGGCCGACCCCCAACGTGCCGAATCTGCCTTTTAAATGGACGAGACCTACTTCTCGTTTGGATAGGAGAATTTCAATATCCGGTTGATGCCCTCATTCACGAGAGAATACGGACGCGCGTCTTCCATTGTATCATTATTGCGACGAACCGGTTGTCGCTACTTGAGCACCGCTTTTTACCTGTTTTCCGAATCATACCTACGCCCATCTCTCGAGCAATATCGTGGCGACTGTTTCGCATGGGTGCGATTTTGCCCGGCTTGCATATTTAGAATTCTGTGTATTTATACTCCAAATCATCCATGTTTTGAACTATTTGCGTCCAGATATTTATCGTAGACTCTGGTCTTCCTGTAAAGGAGGGCCGCGTCAGACACAACACGCTGGCTCTAATTCCCGTTCCAAATCAAAAGGGCTTGATTTGCAAAGTTTCTCCTGCTAGACTCTAGGATGAAGGGCGAATATGTAGAGGTAAATATACAATGGAAGAGCTATAGTAGCTCTACCTAGGTATCAAGCAAAGATAAACCCGTAGCCAAATTGAAGCCATTAAAAGACTGATACTCACTATCTATTCGCCAAATACCCCTAATCTGAATCGCTCAAAATCGGCAATGTCGACGATAGAAGGCCGCTGGAATGAGTGCACAAAGACCCGCCACCCGCATTCGGAGGTGCGACTCGGTCCGACCCCAGTGAAACACCTTGGATCTCGCACCTCGCATATTGAACCTCGTTTCAGCATATGAAAACGCCTCTAGATCACTCGCAACGATTAAAATTAGATGATTTGAGCTCTTCGGATCAACTGCATCCTTGTCCGACACCTGAGCGCCGGGGTCTCTCGCCATGCAGTTCGCATTGCCTCCGCGGAGGAGCCCCCATCCTCTCCCAATCGCTCGCTCGTCTCGATTACCACTGTACCGCAGGAAACAGCTCCGGACGGTCGCCTTGCTCGCATTCGCAGTCTTCTCTATCCTATACCTGCTCTTCCACTTCAACTCCTCAAGCGCGACTTCTCTTGCAGCGCCGGCTGGAACGGCAGGTGTAGTTATCGTGACGTTGCTGGATCACGAGCGTTTTAGTGAAAGCTATATCAGCAAGATTGTCGCCAACAGGGAAGACTATGCGAAGCGCCATGGTAAGCATATCTATTTATCTGCTGTGTATACCGGGAAATGGGATCCGCTGACGCTGTACGCCGTAGGATATATCAACTTCTTCGCAAGCGTGTCCGACTACGAAGAAGCCGTTGGCGATTCCCCCCGAAGCTGGGCTACGGTCCCAGCCGTCCGCCACGCTATAGCGCTCCACCCTACTTCGAAATACTTCTTCCATTTAAGCCCTCATGCCCTCATTATGAACCCAGCGCAGTCCCTCAAATCACACCTCCTAGACCGCAGCCGCCTCGAATCAGTCATGTTGAAGGACATCCCCATCGTGCCGCCAGATAGCATCATCAGGACATTCTCGCATCTTAAGGAGAAAGACATCGATCTTATATTGACCCAGGACAGCGAGGACCTCAATCCCGGCAGCTTCATCCTGAAGAAAGGTGACTTTGCTCGCTTTTTCTTGGATTTGTGGTTTGATCCGCTTTTCCGCAGCTATAACTTCGCCAAGGCGGAGACTCATGCCTTGGTAAGTTCTGGGTTTCTGGTATGCTAGCTTCGGAGCTTTCGTGGCTGACGTTGTTTACTAGGATCATATAATGCAATGGCATCCAACTGTCCTTGCCCGGACTGCTTTGGTCCCCCAGCGGATTTTGAATGCTTTCAGCAAAGACTCGACGGGCGCGTCTGCTAATGGCTCGTACAAGGATGGTGATTTCATCATTCGCTTCCCTGCGTGCGAGGCATCCGAGACTGGTGACTGCCCGGAGCTCGAGGCTTATTACAAGCTGTGGCAAAGAAAGAACAAAAGTGAGCGAGACACCTGAGACTTGAGGTTTTGGAAGCTGTTTGGTTCTTTTTGGTTGATGGATCTGGTTTGGAGTTATTGGTTGAATAGACCAGGTGGTCTCACATATAGCGTGGTGCTTTTCCTGGCGTGCATAGGTTCAGAGAAACATGGCTATTATTTTTGGTTTTCAGCTATTGGTACACACTTCATAAAACTCGGATTCTTCTTATCGCTCGAATGTCCATCGTAGACAACGAGTCTCTAAACTCATATGAGGGGAGTGGGTTGAGACATGTTTAGTCTTTCCATCAATTCCCTCGTTTTGATCTTTCCCATCTTTCCTGCCGAAGGAGGCAGAAGAACAAGCATTGCTCTCATTCGGAGCAGTTTCTTTCTCAACCCTTTAACAGATGAAGGGAAGAATGACATTACGCTTCTTCTTGTACTTGTCACCGAACTCCTTGCGGTATCGCTTCTCCTTCTTCCATCCCCAGGTGTACATCGGCAGACCGCCAACAATAGTGAAAATGATAACACTCCAGTTCAGCTGGCTGACCAAGGACACACCGATCCAAGACATGATCTCGAAGCCGTAGTTGGGGCAAGTAACCCAGTTGAACCCGAAGCCGGACGGGATACCCCGCTCAATGGTTCCCGGGCGGCGCAGATCGCGCAGCACCAGGTGGGCATTGAAGTTGGCCAGCTCGCTGAACACGAAAAGTGCGAGACCACCGTACAGGAGGACCGGGTTGGGGTTCGTGGTGGCAGCGCCCGCGTCGGGGCGGAAGACCCAGTAGGCAAGGTTGAATCCGGCCAATGTCCAGTAATACGCACTGTTCCTGATGATGTGGGCGGCGGGCATGGTGGCATTGCTGAAGCGGTGCACGAAGATGGTCTCGTACTCGCGCTTCAGGAAGTGCAGTGTCAAGAGCGCGCAGACTAGAACCTGGGTGTCCGAAGGCGGGGGAATCTTGTCGAAGTTGAAGTACACGAAGGGACGAAGCGGATAGAGGAATAGAACTGGGATCAGGAGGGGGCCGAGGTATTCCATGATGAACACGGTGCGCCATGCGATCTGGGGACCTGGTTGTGAAACTTGTATTTTAGCTTTGCTGCTTAAGACACTGGGGTTTTCTGTTCCGGGGTGGTTATCTAGCTGCCTCTGTAGTACGTACCCAAGTCCTTGACGTGAATCACGCTCGACTCCCGGAGACCGGTATCGTCGATGGTGGTGCGCTTGTCGTTGGGAACCACGGTGCGGTCGCTTCCCTTGGTGATGCGCAGACGGTGGACGGAGGCACCGGTCGCTTTGGCGATGGCATTGTGCAGCTCCTCGCCATTGGAGTTAAGGCTGACCGTAATAGTCTGGGGGAGCTTCTTGATGGGTTTACCTGGGTTGTTGTTAGCTTTCTGTAGATATGGTAATTGCCCCGAAGCTCGGAGTTTGGACAAAGGAGCTGTGAATGCATACCGCGCGGCTCGACGATAAGCGTGATCTCGGACGCCATTGTGATGATGGCGAGCTCCAGCTGTGTAGTAAGTCAAATCGGGGCTCAGGGAGCAAGTCGAGACCACTCAGGAGCATCGGGAAAATGTTGGGCCTCGGTTGACCCCACGTGATGTCGACAACGGACGTTGGGGTTAGACTCGTGTGTTTGGGTGGTACAGACATCTTGTCTCGTAGTACATAGTTATTCTACTAAGACTGAATATTATAACTATTGAATATCGATTATGCATAATTATTGAACTGCACATCTTATGCATGGGGCTGATGGACACTGTACAGAGTAAGCCAAGGCGAGCTGAGCTGAGCTGACAGGTCCCGCTTCAGAGGCGGAGTGCAGAGGATCGATAACCGAGCGCGCTACTGCGGCATGAGAGGCTCCTAGTCCAGAGCATTGGTTGCCTGGAACGAAGGCATCAGCTCGGGGAGGCTGTACGGCAGCACTTAGTCTGACCGAGCCTCGCCAATCAACTCCTCCAGCGCCAACATGGGGACTATCTCTGCCCAGTCTTCTAATTCGTTTCTGACTCGCGGCGTGCATAATGGAAAGGGCCCCGTTCTGGTCAAATGGCAGGTTCCCCGATAAGCCGCGTTATTAGTGTGCTAATGACCGGGGTGACAGCTGGCCGGAGTGCCCTGGTGGAGGAAGCCTCGTATTATCATTGGCTTGATATTATCCAGGGTTGATACAAAACCCGGGTATGGTAAGGCATGACAAAGAGACTCCCGAGGTTCTCTTCACATAGCATTGGACGCGTGAATGAGAGCTGAAATGCCTTCTCTGGGGTGGGGGGAGGGGCATGTCTTCTTTCCCTATCTCTCTGGCCGGGTTAGGGTTGTGGCGCTGGATGATTTGCCAAAGCTGGCGTGAACTGTGCAGATGCTAGACGCTACCGAATATGTGGACCTGACTCATGTATGAGGGGCCATTTCAGCCGTAAGCTGCTGTTTGCCCCATAACTTGACTTTATATGTCCCCGAGTTTCCTCCGCCATCTGTGTGGTGATGCTCGACGACCGAAGCCTTACTTGACCATCTTTTTTTTTGGCTATTTTCTTTTTAACTTTTGGTCTTCAGACCACTTCAATCTCTGTTCTATACTTTTGAGGTCCCCATTTATCGTTCTACGTTGTATAAATACTTCTCACACCTCGTCATGTTTCACCGTCACAAAAAGTCTGTCAATGGCAACGAGAACCCCATTGCCCAGATTGGGGGTGTTATTGCCGCATCTTTGAGACCCCTGCCTACTGAGACTGGTGATGGGACCTACGTCAAGGAAAGCACAACCACTGGTATTGCTAAAGATGTCGGCCATGTCGATATCAAGGATCTCGAGACCATGGCTGTGGTTGCCAAGGACGCAATTACGGGAGATGCAGTGAATGACAGGGAGTATATCATGGAACGAGTGATCCAGGTATGTCTTTTGAACTGCTTACAGACACTGTCTCTCACACTTTAATAGCTTGCAGCAGGCTTGCCTTCAACCTCTCGCAATGGGCAGGATTTGACCAACCAATTTCTCAAAACTCTATGGGGTGACTTGCAGCACCCTCCCATCTCGTGAGTTAGATCCTTTGTCTCGAGTACTAAGGGACCTCATATAATAACTTGACACATCCAGCTACCTCGGCCGGGATTCCATGTACCGAAAAGCGGACGGATCGGGAAATGTATGTGCTCTCTGCTTAAATTGACGTACCTGCTAACACACGCACAAGAACGTTTTCTGGCCTCAAATTGGAGCCTCTGGGACCCCGTATGCTCGATCGGTCCGACCAAAGACTATGCAGCCTGTCTCTCTCCCGGAACCAGAGCAGCTTTTCGATAGTCTGCTAGCACGGCAAGAGTTCAAGGAACACCCAACCAAGATCTCCAGCATACTCTTCTATCTGGCATCTATTATCATTCACGGTATGTTATGGAGTTTCTTCCTTGCAATTTTGTCTGAAGGGCCCGAGAACTCGGCTAAGTGAAGCCAGACCTTTTCCAAACCAATCCCGATGATCCAACCTCCTCTTTGACATCCTCATACCTGGACCTGCAGCCTCTCTATGGCAACAATCAGGATGAGCAGAATGCAGTGCGGACGTTCAAAGACGGAAAACTGAAGCCTGACTGCTTCTCTGCAAAGCGTATTCTTGGCTTTCCCCCCGGTGTTGGTGTTATGCTGATCATGTTCAACCGCTTCCACAACTTCGTTGTCACGCAATTGGCGGAGATCAACGAAGGTGGCCGCTTCGACAAGCCAGATGAATCTGACGCCAGAGCCTATGCCACTTGGGATAATGATCTGTTCCAGACCGCACGTCTGGTTACCTGCGGTCTCTATATCAACATCGTTCTGAAAGACTATGTCCGCACAATTCTTGATTTGAACCGGACTGACAGTCAATGGAGCCTGGATCCTCGAGCCGAAATGAAAGATGGATTGTTTGGCGATGCTGCTTCCTTAGCTACCGGCAACCAGGTTTCGGCGGAGTTTAATCTTATTTATCGATGGCACTCGTGCATCTCGGCCCGGGATCAAAAATGGTCGGAAGATCTGTACAAAGAGTTGTTTGCAGGCCAAGATCCCAAAAAGATGAGCATGCAACAGTTCGTTGGCGGCCTGGGACGGTGGGAGGCAAAACTCCCAGAGGACCCTGCTGAGCGTCCGTTTGCGAACCTACACCGCAACGCAGATGGTACGTTCCCTGACGATGATCTCGTCAAAATCTTTGAAGAGAGTGTGGAGGACGTTGCTGGTGCTTTTGGAGCTTCCAATGTGCCGGACATCTTCCGAAACGTTGAGGTCCTCGGCATCAAGCAGGCGCGTTCTTGGAACCTGGCTACCTTGAATGAGTTCCGGTCGTTCTTCAGCTTGGATCCCTACAAGACTTTCGAGGAAATCAATTCGGATCCGTATATTGTCGACCAGCTTAAACGCTTCTACGACCACCCCGATCTTGTGGAACTCTACCCAGGAGTCATTATTGAAGACACGAAGAAACCCATGGCCCCGGGCAGTGGCCTGTGTGCCAACTACACGATCTCGAGAGCTATACTTTCGGATGCGGTTGCTCTCGTCCGTGGTGATCGCTTTTATACTCTTGACCATACCCCCAAGCATCTCACCAACTGGGCGTACAACGAAGTTAACTACGACGACTCCGTTGATCAGGGTCATGTGTTCTATAAGCTGGTCTTGCGCGCGTTCCCTAATCATTTCCGTGGGAACTCAGTCTACGCACACTTCCCCATGACCATCCCTGACGAGAATCGCAACATTTTAAGCAGCCTTGGGATGGGTCACACATACAGCTACGACCGGCCCACCTACACTCCCTCTCCCAAGCTCATCAACTCCCATGCCGCCAACAAGGCCATTCTTGCGGACCAGGATTCATTTAAAGTGACATGGGGCAGTAAGCTTGAGTTCATTTTGAGCCGTGATGGTCATCCCTACGGTCGAGACTTTATGCTTTCAGGCGACCGCCCGCCGAATGCAGCATCCCGAAAGATGGTCGGCGCTGCTCTATACCGGGACAAGTGGAGAGAGGAGGTCCGAACATTCTACGAAGATATTACTTTGGACCTTTTGGAGAAGAACTCGTACAAAATTGCGGGCGTCAACCAGGTGGACATTTCCCGAGATGTGTCCAACCTGGCCCAGGTTCATTTCTGCGCCAACATCTTCTCCCTCCCGCTGAAGACGGAGTCGAATCCTAGAGGCGTTTTCACGGAGGTTGAGCTCTATGGAATTATGGCTTTGATTTTTACCTGTATCTTCTACGATGTAGATGTCTCCAAGTCATTCCAGCTTGAGCAGGCATCCCGCAAGGTTGCGCAGCAGCTCGGCGAGCTGGTCATGGCCAACGTTGAGGTTATTGATAAGGCTGGACTTATCGCCAACATAGTCAGTCGCCTTCATCGCCACGATACCCTGAGTAACTATGGTGTCCATATGATTCAACGCCTGCTGGATAGTGGACTGCCTGCCAAGGAGGTTGTATGGACACACATTCTTCCGTCGGCAAGCTCGATGGTCGCCAACCAGGCACAATTGTTTGTTCAGTGTCTTGACTTCTATCTGGAGAAGGAAAATGGGACCCATCTGGCTGAGATCCAGCGACTGTCGAAGGAGAACTCGCCTGAATCTGATGAGTTGCTTTTGCGATAGTGAGTTATCCATTTACCTCAATCGCCAATCCGTTGAAACCTTGCTTACGATTCACAGCTTCATGGAGGGTGCCCGAATCCGATCGTCCGTCGCACTGCCCCGACAGGTGGCGAAACCCACGGTTATTGAAGACAATGGAGAGAAGGTGACATTGGAGGCTGGCCAACAGATCTACTGCAATCTGGTAAATGCAAAACCTGATCTCTGATATACCCCTATCTAACAAGATTCGTAAATTAGGTTACTGCCAGTCATGATCCCAAGGCATTTCCAGACCCCGAGCAGGTCCGTCTAGACCGTGACCTGGGCCAGTACATTCACTTTGGCTTTGGTCCGCACCAGTGTCTCGGCCTGGATGTGTGCCAAGTTGCACTGCCGACTATGCTCCGAGTGGTTGGTAGATTGGAGAACCTTCGTCGTGCACCGGGTCCTCAAGGTGAACTCAAGAAGATCAAGGCTCTGGGTGGCATCACCATGTACATGGATGCGGAGCACAGCAGCTTCTCGCCATACCCTTCAACGATGAAGATCCAGTGGGACGGGTGTCTTCCCGAACCTGAGTATAAGTGAGAATTGGGCTAGATTATAAGGTGAAAGAAAGTCCATGCAGAGTATTTCTTAAGGTTAGAGGTATTTCGTTTGTTGAACCTGTAACTATCCATTATGGTGTTTATTAGTCTACTAGTTTACACTGTAATAATGAAAAGGCAGAGTGTCTACCATCTCCTGAGAACAGACTGAGTATGATAAGGTGAAATATAGGGAGGATAGAAACCGTATTCTCAAGTCTGTTAGAATGTAAGAGATGGAGTAGAGTGAGTGCACTTGAGATATAGAGTCCTGACCGCCCGGCGGGGAATCAGGTCTTGTTCCCGGTCCAGCTAACTGCCGCGAGCACAGCTCAGGTTCACGAATCTTCCCTGACCTCTTTTTCATTTCTTTCCTGCCAACTTCCTTCCCCTCCACCCCCCTTTTCTTTCATCCTCATCTAAGTTCCTCCGGTATTGTCATTATCCAGGGTTCAAACGACCTGCACCGTTTACCCTGCCCGTGTGACTCTTTCCATTACCGAGCCATCTTACCCGTCTTTCCCTCATCGACACTTGGAGCTATCTGCAATCCTGAAGCTCCTCTTCGGTGGATGATTGATATTACTCTACTCTCGCTCTTAACATCTTGTTACTGATACCCCCACCTGCGATATTTTCTTTTCCTTGAGCCGGCCCAGTTTTCGTGAGGCAGGAGTGGAGGACCAAAAACGTCATAAGGCATCGTCGCGCCTACTTCGCGACCCGGTCGTCAAGACCTCCCCACTTCCCCCTCTAGGAGTCTGCTCTCCTGGAATTTCTGAACCTCCTCATGGTTGGCTGTCTACCCGAACGTCAACATGGGGAGAATTAAGAAGGTGGCCAGTCAGAAGCATGAGGCTACAATCGTACGTTTCTTTCCCCGATACCCTCTTCATCTACACTCGTGACTAAAATTTTCTTTCTCACTACAGTCGCCTTTTTTGGCAGAATTCATAGCGCAAGCAACAAGCCTTCCTGTACCAGAGCTCCCTTCGCTTTTTTCTACCTTCCCGAAGCTATGGCCCTTCCCTCGAGGCGACCTCTACCACTGGATCAACGTGCTGGACCGTTTCGATGAGATTTTGGCCTCCGTTATCGAGAAATACTTCTTGAACATCGGCCCTCAAACCCAGCCATTTGGCCGAGGCGTGTTGGAGGCTTCATATACAGCGGATTCGATCGAGACGCCCGCAGAAGGTGTCGATGCGAAACTCGATGCCTTGGGATATGGTCCCGACGGAGACCGGGAGCTTGTCGAAGCGATCCTGGACTTCTCCCGTTTGCTGCTCGACAAGTGCGGGAACCGCAGTCTGTACAGTAGCAGTGAGCGACTGGGCGATCTCTTGAACACCACTTCACTATCATTGCTCCAATCAACTTTGCGCCTATCTCTCTGCTTGGCTCAACGATACCACTCTCGCCAGCGGGGTACTCATCAGTCTCTACTGGCGACTCATTACAACATCGATTTGGAAAAACTGCAAAAAATGGCTGCGCCATTCCCTCGCCCGTTCGTTGCTGGCAAAACTCCGTTTGCTGCATCCCCCGCTGTCTCTGATAAGAATAAGGAGAAGGCACTCCAGCCAAAGCTTAACGCAAATGAGTTGGGTTCTCTTATGCGCGATGAACACGGCTGGGCGGAATGGGGTAATGTCCGTGTGCTTTACTACCCCTCGGGGTCTTCTGACCAGGCGCGAACAACGTCCGAGTATGGCCAGAGCGAGCAAGGCTCTCACTCTCCGTCCACACCAACTCCCCTGCGACGGAGTGCGACTCATCCAGCCCCCCGAGCCAGCCGCGGCTCAAATATGGATGATACCCCTCCTGCTGCCCCCAACACCGGTGGTAAGCCCGAAGAGACATCACGCAGCGGCAAGATCTTGGATCTCTCGTATTCAAAGGTGTCTTCTGGCAAGGTCGAGGATCTCCTGGCAATCAATCTGCCCTATCTTCCTCTAGAATCGAAGTACGAGTTGCTCCATAAGCTTCGCGTTGCCCAGGCGTTGGCCGGGTCCCGTGCTACTCGTGAACAGATCCTCGCGATCCGACTCCTTGCTATGACAAATTTGGCCTATGTCAGCTCCGAATCTGCTTTCCAGCAGAAGGTCCTTCTGTCTGACATGGAAGTGCCCAAGCGACTGCAGTTGGTTTACCAACTGGCCGAGCTTGTCCATCTTGGCGCTAGTGGTGACCTCGATGTCTCAAGGCACCTACAGACATTGGCAATCCAGGCACTTGATGGGTTGGCAAAACACAAGTCTCGTTCCAATGATGTCTGTGCAGCTCTAAGCGTCAACGTCAACCACGGTGTGTTGATGTTCCTGACCCGCAAGTTGGTCGACGAATTGGGCACCGATGACGATGCAAATGATGTCCACAAGGACGAATGGCGAGATGCCCTTCTTGCCCTTTTGCGGACCCTGCCAAGCTCGAGCACTCGGACCCCAGAGACGCTCGTCGCGGCGGGTCTTATCCCGATGTTTGTTGACATCCTTAATCTGCGCACCGAGAAGGCCCGCCGAGCTTACTCCCGGATTATGGAGTTCCTCGATACCTTTGTTCATGCGGTCCGTGATGCTTTGGCTACATTGACTTCGGCGAAGGGTTTCGATGCGATCTCTGATCTGATTGATAATGAGACCAAGACTGCTTTCGAGAACGTTTCTCGTGGAGCCGGTTTCCCTGCCAAATACAAGAACCCCTCCATCGACTATCAGATTCCGTATTTCCAGCAGCAGACACTGCGATGGATGTTCCGCTTTGTGAATCACATTATGCAGCACAACGGTGGAGGATTTGACCGTGTTCTTAGGAACATGATTGACTCGCCCCAACTGCTCACTTCCTTGCGCCTGGTATTCGAGAACGCTCGGGTTTTTGGCTCGCACGTTTGGAGCAACGCAGTCAACATTCTCAGCAGCTTCATCCACAATGAACCTACAAGCTATGCTGTCATCGCTGAAGCTGGTCTCAGCCGGAGTCTCCTCGCAGCTGTGATGGGTCGTGAGCTCAAGGTCGAGGAAAAACCCCCGGCCATTGAGCCCGAGGACGCTGATCCCAATGCCGAGGTCGCTCAACCGTCAGCCGCTGAGCCCGCTGGCGCCCCGGAAACGAAGAAAGAAGGCCGCGAGTACACCTTGGTTAGACCACGTGGCACTCATCTCGCCCCGGGTATCATTGCTGCCGCCGATGCTCTCGGATGCATCCCTTCGGCATTCGGTGCCATTTGCTTGAACTCCTCGGGACTGGACCTTTTCCAGTCTTCTGACGCACTTGAGAGCTTCTTTGAGATTTTCGAGAACCCGGAACACATCAAATGCTTGAAAGATGACCCCAACCTGGTTAGGAGTCTAGGTACCACATTTGATGAGCTCGTCCGCCACCATCCTGCCCTGAAGACCTCTATCATGTCTGCAGTTATCGTCATGGCTGCCCGTGTGAGCCTTCTTGGCAAAGTCAAGGCCTGGGAATCGGGTATGGGATCGAAGCTGTGGACGGAAGATGACCAAGGACAAATCAGTCTCTCCGGCGATCTTGCTTCTTTGTTCCGCGATATTGGTGTCCCTATTGATGCGTCGGTGGAAGACCCTGCCTCCATCGGGGTTCCCCAGCTAAAGAACCACACTCTTCCCAACGGTGGAAAGCTGGTTATCGGCGATCTGAGCCAGGTGCTGCCATCGCAGGACCCCGGTTTCGAGCCCAAGGACAAGGACGAGCATGGGTTGACCGTGACGGACTATCTTTTCCCTGCGATCCGCTTCCTGGGTGCCTTCTTTGAGAACCAGCCGAACTGCACTTCCTTCATTAAGGCTGGTGGAGCAGAGTTTGTTCTCGATTTCGCAACCCTGCAGAGTCTGTCATTTGACTTCCACAACACCGATGCCAACCAGGAGCTTACCGTCCTTGTGCACATGATGGCTGAAACCAGGCCACACCTGGTCATCCCATCCTTGGTACACCGCGCCCAGTCAGCTGTCAACAACCTCTCTGCCTTTTGGTCTGCACCCAAAGAGTCAGGGTTCTTCACTGCGCTGGTCAGGCCAGCCAACTCCAAAGAACCAGCACCGGAGCAGACGCCGGCTGTTGATAATGGAACCTTCTTCGTGAAGCACATGAATGCCGTTCTTGTGATGACGGATCTACTCCGCGAGGTTTTTGCATTGCCACTTTATCAGAGTCGGCCTATGCATCCACCTTCTCCGTTTGCCCAGGTAAATCTCGCGGATCTCTACGCTGATTTAGTATCTTCACTCGGCAACCTTCATGCTGCATGTGTATGGGAGGAGATCATTCTAGAGAAGAACATCCCAGAGAAGTGGGTGCAGGCTACGAAAGCACCTGCTGGCAAGCCCCCCTCCGACCGTCCCAATGATGTTCCTGGACAAGGACCTTCTCAGCGCCTTTCGGTAGACCCCGCTACTGGATCCCAGCAACGAGATTCAGCTGCCGCCGAGGGCAACAGGACTCCAACAAGCGAAGAGCCTGAAAGCGAGGAGGCCAAGGCGGCGACTGAAAGAAGTGCCGCCTTCAAAAATGTTCAGACCCTTCGCTATCTTCTGAGCTCTCTGCCTTCTTCGATTACAGGTTTCTTGCATAATCTGGGCCTGAATCTTGTCAGCAAGAGAAGGTCGGACCCCCACCTGAAGTTGAGGCAGAATGCCAGCATGGTGGCGGATGCCATTGCCGAGGCTGTTCTCCGAGAGCTCCAGTTCAGTGCACCCAACTCGTGTGATAGCTCCAAGCACCGCTTCGCCTACCTCATTGTGATCCTGTCATCATTCTCGCATCTTCTCTACGAAGTTTCCAATGAACGCCCTCAGTCAAACTACTTGACTTTGGTTTTCTGGTCATTCAAGAAGGCCAATGGGCTGCAGGTTCTGAAGGACCTTTGCGATGTGTTCATGAGCGAGGTCCAAGCTCTCACGCCTGCCGAGTCCGTTCCTAACACTGAAAAGGATGTGGATGCTCGCCTGACTTCCGCTTATGGGGGTATCAAGATTATTCTTGCTCTGTTTGCTGAGCTTGCATCGGGCAAGAACATCGTGGAATCTAGTCAGACCCAAGCCTTGACCAGCCATCACGAGCGGGACCGGGATCGTCATGATTATTTCCAGGCTGGCCAATTCGTTGTCGATCTTCGTATGGAGATACTGCCTATGGCCCGGGACATGTGGAACTCCGATTTTGCTACCCAGTCGTCAAGCCATATTGTCAAGTGTTTGGTTGACATACTTCGTTCCTCCCTGGGTGGGGAGTATGAGACTGGCGCGGCTCACAGGTCGGACACCCCTCCCGTCTTGAAGGAGCCTCCTCGTGGCGCGTTTGTTGTCAACAAAACGCACGCAGCGGAGCTTGTTGAGAAGGGCTTTGAAGATATTGCACTGAACAAGGAGGCCCTGTACCGCTGCAACAACAACCCGAGTGCTGCAGAGGAATACTGCAAGGCACAGAACTACATTCGTGCCCCTCCGCGACTCCCACCCCGTTCCAACGATATCCAAACTGGATCTTCCGAGAATGCTTCGGGTGGAGAGGGTCTCGATGAGCCTGTCGGTGGAGATGTCACTCCATTCAGCAGTGGATTCTTGGAGCGCTCCGGCCTTGCCATGCTTCTCGCTCAGGCCGGACGACCCGCGGAGGATCCTATGAACCAAGAGCCAAGTCCTGAAAGAGGAGACATGGATCCCACCATGCGTGATGGGCTGGCTAGAGCCATTGGCAACATTTTGGACGATGACGAAGGCACGGTCCTTGGCCATCGAGGCGAATCCTCAACTACGGAACGGCCCCCGAGTTACGGTGCCCAGGAACCCTCTGAGCCCGCCACTCAGGCCCAGGCTGAACCTACGGCAGCGGTGACACGTCGCCCGATGATTACTGTCGAAGATCTGGATGAGGAAAGAGAGAAGGTCCGATCTAATCTCATTGAGCGGTGCCTGGATGTCCTTAACGAGCATCATGATGTATCTTTCGAGTTGGCGGATCTGATTTCATCTGCCATCAAGAAGCATCGTGAGCCCGAGAGCTTTAGGCGCGACATCGGAGAGACCCTTGTCCAGTCCCTTGTATCCCTCCAAATGGAGAACTTCCAGACCGCCGGAAAGAAGGTGGCTGCTTATGCACACATTCTTGCTCTGGTTCTTCAAGATCGAGAAGTGTACAGTGCGACTATCGAAGAGCTTAAGGATTGCTTCTCGACTTTCCTGGCTTTTATCAAGCTTCCCACTCCCGAGAAGGCTGTCGATGAATCTTTCCCTTGGATTGGACACGTGCTTCTCATTCTGGAGAAGTTGCTTTCTGACGACTGCCAGCCACCCCAGATCACCTGGACTCCCCCTTCGAGTCTAGACGATGCAGACACCGGCGGTGATGAGCCTGCGCACCTTGAGGAGCCGCTCGTCTCCCTTGACGAGAAGACACAGCTCTTTGAAGCATTAGTTGAGATTCTTCCTCGTGTGGGCAAGGATGACACTCTCGCACTCTCCGTCTGCCGCGTGCTGGTCATTCTGACTCGCCAGCGCAGTATCGCTGCCCGGTTCGGTGAAAAGCGAAACCTGCAGCGTCTCTTTGTCATGGTCAAGCAGTTGGCTAGCGCTACCAATGAAAAGCTCCAAAGCGCCTTCATGTTGATCTTGCGACACATCGTCGAAGATGAAGCTACGATTCGGCAGATTATGCGGAGCGAGATCGTTACTTTCTTCGAGTCTAAGTCTTCTCGCCAGGTCGATACCACTGGCTATGTCCGTCAATTGTATCACCTGGTGCTCAGGGCGCCCGAGATCTTTGTGGAAGTGACAAATGAGAAGCTGCGCCTGCTCAGATACGACACGCATCAGCGACCGCAAGTCCTCGGGTTGAAGGCTGACAAGGATCGCAACCCCCGTCGACTACGTCAAGCTAACGATGGCGCTGGAGATGGCAAGGAGTCCGGCTCTGGCGAGACGTCGGCTTCGGCTTCTGATGACAAAGAGAAAGACAAAAGCCAAGGCAAGGGTGCTGAGCTCAAACCACCTGTTGTGGAAAATCCAGATGGCGTTATCCACTATCTGCTGTCGGAGCTCCTGTCCTACAAGGATGTGGACGACAAAGAGGCTCCCACGGAACCATCGGAGCAGCCCGCTGGTGACCAGTCCGAGGCTCAAACAGATGTCGAGATGTCTATCGATGAGCCCACCCCTTCAGTGTCCAGCAGCGTCGATGCCCAACCCAGCCGCGGTACGTCCAGCAAGAAGGGCGAAAAGGCCCCGTTCAAGGCCGAAGATCATCCAATCTACATCTATCGCTGCTTCCTCCTGCAGTGCCTGACTGAGCTGCTGTCATCCTACAACCGTACCAAGGTCGAGTTCATCAACTTCTCGCGCAAGGCTGATCCCCTAGCCACCACACCTTCGAAGCCGCGCTCGGGAATTCTCAACTACCTATTGAACGTGCTTGTCCCTCTCGGGACCATGGAACACGATGAGTCTCTTGCGTTTAAGAAGCGCAGCATTACCTCCTCCTGGACTATGCAGGTGCTGGTCGCCCTTTGCACCAAGACAGGTGAAGTTGGCGGCCTTGGCAAACGTCGTGGAGAGCAGAAGCGCAATGAAGAGGACGAGCCGGAGCTTGCTTTCGTGCGCCGGTTTGTGCTGGAGCATGCCCTTCGTTCCTACAAGGATGCGAACGCGTCAAGCGAGCCCCTTGACGCGAAATATTCGAAGCTCATGTCCCTCGCCGATCTGTTTGACAAGATGCTAAGCGGCTACTCTTACACTCAGGATGCGGGATTCCCCTCTTCGACAAGACAGCTCGCGAAGACGATGTTTGAAAAACACTTCATTCCTGCCCTGACTGCTTCTGTTGCCGAAATCGACTTAAACTTCCCCTCGTCCAAGCGTGTCATCAAGTACATCTTGCGTCCTCTTAATAAACTTACACAAACAGCTGTCCTTCTCAGTGAGACTTCTGACATCTCTACTCTCGCCGAAACCACCGAGGAGGATGAAATCTCATCAGCGACCTCCGTATCGGACATGGAGGACGAGCGTGAAGAGACCCCTGATCTTTTCCGCCATTCTACGCTCGGTATGCTGGAGCCTCGTCATGATGATGATGAAGATAGTACCGAGGAGTCAGAGGGCGAGGATGAAGATATGTATGAAGATGAGTATGACGAGGAGATGGACTACGAGGAGGACGTTGCCGAGGATGACGGCGAAGTCGTCAGTGATGACGACGAAGAAGGCGTCGGCCACATGGAAGGTCTCTCTGGTGATCCGGTCGAAGTCATCATTCGTGAGGAAGATGAAGACGACACCGGGGACGAGGATGATGACGAAGACGACGACCATTCCGACATGGAAGACGATGAGATGTACGCCGACGAAATTACCGGCGACCACGACAACGAGAGCCTCGGAGAAGGTGACGGGGATGAATGGGAAAGCGAAGAAATGACCGAAGACGAAGAGGAAGCCGAGATGATGAACCAGTTCGAAGATGAAATGGCCGACATGCGCCAGTCCCAACGGCAACCCGATGGTCATGCCCGCATTGACGACTTGTTCCGGGCTCTCAACCAAGCTGCCGGTGGTGCTGAAGATTTCGGCGCTGGCCCACTTGGAGGCGATATTCATGATGAAATCCTTGACGAACTCAACGAGGAAGGAGGTGTGTTCGCCCTCATCCCGTCCATTTCCGTGTACATTCACTTATCTTATGACCCAGAGGACGACGATGAGATAGATGAACTCGAGGAGGACGTCGACGATTTTGATGATTACGACATGGACCAGGGCTCCGAAGGAGACATGGAAGGTTCGATTAATTTTTGCGAAAGGTTTGTTCAGAGCATTGCTAACGATGTCTCTTTTTATACAGACGATGATCTCCTCGAGCCTTGGGGATGGGAAGGCGACGAAGGTGCCCCGCCTCGACACCACCATCACCGCTTCCGTGGTCCGCCTCCGGCTTGGGCCGCAGTTACTGAAATCATGCCAGGCCGACAGGGTGGACTTATCCCCATCCAACCTTATCACCGCGTGCACAGGACCCAGCTCCCTGGACCCCGCAACGACGATGGAACCAACCCTCTCCTTGTTCGGAACGACCGTCCTGTTGACCCAACCGCCCCTCTCCGTGGAGCTGGCGCTGATGCCTTTACTGACTGGACCCATGCTATGGAGCCTACTACTACTACTACTGGTGGTAACCGAATGTTCTCCATGGAAAGCCCTGTTAGCTTTATGAATGCCATCATGCAGGCTATCGGTGGAAACGCTCAGCCTGGATTCGGAGTTGTCACTCGTCCCGATGGCATCCATGTTCATGTTGACCGCCGCGCAATCCTGCCTAACCGCCTCCAAGACCTCTTTGGCCTTGGCCGGTCTCAGCCGGGTCCCTCTCGCGGTCGCGATGACCCTCACAATGCGGTAAAGTTCTCTTTATCTACAACTAGGAACCGCTGGCAAGAGGAAGCTCGCATTCTGTTCAGCAGCACATATGTCGAAAAGACACAACGTGTTGTCAACTCTCTGCTGAAGGTTCTTATCCCTCCTGCGATGGAGGAAGAGAAGCAGCGCCAGACCCAGGCAGAAGAGGAGCGCAAGCGTCTCCAAGAAGAGCGAGCTGAAAAGGAACGCCAGGAGCGTATCGCCCGCGAGGAAGAAGAGCGTGAACGCAAGCGCAAAGAAGAAGAGGAGAAGGCTCACCGACAGGCTCAGAGAGAGCAAGAAGAAGCTGAACGTCAAGCTGCCGGGATCGACGAGCCTATGGAGGATGTTCAAGAAGCAGATGCCGCAGCTGAAGCTGCCAGCTCATCGGCTCAGGCCGAGCCCGCTGAACCCGCCCAGCGTGTTCACACAACCATTCGAGGCCGCCGGCTCGATATTACTGGGCTGGAAATTGACCCTGAGTATTTGGAGGCCCTGCCAGAGGAACTCCGCGAGGAGGTAATTATGCAACAGCTTGCGGAACAGCGATCCCAAGCCGCTGCCGCCGGTGAAGAGCCTACCGAGATCAACCAGGAGTTCCTCGAGGCATTGCCTGCAGAGATCCGTGAAGAGTTGCTCCAGCAAGAAGCTGCTGATCGTCGCCGAAGGGAGCGTGAGACTGCACGCCGACAGGCTGCTTCTGCCGGTGGTGCTCCGCCCCGTGCTGAGGACATGGATGCTGCCAGTTTCCTTGCTACCCTCGATCCGTCTCTGCGCCAAGCAGTCCTTGCCGATCAACCCGAAGATGTCCTTGCAAACTTGGGCCCTGAGTACCTTACGGAGGCCCGAGCTCTCGGTGGCCGCCGCATGGCCCAGTTCGGAGATATTAATGCAATGGAGCATCGCCAGAGGAACGATCCTGCTGAGGGCCAGGAAGCTAAGAAGCCCCAGAGACGCCAAATTGTCCAGATGCTCGACAAGGCCGGTGTTGCAACACTCCTTCGCCTGATGTTTATGCCTCTGCAAGGCAACGCAAGGCACCAGCTCAATGATATTCTCCATAACGTCTGCGAGAATCGCCAGAACCGGAGCGAGGTCATTAGTCTGCTTCTGTCTGTCCTGCAGGATGGTAGCATTGATTCTTCTGCCATCGAGCGCAGCTTTTCTCATCTGTCGCTTCGTGCCAAGGCTCCTGGCGCGCAGAAGACTCCGCAGTCTGTCAAGCGCAATACCTCGCTTCAGACGTCTTCGAGTGTTAGCAGCGAAGTGACTCCCATCATGGTGGTGCAACAATGCCTGGGAACGCTTTCATTCCTTTCCCAGTTTAACCCACACATTTCTTGGTATTTCCTCACGGAGCATGATTCAGCATCATCCCTCAAGCTTAAGGCCTTCCGCAAGGGCAAAGGCAAAGAGAACCGCGCGAACAAATTTGCCTTGAATGCTCTTCTTACTCTCCTTGACAGAAAGTTGATTATGGAAAGCCCAACCTGCATGGAGCAGCTGTCTAGTCTGCTCAGCAGCATCACGCAGCCGTTAACTGTTCTTCTTCGCCGTGAGAAGGAAAAGCAGGAGGAAGAAAAGGGCAAGCAGCCCGAGGGTACCCAAGCCGAGGAGTCCCGTGAGCAACCTGCTGTGTCTGCCGAGTCCGGCACCGATGTCGCCATGACAGACGCCCCTCTGCCCACCGTTGAAACGGTTGAGGAGCAAAGCACCGAGGCAACCGAGTCTGCCGAGACCAAGAAACCCGAGGATGCTGCCAGGCCCGGAGAAGAAGAGAAGCGCAAGCGGAAAACAATTGAACCCCCTGTTATTCCCGACCACAACTTCCGCATGGTCGTTCACATTCTCGCTGCTCGCGAATGCAATGGCAAGACCTTCCGTGACACCCTCTCCACTATCAACAACCTTTCTGCCATTCCTGGGGCCCGGGATGTGATCGGCAATGAGCTCGTCCGTCAGGCGCAGGGTCTGAGTGATATTATTTTGAGCGACTTGGAGGAACTTCTCCCTCATATTCACCAGGCCAAAACTGGTAATGAAATGCAAGGCTTGGCCCTGGCCAAGTTTTCCCCCGCCAGCTCAGACCAGGCCAAGCTGCTTCGTATCTTGACCGCACTTGACTACCTCTTTGATCCTACTCGCATTGACAAGACCAAGGGCGCTGAGCCCGAATCTGCACCCAAGGAGGATGTGCTCAAGAGGCTGTATGAGAGCGCTACTTTCGGTCCCCTGTGGACCAAGTTGAGCGAGTGCTTGACCGTCATTCGCCAGAAGGAGAACATGCTGAACGTGGCTACTATCCTGCTGCCACTTATTGAGGCTCTGATGGTTGTTTGCAAGAATACCACCCTTAAGGATCAGCCCATCTCACGAGGTAGCCGCGAGCTATCTGTGAACAGCAGCGCCACAGCCGACAATGGTCTCAGTATGGAGAATCTCTTCTTCAAGTTCACCGAGGAACACCGCAAGATCTTGAACGAGCTCGTTCGCTCGAATCCTCGCTTGATGAGCGGTACCTTCTCCTTGTTGGTTAAGAATCCCAAGGTTCTGGAGTTTGACAACAAGCGCAACTACTTCACCCGTCGTGTCCACTCTCGTGGTGCCGAGCCTCGTCACCCGCACCCTCCTCTTCAGCTCTCCGTGCGCAGAGATCAAGTCTTCCTGGACTCCTTCAAGTCTCTCTACTTCAAGAGCGCCGAAGAACTGAAGTTCGGCAAGCTGAACGTGCGCTTCCACGGGGAGGAAGGTGTCGATGCTGGCGGTGTGACCCGTGAATGGTTCCAGGTTCTCGCTCGTGGCATGTTTAACCCTAACTACGCTCTCTTCATTCCTGTCGCTGCCGATCGAACAACATTCCACCCCAACCGTCTCAGCGGTGTCAACTCGGAGCACTTGATGTTCTTCAAGTTCATTGGACGGATTATCGGCAAGGCTTTGTACGAGGGACGCGTTCTCGACTGCCACTTCTCTCGAGCTGTCTACAAGTCCATCCTTGGACGCTCCGTGTCAATCAAGGACATGGAAACGCTCGACCTGGAATACTACAAGTCTCTGCTCTGGATGCTGGAGAATGATATTACTGATATCATTACCGAGACCTTTGCCATCGAGACGGATGCCTTTGGTGAAACGCAGGTGATCGACCTCATCCCCGATGGCCGCAACATCCCAGTCACCCAGGAGAACAAAGAGGAGTACATCCAGCGCGTGGTGGAGTACCGCCTGGTGGAGTCTGTCCGTGAGCAGCTCGACAATTTCCTGAAGGGCTTCCATGAGATTATCCCGCCAGATCTGATCTCCATCTTCAACGAGCAGGAGCTCGAACTTCTCATCTCCGGTCTGCCTGAAATCGACGTGGATGAATGGAAGAACAACACCGAGTATCACAACTACTCCGCCTCTTCGTCGCAGATCCAGTGGTTCTGGCGTGCCGTTCGCTCGTTCGACAAGGAGGAACGGGCCAAGCTGCTGCAGTTTGTCACCGGCACCAGTAAGGTCCCTCTCAACGGCTTCAAGGAGCTGGAGGGCATGAACGGCGTGAGCAAGTTCAACATTCACCGTGACTACGGCAGCAAGGATCGCCTTCCCAGCTCGCACACATGCTTCAACCGTAAGTTTCACTAAGGTTTACCTAGTCTACTGATCTTCGCGCGAATACTAACTCTCGTCTACAGAGCTTGATCTTCCTGAATATGAAAGCTATGAAGATCTCCGTCAGCGCCTGTATACCGCGATGACGACTGGTAGCGGGTACTTCGGTTTCGCATAGATAGGGGTTCTACATGGATTAATCGTTTTTCAATGCCCATGCATTCAAATGGCGTTTCTCCGGAATGGAGAAATGAGGAGGAAAAGTTATGAAAAAGAGAGCCGCGCGACCAGCTGAAGTGCAGGTCAACCGGGAGCCGGACTTTCTTTGTACTTAGATTGCTTTGTTATGAGAATATCTATTTTCTTTATTTTATCATGTATGTTCGACGTAACTAGTTGGTAGCTTCTAACGATCATCGTATGTCCACGTGACGAGTCACGGGACCCGGGAGAAAAGTGCGGGGCCCAAAAAGTGGCAGTTGCGGGATCCGATTTTTTTTAAAAAGGTTCGGGCTTCGACTTGCAGTTCTGACCTCCCTCATATCCAACATGTCGTCCAACTCTATCAAACTATTGACTGGTAACAGTCACCCGGAGCTGGCCCAGCTGGTGGCTGATCGGTACGTCTGCCTTGATCTCCGGTGGCTGCCGTTTCCGTTCTTTGGCTAATGCAGAATGAATCAGCCTCGGCATCGAGTTGACCAAGATTATGGTCCTGCAGTACTCTAATCAGGAGACAAGTGTGACTATCGGAGAGAGTGTGCGTGACGAAGATGGTACGCGGACTTGCTATCAGAGATGAAATGAGCCGATGAACCCCGTTACTGATGATCTCACTCCGTATCGTGCAGTCTTCATTCTGCAATCAACACGACCCAATGATATCAATGACGGTCTCATGGAGCTTCTGATCATGATCAATGCCTGCAAGACTGCCTCCGCTCGCCGTATCACTGCCGTCATCCCCAACTTCCCCTACGCCCGTCAGGACAAGAAGGACAAGAGCCGTGCTCCCATCACTGCCAAGCTCATGGCCAACATGCTCCAGACTGCTGGCTGCAACCACGTTATTACCATGGATCTGCACGCCTCCCAGATTCAGGGCTTCTTCAATGTACCCGTCGACAACTTGTATGCTGAGCCCAGTATACTGAAGTGGATCCGCGAAAACCTCGACGTCAGCAACTGTATCATTGTCTCCCCGGATGCCGGTGGTGCCAAGCGGTAAGCCTATTGATCTACTTCTAATGTCGATCTCACTCTAATAACCCTACTCTCTCAGTGCCACTGCCATCGCCGATCGCCTCGATCTCCAATTCGCCCTGATTCACAAGGAACGTGCCCGTCCCAACGAGGTCTCCCGCATGGTCCTGGTCGGCAACGTCAAGGACAAGGTTGCCATCATCGTTGACGACATGGCCGATACCTGCGGCACGCTCGTCAAGGCCGCCGACACCGTTATGCAGCACGGCGCCAAGGAAGTTAACGCCATCGTCGTGCACGGCATCCTGTCCGGCAAGGCCATCGAAAACCTGAACAGCAGCCGTCTCAGCCGTCTGGTCGTCACCAACACTGTCCCCCATGCCGACAAGAAGGAGCAATGCGACCGCATCGAGACCATCGATGTCAGCCCCACCCTCGCTGAGGCCTGTCGCCGTACCCACAATGGTGAATCCGTCAGCTTCCTCTTCTCCCATGCTGTCGCGTAATTCTTCCTTGGAAGTATACAATACCCCCTCCCCGAGTGGGGACTTCATGCGTGTATTTGTCATTTTTGCAATGGGTTTGCTGCGATGGGAGTGCGGATTATCAAAAATACGATTCTTATGACCTTTTTTTCTCTCTACATCTGATCGACGGTGCGAGCTTGGGCTTTTTCTTGTCTCTTTTCTCCCTATATGCCATTCAAGTTGTTGGAGATGTCAGAATTGCTATACGTGGAGATCTATGGCATTGTGCATTACTGGGTCTGTTTGTTGTGCCGCGATCGGTGGTCTTATTTTGTCTCCATAGATTATGAAAGCCTCGATGGCATTACCTCATTTTTTCTTTATTCAGATGCCTTTGAAGGTCGTAAGGTTGGGGTGTTTTAGAGGTAATTCTTTGGCTGATGTACTTTTAGTGCTTTTATCTTTCAGAACTCTTGAGGGCGAAGAGTGACCCGGTCTCCCTTCAGTGCACTGTTTTCAATTGTTTCCCACCTAGGCAGTCCACATCATCCATGGATAACCGCCCTAATCTGTATCCTACCTACATCGTTGAATTTATTCCTCCTTCTTAAGCCAATTTGGGGATACAAATGAAAGATAATTATGTACTGCCAGCTCCACTTGAGTGTGACGCCCGCTTTCTCTTAATTGACTTCTCGTGGTACTCTCCTATCATATCGGGGTCAGCTCGGATGAATGGTATGTAGGTGTCCACGGGTCTCAGTTTGGTCTCGGCTCCCAACATGTGCGGAATAGGGCTTAGTCCTTGATCACAGCCGACTTCAGTATCTAGGTACCCAGGTAGGTTATTAATTAGACAGCAATTGAACATCTGTTGATATCTACCTGACATATATTGTCAGATATTCGTGTTCCTTGTTCGTATGGTTTGTTCGAATTTTAAGGTTACCTATATATCGCGGACTTGAACGAGCTTGGAAGATCAGTCACGATGTCTTTTTCGATAAGTATTAGCGTCCCTTTGTATTCAACGGAGAGATAGAATACACAGATATGATGTAAGAAAAATGTAGAGGGTGAGACGCTGTTTGTGACCTCTCACCTGGGCACTCTCAGAATGGTAGGTTGATGTGTCAAGATTGGTTGCAACTAGCCACATGAGCCATAAACCGTGAACCCTACGACTTGGACCTGGGGAAGAATATAGGTATGTCAGAGAGCAAGCACCCTTACAGGATGAACCTCGTAAACTGAAATCTAATAGATTGAACCATCTAGAACGACTAACCACAAAATGCTTACAAGGTATGTCCCAGATCTTCAATGGACGTGTGCCACCTCGACCGAAATCGCAAAACACAAATCTAGTACTCACTGGTCAAAGAGACAGAGTCTCCGCTCGATATAAGCACTTCTTCGGCACAACCACGGTCATGAAAAGGACCGGATCGCAATTTGACATCCGTGCTATGGGAAACTACAGCTACATCTGTCCAAGTCAGAAACCATGAAATTTGCATGCACTCCATTCAAAAAAGGGTTGTCAAAAGGTAGGTTCGGCATAGATGCATCATCGCCTTGGGCCCGATTCAACGCGGCCCGGGTCGGTCATCAACCATTCACGTCAAAACCTGGTCCCCCGTTGCTTTTTTTTGCCCCTTTTTTTTGTAGACATATTCGCGCCGCTGGGGATGATCCTTTTGCAAATCCCTAAATCATCCCAGAAACGTGAACCTCCATTACCGGCATCCCCAGAAAGAAATCGTTACACCGATGGTGTGATTTACTTCCGCATAGACGAAGCCCTCCGCTTGCGGAGCTCGTCACGCTTGGCCTTCTCCTCGTGGACACGGTTGGCAAGGAGCTTGGCGTAGTCGTTGCTAGGGGTTTGTTAGTGTGAGTCGGATATGTGTGTGAGAGGGAAGGGAAACGTACGCAGCCTCGCGGGCAGCCTCAGCGCGGCGGCGCTTGATGGCAACGCGGCGGCGCTTGTGCTGCAGGCGCTGGGGAGTGACCAGACGCTGGATCTTGGGAGCCTTGGTGTACTCCTTGCCATCCTTGGAGATGGTGCGGCGGATGACGAACTTGCGGACATCGTCCTTCTTGTCAAGGCCGAAGAAGCGGCGGATCTTGGTGGCACGCTTGGGGCCGAGGCGCTTGGGGACGACGGTGTCGGTCAGGCCGGGGAGGTCGTTCTCACCCTGCTTGACGATGGACAGAGCGAGAACGGAAAGGTCCAGACCGGTGATGGCTGGAGAGGTGTCAGACTTTGATTCTGGAATCGATTATACCATAAAAGGCGTTTGGGGACAGGGCACACATACCACCGCGGACGGACTTGCGCTTGCGCTCACCAGTGCGACGGGGGCGGTAGCAGCTGTGGCCGTCGGAGAGGAGCAGACGGGTACGGGTGGGGAGGAGAACTGTAGGTCATCGATGAGTATTCGAATTTTTTTCGCTTTGAGTCTTGGAATGTGTGTCCAAGAGTGATCGGTCAAAAACGTACCACCCTGCTTCATGGGGAAACCTATAGATCAATCTAGTCAGCAATCGTGTCTTCCATTACATCCGATATTCCATCTTCGTTCGCCATGCCCAGAACATCCTCAAGGGAGGAAGCAGTCGTACCTTGCTTGTCGTTACCACCGGTAATCTTGAAGATGTAGCCCTTGAACTCGTCGCCGAGGGACTCGGCGGAGACCTAATCATAGAAAGTCCAATCAGCCAATTGCTCTCGTCGTTCGTATTGTGTGTGCATGTGTGTATAGGTTCGTCGGGGTGGTGTTGTATTTTTAAATCGGGAGGGATGCTGACTTCGGTGCCCATGCGCTTCTCCATGAAGGGACGGAGCTTGCGCTCATCGTCAACCTCGATAATTTTCTGCGACCCATTGGCCGGGTAGGAGATGTTGAGCTTCATCTTGACGGGGTTGCGCGGTCAAGACGGTAGCGCGGAGTTGTCGACAGGTGAGGTTGAAGGGTACGGTCGTGTGGATTTTTCGAGTTCCAAAGGTTTGGTGTAGCGAGTGTGTGTGTGTGTGTGACTCAGCATGAGCTAGCCCGATCGGGATTTGGCTGTGTCAGCAGTCGCTAACCCTGTCATGTGATTAACAGTATCACATGACTTAGGCTCATGTGCCAAGATTGACTGTCATGCCTCAGGTGTCTACCGTTTATTCTTTTGGGCCTTGAAAATCGGGTGCACATCGCCAAGATCTTGCTCTCTATTCTTGTGGCCCAGAGACTACGGTCTTTGAGGGAGGACATAGTCAGATCGGTCATCAGGTCATATCCGAACAGCATTTCTTCTATGGACATCATATACATCGCCCTTTGAGCAATCTGTACTTCTATGGCCACAAGAGATTGACATCACGCCTCAAAGCTCTGCTTTATTCGAAGCAACGGTCATTCACTCCAAGCATCTAACGACTGTGTTATCTGCTACCTACGTAACTGAGGTTAAGTCAGGTCGAAACAAACATGTCTTGGCAGCGGCCTCGTACACCTTGCCGCTTCAGGGGGCGCCGTGCCCCGATCACCTCCAATCACGGTGGCATATGAGACATTCCTAGCCTAGAAGAGACTGGTACTCCGCACGAGTAGTCGTCATCCTAATGAGCCACCTACAGTAGGTAGGCCTGAAATGGTGCGAATGGTATCCAATGGCCCGGACATTATTCCTTCTTGCATGGACAGATCGGGCAGTCGACTCTCTGTCGTCTTGAAATCCGAAAATTGATCGAAGTTGATATAAATGTCAAACGTTCCATTTGTATACAGAACGAGGTATACAGAACGAGGGGACGAAAATAAGCAATCAAGCACCATGCAGTGCGGCGCTCGGGTGCATTTCCACGTTGGGCCACGCGGCCAAAGAAATTGCGGCCTATAGGGAAGCCGGCTTTTGGAGCTATCCTTCAACAGTACTACTCCGTAGGTCGGACCTTGGGAACCTTGCTGGAACTTTTCCCTCTTGTATAATTCTGCTAACTCCACATGTTCGCCATTCGCATTGAACCTTTGGGACCCGCTGGACATTATTCCGGCCCACCCGGCGAGATTCCATCAGGGCTTTAGGGGTTCTTCTGGAGTTCTCCCTTCAATCCCGACCACGTTAATTTCCCCTCTATTTCATCGAGTGCAAGCCCTCTGCTTGCAGCGGCACACAGTGGCGGACCGGACCAGCCTCGTTCTGATTGCAACGAATGTGCTGAGTCTTGAACCGACCTGGGTTAACCCCAGTCGCTTTTCTGATCGAGCACCCCGGGCGAATCTACGATCGGCATTATGATGCGCCTATTTAATCGCTTCTATGCCTTATGCGCCGTCGCCGCGTTCACTATCCTTTTCTCCGCCTGGGCCCTTACCTCTCGTGCATACGGAGATATCACACCGATCAGCTTCCAGACGGCCAGCAAGTTCGATCAACGATTGGTGGTTTTTGGGGATTCCTGGAGCGACAATGAAACCGAGGAACAGCAGGGAAAGGCGTGGACTGATTGGCTTTGTTCGATGGTAAGGATATACCGCCTCGTAGAGCGGGAAGAGACGGGGAGATGTCTTGGACTGCATGGGGGATGTCTTATGCGACGAGCCGACTGACAAATACACCAGTTTGACTGCCACCAAGAAAACCTCGCCCAAACGGCCAAGTCCGGGTTCAGTGGGAGGTACACGGGCGCCGTGGTGGATAACCAAGAACTAGACACAGTCGACCGACTGTCTAAGACACAGCTGGCCGACTTCAAGACCCAACTCCAACAGTGGCTGGATGCCGAGTCTTCCGCATTGAAGGGTCTCTCGGAAGACCAAATTAAGTTCCGTCAGGAGCACACCATCTTCGTGGTCTCGTTTGGCATCTGGGACATTTGGGACCTGGTGACTAACAGCAAGGACTACGATAGCGCGGTCAGCTCACTCGAACGCCGCATCAAGACGCTCATGGAGCAGCTGGACCAACTCAGTGAGCGCTGGGGCTCGACCGAGCTCAAGGTCATCTTGACGCAGGTCGTCGACGTGACCTTCTTGCCGGGCTTCACGGCGGTCGGCGACGAGTACAAAAATGCAGTCAATCTCCTGGATCAATGGAATAGGAGTCTACGCAGGACAGCCGGTGATTGGAAGCGTGGCCATATATACCTGTTCGACACCAATTCTTTCGTGCTAGATCGGATCCGGGATTGGCAGCTCTACGCAGCGGGCATCGAAGAAGACAACGGACTGGGTAAGAATCAGGAACCGGGGTGGGAGAACATCAGCGACCCCTGCGTCAAGAGCGGAAGCGGGATCAAGGTCATGATGTCAAAGGACCAGACGTGCGAGCATCCCGAGAAGTATCTGTTCTGGTGAGTCGCACCGAATGCTCGACTGGTCGCTTGAGATCTGCATTCCAAAATACCCTTTTGTGCTGACCGGCATCCAGGAACGAGATGCACTTGGGTCCATCCGCCCACCGACTGATGGCGACCGAAATCTACCACGGCATCGATGGGGAGTTGGTGAATCGTAAGGAACCCGAACCCGAACCCGACGCGACTGCACCGGCTGGATCAGGCGAATCCGCGACCAAGCGCCACACCCATGGCTCTACAGCTTAGACATTGTCATCATCACTTTATCCGATGAATCAAAAGGACCGCCATAAAAAGCGGGTCGCAGCGTCGGTACCCGAGGATCAGATCAAACGCCCCAATGCGGCGTGGATGGTCAGGTTCCGTTGGGACCGGAGAAGACGGAGAGAAAGGGACACGGTAGTAACCGACGTCTGATTTCAGATCCGGGACAGAAAGAAAAGGCAGTCCCATGTACAGAAGACGTCGTATTGTTCCATCAGGTTCAGATTCGCAGTCGCAGTTACAATCGTGGGAGCGATCGGCGGTCTAATGAGCTCATCTCTATGGATCCACCTATGGACGAGACTATACAGAATCATACTATAGAACATATGGAAAAAGGAAAGGAAAATTACAAAGTTGACCGATGCCATGCGTACGCTTGTTTCTAATTGCTTTTTTGCCTTAATTGACAGGACAGTGTTTGCGGGTGTTTAAGTTTCTTTTTGGTTAGAGATTCGCCGGGGAACCGAGGGGTGATGACGCGGGCCAATTAAACTATCGACAAAATGCGAGTCGCCGCATCCGGGGACAAAGAAAACAATGAGCTCGTTTGCTCAGTTGATGTGATAGTTACTTCTGGCTGGTCCCTGGTTCTGCTTCTTGCATGAAAGGTTCTTTTTTTTTTTCTATGGTTCATGGTTTTTCTTTTTTTTTAAATTGTACGTAGTCTAAAGTAGACAGATAACAAAGCACAATCCCAATAATCCCTATACTCTTCCAGCCCTATCGACATTTGAGATATGCCCAAGCCACATCGCAGGGATCTCCCCAAGACAAAGAAAGCGCGAAAATAGGCCCCGAATAGCTCTTCTCCTCTCCTTTGTCTCGCCTCGTTTTCCTGTCTCTCCCCGGATCATTCCTAATCACTCTTTGTCTCTGACTGTGCTGGCGCCTACTACTGGCGCTTGTTTCCCCCCTCTCGTCTCGCTCTGGTTATTCTTTCTTTCATCTACGTTTATACTTTGCCCTCTCCTCTTTCTTCGGTCTTCCCCGGTTATTATTTTCGTCCATTTCTTTCATTCTTGATTCTTGATTTCCTGGTTCCCATTCTTGCCTCCCCGTCTACTAGATAAATGTCTTACAACCGAGTGCTCCCCAACCCGGTTGCTTTGCACCATGACTCTTCTCAAGTCTCGCTACCCAGATCTAGCAATCTCCTCGACCACAAGATTATGAACGATTTGCCCGTGTCCCACGGTGCTCCGCCGCTCCGTCTGGACGCTCTGGGTTCTGGGTGCAGGTATCCCGAGGTCCGCTCCGGACCCAACGGCATCCCACAGACTCATCAAGCCATGGGTACACTGAACCGAGCGAAACCCGAACCCAGTCCTCAACTGGATCGATTGGGCAGGCACACCGGTCCCATGATCAACATTGATCATCTCGATATGCGTGCCCGCTCCTCTTCATCCTCGGGAGGCTCCAGTCCCAAATCGAACAAGGAGATGAGTTGGTGTCTCTGCAAGCCGGATCCAAAAATTCCCCGGCCTCGTAACTGTGAGTCGATGTCGTCTACTCCTTGGTCCTTAGAGCATGGCAAGTGATTTCTATTTTGAATCGTGGGAGCTCTTTTTATTGGACTTGATCCGGGACTGAATTCATTGTTGGAGCAGTGCTAATTTGATGAACAGCTTTTATTCTCTACCGCCAACATTATCAGGCTGCAGTGGTGCATCAGAACCCAGGTCTCTCAAATCCAGACATTTCCAAGATCATTGGAAGGCAATGGAAAGCCCTCTCGGATGAGGAACGGGAAAAATGGAATGCTCTTGCAAAGGTAAGACATCCATATCCGAATTGGAAGATATCAATCGCTTATCACATCTTCTATAGGAAGAGAAAGACCGCCATCAGCAGCAATACCCTGACTACCGCTACCAGCCCAAGCGGCCCGGCCGGGATGGCGGCCCTCGTGGCTCGGTTTCGGGCATCAGTCACAATCCTTCGGGACAGTCAACATGTAACAGATGTGGCGGCCGCATCATGAATGCTCCTTCCTCCCCAATGACCCCCTTCACTGCTTCCACCAGCGCACAAATAAACCGGTCGAGCATCTCAGCGGACTCACACCCGATCACGGCCTTATCAAGAAGTCGCCCGGATGCGAAACCTGTGGCCAAGCCAGTGAGAATAGACCAGCTGGAACCTCGAGCCTGCCGCTACTCGGAGGAGGATGTTCCAGATGTAAAGCGCCGCCGTGTTTCGCACACTACTCTCAAGCCAGTGCACGCTCACCGGGACAGGAGCCCCGACATCACATACCCCATTTCTCCATACAACCGGCCAGAACCGCACCACCCCAGTCCCCTCTTGATCCACTCCCAGAGATTTGGCAGCATTTCGGGCTCGTCGCATCCTGACCCTAGCTTGAAGCTGCCGCCGCTGAAGACTACAACGCCCGTGACCCCCTCCACGCCATTTTCGCAAGATGGCTCAAGCGTGGAGGCTACAGTCATGACCATTCCCTTTCTTAACAAAATCAAAGTGCTCGCCAAAATCTCCCCACCCTTGGTACCTTCCTTCCGTGACACAAGCACTATCATGCGAGGACCAGTCATTTCCATTGACGGTCAAGACCCACACCTCGTTCAAATCGCCGTCACCTTCCTGGAGCGTCTACTGAAGAAAGAATCCAAATACCAAGTACGAGTATTCCCAGGGCCTGACATCTCAGGAGCCCCAGACGGCGGCCAGATGGGCGATGCAACAGTAGACTACCTCAACACCATCTCCGCCTGGCACCGAATCTCCGACGAGGTCGTCTCCTTTGTCAAATCCGCAACATCAGAGCCAACAGATGAGCGTCGCGCATCAGATGCAGACTCTCGGTCCAGCCACTCCCTAAAGACCACTATCCACAAGACAGCCAACTTGCAGATCGACTCGCCCACACACTCAAGTGACGACGAGTCGGAAACCAACGGCATGTCCTCCGGCACAAACACCAACCGCGGAACCATTCCCATCGCCATGGTCCCCCGGTACCAACTCACAATAGCCGACGCCTTTGCCTGCTCAATCCCAATTCACGACTCCTATGCGCCACTCGATCACTGGCAGTGGATGGCGTCTCTCTGGCGCGCCTGTGTTGGCCCAGATATTACCGTATATATTCGTGAGTGTACCAAAGATGAACTGGACCGGGCGGGCGGAAACCCCGTTGAAGTACGTCTGCAGGATGCTCGCACCATTATTCTGCGCAAGGTGGCTGGGACACCTCGTGAGCTTGAGGAGAAGGCATTGAAGCGTGTTGGGTTTGAGATTGAGGATTTCTTGGCTGGATAATATGTCTTTCTTAGCTCAAGGTCATGGTGCATAAATCAATTTCGTGGGTGGCGTATTGCGGGTGGTACATTTCATAGAAAATGTCTTGTGAAAATTATACCTTGTGGTTCTAATAATGCTAGTCAAGAGGTATTTATTGTGATGTTTCAGTATCTTGTTGTGTGTAGTACCAAGGTAGTTACCTAGGTACGAGTCTGGATGCCTTTCTCAGTGACCCCTCTATAGTTAACTACTCCGTACTAGAGTTGCTAATAATGCTTTTTGGGAAATCTAATTTTTTCCGACTGTCCTTTGCCTTGCTAAAAATTATAAGCCATTATTTGATTGCTTTATCTAAGGAGAGGCCATCATATACCGGTCTATGATCACAAAATGATAGATCGTCGGCGATTCACATGTTGGAATAGCCAGCTAATTCAGCGGATCTGAATATTTCCTGCTTGCTTGAATCTTTAATTTTATGACAGGGTGTAGTTTGGAGAATACTTGATATTGAGTGTCACTTGTTCGCTTCTGTAACCTTTGCGGGGCATGTGAATTGCCATATACGGTTAGCGCGGTTTCCTTATCGTCGATAACGGATATCCGAGATTCTGCCATGCCTTACCGTCAAGAAGATAATTCCCTCCAACCCCTACGGTTTGAAATTTTCATTAGCAATGAATTGTTGATTTTTTCTGAATCATCTCTGACTACAATCCTCATGCAGGGTCCCGGAATCGATGCTGGTGCCCAGCCATATGCCTCTATGGCTGGGAAGCTAGACCCCAGGCTTCTTAAAGCCCTCGATGTGATGGACTTTACGTCCATGACCGCGGTCCAGCAACGCGTTTTGACCGAACTTCCCAACTGGCGCAGTGACTGCCTCGTCCAGGCCAAGACTGGTACTGGTAAAACTCTCGCCTTCTTGCTCCCCGCTTTGCACTGTCTGCTCCAAGGCCAGGCGCCTCCCAGAGGCAAGGTCGCCATCTTGATCATTACGCCGACTCGAGAGCTCGCTCAACAAATCGCAAAGTCATGCGATCAGCTCACTTCCCAACTTACGACTCCTTTGGAGTGCCACATTGCAGTTGGAGGAACGGCTCGGGCTTCTGCTCACTCGCGCTTCATGAATGGCGCTCCGTCCATTCTAGTGGCTACACCTGGACGACTCAAGGACTACCTGTCCGAGGACTACACTGCTCAGAAGCTGTCGAACATTCAGACTCTGGTTTTGGACGAAGCAGACACTATGCTGGAGTCCGGGTTCATCGCTGATGTGAAGCGAATCCTGCAGCTCATCCCGCCTAAGAGCACGGGCTGGCAGGGAATGTGCTTCTCAGCCACCGTTCCCCCCAAAGTCAAGGATGTGGTCAGTGTTGTGTTGAAATCGGGATACAGTAGCATTTCGACTATCGATAAGAATGAAGCCCCAACGCACGAGAGGGTACCCCAGTACCACGTCCTGATGCCGTCGGTGGGAGACACCTTTACCACACTTGCGTCCCTTCTCAACATGGAGATCCAGAAGTGCTCCAAGATCATTGTTTTTGGAGTCACTGCAAACATGGTTGCTCTCTTCGCAAAACTCTTCTCTCAGGGCCTCACTCCCTTGAAGGTGTTCGAAATACATTCCAGGCTAAACCAGAGCCGCCGCACAAAGACCACGGAGATGTTCAAGGAGGCTTCTGCCGGAATTATGTTCGCCTCTGACGTGATTGGTCGTGGCATGGATTTCCCCAATGTGGACCTAGTGATTCAAGTCGGTCTCCCCTCCAACGGTGAGCAGTATGTTCATCGTGTCGGTCGTACAGCCCGCGCTGGCAACGATGGCCGCGCTATCATCCTCCTCACGGAAGGGGAGTCTTTCTTCATGAAGGTCAACCGCCACCTACCCATCAAGCCTCACCCTCAGACCGACGCAATCAACGCGGCTGCCCCCTTATGCGCCGATGCGGTCACTATGGCCATGTACAGCATTGATGAAGAGACCAAGCAACGTGCCTACTCGTCCTTCATTGGATTCTTTGCTGGTTCGGGTCTCCTGAAGCCGCTTCGTCTCGATAAGACTGGTCTGGTTCAGATGGCAAACCAGATGGCCATGGAGGGTATGGCTTGCCCTGAGCCTCCGCCCATGGATAAAAAGGTCGTTGGCAAGATGGGCTTAAAGGGTGTTCCTGGATTCAACTATGCGAGCGGTAATGATTTGAATGGAGGCGGTCCTCGACCCCCCAGTCGTGCTCAGGGTCGACACTCTGGGAAAAACCGTGACGCCCTTAGTCCTGGAGCCGGCCGAGACCAACATGGTGGATTTGACAAAGGCCGTCGTGGCCGTGGCGGCGGGCGTGGAGCGCGCCGTGGTGGACGGGGAAAGCCGAGAGGAGCATAGATCATAGATCTCTTGATTCACATACACTAGGATACCATGAACAGTTTACGAGCACCGTTAATATCAAGTCTTAGACCCACTGGGTAGTGAACCTCGAGATCTGCCATATATCTCCGTCACTTTCTGTCGGAAACCAGAGAAATACACTAGAATGCCTGACTAAAGGTGTGTACCTTTTTAGTCGAATGGCATTTTTCTGTGATTTCAAGTGACAGTCATAAGCCCGGTTCGCATTACCACCAAGCATAAAGTCTTCTGGCACCAGTTCCCGCTCTTTTTGCGCAATTGTGCATATGAGACCAGATTGGTGTGAGAACCCGGGGTGTATAAGGTCTTGCTGAGTGTAATAATCCTCTTCCTCCCGGTCTACGGGTCTCGTCCTGTCAATTTCACCTTTCCGAGGCCTTCAACCTGGGTGTCACTGTCGCCTATGACTAGAGCCCCTTTGTATGGTTCAAAGCTTTCAAAGCGACTCCTGTCCTTGCACACACGGATGATCCAGAATCTAGGATTCAGCAACTTTGAAGAAGCGAGTGTGTGTCCTTTACTTCGATGGCACCGGGTTGACATCTGGGTCGACTGGAATCGTGAAAGATGGCAATGGCAATGCACCATCATCATCATGGCAATGCGCCATTGCTATCTTTCACGATTCCAGTCCACCCAAGTATCTCCCCATCAGTGCTATCGAAGGCAAAGAACGCACCTCAAAAAGGAAATCAGATGCTAATTTATTCGACTGCATTTCTGGTTGTCTTGGTGATTTTCATGCACTTTTTGTCCAGCGACGCAGTCCGAATCGTCGATACTGAGGGGTTGTGTCGGATGTGGTCACCTGATACTGCGTTCTTACTAGATTGTTTGGCCTGTTTGCACTTTCCTCGCTTATGTACTTGGCCATTTCCTGGTTGGTCCGCTGACCGGCCTTGTAGATAGTTCAGCTTTCTCCTTCACCCTTTCTTTCTACAACACTCCTCTGCTCGATCGTTAACTCTCCATCCGGTGCTAATTTTCTCTTAAAATAGCTATTGTCATGCTATTTCCCAGAGTCAAGTCAAAGGAAACTCCATAAGCTCACGGGTATCAGAAAGAAAGTCAACCTTCGACGACTAGAGCCTTGCATGAGAACGCCTGATTGCTGAGAGGTGTACATTGCTGTTCTCTGATGATAAACTGGGTGCTTGTCAGATTTCGATGGTCTTTGTCTAGCTGAATCAACCATGCGAAAATGATTGTTTAGTTAACTAGGTACCAACCCAGCTATTTTTAGTCATTGCCTTTGACATTGCTATGGCCTATCTGCTAGTTCTTTCGCCGATGAACCGTATCTTTGTTTTGCCGGGTGTTTTTATCTCGGAAAGCCATTCAAGTAGATTGAAGAGAAAATTGCACTCGAACGGTGGATTATGAAACAAAGAAAATCGAGTTTACATTTTGAACTTCAATATGCTTATTTGTTCGTAAATTGAATTGCCCAACCGTTGAATAAAGAGGGTAAAGCCTAACAAATATAGAAGTTCATGCACAAAGGTCAGCTGTGGGCCCCGGGGGATCACAAATATATATCCTTCAATCGTCAGTCGTATCTAGATATTGCTTGCCATTAAACGCCTTATATCTAAACTACCTGAACATCATTTTTGTACTAGCACCGACGTCCCTGATTTCAACATGCCTAAGAACCTGAAGCGTCGAGCAGATAAGGACCCGGACGAGCCTCCTTTGTGGGAACCCATCGTCAAGAAGATCAAGGCAACTATTGCTACAGAAGCATCGGGGTCAAGCAAAAGTACTAGCTCGTCTGGACTTTCGTCGACAGGGAGAGACGATGAAGGCCGCAGAAAATGGCCCCGTCAGAAGGAGCCCATCAAGAATATCGAGGATGTACCTATGGAGTGGGACTGGGATCCCAATGATCCAGATGTCGATCCATTGTAAGTCAACCAAGACACATTAGCGGTGCATTTCTAATCTTCACATAGTGACATCGATGCCAATATCAAGAGATGTGAAGAGCGGGTCAAGGATGGAATCATGCCTCAAATATTTGAAAAAAGGTTGTCGACGTACACGGTGTTAAAGGCCAATCGTGACCAGATGATTACTTCTGAGAAAAAGGGGCTGAGTTTGGACGTTGTCAGACGATTGGATAGTCTGAAAATGATTGAGAAGGAGCTTATAGATAAAGGGGATACCTGGGAGTCGCTGCCTAACGTGAGGGCTATCATGAAAGCCTACAGATCTAGAAAGCTAGAGTGGTCAAAAGATGGCAAGGCTACGTATTGGTTTCAAGGAAAGCAAATTTGCGAGCCAAAGGCCTGGGACTACCACGACATCGTCAAGGTCAATCGCGAGAATAATGGTTCAAAGGGCTTTTGGGTCGAAGGGGTAAGTGAGAGCTTGATGAGCGTAAAGTGAGGTTTAGGCCTACTGACATCTCGCGTTTAGATTGATGGACCTAGACCGGGAGGGCATTTCTTTACATGGACAATCAATCCAAAGCCTGATAAACTGACCTTTCAGCACTATGTATGATATCCCCGAAACCCCGCAATGCTGTATTTTGCCTTGAATTAACATGACTATCTCTGCTAAAGGTACGATTTGAAGTTCGAGTTCCATCGAGTGTGCCTAGCAACCCAGAACCCTCTTGGAAAAGCTGGAAAGCGGATTTCTTTGACAATACTGGGTGTGATTCTGTCACCATATTCCAAGACGACCTGGACCAAATAATGGATTTGGCTCCATCCGGAATCGACATACCATTCATCGGGAACTACCCCATGCTGACTGCCAACGGTCCTATTATGGCTCACATGAACGTCGTGATGCAGGTGCGAATGCTCTCACCTGGAGATTATCCCATAACAAAATGGTATCCAGTACGAGTTACCGTCCATCCGCAGCGTCACAGGGAATTTATGCCTGTCAGGCTCAGTGGTAACTGGTGGCGATATGTGTTATACACTGCCAACGCTCCAGGCAACAAAGGACTGAGGGATATCCCTGGAAGTGGTGGAGAGGGCTCACAAGGTCGAACTCAGAACACTAGTATACCTGAAAGCATTTTACAAGGGGGGAATTATGTACCTCATCTGGGAATAGTGGGTGGTAGAAACCCAACTGCAAAGCGACTTGCATGGGGATTGGACGGCGCCGGAGATATGCCATACCCTACACCACCTCACCCACCCGGAACTTTCCTTCCAGGAGGAGCTGAGCCTTGGGGAGCACCGCCCGTAAGACCTGGACATGCCCCTCACACTCAACGGCCCGAGACTGCGCCGTCAATTCCTCCAGGGCTTGGAGGATGGTGGCTACCATCTCGATTACTGGATAGCCCCTCTGCCCCGGAGTCTATGCGCGCAGCACCAGATCCAGGGCCATCTCAAATGAGCGCGCAGCCACCTGAGCCTTGGGAATACTGGAACCCTAATGGAATGATGGAGGGTCAAGTGTTTCGAACTACACAACCCTATGTTGGGTTCAGATGGGATAGCCAGTATCAGCCGGGTTGGTTCTGGGTGCCCCCTGGGCAGGGTTGGCTCCCCGGTTGGTACTACAGGTACTCCGAAGGATATGGCGCTCCAGGAGGAGTACACGGAGGCCTGAACCCAACTGTAGCACCTTATCAAACCAGGGAGGAGTATCAAGAAGGTCCGTATCCGAGTCGACAACTTCATACCCAGGCAACCACAGTCAGAGAAAGAACAGTTCGAAGATCTGGTGAAACGCAAAGAATGGACACCATACCAGAAACCTCAGAGGGCGGAGGCACTGGAATAACCCCACACATGCGATTAATTGAGCTTGATGATAGTGAAGAACCAGCAGCGCGAGATCGAGTTACTGAAGGGATTTCAGAGCCAGCTGAACTGCCAGAATGGCCCACGCCCGTTGAAGTATCTCAGGCCGAAAGACGAGCGCACGGTCGAAGATTTTCTGAGAGACTTCGTCATTTGGTCAACGAGAGGAAAGCTCGTAACCCTCGTAACCCTTCCAGTTAGTCTTGATGCGGATGATTTATCTATTCATGTCATTTCTCTTTACTTCCAACCTTACTTCTCTACTTGATTTTTTTTTGTACATTCCAATAGACAGGTTTCCAAAATACACACGAAAAGACTGAGTAACACTTTGCCCCAGACCACCCATATAATCATACTAAATCATTCTTACAGTAGTAATTTCATGATGAATACCCTGGATTCATGGAAACGACTCCTGGGCTACTCTCCAATTCGACCGGAGAAACCAAATTCAATAGCTCGCCACAGGGTCTGGATTAATAAAGTATTCTGCGACAAGAGCTCCCAAGAATAGCCTAATGCCCCGGTGCCTTAAGAGCCGCTTGCCCAAGTCGGACCAAGTCAGCATTTGAAAGCACCGTCTTCTCGAATCCAGCCATAGCCTGATTCAGCACAGCAGCCGAAATCACCTCTAGGGGCACATTCGGGATTACCCGAGCAAAGAAGTTGGTCACACTAAACACAGAAGCCACTGCGGCATTTGTCCATGTCGTCGAATTTGTAATTATACCAGGCCGTACAACGCAGACCTCGACGTCTGGATATTCTTCAGGAAATTTCCGTACCATGGCGTCTGTCTCGGACTAGAACTCGACATTGCGCGATCAGCGGACTATACAAAATGGACTAGACGTTGTAGATACTCACGCGCATAACCATGTAATCGCCTAAATAGAATGGCTTCTTGGCCTTTGGATCATCCATCACAGCCGCGCCGCTGAAGTAAAGGAAGCGGAAGGGTCGTGCGGGCCCAGCCTCGTAGATGGCTTTGAACCCCGCCATGGTACAATCGTAGCACACGCGCTTGACCTCGGCGAATTCAGATCTACTTGATTTGGTAGGCGTAACCGCAACGGTCCTGGGGGTTTGGCTCATTAGCCTGTTTCTAGGGATGGAGTAGCAATCCACACGTACCAGATACACGCATCAGCTCCAGTGAGCTCGGCTTTAGCCTCGTCAGAATACTCGCAGTAGTCTTTGACCGTGACATTCTTCAGTTTGTATGAGTTGGCGTCGTCAATCTTGACCGGCTTCCGGGCCAACGCGATGACCTGGGTGATTTCGCTCTTCTGTAGGCTCTGTCTGATGATTTCGGTGCCGACTAGGCCGGTTGCGCCAGCTACGATGAGCTTCATGGTGATGTCCGCGGGTGCTCTGCGGGGTTTATGGCTCTGGATAAGTTATAGGGGTTCTCGAATATTTGACTCGGTGATATTGGTTCGGATTCTGGTTCCAGCTGAGCGGGACCATCTGGGTGCCTGTCGGGGTTGAATCCCTGGCACTGACATCAACACCTGTCGCCTTCCAAGGCCCCCAGCTTATTTACTCGGGTCGCAGTTTAGCATAGGTAACACGGAGTTACTCGGCGATATTACCCGTATCTCCGGTAAAATAGATTGATGTGGTATATTCAAAATCACCTCAACTCGGTCCTAGTTACATTCACGCGTTCAGCCGCCGAAATTCAGTAAGGCCTATGATAATTCAAGTATTGTAGTTCAATCTATCTCCATTAAAATTCAGCATCATCCTTGATGTCTATTCTGCGGCCCAAATAAAGCATATCCCGACCGACCCTTTTCATACCATACCGCAGTCGCGACTCGACCTCGCCGTGAACAACCTCGGATGTTGACCCCTCATGTACAGAATTGGAGGCCTTAGAGTTGCGGTCAATATATTGTGGAGGGCTGAGCAGATATCGCACAGGCACCCAGTGGCTTTTCAGAGACAGGTAGCACACATGTAGCAATGGGGGCCAGGCGAATGTGGTAAGCCAATATACGATCAAGCTCTCATGATGAGTGGAAATGGCGGTAGCGACCGAGTAACAAATGGCACCAACGGTAGCAAAAACCAAGAGCACGTTGTGAAGAATGCCATTGTTCACCAAGTCTCGCCGGAGTTTCATGTAGAATGAGATAGTGGTGACGCGATTCCACGAATTGGCACTACTTCCAGTCACGAATGAGCCCTTCGGCTTACTGGAGAGAAGATAAAAGCACAAGACGCCCCAGATGTTCTCTGATAAAGAAAGAAATTTCCACAGTTAGTCACGCGGTTGCCGTAGAATGAGTGCATGTTCCACTTACGACCAGCAAGCCACTTGTTCTCCAAGTGAGCAAATGGCGCGCTCAGGAAACCAGTAGCTGCAGCTTGTAGATAATCGTAGGTCCATATCGAGATGACGTGGGAAAGAGCCAAGAGAAGCTGAAAATATAACAGTGCTGGAGAAGTGGCAGGAACTTGTTGTCCGAGAACCAAGAGGAAGGGGACAGCAGCAAATCCAACAAAACAACCCACTTCTCCGAAAATGATGCCCGCTCCATCTAGCGCAATATCCAACCGAAGGCATCGGGAAAACCTTTTTCTGCCTTCAGCTGAAAGCATGGCTGGAACTTGCTGGGCATGTCCAATATTCCATCTCTTTCTTTGAGCGATGTGACCAGTAAGAGAAGTCGGAACAAGTCCAAATTGAAGAGGCTCCTGTACCTGCAGAGTACGGTATCCCATTCCGTGCAGTATCTGAGACAGCTGCCAGTCCTCGGAGAAAGAATAGGTTGGATACATGCCCACATCCATGATCGCTTTCCGCCTGAACACTGCACCAGACCCTGCATCAATAGCACGGCCCAGGATATCCAGGTCGGCATTCTGGCATGTGTAGAAGTGGCTGCGGGTCTGTGACAGCGGGTCACCCTTGGGCAAGTTTGAGAAGTACTGTCGCGTAGAGACCAGCGCAGACTCCGGGCTGAGAAGTAGATGAGGCAGCGTCGCCCGGAGAAATTCCGGCTTTGGGATAGAGTCAGCATCCAGCACAGCACAGAATTCTGGCTGGATGGCTTGTTGCAATGTGCTCAAGGCATAATTCAGGTTACCGGATTTGGCAAATACCTGACCAGACTGTCTGCCGCGGGAATGGTATGAGAGTTGTGGCCATTGGGATCGCATCTCGGTCACTGCTTTCTCAAGCAAACTTGATCCACCATCATCAAGTACCAGAACACGGAATTGAGAAATCGGATAGTCAAGGTTACAGGCTGCATGCACTGTAGCCATAATTACATCGACCGACTCGCCACAGCAAGGCAGTAAGACGTCTACAAGAGGCAGGTCGTCGTCGTTATCCATGACTCGCAACCTCTTGCGAGGACCTCCATTTGCGGTATTTGCCGCAGCGACAGTCCGGAGCTGCTCTTTGCGAGACAAGTCTAGAAATTGCGTGAGATGAGAAGTCTATCCCTTCGAATGAATTGATGGTGCAAGACTTACGAAGAAACACGCCTTCTACTAGAAGCATCGTCCATACCTGCCAGGTCCTCGATGGAGTAAAGAGGACCAAAAGTAAGCGCAAAGTGAAATATAGATTCCCAATCCATATTCCCATTTGGGCCGCATAATAAACAAGCTTCTGATATCGCTGGCCTGTCAGAACTCGCTGATCCGGAGGAAGCTCATGGATGTCATAACTTGATTTTGCGGACATCTTGAGGGAGATAATCTTTCATGGGCCACGAAAAGACAGGACGCGGTGTTCTAGATCCGGATTGATATGTAGCTATGTCGCTATCTCGCTCCCTGCTACCATGATAGCTTGAGAGCCGTTTGCTCTTTCTTTGAAAATTTATTTGACGGGGTAAAAATTAGCCACACGAAAAGGAGAGACGGCCGTGTATTTGTGCGCTTCTTGAAGAGGCGTAGATTTAGATCGCTCTGGCCCCAGCCACAGTGTGGAGTCGAGCCCGGAACGAACCGTTACTCAAGGCTTGTTCCGCGGACACCCGGTTGAATGCACAGCTATATGCATCTTGGCTTGATATTATTCTTCAAAGGCTTCCGATTTCATGAGAAACAGACGGAATGCTCTTTGAGTCTTTGGTGGGGAACTAGTGATGACAATAGATCAGCTCATACACTCATGAAAGTGCATCAGCCCCCGAAAATATGCCGAAATACGCCACAGGCCCTCAGGGGTTGCCGGCTTAAATCAATACTAGAATCTCTAAGCGTGACTTGTAAGTACGGCATAGCCGTAACGGATATTTCTTTCTCTTTTTTGCGTTATTGGCACTGCTTTGTGTTTCTTGAGTGGTTGAATCTATGCCCGACACATACGTCCACTAGGTAAGACAGTCCATTCATCGGAGCCGAAAGCAGTTAGCGCGTAGAAGATGCTGTGAGGATCGTACTTTGCTTTGATTTGACGCAGACTGTTGTAGTTTCCCCCATAAAATGCAGTCTTCCAGCCAGGCTGGCGAAAATCGGCCTGTAAAATACCAATTAGCAAACTTCCTGTAACCGCCATTTGGGTATGAGGCATGCTTTACTTCGTTCAGATATGCTCCTGATTGTGGGGCCAACTTCTGCAACTGAGTAACAAAGTCGTGGGTCATTTTGTTCTGATTGGCAAGCATTTTCTTGGGCTCGTTGAATTCCCAAGGCGTCTTAAGATATGCGTGGACCAAAGCGTGCCTCCACGCAGGGAGCACGGCATTGCGGACATCACCAGAGACGTTTTTGGAGACATTCAAGCCATTAAGGCTAATTTCTTCCCCATTGCTAACAATATGCCTAATGGCATCGGTGAGTTGATCGTTCTTCTCCTGTACGACCGATCGTGGGATCAGCCAACTTCCGTACTGGGCCACACCGACTGTAACAGACCGCATCATCGCTTCGAATTCATCAAGGTAAGACTCGAACTGTTCCGAGTGAATGGCGTATTTTACCCCCAGTTTATCCAAGTCATCGCGCAATGACTGCGTAATGCTTTCCAGCACCTTGACTGAGATATCCGGAGCGGTCATGGGAGAAATCTGGAACGAGGTGTTCGAAATGGAGCCCATACTCATGATACCTTCATCCACAATGGCGGGTAAATGGGAGTTATAAAGCTCCAGAGCTTTGTAGAAAAGGTCATCAGAATTGTCCTTGGTCAGAATGGTCAAGTTCAGTCCAGATACTGGTCCGCCACGATGCGCTTCAGATGTCATTGTCCTGACAACGCCATAGGTTCCACCTCCACCGCCGCTCAAAGCCCAGTAGAGATCACTGTTTTGTTCGCGGTTGGCCACGAGAAATCTACCCCGTGCTGTCAATCACTTCCCACTCCAGGACTTGATCGGCTCCAAGTCCGTATCGTGAACTAAGCATCGAATGCCCACCACCTTGGCTGTATCCACCTGCGATACCCACGCTTGGACACGCTCCACTGAGAATTCGCAGACCATGGGTATCTGCTGCACGGTAGGCTCCGATGCCCTGGACACCTGCGCCAAGCTTCGCAGCTTTTCCTTGGTAGTGCTTGTCTCTGTAATCTTTGATCTCGATATCCTTGAGATTGTGCATCCAAACAGATAGAGCACCAGCCCCTGTTGGCTTCCCATTATAGCTATGAGATGTTAGTGAAAGCTTAATTCGAATTCTCTTCCTTTCGTACTCGTGGCCAGTGTTGCGGACGTTGCTTATGCGCTTTCGATGAGATACCGTCTACAATTACAATCATGGGGATGCATTTTTCTTCTTATATAGTGCTAAAGAGTTTGCAAAGACATACCTTTACTAAGCTCTATATGCCAAGCTTTGAAAGTAGATGGGGAGCAGGTGACCGCCGCACAACTACCCAATTCGGATTAATTGTCAACATCCTCTTCTTTTTCTTTCATCCTCTGTTCCATCGGATTCTCAATTCCTCGTGAACTAATCAATCCCAAGTCCACTGTCTTCTTCTATATATATTTAGTTCCCACCATGGTTCGTCGAGGACCATTTAAGAAGGGTGGCCAGCGTGAGCACTCAGGCCCGCTCATCAGCTCCTACTTCGCCAAGCGAACCAATGACTAGGTCGATCCTGAAACCAACCCCCCCCCCCCCCCCCCCCCGTCGAGCCTTTGAATAAAAGGTGTCTATAAGAGACCGAAAGTCACGAGGAGATGCTCAGGAGATGATTGGTACTCCAATGGATACGTCCAACGTGACGACCCTTTCTCCTACGCTAGGTAAGTTGATGCTTCTAATTCCTTTGAGACGACTGGTATTCCGATGGATCTATCCAACGTGACGTCCCCGCTATATGATAAGGATAATAAGCTAATTGAGGATAAGTCCTTAGACGAGGAGCTTTTGATTGAGGAATCCTCTAACGAGGAGTTTTTGATCGAGGATAACGAATCCTCTCTCGATAAGGATAAGTCCGATCTCTACCAAGGAATTATTGCTAACAATATGTCGAAGTAGGCTAACGGTAGGTTGACTAAGGTAGTTATTCTATTATCTATGGCCCTAATAATGAAGGGAACTACTACGTTAAAGGTCCTTCGTATAACTATCGAAATATTGAAGGTGTAGGCCGAAGCTATGGACCCGCAACCTCTAGAGGCCGATCGTCTAATGATTCGGCTGTTTGCAAAGCTACTGCGGGACAACACAACCGATGAACTAGTGTATCTATATAGCAAAGTATTTACTCCGGAACTTATCGCACTTTTCGAAGAGAAGACGTGGAGTCTCGATACTTTACGGACTCTCCTACTTATAGAAAATGATAGTAAAGTCGGTATTTACCTTATTATCGCATCCCGTAAGCTCTCTCTCGAAGCTAGGTATTCCCTCGAAGCTAGGTATATTAGCTCTGCTTCCGGATTCGAAGGTATCCGCCGCCGGACCATAGAATATAAGCGGAAGATCAAAGGCAAGTCCCGCCTAGACAATCGCTTATACTCTTACGTATAAGCGAAAGGGCCTAGTATCTAAATAGACTATCGGACGCTTCTCTATTTCTCTCCTAAGCCGAAGCATAGAGCCTATATTATGTTGGCTAAAGACCTCGGAACTATTTGGTTTAGGGCTCTTAAAGAGCCGAAGTAGAATTCTAGGTTTTATAATAAGATTAGCTTTAAAATAGTCCGAGATATTCGAATTGTGTTAGAGAGCGAGCGTCTTGCTCTTTTAGTATAGAAACCCCTAAATAGGGCCTAGTAGCTATTATAGGGTTACCTAAAGCCGCCCGAGATAATATAGGCCGAGTGCGTATATAGCAATCTATACTATAAAGTCGCGTCCTCGGAGGCGTATCCGATTAACTACTACGGTCTACCCGATTGGCCTAAGGAGATTCGGGATTAGTGGGTATACGCTAATTGCTATGTTTATAACCGGAGGTACCCTATATATCTTCGAGTCCCCGGTCTCCGACCCGCCGCCGATGTGGTTCCTCGCGCTAAGCGCGTTTGTAGTAATCTATACTATAAATCCCTATACTGGATCGGTATCTCTCGTATCCGAACTACCGAAATTACTATCGATCCTATTTATATAGGACCGGTCTAAGTCGAAGTTTCGGGCGACTAAGTCTATTATGTTGAGAATTTTGGAAGAGGTTAGAAGAAGAAGATTGAAAAAGATAGTGATACTTGAATAAATCAAGATGATACTTTTCTATGACCTAGCGGGGGATATTTATGCCTATCTCTATAGAGTCGGTTTATATAGAGACATAACACCAAACTAGACTCTTCCACAAATAGGTCTAAAGTCCTCCCGACGGTCCCTTATATGTAGACGTACGACTGCATTGAGTCGGTTTCACTTAATTCAGACCGGTCCTAGATAGAACCGGCAGTTCTAGCCGGAGATGCTGACCATTGGATGCCTCATAAATAAGGTATCTGTATGGCTGTCTGCTATATACTAACATACCCCCTCGGGATTTCACGCGGACATAAAAGTTGGCGAAATGACAGGAAAAATGATAGAGGACAACTGCTGAAAAGCTATTCTCTGATTGGTCGAATCAGAATACATCGGGGCAAGAATATCAATATCATAAACGCTTTTGCTCCCTACTACACCCCAGGATTCGCGAGCGATATTGCTGGCATACTGCTTCAGATGGGGGTTCTTGTTCAAGTCTGTAGCGGTCTGCTACACCCCCTGATAGTAGGGGCTTCAGCTGCTCCCCAATACTGTTGGGGAGATCGGGCTTAGTGAACCGCATTAGGTTGACGGACTTCTGGAAGGCAGGCCTAGGCAGTGCTCTGGTAAGACCGTCGACGACGAGGTCTGTCCTAGGCGCATAGTGGAGAGTGATTTCTTTTGATCTCCACTTGTCCTTGCAGTTCTCTGATAGCCAAGTCCAAATAGCAGCAGACTCTGCGCTATTCTACACCCCCAGATTCAAGAGCGGTATTGATGCTTCTTCGGGGGTTTCAATGGTTATAGAGAGATGCGCAAACGGAGGGACACGTGTTCCACCACGTCTCACAACAGTTCAGAACAGGCCTAGTGATCTCGGCAGTTCTGGCCGCGGGAGATGCCGACCATTGGATCCCTGTATGGTCTAACATAATTTGGCAGGCATACCTTTATAGAAGGCGGTATGTAGATCGCTCCCCGCATAGGGCGTGGGGCTGGCGCTAAGCCCTACATTGAGCCGCATGTGTTCGGAACGAACGTCAATCTGTAGTAAATCTAGCCCACTGGTAAAGTTCTAGACTCGCGAAGATAGTACAATTGATCTAACCGAGCTGAAATCTTGCTTCCGTAGAATTCTAATAGAAGAAGTCTTCAAGTTTATTAGTGATAGGCATAGGAAGACTGGAACTAGGAAGCGAACTCTCAGCGAACCGAAAGGCAAAAAATCTTGAGGGATTTCGCTTGCGCTCTGGGTCCTCGTAGGTATCGACGCTTTTCCAAGGCTTGGATTGCTGGTTCTGTCCAGCGAACTGTGAAAACATAGCGCCTAAATTAGGTGCCATATTCGGTTGCGTTTGTTGGGGCTGAGGGAATCCCCCAACTGGATTCTGGAGCTGTTTCATCACGTTCAGAATCTGGGTGAAATCGACACCACCTGGGGCCAGCGGTTGAGGTGTCGCCGATCGGAATCTGAGGAGGCTGTTGGACAGCAGGCTGGATCTGTTGCTGGCAGAATATGCTGACCGTTCGTTCCAGATCAGACATCGGGGCGACTGGTCGATTACTGACTTGCTTAGTATGTCCTTCTAGGTCAAAGTAAGCTGTCAACAACCTGAAGGCAGGAGCAGATGTTAGGTGACCCCCCCCCCCATCATAAACACCTCGCGTAGGATAGATTAGAACTTCGTCTCTTCAACAACACACACAAATTGTTTTTTTTCTAAATTTCTTCAGTATGCCGAATGGAGAAGTAAGTCCTGAAACCTTTATCCCATATCAAGCATCATGATGGCTCTCTAGCATGATTTCACGCTACGTGAGCTGCGAGCTCGCTGTCGCGAATCATGGCCATGCCGGAATACCCTCATCTCCCTCATCTCCCCCGCTTGCCCAACCCCATTTCCATCCTGCCCAAGGCCAGCTTCATCATCTTGATGACTGTCTCCCATGATCTCACACTTCGTCGACTGGAATCGTCAACTAACGTAAAAAGCAGTTTTGCACCTATTGCCAGCGAGCCGGCCACACCCTAGAAAATTGCCGCTCCCAACAGGCCCTCGTTGGTATGATGCGTACTGCCATCGGACAAAATCAAGAAGTACGGGTAGCAATGCTACTACCCCCGACCAGGCACTGATAGGAATAGAGCCAGAAACACCGCACTCGCCGCCGCCGGCGCGGCAATCGGAATCGGGCCAATGATGGCCGCGTATCCAAGACTTCCTCATCCTCCGGTTAGTAATTCCCTGGAGCAACTCTCATTAAACTATGTGTCCGTGGTCTGCATGTCCATGGCCTGCATGTCTGGTCTGCATGTCCGTGGCCTGCGTTACGAATCCGCTGAAACAACGGAATGAAATAATGCTGATGAAGAAAAAGCATCTACTACCCTGACTTCTCCCGCCGCCGTCGCCGCCCTCTCCGCGGCTACTACCACTGCGGCGGCGGCGGCCGCTACTACTCCCGCCGCCGAGGGAGACGGTGCGTAAGATTTTCTTTTCTTCTCTTTAGTCTGTGTCGTCTGTGGCCGGTGCCTGTCTCTGCCGGTGCCTGTCTCTGCCGGTGTCTGTCTCTGCCGGTGTCTGTCTCTGCCGGTGTCTGTCTCTGCCGGTGTCTGTCTCTGCCGGTGTCTGTCTCTGTCCGTATCTGTATCTGTCTGTGTCCGGTGTCTGATTTTTGATTCGTGCTTTTATCACGCTCGTTGCGTCGTTGAGTTTCTAACGCTTTTTAGTTCCTACGCAGGAGGCCGGAGCTTCCGGTGGACCCTCCTCGGAGGTCCCCCTTGCCCACTCGCTGACCGAGGAGTACGTCCGTGGCCTTTTGGCCACGATCGCTCGCCTCGAGGAGGAGGCAAAGGGTGACAAGGGGGAGAAGTAGAAGGAGTCTGGCAAGGACAAGGAGGATTAACCGATTTCGGGTTTTTTTTGAAAAGAAAAAAAATAAAAATAAAATAATTATGTATTTACTACCCAATCGAGCACCACAATGCCGTCCAGCCTTGCGAATAGAGCCAATACTGGTTAGCAAGGCAATCTCCGCCTTGTATCTCTCCCTTTTGTATTTAAGGCATATACAAAACTCCCTGTCGTAGTAGGCCCTCGCGGACTTTGAACGACGATTCATGATTAGACACGCCTCGTCGAGGATTATGCGGAAGAAGGAAGAAGTCAACGTAGTCCCCTTATCAATGCCCCCCGTAGATTGCGCCCTTCCAGGGGCTTAGAAATGCAGAGTTTTTTGCACATTTTCTGGATCGTGTTGTATTGGTCAGACCCCATACTCGCGATAGCTGCAAACGGGAAGGGTCACGTAATCTCTGACAACAAAATTTGAGGTATTTATTCGGCGTCTCCAGATTTGTCATCGCGATGGCCATACCGTTGGGATGGCTTATCATCGGGGGGCGTATTGTAACCCCATGGGGGATGGAAACGGATACATAACCATCGTCTGTGCTAGATCCGAAAATCCAGCTCGCTGCTTCTGTCCGAATGATCACCTCATGAGCCATAGTACTTATCACCCTCTGCTGGTATGGCAGACTGTATATGGTGGATCATTTTCCGGTGGGAAGAGGTACATTCGGCGTCGATATCCTGCGGGCATAGCTAATCTGCATACTAGCCTATGTCGTCCTCCTCATAGTTTCGCTCGATGAAGGTGTACTTTTTGGGCTTGGGGGGATCGAGGCAGTTTTCCCACTTGAGACCAGATTTGGCCTTGAACTTGTTTTGAAAATGCCGAATCGCATCTTGCATGCTCCCACTTCCCAGACAGGCTGACCGACCATACTCGCCAACGCGACCCCACCGAGTCCACCACGTGAGGCCCGCAGCAGTTGGATGATGTAGAACTTGTTGTTGTTTTGGGCAGCGGCGGCCTCTATCCAAACTGTATTAGTATACTGTAGCAACAATATTGTGGAGAGTTCTCACCTTTCTTCGCGCGTCTCCTAGTGTGCTTCTTGACTCTGTGGTCAAGACCACCGGCATCCACAGGAGGAAGCAGGAGCGGAGGTTGTTGTTGCCCTCGGTAGCGTGGGCGGCACGGGCGACTTAAACAATAAGGTTGCCACTAATTTCTACTACCCTAGAGTAGTTTATGGGGTAGTAGTGCCTTGTATTCGAGTAGTTAGGCCAACCTCACCATAGGCCGAATTGGCTCAAGCTCTCCTTCTCCTTCTCCTTCTCCCCCTCCTCGGAGGTACCCTTCCGCCCTTGGCCCTCTCCTCTTTAAGGCGAGCGATCTCGGTCAAAAAGGCCAAGAACGAATGGGTCATTGGCCAAGGTGGCAGGGGGGAGCTCCGAGGAGGGACCACCCGAAGAGGCTCCGATGTTGACTGGAAGGCGTTAGAAACTCAACGATGCAACGAGCGAGATAAAAAGACGGATGGAAAATCAGGCCACAGACAGAGACACACCGGCCACAGACATAGGCCACAGACGGCCAGTATCTTGATAAGGGATGAGATGATAGGAAAGATCATACGTACCGTCTCGACGGTTGCTGCCACTTGGGCAGAGGTTGGAACGGCTGTAGCCGTCTTGGTAGTCGTGGCGAGGGGTGGTACCTACTATTCTTCATCAGCACTATTTCATTTCGTTATTTCAGCATTCTTAACGTAGGCCACATGCACATAGTTCCTTAGCTTGTCATATCGGATTCACCCGACGTAACTTCACCAGGGAAGCCAATTGTGGATGATCGTGGATTTAACGAAAATGCCGAATCGCATCTTGCATGCTCCCACTTCCCAGACAGGCTGACTGACCATACTCGCCAACGCGACCCCACCGAGTCCAGGTAAAATATTTTTTACCACGCGCGCGTAGCAGTTGGATGATGTAGAGCTTGTTGTTTTGGGCAGCGGCTTGGAAGGGATGATCGATTATCGGCAACAAGGATGGCCGCGGGGGCAGCCACAGCAGACAGCTGTCGCCTTCCTGTACAAACTCCGCATCCATCCCGGACTCCAACTCTTTCTCTCTCCTCCCTTCCCCCTCATCTCCCATTAACCTCCTTCCATCCTTGACTTATTTTCAACTTCCACTCGTATCCATGGCTCATCCTCCGGCTGACCTACAAGAGACGCGGTCAGCACAACCTGCGTGTGCGAGGTTACAAGGAGAAGGGCAACATCGACACGCCGTTTGAACTGGCAGTACGTAATGGGACCGATCGATACAGTCTCGCCATTGATGCGATTGATTTGATTCCTTCTCTGGGCAATACCGCTTCGGGTGTAAGAGAGAAGCTGATCAATGCTCAGCTGGCGGCCAAGACGGGGGCCCTCGAAAATGGTCTTGATCCCGAGCATATTCGGGACTGGAGCTGGCCCTATCCTAAGGAATCTTGAACGACGTTTTCTTGCGGGGCTAATCGTTCTTAATGATGGTTGGGTCGAATATGAGGATGGAATAGTTCAGCATACGGAAGCAACAGGAATGGGAATAATGATTCAAAATTTCCAAGCTCTCGTGTCTTTAAAGATTGGGACATTATCTTATTTGATTTTAGGTTGCCTTGAAATTGGGTTTTGCTTCACCCATCTCAAAATCAATAATAGATTACAACGTAGTTGAATTGATTGTGATTACAGAGGTGCTATAGATAGATCGAAGATTTCAGCTGTGATTTCAATCAAGGTGCAACTTCATGATTATCTCGCCCAGGGTCACAATCTGATAAGGCTTCAGACTTCGGACTTCTCCGCGAGGGGTCCAAGTGGAGAATCTCAAAGGACTTCAGGGCCCCGCGATATGACAACATGTTCCGTACAGGTTGCAGACACAATGCCACCACCTACATTGGGAAATAGACTTGCATCAATCAAGGGAGCCAGACTGGCTGGCTCTTCCTCCAGCTGGGACATCAACATTGAATACTCGTCCGATGCCTGTCACGGCACCATCGCATCCGTCATCCCGCACGACTCTCCCGAAAATGTTGGAGCTTCTCCACCTCCTCTGCTTTTGCCAGCCTTGACTCACCCACACATTCACCTGGATAAGGCATTTGTTCACAGCGCGCCTAAATATGCCCACCTTCTTCCCTCCGCCGGCACCTTCCAAGAAGCATTGTCTTTTACCACGGAGGCCAAGAAAGGTTTCGCAAATTCCGATCTCCTAAGAAGAGGGGAGTGGCTACTAGCGGAATCCGTCTCTTCGGGAGTGACTGCGATGAGAGCATTTGTGGAGGTCGACCGCACTGTGCAGCTCAAGTGCTTGGACGCAGCAGTAACGCTCAAAGATGCATGGAGTAATGCATGCGAAATTCAGATTGTATGCTTTGCTCAAGACCCCATATTTTCAAGTGATTTTGGGGAGGAGAATATGAGTTTCATCGAGAAGGCTCTTACCGAATATCCCCAGATCGACGTCATCGGAACAACGCCTTACGTCGAGTCAAGCATTGAGGCTGCGAAAAAGAACATCAGTTGGGCGGTTGACCGGGCTCTGCAGCTTGGGAAGCACCTTGATTTTCATCTGGACTACAATCTTGATCCAAGCAAGGAGGCCCTGGTTTGGTACCTCTTGGAGACCCTTAAACAGCGAGACTGGACTACTCGCTCGACCACCAAGCGTGCGATGCTAGGCCATTGCACTCGATTATCTCTCTTCAATGAGGAGGAATGGGCCCGGATCTCTCGTATTATCCACGAGAACGATCTCCCAGTCAGTTTCGTCGGCTTGCCAACCAGCGATCTATACATGGCGGCTCCTCCTCAGCAAAATACTCAAGGGACACCCAGAGGCACATTGAACGTCCCTCAGATGATCCGCAAATACAACTTGGATGCCGTAATGGGCGTAAACAACGTCGGGAATGCATTCACTCCATGGGGCTCTGCGGATCCATTGTTCTTGGCTTGTCTGGGGGTCGGTATATATCAGGCAGGGACACAGACTGATGCAGAGCTTCTATATGAATGCGTGTCTACCCGCGCTCGAGCTGCAATTGGGCTGTCACCACCAAAGAATAGATTTACCGTAAAGGAAGGCGATCGTCCGGATCTTATACTGTTTCGCGACAGAGACGATACTGGGTGTGGAATATCGAGGCCGCGTACAAGCGTGGCCGAGATCGTGTGGGATCCTCCTGCGCGTATCGCCAGGGATTTGGTAGCTCAGGGGCGATTGCAAGATCGTAGAGGTACACTCTACGATGCAGAGCCTGTATATCAACTTATGTGAGCGCGCTACAGTTTGCCAGATATATTTATAGTAATGGCACGCACGTGATCACACCCCAGATCCGAGACGAACTGACGCGTGTAAGTTACTTCTCCGCGTTAATGGAACACGATGTAGACCACCCTATAGCTGATATCTAATGGCAGTGCCATACATGGGAGAGTGCCCTACAATACCAGTGTAACCGAAGGGTATCACTAGGCAACACCTGAGACAGTCTCCCGTCTCGGTGCCTGGCAACGTGGATCGATTATGTCACGGGTGTTCCTGTCGGCTGTGGAGTAGTTATAGGGTCAATACTTGGAATAATCAAGACGAGTCAATGGGAAGATTGGTGAGATGAAAGCGAGTGAAACCACGGAGCCCGATCTCAAAACACAAATTGGGTATCAATCATCTGCAAAGGTGACCCTGTCGCCTTCCTGTACAATCTCCGCCGCATCCATCCCGGACTCCAACTCTTTCTCTCCTCTCCTCCCTTCCCCCTCATCTCCCATCAACCTCCTTCCATCCTCGACTTATCCTCCACTCACCCGTTGTTTCATTCCTTTCCGCATTTCCATACTCTGTATTTTGCATTCCGTCCCTGCTAGGCTTCTAGTCCCGTAGGGCCTTCCATTTGTCACTCCCCGCTTTCAAGGCAACCTTGACCGCTTGATCACCATTCGCCCGGTCGCAATGTCGGCCCCGGCTCCAGCGTCGACCTCGCCGACGGTCGTGCGCAGCCATTCAACCTCAACTCGCCCCCCTCGACCTGCTCAGTCCGATCTTCCCCATCGAACACGCAGTGCAGCGGTCCGATCGAACAACTCCTCCCAGCCCCTTCAACAGACCCACCATTCACACTCGAAAACCCTCTCCTATGACCGCCGCCCTCCTTCTAACTATGCTGCGCTCGACAACGTAGCCCATCGGGACTTGGAGGCGTCCAATGTTGCCAGGATGCCGACTCGCCGTGAACCCTCCACAGAGCGCTCACAGGAACGCCCATCCACCGCGACCCGGACTGAGTCCACCCGAAGACACCAAAGGAATCCCTCAGGACAGTCTCATCAACGAGAGAGGAGTGATATGGTGGGAACGGCCGCACCAGAGCGCGTTGCTGACTCGTCGCAGCATGCGACCGGAACACATGGGACCCCGACCGCCGCCGCGCCGTCTCGGCGCCGTACAACCATCACGACGCCCACAGGCCAATGGGCCCTAGGGAAGACGATTGGTGCGGGTAGTATGGGCAAAGTGAAGCTGGCCAAAAATATGGAAACTGGAGAGCAGGTAAATACTTCTCCGATAGTGACGGCTTGGAGCCATTAAGCCACGTTATACATTCAACGAGTACTGATCCCGGTCGCAGGTCGCTGTCAAGATCGTCCCAAGGCTCTCGACTGAGGAGCATCGCAGCACCCGAGAAACAGAAAGGGCAGACCGCTCAAAAGAAATACGTACGGCTCGTGAAGCCGCTATTGTCAGCCTAACCAGTCACCCATATATCTGCGGGATGCGAGATGTCGTGCGAACCACGTACCACTGGTACATGCTCTTTGAATACGTCAACGGGGGTCAAATGCTGGACTACATCATTTCTCACGGGAAATTGAAGGAGAAGCAGGCCCGCAAGTTCGCCCGCCAGATCGCCAGCGCGCTGGACTACTGTCACCGGAATAGCATCGTCCACCGAGACTTGAAGATCGAGAACATCCTGATCAGCAAGACGGGAGATATCAAGATAATCGACTTTGGTCTTAGCAATCTGTTTTCCCCAAGAAGCCATTTGAAGACGTTCTGCGGCAGTCTGTACTTTGCAGCCCCCGAACTGCTCCAGGCAAGACAATACACGGGCCCCGAAGTGGATGTTTGGAGTTTCGGCATTGTTCTCTACGTTCTGGTCTGTGGCAAGGTGCCTTTCGATGACCAGAGTATGCCTCAGCTGCATGCCAAGATCAAGAAGGGCGTTGTGGAGTACCCGCCAGGTCTGACGACTGGTAAGAAGAATCCTACAAGTCTACTCCTGAGTCATTAGATGCTAATAGGATTCAGAATGTCGCCACATCATTTCACGCATGCTTGTTACGGACCCCAAGCAGCGTGCCAGCTTGAATGAAATTATGAACCATCCCTGGATGAATAAGGGCTTCAACGCACCGCCAGAGAACTTTCTTCCTCACCGAGAGCCTCTCCAGCTCCCATTGGACCAGGAAGTCATTGAAAAGATGACGGGCTTTGATTTTGGTCCTCCGGACTACATCACCGCCCAGTTGACCAAGGTACTGGAGTCGGAGGAATATCGACAAGCAGTGCGGAACAATCTCCGTGAACAACCCATACCCACCCAAACTGAGAAGAAACGCGGCGTGTTTGACTTCTACAAGCGGCGCAACTCTGCTGCTAGTCGCGATACACTATCGGCTCCATCGGTAGAGGTGCTTCAATTGGGCAATGACCCATTGAATGCCTATAGCCCATTGGTGTCCGTCTACCACCTTGTCAAGGAGAAGCTTGACCGGGAGCGAAATGAGTCTCGACCCGGTGCCCTCGGCCTGCGTCCAGTTGCTGGCGAGGTTCAAGTCCCCGAGTTGACCGCTCCGGAGGCTGCTCATACCAACCAGTATCAACTTCCAGGAGACAAGGAAACCGGCCGACGGTCCCGTCCGCGGGCCCGAACCCACGGCGAAGACGAGGTCACAGAGGGTATGAAGAGACTTCATACTTCCTCGCCTTCTGCCCACGCGATGCCAATTCCCTCGCCGTCCGAGACTCCGGCAAAGAAAGAAAGCGCCGCTGCCGGTCTTCTGAGACGCTTTAGTACTCGCCGAACTAAGGATCGGAGCCGTGATTACGAACGAGAGCGCGTCAGCAACCCCAATACTCCAACCTTGAACGTTCAAGCCCCTGCCGACTCGGCGTCTCCCTTGCACCGTGGTTTCAGTGTGCGAAGGACCCGACGGGCCGAGCCGTCTCCTACCTCTGTTCCTACTGGGGAAAGTCAACCCCAGCAAGAATTCCTTGCCGCCCCTGGCTCGAGCGATCAGACTTCGTCTTCAAACAAATTCTTGGGACGATCCACCAGCGTCAATTCCGCCGACTACCGACCTCGGAGAGCGGCCCGAAGGAGCGATGCTGATGTACTGGATGCAGAGCGCCAGCCCCCTTCGACAAGCGGTTCTGATCATTTTGCTCCTAAGGAGGCTGGTGTGAGGACTGGCGGCCGCACACATACATCACGAACCATGTCGCTGGGCCATGCCCGTCGCGAAAGCATTCAAGCCCGTCGTGCCCGGCGGGAGGCTGTCCGGGAAGCCAATGTGCCAGAGGAGACCGACGCAGACATCTCTGGCGCAGGGACCGCATTGGAGAGTGCAAACGAAGGAGAAGACCTGTCGAAGCCGGTTTTCCTCAAGGGTCTCTTCAGCGTTTCTACTACCAGTAGCAAGCCCCTGCCAGTCATTCGGGCCGATATTATCCGCGTTCTAAAGCAGCTAGCCGTGGACTATGTCGAGATTAAGGGCGGTTTCAGCTGTCGCCATGCCCCAAGCATCGATCTCGACAAGGTCGTGGATGTCAGCCCACCTAGTCCGGATCGACAGGGCCAGGTTGCCCACCGCCGTCGGATCAGCTTTGGTGGCTTCCTCGGGCAAGACGACAGCCGGGATGACAGCCGTACGACACAACACAGATCCCAACGCCGGCAGGCCGCGCCAGACCGCAGCTTCACCACGAATTCGGACGGGTCTGAAGAATATGTTGCCCGTGACCAGAACCAAGGCATTGTTGGCGAGCGAGTGGTTGGGGAGACCACCACTCGCGTTCAAAGCGACACCGGAGAGAACCTGGTGCTGCGATTTGAAATTCTCATTGTGAAGGTTCCCCTCTTCTCATTGCATGGCATCCAGTTCAAGAAGGTCGCAGGCGGCATGTGGCAGTACCGAGAGATGGCAAAGAAGATTCTCGATGCCTTGCGCCTGTGAGTCGACTTTTTGGTCTGGCTTTTTTGAAGCCGACATATGGAGATCGAAACATAGAAGCCCGCCTAGAAGGGCTCTCCATACATGCTTTCTTCGCGTCTGTATCTACATCTGTCTGTCTTTAGGTACATTTGTCAACGGTGTATCCGCACGAGCGTTCATTTGTCCCCTCGGCTCTTCATCCTTTACATACAATGGACCTATCCATTGATTCCATTTGCAATTCAGCATTAGCCCTACCGTTTCTGCATCTATATTCGGCACCCTCATCTACCCCAGCACGCATCGTTGGCCCAGACTAGGCTAGCCCTTCGGTCTTCACGGTGTACATTAGAGTTGATGAAGACTCGTGTAATGGTTCTTCTTTCTCTTTTTTTTTCCCTTTTTTGTTTGTCTAGTGTCAGTGCCCTTGGTTTATCTTATTTGAGGACTGGGAAATGGCGTTGTACAGTTTGTGGAATATTTGACCATGAATGTTCTGTATGCAAAATGCGATACTGTTAATGCGGGTATTCTCCGAAGGTTCTCTTTTATGGTAAATGCTATGCATGTCCTTTTTGAGTAAAATCCAATTTTGTAAAATTCGCGGTAGAGATAAAAGCGACCGGCAGAATACGTATTTCCAAGGTTGAGTGAAGGAGTCGAGATGAGGCAATTGTGGCCTGAATTAAAGAAGTCAAGGCCCTAGGGTGCATTTTGTGTCAGCTTTTAGGGGCGATGGTACCTATGACCATGCCGGTTGGTGCAGTAGAGAGGGCGGAAATAATGGTTAGTTCGAATGCTCAAGCCTCCGAGGTTTCACTAAATAACGGATGCCCCCGTCACCCCAGGCCGAGGTCAATCGATGCGGAACTACCCTAGGCAGTAACGGTGCCGTCGCTCCCACACTCGAAAGGCCCCCGGGGTTGTAGCCTAGCACTTCGGGTGCTGCCTATGTTTGACCAGTTGGTGCATAGCCATGGGGCTCTAAAGGCAGCCAACTCAAACAACTGATGATGATAAGGGAACTATGTGGGTAATAATACATATAGATTTGTAGCTAGAAGTCTACCTAATACGCCTAGATATATAGACTTAGATTATCGTGTTCTTCTGTTGAGAAAAACTGCCTTGAAGGTTCGCGAGAAGTCACTTACCAGTGGCCGTTTGATATGCTTTCGCACACCACGAAAGCCAAGCCAATCTAAAGAAAATAACTCTTCCCATTTCTAGATACTACTTTTCCTACTATTTACTATAATTTCTAATTTAGTTAAGGACCATAAGATGGAGAAGGGCCAATATCACGTGACATGATACCTGGCCTGGGACTGAGAGTTGAAACAGCTCCCTACATCCACACTTTATGATCGGTCTATCATCATTTAGCATATCAGCAAGTACACAGATTTCCAGATCTATTAGCATACGTTTAGCGAAAATCGGGTGAAACATATCGATTAGTCATATATTCCAAGCCATCTGATTGGGTGAATCAGAGTCACTCAGCGGGCATGCGCCAAGACCTCGTCATAGAAAAGGCAACAATGTCCCTAGGCGTCTAGGAGCTCGCCGCGCCGCTAGGTTCCTCTGAATATTATACGACTCTGGCTATAAAATGCTATATTTTTAGGGGACTTTGTTTATTTGTCCTTAGGTCCTTATATAGGGGCTTCGAAGGGTCCGATGGTCTTCAGGGACCTAGGCTACGACAGACCCTTGTAGACCCGCTCTAGACACTCCGGAAAAGACTCTTTGCTCCTCGGCTCCGACAACACTATTTTCATCCAATCAAAAACTCTCAATCAGAATGCCCAGCAAGTCAACTAGTGATATCTCACTTAAAGACACTGTTTTTCGATGCAGATATAGTTCTTTGTCTCCTAATGATAATTTGGCACTTTCTACAGCCTATAGTCTCGATTTCTTGAATATTTTTTCCTATAAGAAGATATCCTATGTACTGAATTATAGATGACTAATCAGTGGGTCAACCAACCGTGGGTTTTCACCCTCGCCCTTCGTTCTCACCCCTTTGCCCTCTCTTAACTAACGTTGTGATCTCTCTTTCTCGTTCTCTCCTACCTACCTGCGGCTCGTTTCAACTTCATGGTCAAAGCGGGTTGAAGCTATCCACGTCGCGCCGGTCTAAATCCTGTTTATCCTCTTTTTTCCCTCTCGAGACGGTCAACAGTCGTCTCGGGCTTGCTCTCAGGCTTGCCCTTTCCCCTATTCCCGCCACCTCTATTGCCGGCTGCCCGTACGGGCACACCCGACCACCGATGCGCGTCCAGACGCGTCTCAACTACAGCCCCACCATCGCATTCAGCATGGCGATTCATGGGCCTGGCGTAGATGGGGCTTTGCAGCCCCCTTCATTGCCCCTGTTCTATGACTTGACAGGTGACAGTGACTCTGAACCCGAGAAGACCCTGGTAAGTGCCCCCCACTCCCTATTGCTCCTCCCCCTTTGGGCCCAACGCGATCGCATTCCAGCACTCCCTTTGTCTGAGAGCTAGGGCTACTCCCGCACAGCCCGTTTTCCCACATTCTTTGTCTTAGCTGTATCCCACATCGTTGTCTATCCCCCTACGCCACTTTTTCTCATTTTATCATCGCATTTACGTGTCGCTTCCAATTTTATCCACACAATTCCCAAGGTCTACTATTACGACGCGGGTGACGTCCAACGGGCTGTACCGTGTATGGAATTGGTTATCGACGTGTTTTTTTTGCGTCGAGGATGGGAGTCCTCGCTAACTTGAGTTCCTGGATTCAGCCCAAGATTTCGCCTCGAAAGGAGGATCTTCCACCCTTTGTCTCTACACTTCCACATCGGCGACCATCAACGTCAGGTCTTCGACTCCTCCAAAAGAGAAATGTTACGGAAAGTTCCGAAGACTCATCGGTCACATCTAATCTTGGACGCCAAGGCACGCAGATGGGGCTAAACTTGAGCACCAGCCCTACACCGAGCCTTAAACGTGCTCATGTGGAGGTCGTCATACCGTCACCAACCCAGCGACGGCAGAAATTGTTCAAGCCCCTTAAGGCTGGTGAAACTGCCGAGCCTATCAAAAATTCGCCTAATGGCTTTTCGCCTCATCGCTTCCCAACTGACACCGAAGATAATAAGAAGACAACCAAACGTGCCTATCCTACGGCTCGCAGCATCACCCGAAGCGTTGTTTCATTTGGGATGTCGCCCAGACCTATGCCTTATAGGTCAATCACCCCTATTCAAGCTTTGCGTTACGAATTTCAACAAAAATTGAAACGCATCCATGGGCCTGAGGTATCATTCGACATGGGCGACGAGAAAGTAGCTATGTTGTCGGCTAATTTCGGCTTTCTGAACGAGTACAAACTCCAAGATGGTGTCGCTCGTGCCGATGCGGGTTTCAATGCAGGATGCACTTGTAATGGCCCCTGTGATCCAGCTTCATGCGATTGTGTGGAGAAGGAAAATGATTCGGACAAGTTGATCTCGACGTACCGTCCCTCTATCAATGGCCAAGTTGTTCTTGGGTCGGAGTTCTTGGAAAGGAAACTACACCCTCGGATTTTAGAGTGCAATAAAGCTTGTGGCTGCAAGGGCAAATGCTGGAACACTGCCGTGCAGCGAGGCCGAAGTGTTAGGCTCCAAATCTTTGACACGGGTGGTCGTGGTCTCGGTATGCACCTATATTATAATTCCCTTATATTTCTCTTTTTCACGAACTCACTATTATAGGCCTCCGTTCCCCCGATGCTATTGTTAAGGGCCAATTTATCGATATCTACCTCGGAGAGGTCATCACCACACAAGAAGCCGACGCCCGCGAGAACGCAGATGAAACAAATCAGTCCTACTTATTTACTCTTGATCACAATCGATACGACGATGGCGCGGTCGGCAAGGATTATGAGAACTTCTACGTGGTTGATGGACAGAAATTCGGCTCGCCAACGCGGTTTATCAACCATTCATGCAACCCAAACTGCATAATCGCCCCTGTCTACACAACGAACCACGCCGACCACCTAATCTACTACCTTGCTTTCTTTGCTCTCCGCGACATCCCTATTGGAACCGAGCTTACCTTCGACTACAACCCCAATTGGGACGGAAGTAAGAAGATCGATCCTAACGCCGTGAAATGTCTTTGCGGAGAGCCCAATTGCCGCGGTCAGTTATGGCCCAATGCCCGTAAAAAGGGCGGTAAAGCCCCGTCTCCTCGACCCTTCCTATGATTCACCCGCCCTCCGTTCAGTCAAACCTTGCATCATGAAAGCGCCTGCATTTTCTATGAGTTTAACTTGCATACCCCAGCGTTTTCCGCGTTTTTGACCCCCAACGAGCTCCATGACACGCGTCCATACATATGTACCTATTTAGGGTGAGGGGCGTTATGTATCAAAATATGACATCCTAGAAGCATCGAATACTTACTTAATACCTAATTAGGTATTGTAGTAACTACTTATAGGGTAGTAGCCTATCGGTGAGTTAGAGACGATGCTAATAAGGAGGGCATATATTAACGTAATTTTTGTAACCACAGAACCGGTCAAACTACTGAAATAGTCACCCAACTGATTTTCTACGAGTTCGAAAATCCTATCGAACAAGAGGGCTACATCCTATTAGCCGTCTAGGCTATAAAAATAGGAATATTCTGTCTATAATTTCGCGGTCCTATGCTCTACACTACAAAAGCAGATATAAGGTACACTATTATAGGATAGGCTTCTTTAAAGCTATTCCCGGATTCTTCGTTATACGCGCTAGACTAATAGCGATTCGCTCCTAGTCCGCCCTCGTTTCGCTTATAATTCCTTCCCTACTATATAAATATTACGTTAGTCTCTTCTATAAGAAAAAATATCCTATCCTTTTGCCCTAATTCTCTTTAAGAATTAGTCTCTATTCTTATTATAATATATTGTCTCTATCTCCTCTTAAGAGTTACCTTTAGTATTTAGATAGTCGTACCTTATCTAATTAATAGGCTTACTATCCTACTAACTAGTTCGTAATATATACCTAATTATATCTAAAATCGGCGTAAATAGGTATAAATTGACTAAAACTAAAGAGGCATCACTTATTAAATAGATTATCCCTATAGATTACTACGGTAGAGCTAGAGTGTAAAACACCCTAAGGGTATACCCTTTTTACCCTACCCTACCCTACCCTCGAGGGGGGGGGTAAAGGGTAGGGAGCGGCTACCCTTAGGGTAGGGTAGAAAATAGTGGAGTACCCTCTTTTTTAGGACCCACTTACGATATACAATTAATATAGATTATACGGTATTTTTGAGTATCTAATATATAAATACCCCCTAAGAATCCTACCTATAGAGGCTATTAATAGACTGTAAAATAGGGCAGGGTAGGGTAGGACCTCCTACCCTCGGTCCTCAGGGTAGAAAAATTTTGCTGCCCTCTGCCCTTAGGGCAAAAATTTTTTGCTACCCCGCTGCCCTACCCTACCCTACCCTCCTAATTACCCTATTGATGCCTAGTTTTGCCTAATTTCGCCTAATTAGGTTAGACCTATTATATAATTAGGTTGAAATCCTTTATTTTCCTTATGCAAAACCTGCTGATTCATCTCGGTTTTTTACGTACGTTTTGGTCTAAACACTCCCCAACACCATCTTTTTAACTACTTTACTACGTAATTATAAGAAAGATACTTGTTGACATGCTTTTTGGCCTAATATTTGTCGGTCGTATTACGTTTTTGAGGGATAAAAATAGCTACAAAAGTAAGGTCTAGTAGGCATACGGTCCCAACACTTACTATTATTATCTTTTTGACTATTTACTACGTAATTATAGGAGTAGTATTGATTTACGTACTTTTTAACTTAATATTTATCGGTCGCGTTATGTTTTCTAGCGGTAAAAATGGCTAGAAATTTAGGTATAGATATTCTATTGACTTAGAGGTACGCCGCTACGGTCCCAACACTCCCTAACACTATCTTTTTAACTACTTTACTACGTAATTATAGGAGTAATATTGATTTACGTGCTTTTTGACTTAATATTTATTGGTCGCGTTATGTTTCCTGGCGGTAAAAATGGCTAGAAATTGGGGTGTAGATATTCTGTTGCGGATGCATAAAGATATATTTTGCTCCCGTGCGACCGTACGTATCCTCACCTACTTTACTCTCTATTTTGAACTACTACTAAACTATAGTAAAAACGGCTATTTTTTATTGGAATAAATTTATACGACTTATACTATCTATATACTACTATCTCTAGGCCTATTATATAGTGTAGGGCGTACGGTTGAGAAAGAAAGGTTGTCTTGTAGTACGACTTTGCGACTAGGCTTAGTATTGGGATATAGGCTACTTACGAGCCTAATCTACTAGTAAAAGCATAGGTAGTCGAGTTGGCTACTATAGCTTTATAGTTTTGCTAGGCCTAGGTTCGAACCTAGGCGTCTGCATTCTTTTTTTCCTTGGTGAAAATTTTTTAAGGGGGGGGGGGGTAGACGGGGGAGTAGCTTTATGCGATGAAAGTAGAGCTTAAATACGACGTAATTATTTGATATAAACTACTTTGCTTAAATAGCCTTAGTAGGGAGTATTTTTATTCTGTAACTTACCTATCGGATACTAGAAAGATACCGCATAATCTATGCTACTTGCATAACATTTGGTGGGTCATTATGAGAGGGTACTCCACTATTTTCTACCCTACCCCTAGGGTAGGGTAGTAAAGGTCTGCCCTACCCTTAAGGGTAGTAGGTTCTGCCTTAGGTCCTACCCTAAGGGTAGGGTAGGGCACTACCCATAGGGCATGTCCTCAGGACCTTTTACACTCTATATATAACGGAGAAGAGCGCGTCGAGATCGTTATCGTAATAAGGGAGGACTAGGTTCTTAGCCGGTAGGCGGGATAATACGTTGGCTACGTAGTTAGACGCTCCGGAGCGATAGTAAACTCGTAGACGGAACTAGACTGTAAAATAGGGCAGGGTAGGGTAGGACCTCCTACCCTCGGTCCTTAGGGTAGAAAAATTTTGCTGCCCTCTGCCCTTAGGGCAAAAATTTTTTGCTACCCCGCTGCCCTACCCTACCCTACCCTCCTAATTACCCTATTGATGCCTAGTTTTGCCTAATTTCGCCTAATTGGGTTAGACCTATTATATAATTAGGTTGAAATCCTTTATTTTCCTTATACAAAACCTACTGATTTATCTCGGTTTTTTACGTACGTTTTGGTCTAAACACTCCCCAACACTATCTTTTTAACTACTTTACTACGTAATTATAAGAAAGATACTTATTGATATACTTTTTGGCCTAATATTTATCGGTTGTATTACGTTTTTAAGGGATAAAAATAGCTATAAAAGTAAGGTCTAGTAGGCATACGGTCCCAACACTTACTATTATTATCTTTTTGACTATTTACTACGTAATTATAGGAGTAGTATTGATTTACGTACTTTTTAACTTAATATTTATCGGTCGCGTTATGTTTTCTAGCGGTAAAAATGGCTAGAAATTTAGGTATAGATATTCTGTTAACTTAGAGGTACGCCGCTACGGTCCTAACATTCCCTAACACTATCTTTTTAACTACTTTACTACGTAATTATAGGAGTAATATTGATTTACGTGCTTTTTAACTTAATATTTATTGGTCGCGTTATGTTTCCTAGCGGTAAAAATGGCTAGAAATTAGGGTATAGATATTCTATTATAGATATATAAAGATATATTTTGCTCCCGTACGACCGTACGTATCCTTACCTACTTTACTCTCTATTTTAAACTACTACTAAACTATAGTAAAAACGGCTATTTTTTATTGGAATAAATTTATACGACTTATACTATCTATATACTACTATCTCTAGGCCTATTATATAGTGTAGGGCGTACGGTTAAGAAAGAAAGGTTGTCTTATAGTACGACTTTACGACTAGGCTTAGTATTAGGATATAGGCTACTTACGAGCCTAATCTACTAGTAAAAGCATAGGTAGTCGAGTTGGCTACTATAGCTTTATAGTTTTGCTAGGCCTAGGTTCGAACCTAGGCGTCTACATTCTTTTTTTCCTTAGTAAAAATTTTTTAAGGGGGGGGGGGGGGTAGATAGGGGAGTAGCTTTATGCGATAAAAGTAGAGCTTAAATACGACGTAATTATTTGATATAAACTACTTTGCTTAAATAGCCTTAGTAGGGAGTATTTTTATTCTATAACTTACCTATCGGATACTAGAAAGATACCGCATAATCTATGCTACTTGCATAACATTTGGTGGGTTATTATGAGAGGGTACTCCACTATTTTCTACCCTACCCCTAGGGTAGGGTAGTAAAGGTCTGCCCTACCCTTAAGGGTAGTAGGTTCTGCCTTAGGTCCTACCCTGAGGGTAGGGTAGGGCACTACCCATAGGGCATGTCCTCAGGACCTTTTACACTCTAGACGGAACTACTATAAGTATTATGATCCTCGGACGAGGCGTAAGTTAAGACGTTCTACAGAGGATATAGTTAAGGAGGTAGCTAGATTAATAGTAGCGAGATAGTCTATATAGAAAATAGGGACAAGGTCTTTAGGAGCCGCTTCGAGGTAGTATCGGACTTTACGGACGACCTATACGATATAGGAGAACTCGAGCTCCGTAGTAAAGTATTACTACTCGGCGGTAGTTAACAATCTACTTAGGAATAGGATCGGCTATACTACGGTAGCTAGCGGAGATTAGGTAACCGAGGAATAGTTATAATCTAGCTTAACGTAATATACTATCGCCCTATATCCGCTCTACTTCGAGGCGTTAATATCGACGTAGAGGCGCCGATTCTTATCCTAGTGCGTAAGCTACTACGGATTCCGGAATATTCCTTAGATATCGTCGAAGGCCTACCGCTCCGACGGCGTAGGGTCTAGCTATTCGCGACGGCTTTATTCTTTACGCGGTCTACCGGCGAGTAGGCTACCTTTAAGTAGCTCTATTTTGCGGTACTATAGTAGCTCGACCCTCTTAGCGTAGTTACGTACGAATTAGCGTAACGCGCCTATTATACCTAGATATATTTCTAACTAGCGAAGTATACGCGGAAATTAGAGCTAAGTAATCGTCTTTAGGCGCTATTCCGAAGTAGATATACCGAGAGCATCGACGCGCTATCCGAGAAGCCGAACATTAGGAAAACCGACGTAGGCCTTCGAAGGCTAGAGGGCGACGTTGTATTACTCTAGGCACGATAGGACTATACTAAGATCTTCGAGGTACTCGTCTAAAGTATTAGAAGCGACGACGAGGTCGTCGATGTAGACTTTATAATACCTACGGAGGTATTTAAGTATAAGCTCTATCTATCGTTATATATAGGGAACGCTATTGTAGTAACCTATAATAGCTATATAAAAAATTTCCTAGCCGCGGTAAGATATTACGGCTATCTTTCGACGATCCGTAGAACGAATCCTCTACTAATAAAAAAACTTAGAGGTATCTAGTACCGTTATAAACGGTTTGCCTTAGACTATATTAGTTACGTCTCCGATAGTCGGAATAGGATAGAGATTAGGCTCGACGATCTTATTAAGTCCGCGAATATCGACAACAACGCGGCCGACTATCTCTCCGGAACCTAACTTACGGTATACTACGAAGACTAGGTAGGCGCTAGGTATATAACCTTATACCTACGATATCTTACCGTCTATATATAACTTATTAAAAGTTTCGTCGACTAAAGCTCGCTATTTTAGCCTAAGGGGGTAGATCTTATTACGTAGAAACTTCGCTCCTTCGACTAGGGAGATAGTTATCTACTAATCCTCTAGAATATCGACTATACCTAGGGTATCGCCCTAAACGTTATACGATATAAGGACCCTAGTTAAAGCCCTCGTTGCCGGCTCCTTTCTATAGACCGTAATACCGTTAGGTAGGACCTTCTCTATCTAGGTAAATACGAGTGCTAGGGAGGCGGCTAACGCGGTTAGGCTATATACTAACTCCGCTACCTCCGGAGTAACGTAGCACGCTATCGGAAAATCTAACTTATATAGGCTACCTATGCGGTAGCGACGTTGAATAACTTATAGGTTAGGGGTATTATTAAGGGCTTCGACGAACGAGAAATCTACGTCGACCTAATAAGCGTAAATAGAGACCATTAGGTACGATACTTTAAAAAGATATTCTCTATCGTCCGGAAGCGCTAAATTAATACGTATTAGGATAGCTATATAAGTAAAAGGTAGAATAACGACCTTCGTTAATGCGTAAACTAGCCGATCCCGCTAGTAATAAGTCTTAGTATATACCGAAATAGGGATAGTTAGGCCTATATATAATACGATACGAGCCGTACCTTACTCGAAATCTATACGGAAGCCTTCGCGGGCTAAGACGTCGACGCCGACGAGAAGCTTAGCTCTTAAATTGTCTACTAAGTAGGCTTTTATAGTAATCTTAGCGGCGTTGTCTTGTCCCTTAAAGAAGACGGAGAGATTAACGTAGTAACGAGAAATATGCCTCGAGCCTATACCTAAAAGCGGTATAGGCTCCGATTCGAGCAAGGGTAGGTCTAGGCTATACGCTAAGTCTACGTCGATGATAGTTATAATATATCCGGAATCTAGGTACGCGACGAGTAGGTTAGTCTATATAGCTATACCGACTACCGCTAAGGCGTAACGCTAGGACTTATAGGCCTACCCCGCCGCTACCGTCTTCGCGCGGTCGGACTCGATAACCGGTAAAGGCTACGGAGGCTTATTACCTAAAGGCGACGTAAAGTAGGCCAATGCTATATCCTCGAGTCCCGTAGTAATAGGCTTATACTCTTATAGATGCCGATAAAGGGCGTTGTTAGAAGTAAATATTCCGGAGCACTATAGGTAGGTAACACTCGGAATAGGTACTAAGAAGTAATAAGCTAGGTCGTCTTCCTCTAGAGTACCTACGCCGCCGTAGTCGTAGAAGGGCTACTTATCGACCTTACCGTACTATACGCCGTAGTCCCCGCTATTATCGCCTAGGTTAGGCTCGTATAGGTCGGCCGATAGCTTAGGGTATATAGCCCTTAGGGTAATCTATAGAATAGGTTTAGCGATATTAGCTTCGTCTCTATTATAATCCGTAAGGTAAGCTATAGCCTAGTTAGCTCTACGTAGAGTATAAGCTAGATTCTACCCTATAGTGTAGTAGGCGTTCTATAGCTAATTAGCTAGTAGTCGCTATCCCTAGGGATTAGTATATAGAGGCGCGTTGCGCTCTTAGGACTATATAGGTTAGGCTTATAAGGAACCTATAAGTTAACGCTAGTCTTACTAGGGATATAACTAGTATTACTATAGATCCTACCGATCCTATTAGTAAGGGGGACGTCGAAATTGATATAAAGTCTACTAATAAAGGTATTAGGGCGGCGGAATATAGGGCTTAACTATACGCTAGTTCGACCGTAGCGCGAAACGCTAAGTACGGTTAGCTTACTACTATTAGGTAGGTCTCTACGGCGGAGCTAGTCGAGAGGTTTGCCTACGTCGAACAATCGCCGACTACTACTAGAATTAGGAGTTAAGCTCTTCTATAAAGGCCGATATAGAAGTTATAGTCGTAGGCTCCTTAATATCCTATTATAATGCTAGATCTAGTCGGACCTATATAGTACGTAACTAAGCCGTAATACTAAGTTATACACCGCCTATAAGTTCTACGGCCTAGGCGTTCCGGAATATATACTAAGCCTAGCTAACGATAGAACGGCCTACGCGTACGTTGTCCTACGTATAAGACACCGATATAATCCGCTCCTAAGCGATCGCTAGACGGGTTTTCTAACGCTCTACGAGCTTATAGAACTAGCCGTTCTCGAGACTTATTGTATTAAGCTCCTCCTTTTCTACGTCGGAGAGTTTATCGTACTACTATCGGAAGGCTTTATTACGGAGATATCCCGAAATTCCTACCTAGATAACTTCTTTAGTCTTAAGCGATACTAATATATAGAGTATATTTAGGAAAGAATAGACGTTAAGATAATAGGTAACTCCTACGACTATCTTAACGTAGATTTCGGAATCTAAGTCCGGAGTAAAGTATCCGACTTCCTCGGACTTCTAGTAAATATAAGCTCGGGTCGGGGCTAAGGTAGTATCGCCGGCGGGACTCTATAGACCTAGTAGGCCTAGCGGGCCTAAGGGTATCTAAATATTTCTTATAGCTTCGGCTATAGCGTATACTACTATTTATAAAAACTCCGTACGAGTATATAGGAGGTCGTCGTCGCTACCTAACGCTATTATATCGGGGGTCTCTCTTTCGGAAAGGCGCTCTATAGAATACGAACGTAGGAGCTCTAGCTTTAGAGGCGACGATAATTAGGGTAACGCTATAATACCGCGGTACTCCCTAAAAGCGGGCGGAAGCTTAGTGTTACTATATAGTCCTTAGATAGAATTAGTGTTCTAGAAGGGGCGTAAATTAAAGGGATTAGTAAACTCTACTAGGTCGGGGATTAAGGGCGTAGGAATAGTTACGGGCTCTAGCCCTTGCTACTCCGTTCCTAATAGCTCCGGAAAAGCGTCGGGGAAGACCTATCAAAAGGCTCTCTCGAAACCGTAAATAGTACTATAGAGAGTAGCAACGTTAATTGCCTAGTCCGGAGAGTAAGGGTAGTCCCTAGGGAGGGTAGGTCGAGCGTGATTCGCTACGACGTAGTCTAGACGATTATAAGTCTCCTAAGAGAATATGCCCTAGTATAGGTTTGTTAGGTTTATCCTATATTTATACAACTAATACCTAAGTAAGACCGTTTAACCGAGATGCTTAGCCGTAGGCGGCATAAGTATATACCGGTAATAGTAACGTAGTTAAGACGTAGCCCGAGAAGGTACGGGCAATCGTAACGTAGCCAATTCCTACTTTTTTAGCGATGATTCGCTACTTAAGCTTCGTAACAAAGCTCGCTATCGAGGTCGGGGAAACGTAAGAGGGCCTTTAGAGAATTACTTAATAGGCTCCGGAATAAGGCGGCCGGAGATAAAGATAAAAATGAAACGATTCCGTTGAACCGGACGAGATAAAACGGGATAATAAGACGAACGCAGAAAGATAGGATAAATACGTCGGATTAGGATAACTCCTGATCTAAGGCGCCGAATACAAAACTGAAAGAAAAGCAACAAACAACCGTTCCGGAGAATCCTAGGAAAGTCAGCAGCAGGACATACTACCAGTTGTTACGTAGGAAGAACGAAGCATAGCCTAAGGCTAAAGATAATGGAATTGATGATGATCCTTAGAACTAAAAGCTAACGAGGAAGGACTGATCCTCCTCTCCGGAACTACTAAACTCCGGACCGCGGTAACATAACTAGTTAATTTATAGAATAATTCTTTCCAGATTAAATATTATAAATAATGATTGAATGGTTAGCAACCAAAGTATTAGAAGTACTTCGAATGTCAATTATATATATAGGCGCCCATACTCAATCTTTAGTTTTCAACTTTTGCTCAGATTCAAAAATTAATAATTCTCTACTAAAAAATAGTACGATTAAATATTATACATGAATCTTGCCTAGGTACTTTTTTCTACCAATTTTCTTTTCAATAAAAATAATTAAAAAATATGTTTCTATACAAATTTCAGAAGATAAGTTGGTTCAAAGTAAGGCACAGGGTCCTTACTATGAGATCAATCAGACCAGTTTCAAGATAAATAAGACTGAAGAGACAGGCCATCCCTACATCAAGCCGTGAAAAATCCAGGCTCAGCCATTCCGAAAATAGGCATTTACTGTACGTAATAAAATAGATATTCACTTCCGCCCTTTAATTCATCTAGTAATAGAACTCGCAGCTAGCGGAAGAGAACGCTGTGGCCTCACATTTCAGGCAGAATTAGGATCCTAAAGCGGTTAGCGCTTGTCTTTACTCTAATCAGAGTCGCCACACTAGCTCCTCGCTAAATTCTTTATAGTAACTCAGCACTGCCACCGTTCCCGAAGTACAGCGATTTTCGAAAACAGTCTACCCTTCAGACACTCACCTGCTTTTTCCGGGCCCGAACCCATCAAAAAGCTAGGTCAGAACCACTTAGCTTGACAATGAGACCAGTCTTTAATTGGAAAAAATCTTACCACCTTGCTAAGTGTCGCTCTGTAATGGAAAAGAATTGCAATGCAATATTGAAGGGAAGTGAGAGTTTATCAATGAGTTTGAAAATGAAAATGAAAAAATGAAAAAATGAAAAGCAATAGAACGCATGTGATAGAAACTGCTTCATTCCAACGAACTCGAGCGGAGCAGGTCATTGTCATAACTTGCCATTTTGTAGCTTGCTTTAGAACTTCCTAGAATTGGAGAAAAATGAGCTTCGGCTGTTGCAGTTTCCAAGTTCTGCCAAAGTCCAGAGATGTATTTTCCACGTGGGCCGTCTTGAGTCCATGAAAAAAAGGGGGTTGGATCTGACGGATCTTTTGTAACACACAAGGAAAGAAAAGTGGTTCGAGAAGCCGTGTGGAATGATTCTGGGCTAGATAGCTTCTTCAATAGGGTAAAGATGTCTAGATTCTGCAGATCGCACCTCTGATCTCCAATAAGTATCGAACGCTTTTTGCCTGCGATAGCATACAAAGTGCTGATGGCATTAGCCGATGCAATGATGCAGGATAAATCCCTAATAATAAAAGACACATTTAGTGGGGCATGCAATCGGAAGGATATATCAGCAAGCATCAGCTCATCGTGGTTGAGCATTGGGTGCGACCTAGTATCGGAGTTTTCGGTCCAGAACTCTTCCAACTTGGACACAAAATTTCCAGTGACCAAAATAGAACTCCGCAGATTAAATGAGCCTAGTAACTTTGCTGCATTTTGAGCGATATCCTCGGGCCGTGGACCAGAAACGGATAAGAATGCCACAAGTTCTTCTGTTGACTCGGGCAATGTAAGGTGATGAAACGAGAAGGAGATCTCATCCACTTTGCGAGTGACCGAATTTCCTCCGATAGGTGGAGAAATTGGAGCCATGTCCCAATCAAGAGCTAATCCTCCTGGCATAGGGGGTAGTCGTGGGGATTCGGCAGGGGAGTAGGCGGTCACTGTGTCGGTATTGTGCCCCGGGTCATCTAAAACCTCCATAGTGTCCTGTTCACCAAGCAACTCCCCCAGTTGAGATTTTGCATCAGACCAGTCTTCACTGTCGGTATCACTCCCATCTGGAACAGCACTTAGGGCAGCAGACATCCAACTTATGACTCCCTTCAAGTAAATGTCCGCTGCCCAGTCGTAAATCATGTCAACAATCAGAAACAACTGCAATGCACAATCGGCCCGGCGAATGTCGCCATTCCAAAGTTGGATGATTCGCTACTAGCGTGTCAGAAGTTTCGCAAGGAAGTTGGTCATGATACTTACTATTCCTCCGCCGTCGGTAGGAATACAGCCATGGATTTTCCAGTCCTCGCCTCTGAAGGCCAGAAACCATACCAATGGATGATGGCACCTTTCTTCCGTTGTTCTCGCTATTGATTTCTGGAAATTCACGAGCTTTCTGATCGGAAAAGCCGTTTGTTTCTCAATCGCAGAGAAATCGGAGCAATACTCCCCTGATTTAGCCTCAAGGATGAGGAAAGGGAACAGAACATGATCACCAGTGTCCAGTGGAGTACAGGAAATTTCTGCTGGAATTTCAATGGCACGGCTCAGCGGGGAGTTCTCTCCTCTGAGAAGCCCGAGAACATAGTCCGGGTTTCTTCTTCCATCTGCGGGGATCATTGGATCTGATATGCTTGGCTCATGTATTCCTGCGAATATTCTGCGGCCATCTGAGTAAGGGGACTAAGAGATATTGATCATGAGCATGCCATTTCGTCGCTCAAAAAATCAAGAATGTAGCAAATTATTTACCTATGTTTCAAGGCCAAATTCTTTTTCGTTGCAGGAGCACATCAACCTGCTAGATCGTGAATGAGAAAGTTGAGATGAAGCCCTTTCGCATGTAGGCTCAGCCTGGAATTCGGCTTTCCATTGACTTCCTTCACATCGGGAACTAGTTTCATAGTCTGTTAGTGCGATTATGGCAAAAATGGACTTCTAGCACGCACCAAAAAATGTCTTCCATGAAGCGTTTTAAAACCAGTCTTTCTGTCGCGCTCCGCCAGTCTCGCTCATTTGCATCGGTTTTGCGACATTGATCAGCCTCGTTCATTAATTCATTCGTAGCTCGGATCGTTTTGTTCATTTGAGACCGCTTCTGCGTCTCTACACATAGTTTCATTTCGCAATAGTATTCTTCGTAGTTGACTCGTTCGATTTGCCGGATTATTGTAAAAAGAGAAACATATTGGTCGGGCCACTTGGAGCCACTCAGTGGACCTTCGAAGCAAATATTGTATTTTGCTATTAGATCCCGATTTTGTTTTTTGGTCTGCCTTTTCCTTCGTTCGGGTTTGTTCTCTATGACGATATGGTAGATGCGAATTTCTTACAGAGCTTAAATGTTGAAGGAGAGTTGTAGGGTATGCTCACTGGCAATTCTTGTGGTATGAGATTTACTAGTTCTTGAGCTAAGGTAGGGGGGTGATCTCGATCACGTGCAAATTCTTTATCATGCTGTAGGTACTTTGGTAGTCTGCCTTGCGCTTCTAAATACTGTATCCTTCGAGGTTACATTGACTAGAAGCCCTACGCATACCAGTCGGTTATTATTACCCGTTACTGTAGGCCTAGGATAGCAAATGTACGTTATCCGAATCCCGCTTTGCTCCCAAGACAGGAGCAGCCATATAGAAACTGCGAAGTAGCCCTTTGCATATTTAAAACGGATTAGCACTTGGAAGACTATGCTTTCGTGGAGCGGCCCCGCTATGCTGTGGAGCGAAGGTTAGCAATGCCTCATTAGCTGGACTTGTCGCACACCATTTAGGGGCAGCCATTAGCCGCCCTAGGGTAGGTTGCAGTGATATATGTCGCTAAACAGGGGTAAGCATGTCCGTGCCGGCTTCAGGCTGTGCCAGACAGATATGTATATATGTACAATCAGCGTTGGTCAGTACTTGGAATATGCCACATGTCCCACTTAGCTTTCTGCTAGATGGCGGAAGCACAGGGCGGTCAGTAGGCATATTGGTAGGTAGAGAATCTGGCAGCGAACCTGCTGCGGAGACCTTGTGGAAGGTAAAGCGACATACAGTGGTGTAACAAAAGTATTTGACCTCGAGCACTTCGGGATCCCCTTTTTGATCTGACAGTCTCTTATGCCGCCTGCTCTATTAGAATGCCAAACCTCGCAGTCCCAAGCAATGACCTGCCGGCGAACGTAGGGAGACAAGCAAAAAAGGTTGATGCAGCACTCCCAGGCAAACACACCCGGCAGTTGTATGACCAATTATCGCGGAAAGAAGCGAGCGTGTTGGCTCAACACCGAACCGGCATGGCAAGACTCAAAGCTGTGGCTTTGGGACACGACGTGAACGAACTGGAGAGTTGGGTGATTTGATGCCGGTGAGGAGATGTTTATGGAGATCTGTATTGAATGGGATAATGCAATGCGCGAGATAGCTTAGGTCACCAGCCGCCAGTTCTTAGCAGATAAAAGCATACTCGGATATATGAAAAGTCGAGGTATGTTGCGGATACGTCGAAGAGCTGTCTTGTTCAAACGCGAGCTACATTGGCATCTTAAGTTCGGAGAGAAGCGGCTGATGTCCAATTAGAACCCGTAAGTAAAGCAGAAAGCTAAGAGGAAGCGGCAGGCTAAAGAGTGCGAGAAAGCAAAGAGGCCGGCGTGCCGAAGAAACCCGCATGATACGCCATCACTAAAGCAACGCTGTGGCAGGAAGAGCATGCAAACAAATTACCAGCAGTGAGATGATACAGTACATATATACAGTACAAGTTACTATTCCCTTTCTTTCCGTCTCATTCTACCAGCCACGGTCTAGACCCATGTTTCCTAATACAGATTAGTAGTTCCCATGCGACCGAAAATAGCGGCAGCCCGACATCTCTCCCTTCCCCAATATCTCCTAGTTGGAGCTTACCCACTACACAACCAACCATAGAGGAAACCTTTCGGTCTTTGACAGCGGAGAAAATCCAGGAGCTGCTAGTATTCTACGGAATCAGTAACTACAGCGATGAGCCTATCAGGCAACACATACTTGGCATTTCTGACTTCAGTAAGCCCCCAGACTGCTGTTCGAACAACTATCTCCACTGACACTGACACACATAGTCCGCCAAACAAGGCCAGGTAGGAATAACAGATCCACCACCTCTTCCTACTCCCAAAGCTAGTCCGGACCCCGAAGGAAAGCGCGGCTCTTATCGGTTCCTCCCCACATCTGAAAAACAAAGTAGAGCGGACTACACGGGGCTAGACGCACCGTCTCATAAGAAGAAAAGGAAGAACAAAGTCAAGGCGAAAGACAAGACTACTCTCAAAAAAATATCGCAAGGGATGAATAATGCCGTACTATCTCTAGGAGGCATGCCAACCGACTCTCCGTTGACGGATAGAGCGAACATAGCGATGAACTTACCGCGGGCTGGGACACCCTAAACCGACTTATACACCTATCAAGGCGGAAAAGCGCCGCATAGGATCGTCGAGAACATACTTGTCAACTGTATCAAGCTTAACGATCTACTTGGAAGATACGGGCACCGTTCAAAGCAGTCAATTATGGCAACGAAGGTTGTAGCGATTTAGAGTTTTGTGGATAACATTGTCAAGTTGCAATACCCCGATGTAGTCTAGCTAATCAAGTAGGAGAATATATTCTCTGCAAGCAAAGGCATCTAAACTCGATTTAACGAGACCGCGTATTGGGAAATCATTAAAAAAGGCGCCGAACTCCTTAACCTAAAGGATTTGCCAACCTCTAAAGGCCCTCTTGATAAATTTACGATAGCCGAGAAGGTCGCTACCGAGCGCTTTATAAGGGAAGTAGGTTATAGGCTTAGCCTCGCTAATCAACGGTAGTACCGTCTTTTTTGGAAACGACTATTCGAAATACGGAACGCGGGTATTGACAAAATTCTCTTATATCGCACAAAGGAATTCGACCGCTTTTGCAAAAGCTACTCCTTAAAAGCTAGGGCTTCTTTGGTAGAGATAGCGCGGAACTAGGAAGAAAAATATGCCTTCTATATCAAATAGTTAGAAGAGCGTATAGCCGAGGAGAGTAAGGGCGATTTCATAGGAAGACTATAGCTAAACGAGCCGCTTATAGTAGACAAACTTAGTGTTCCTAAAAATACGTAGAATAGCGCTATTAACCTATAGTTCTCTAGCGTAGAGGAAACCGTCTTCTAACTAAGCGGATCGTATAAGCTATCCGCTATTACGTTCGGTAGGTTCTTTGACTTACAGCTAAAGGTAGAAACAATACGGAATAAGTCTATCTTCGTTACTCTTTAACCTAAAGATAATATACTTCTTACGGTTTGCCCTATTATTTTAGTCTAGGAAGGAGATAATCTTAGGATATTTGCGGGAGTAATTCGGTACTCTTTTTAATACAACGTTGTCTACGGTATACCTACTCCGGAAGAAAATCTTTGGCTAGATTATTCTACGGTAACTAGGGCACTAAACTTTATAAAAGTATTAGCTCCTAGAGGTAACTCCAATATTCGCCTTTAGTAGGAGCTTATCGATAGACGGAGTAAAGGGAAAGCGTATCTCACGTAGAAAGTCTCGGTTGTTGCTCTTCGAGCAATCCAACCATTTGAAGAAATTGTTCGCGCTACTCCTCAAAAAGAACAATATCTCCTACACCAGTCGCTGGCTTGCGCAAAGCGTGGATATACGAAATACCGAAGTTCCTAATACTTGCTTTTTTAACTTCTAGCTACTCATTAAATAGAATAATCGCTAATAATAAAGTAACATTTATACGTACACGTAGAGTTATTTCAAAATCTTTTCCTTTTAGAGCCCAGCTTCTTTCCAGCTAAGTAAGAAATCTGCAGCATATGCTTCTTCTGTCACTCTTTATCCTCTACTTCCTCATCTTCCTAGTTAGCAGTGTCGAACATATACCGAAGCACTGCAGTCCATCTGCATCCCGGCACGTCGCAACTTGTTTTTGGTATCCGGTGGCCTCTCGCTTCGATTGTTGCAGCAATACTCGAGATTTTATGCGGTGCGGAACTCTTTTTGACTTCAAACACTTCACATCAATTGAAAAATGTTCCCTGAACTTTTTCTATGTGACTTTTTTGTTTGGAGGTTCATTCGCACATCGAGATCAAGCGTAACTCTACCAGAAAGAGTAAGATACTAGACATCTGCATCTCCGGGATGAATTAATCAGTAAAGTTATGATAAGCTGATTTAAACAGAGTATCATGCAACATCTTGGGAATTAGTTCCTATGACTCATACAAAGTGTGAATTTAGTGGATATTTTGAAGGCGTATAATTGCTATAAAATTTGATAAGTATCACAGACATTGTAGGAGTAAAAAGTTGAGATATTAGATCCCTTCCTTTGTTACCTAGTCATCATAAACATCATCCTTGTCAGGGCGAGCATCGTAAGAGGGGACACGGTATTTTGACAATTTGATATTCCAAGGAGCCTCGTTGGCTGGATTTAAAGTTTCCATCATGCGATAGCTGAGCGCCGGAATTTTCTGAAGCAAATTATGAAAGTTCACCTAGAGACGTAAACTGGAAAGGCACCAAGCGGCATACCGGGCTAGCCATTCAAGAAGCTTGTCGTGCGGAGGGAGCGTTGAGAACGCCAATGATAGACAGTCAATGACCGCGAGCTGCTCACTCAAATCTTTGGGGGCTCCCACATCTTTAACCACAGTCGTAATTTTTTCAAATGCTAGGTTTTTGAGATCGTCAACCAAATATGTGTCACTGAATATGTAGACTCTCAAGTGGCATAGCATTGTGTGTGCTTGCAGTTGATTATCGTCGCTAGGGTTTTCTGGCCCGGCAGACTCTGATTTAGGTTGAGCTTTTTGTTTGATTTCCATAGGTATGAGATCTAGTTCCGTATAGTCGTCCCGGTATGACCATTCGATGAAACGTGCGACGGTATCATGGGTTGTTTCATTGAATGTGTACTGCCCAGAAGTGCGGTCCAGAAAGTCGTGAGAAAAAGCAGATTCTAAAGCTCTGCATTTCGACACTACAAGTTTTCGATGAATTTTCCATGATTCAGAGCTCGATGGGGTGCAAAGGCTAACAGTATCCGAGCCTAGAAATCTGGGACTTATTAAATGTTTTTCTTTTCCGGACAGCGAAGAATGAGCCCTACTCAGTGAATTGAAGCGCCTTTTTGGGTTCTATCATAAAGGCCGAAAAATGTGAAATAGTTATTGACTGGTTGTTAAGGTTGATAGGAGTGAAGACTACCCTACCCCGCCGTTTGCCGAAATTATAGCTGGTTGGTCGGCAGAATAGAAGTCACATGGTTTAGACGGTATGTGCTAGTTCTGCCGGCAGAGTGCCGGGCACAATGCTTCTTGAAAGACAGCGTAGGTTTGTGCTTCTCTAAGTAGAGCAAGGAGTATATAGCGTAAGACCAGTCATGTCGGGTCGTTAAGAAAGCATAGTCCGTGAACTTGCTTCTAGTCGCTTTGAAGTAGTCCTCTATCCACAAATATACTGGGACTCCTCTCAAATCACGCGTAGTTTTCCTAAACACTTGGGCCACCCCCCTTGGTCTATAACCCAAAATCATTTTCATACAGATTTGAGGTTTCCTAGGCAAGCCTCGTACCAATCCTAATTCTGCCGTATTTTACAGGCCCCATTGCGAAACTCGTTGTACTTGTTGTACTGATCACGTTCTAGGTAGTTATTTACTTAAAAAAGAAAGCCCGATAGCAACTAGACTTAGTTCGCGAAACGTTCTACCAGAGAGTGAGCCACTTTGGATGTAGGTCCTTACTGTTCTAATGGATGGTACATACGCTTGCAGATTACTTTTTGAACAAGAACAACTCTGAGCAGAGTGCAGAGAAACGCTAACCGCTTTCAGCTCATCATGTCCCACATCAGTCCCTCTCATTCACGGTCGATAGCATAGCTACACCGTCATGGCTTTTCTCCATGAAATCACTTAAGGAAAGATTTCGGAAACTTCTATGGCTCTGCGTCCTCAAATGAACCGGCAAGCGACTAAAACAATCATTCATGGACTTGAAAACGAGCGGCGATTCGGGAAATTAGTGAAGCCGAAGTCTGGCTGACGTGATGTGATTGGCTTCTCTCGCACCATCGTTCAGAGTGCCACAAGTCTAAATCAGGTTACTAGAGCAACGAAGATGTTTTTGAGGGCCTATGATAAACTTGCATATCGCTTCGCGAGGGGTCAATATAAATGAATACTACTACTACTACTACTATGATAAACTTGATGATTGATGCAGCAACAGCCATTAAACAAATCTCATACAATTAGAACGATACAAGCATAAGCAAGATATATAAGCAAATAATCCCTAATCTCTGTTCGTTACTTGCTTCACAATCACAAATGATAGTAGGGTAAACTCCGCGGACGAGCACAAGGATTACTTTCTCAAACGAATCATGAAGGCCATGGCTAGCTTTCGTCTAAGAAAGAGGCGCCATTTGGTCGCTCATTGTTATAAGCGATGGACTTCCGCCTGGAGCGGGTCGATGACCTCCGGGGGACGACTAAGCTAGTTGATATTTGACTAGCTTCATACTCTGCTGCTATGCACAGCTTCTGCGAACTTCTCAACTAGGTCATCCGAGTTAAAGGGTCACGATTGCCATCTTTTACCAGCAAGATGCATAGGAATACGGTCAGAATGTTTACGTCTCGAGCAACCTGGTTTTGGCAATTTGGGACTATGTTATCTCCCGGGAAGGGAAAAGGCTCCCAATCGTCATCTTCAAGATCGACTAGATCAAACTCTGTCTCGTATCTCTGCTGAGCGCGTTGGACTGGAAGCCAAAAGTCAGCCGCTTTTTGCGCAATCCTCTCTATACTCGCGCGGATCGAATCATGCTAAGTTTCCGAGAGCAATTTCCACAGATATGACGACATATTGCGGACCACCGTCTGAACTCTTGTTTGGAGAAGATTCTCTTCGGCATAGAGACTGAGCGAGAGAAGAATACGTCGGTAAAAACTTTCCTTCTCGGTATCGTTCTCGGCGAGGTGGCTGAGGATTACGTGGATTTCAGAATCTTCTGGTAAAATGAAATTAGGCTGGAAGATATTTTTGCAAATTTCCCTCGAAAGAATAGCCAGAGTTATGGCTAGACGCATCCCTTTTGCCTCGGGGGAGTTTGAGGGTAATAGAGGGACATATTGCTGGGCAAATCTAGCATTCTCTGTCCGAAGCTTCTCCCAGATCGATTGGTCCTTACGACAAACAATGAGCGGGCATGCCGTAAGAGGGTCTAGATATGCACATACCTTCAAGGTTTTTTCGGCAAGATCCTCCTTCAAGACGGTGAATATCTCGCTTAGAGCAAATATCCAAAGATCTGAAAAGTTCGTCGAACTGGGTGAAATATGTTAGCGTACGAATGTCGCCAATTGCCCTAGCGTAATTTACATTGAGCTTTCATCAAGCTCCAATTGCGGAACAGTGAAGCTTTCGAGATTTCGAAGTTGGCCTTGGCTCGTTTGTAGTTCTTTGCTCAGTGTGACTTTCTCGGCTTTTAGCTCTTCTATCTTCTGCTGCGTTGATGAAAGCATTGTTTTGAGACTTGATCCAGTAGTCTTCATCTTGTCAATGATCTTGTCTTTCTCTTTCAAATTCTGTTGAAGTGCGCTGATGTCCTTTGCTGATTGAGAAACTTTACCGAGCTCCAATGAGTAGGATGACTTGAGACTGTCTTACCGATGCGGGACCCCTACATGACTTAGATCGTCGTTGGAAGCAAAAACTACGAGTTTCGAAAATATTGCCTCAAACCCAGTGTGAAAAGAATCTGGTTTTATCGGACTGCTCCGCACTCCAGCATTACGCATGTCTGTGAAACACTGCCCGCCCGGACGCGAAATCCTGGTGATCCTCCACTGGAAGAAAGCGGGCTGGGTAATGCCGAATACAACAATAGACACAAAGACTGGGATGGCTACGATTTTGCTTACAAAATGGTCACTGTTTGCGAGCTCCGGAAATCGATAACGTTGAATGAGATGAAGGAGGAGCACGGGTTCAAGTCGGCACCGAGGGGTCTTGTCTATCTACCCAACTCAATTAACGATAGTGTCGATTTGAAACAACAAAAATTGGTAAGAAAACCGATAAGCTTATTGTTAAAATTGCACTAATATATAGCCAGTTGCTTGATAGGAGGAATTAAGTCCTTCGAATGCCACTGAACTTTCGATAATTGTGACAGGAGGACTCAACCCAAATTTGATGACTTGTAGCTTGCGAAAAGGATGTTGAGATTCACCAGAATATTAGATCTCACTGCCTGATATATCAGCACTGCACCACAATTCATTTCGCTTTGTGTGAGTACACAACACCATGTCTATAAGTACTATGTAAACTACATAGTATAGATAGACAGACTTGAAAAATCTCTTTCTCAGGGTGAATGCTACATAGAAAATACATAGATAATATTATATCTCAACAAAGGACAAAGATACAAGACATAGGTCCACTTGGAGCACTCTGTACGGTAAGAAGGATAGTAAGTCCTTTGTCGTATATCCTCCTGGCGCCTTGGTGTCGTGATCCCCTCACTGCAATTCAAGCCGGCCGTTCTTCTGACGCTATCTCCTAATTCAATTGACTTGTTTTTGGCAGTAAGAGTTTTCTGATATATGTCGCGCTCAATGGTCACATGGCCATTCTATGAAGCAAGACAATTTGCATTTTGATAGATAAGTTAATGGACCCCTAACTAAGCCTTAGAAACCCATGAACTGGCCATGATTGTGATATTATGCGTTGATTCTTTGCTATGGACAGAGCCACTGTTCTTGTAACACTCTTTAGAATTACAAACGAATTGAGGCTGCGCAGTATTTGATTATAGAATCCACGCATGAATTGGTGCCTTGATTATGATAGCAATTCTTCAAGTCCATTACCTTACTACTTCTCTGAACTCTAGTCATGGATTATTCCAAGTGACAGCTTCCTGTTCTCGAAGAGCACATGCAAGTAATATAAGCAAGGTTATGCGCAGTATTCGAGATCAAGTCGCAACTCGAAGAGCCGTCAGCATCAACCGGTATCAGGGTGAAATTACTTTACGTTCGTAATTCCCAGAAACAACTATTCTTGTACTATTCCAACAACAATTTCTTTGATGCCACCTGTATCTTTCAAAGTATAAACTTTGGGCCGCCCGAAACCCTCTGCCGCAAAGGCTTGCCTGACTTCACTGGTCAATTTATCTGACTCCGCCTCAAGGTCTTTCTTATCACCACTGTCCATAGCCATAGTGATAAACTCATCAAGACAGTCGTCCACTTTGCAGATATTAAGTTTAGGTGCTGTCACACATTGGCCTGCCTAAGACGACCCAGACGGATTGGAAATATAAGACGATCCCTGCTGAAGGTCTTTCGTGAAAAGATCAGTTGCAAAATGGCATCCCAGGCTGACCCGCCAAGAGATCTGGCGAAGAAGTATTGGATCGAGGCGAGTGCCATGATAAGGGAATGATGCATCTAGGGCTCCAATGAGTTTTCAGAGACAAAGTATGTTTCGGAAGAAGCACACGCGGGTAGCGGATTAAAAGGAGAAGGGGGGGGAACATGGAGAATGTACTGAGCTGGGGCGTAAAAACCCACGGTTATCGTTAATCTTGAGCGACTCGTTTATAATTGTTTCATACATCTACGAAAAACCGTTGTATCGAACAATCGGTGGCATTGGCAAAGAGGGTAAACACAAGAGCTGACTAGCCGAGAGGTCTCGACTCTCAAGATAGGCACGACATGTCTTCCGATTATAAAACATCTCAACAAAGACTGATTTCTGACTACAGCTCCCACAATCTCAATATTCCGTCCGCATCAGGAACGACAAGCAGCTTTGAGTCATGAGAGCAAGCCATTTCCGAACGAGAAAATCCATCAACATTGTCCTCCGCACGTCTCGTAAACTGCTTTTTGAGGTTACTTTCGAAATCGTACAACTCGACTGTCCCTTCATTGATCTGGAAAATCAGCTTCCGGCCACCATCCACAAATTGCACCCTTCGAACTATCGCAAGTCGGCTCATCAAAGGATTGTCGAACGCAAGACGCCATCGCATGCGCTCTTCCCCCGTGTACGGATCCCAGATGCAAAGCTCCCCTCTATCGGCCCCACATGCAATCATGGTGCCATCGGGGCTCCAGCTCAGAGAGTTTGCCGCACGGTGAAAACCTTCGAAGCGAGATACCGGACTCCCCGTGCCACTTTCGTACACGTGAACACAGGTTTTTGGGCTTCCTTGACTGATGGCAAGGTATTTTGCGTCCGGGGAGAAGGCGCCGCTCCATAGTTGTCCGCCTAAGGGACCCAAGACGTGAAGACAGACACCGGAACTCAAATCCCAGATCCTTGCCGTACCATCCCACGAGATGGATGCGACTTTGAGGTTATCCGGGCTTACGGCAGCCCACATAATGGTGTCTTCGTGCCCACGGAGTTGATGTTGAAGGGAGCGACTCTTTATGTCCCGTACATTGATGCAAGGAAGAGATGCAGCTTCACGAGGTTCTTCTTGGGTGGTCTCGTTGTTGCGAAGATATATGACGGTTTTGCCATCAGGGCTGAAAGCGGAGCTGCCGAAGGATGCCAGATGGCCCTCAAGACAGAGATTGTCCTCTTTCTCTTCTGGGGTATTTGTGGTGACCGATTTGCCTTGTCTCTTGCCTATGGACACGAGGTTTCCATGAACATCCAGCTCCCACAAGATCACCATATGATTCTCCTCGACATCACCTTCCGACACTAGCAAGTAAAGAGTATCGCTTTGATGCTGGGGCTTTTCGATCGCACACGGGGAAAATTCGACAGTCTTGATCGGACCTGTAAATCCTTTCAACACCTGCAAACGCTCCTGCGTGGACACACGAAACACGTGGATTTCTTCATCGATGGCCACTGCCACAAGCTGATTATCGTGGCTGAAAGTAGGGGTGCTTGTGACGCTGACTTGAATATTTGCCATCTCCTGGCCCCAGTGTTTGGGATAGCCCGGAGCCCAAACTGCGGGCTCCCCAGTCGCAGAAATGAAATCATGCTTCAAAGCGTAGACCCATTGCTCGAGGAACTTCTTTTGGTTCATGGACCCCATTCTGGTGACTCTTGGTATATGACCTCTGGTGGTTTCAGTCGAGTTGACAGAAAGTCCTGCTGCTGAACTTTGATCAAAATCGGTACCTGACGTGTATGCATCGATGAGCAGGCTGCACGTGCTTCGTGGTGGCGATATGTGGTTAGGTCACGTGGGGTTCATGAATCATAATCGCACCTTACAGTACTCTAGCGGACTGTTGGAGTGTATGTCTATTGGGGAGGTCTTGCCCAGGTGATCCACTCGTGGGTTTGAGTCACAATACTGTATTAGGCAACCACCAAACATGGCAAATGTAGAGACTTATCATAGGTTCCAAGATTGCCAGTGGGTAGGAGAGTTTGGTGTGGACCCTTGGAGCCGGGCCGGACGGGAAGGGCTTAAGTAAATCTGGGCCAATGGCACCAGGGGTGTATTTTAACAAGCTTTGTTGTTCTCACAGTTTCCCAAAGGATCTACATAGAGGCTAAGAATCTAGTACTACCACCGGGATCTATATCCCTGTTTGTACTAGCCAATCGTACCAATAGCCCATCAAGCTCATTTTATCGTGTCTCACATAATGCTTGATTGAATTGGGGGCCAGTAGGGCTGCCGGCGTATTTTGACGAGGCTCGCTTGTCCACACTGCTCAATATAGATGTATCGATAGATCGAGGCCTCGAAATCCTTGCATCTATCGGATAGCTCACCAAGCTCAACTCAGAAAGCTTAATTGATTTGGGGGCTAATTGATTTGGGGGCTAATTGATTTGGGGGCTATCTGGGCCGACTTAGCGAGCAATGATGACATTTACGGGTTGACCAGGCTCGCAAGGTCCACAACGACGCTATCCCAATCCTCCCATGGTGAGACCTCGACACACCCGCGCAAAAAATTGCGCCCGTAGCTCTATGATGAGTAGGATGGTCCATTTGTCCAGGTGGTTCCAAATTTCAATCCAAGAACCGGAACCTACTTAAAGGGGAGAAGGGAACCTCAAAATGAGATCCATTAGCCAAAGACCATCTCTTTCTACCGCATCAATCTTCCAACCGTCATGATTTGTTCCAAGTCCTTCAATATGAGCACCTCCTCCGCGCTGATGTTGCTATTGTGGTCATTCATGTCCATCTTCTCGACGGCATCAGCAGAAAGCATCAAGAACATCACAGTGTACAGTCCTGATCAGCTAGACAATCAAGTGTCGAATGTCTTCCTGGGTTGTCTGAACAAAACAAATGTTGAATATAACATCTACGTCGATGACATCGGGTACACAGTGGTATTGCCAACCACAAACCGAGAGGTGGACTTCGACGGCGAAGACCAAAGCCTTGCCCAATGCATCATTGGCGCGAATGATCACATGCAAGTGGCTGCTGAATCCACCGTGGACGCCCGCGACGAAAACGAAAACGCTGCACGCAGCACGTCCATCACCCATGAGTGGTTGATCGAGCAAGGTGCTCTTGGCAAGAAGGCCAGTGGTGTCCGGCCTGCGAGGAAGCATACAGTGGGAGGGGAAGCTGCAAATACGATCAACGGCACACGCATTGGAAGAAGGGCCATCAATGAGCCGAGGACCCTTTCGCTCCACTACTTCACATATTTGTCGGACCACAGTCATTGTTCAAGTGTTGACCTCGAAGCCTCCTTCTCGGGTCACTGCCATACCTATGCTACCGCATATACCAGTGTTCAGTTTGAGAATGACAATAGCTCGGAGTATCTGCACATGACGCTCTGGCCACACCATCGCTGCATCAAGGGTAATACGAGACGCATTGTGATCAGCCCCGGTACGCTTGGTTCATGTCAGAATAGAAAGACATATTCTTTCCAAGGCACCTTCTCCAAATGCAAGTCCTGTTAAATGGATGAGCGGTGGGATCTATGCCTGACCACAGGCAGTACTGTTGTGTAGGGTTGGACAAACCTGCCCTTGGGGTTTCACGTTGGAGCTTTGGTGTCATGAGGAAGATCGGCTGGGACCGAACAAGGGGTCGGATATAATGTAAATAAATGGGAGCAGCGAACAAAACGAAAGAGTAACAAAAAAAAAAAAAAAAAAAAAAGAAGGGAATGGAAAGGAAAGAAAAGGGGGGAGAAAAGCAGAAAAAGAGAAATTGAAAGCATTGGGGCTTGCCCTCCGATACACTGACCTCTGTAGAGTAAAATTCCTCTAGACAAGGAAAGAATATTGTATCCGCTGGTGAGAGAATATTCCACTCCTCTTGGATGAGTGCATTCAGTTTATCATGGCTTAGCTGCAGAGAAAGAAGAGGAGCGAAAAAAAAGTGGGAGGGAGGAGAGATTTATAGTAAACCTTATTTCATCGCACCTTGATCTCAATGAGATCTGAGATGACACTTTTCCTGAGCAACAGGGCTCAATGCCTGTCAGCGATGCCGTTTGTAATCTGTCCATGCACCTGAATCGGCCCAGTAACGGAGGACAATCCGGTCTCAGACTCTGATAACAATTGACAGGAATATCAGGCCAATGAAGCAAGTCACATTGAGTGGCACCCCAGCCTCTGGTGTTGAGTTCCAATTCACGTTTGACTTCCGTGGGGATCTCTCCAAGGTCAAGGTCCGGTCCGATTGGGTTGCATTGTGTCCTCCACGGTATTAGTGGTTGATTTTTTTCACTGTGCCTCGTGTTCTATTTGCGTCGGTCCCTTGATGATACGCGCTTTGACTGGCCACCCCGTGCATCGACGTCAGTCTATATACGATGCGTGTCTTTGTGAACATTTATTTTATTATGGGCCTATCACTCTATACTGACCCAGCTCCTCAATTCGTTACATGGTATTTCCATCTTTGCAATCTCCCCAAATCCTCTCAAAGTTCTCCCAGCCCCAGGTGACGCATCCCACATAGCCAATTCACGGATAGCCGCCTCGTAACATCCATCACTTGGCATATTCCCTTGGCATACATTTCCTCCGACGGCGATGTTGATCAGAATCCTAAACTCGCTCATCTTCCTCGTACCAGGCGGCTTCTCGGCTCTCATAATAGCCCTACCATCGATGAGCCAGATCAAGCGCCCTCCGCCCGTTGATTCATCCTCGTCCCAGATAAAGTCGTACTTCACCCCCGCCGGCGAGCTAATGTTAGGGATCGGAGTTTCGAGGACGCGATGCTTGTTCCAATCCTCGCCGTTGAAGTGACCCCAGTGGAGACAGGTGTGGTTAACCGCATCGCCGTTCCAAGCCTCCATGATATCGACTTCGCCATCCTCCGGCCACTTGAAAGGGTCTTTAGGCAGCAGCCAAAACGCAGGCCAGATACCTCGGGCTACCGGTGCTGTGATTCTCGCCGACAGGCAGCCCCGTGAGGAAACCTGCAGGTACCTCCCTCCAGCTTATAAATCCAGAGTTCCCCTCCCCCTCTCCAGAGCGCTTCGCTCTCGCACAGACACTATCCTTCGATCGTTGAGTTTCATGGCTAAGATAACCCATGCTCCTACCGCGGTGTGCGCTGAGCATATAGCTCTCAGCTGCTTCTTTTATCAAGTTCCTTCTTCAGTCGTTCGAAATACAATTAATTAGTCGTCAATCGAGCAAAATGATTACGCCTTGCCTTTTGTTAAAGAACGTGAGCTAACCGAAGTTCTTGCATTCCTGGCAAAAACCAAGGATGGGTCGGATCATATACCTGCAGTTTGCGTAGAACAGAACCTACCTGGAACAATTTTAAATGTTATTCTCGCTATCAACAAAAGCACCTATACTGATGGAGATGATACTCTACAAATGCTGAAAAGAAGCTTTAAAAAATTATTCCACATACTTTATGATTCATAATATGGTTGGTCCTTACTATTTTGCGTCTAATGATAAACCTTAACAATTTTCAAAGTTAGAGACAAGTCCGAGGTCCAAAGGGAGATTTTTGCGTTAATCATCTCAATGTGCTTACCACGGGTACTATGCCGGTTGCGGCTCGAGCGGAAGGCAACTAGGAGACCTATTCAAGATCTGCTGAAAGAGGCGATATTTAGTATTCGACAAATAAATTCCCGGAAACTTCACGGCAAAGAGTTATTAGTTATATCGTCATCATTCATCTTAGAGGCAAACAAGGTCATACAACTAGTTGATCGATGGTTGAAGTACTAAACTCTGCATAAGCTAGGTGATCTTGTGGAAGGGATATATCACTTGCAACAAACAACACCACGCTTTTACGATTTGCTAGACCTAATCCCGAACAATAACATAGATCCGTCCTCGAGATCTAGTTTGTTGAACATCATTAGAAAGGTCTCAAGATACTAGGGAGCTGCTAGGCAACTATATCGAACGGTAAAGAAATTTCTATTGGTCCGGAATATGAAAATTCAACTGGCAAGCCTACCTCAAAAGGTATTCGAAGGTCAAAAAAATTCTAGCGAGTTCTCTAACCTATATTCATGTTTATCTAGGCTTGGATTTGTCAAGGGGCAACAACATAGTGTGTCCTAATTATGCCACAACTTAAGACTTAACGAAAAAGCTACCCGTGCTAGGTATAAAGGAGCCTAAAAGGCTCTTTCAGTACCCAAAATCCACGCTGAAATTTAAATCATCGCCTTTTGCGAAATGTAAGCCCCAAAATTATTCCTACGAGTGGTTAGTTCAAGCAAAGACGTATGCTTTCTCTGTAATACTTTCATTCAACTATACGGACGAATATATACCCCAAGAACCTATGGTCGGCTTTATCCCGGCTAGAGACTGCCGAGTCTACCACAATTAAGAGGCCTCTAGCAGAAACTCAATAAAAGACTTATTGAAAGTCTTCGGCACAATATTTCACTAGGGTTAGCTTAGGGGAAGCTACCGGTTCATCCGTTTCCCAAGGAAAGCACTATTCTTACCTTATCGGCTTCGGGAACAACGGTAAGTATGCCGGTGCTTGTGTCAGAGAGCTCGGGAAACACGATTTCTTCGATTAACTCGTATATGACTTTGTTAAGCGATTCACCAAAAGACGGCCCTTTATTGGCAATCGGCCGATTTTCAGGCTATAAGACTCCTTCGGATAATTCTATTAATACCGTTTACCTGCTCGAGGGAGAACTGGTCAATGATTTTGTGAAATACAATAGGCGTTTTCGTCTTATTCTTATAGAATCTCTTGAAGTATACCTCGGTCTCGAGGATGAATCAGCTTCTACGACTAGGAAAGAGCCACTGTGGTATGGTGTTAAAAGGTTTATAGCCGACAGTATCAAATACCTAAGTAAGATATGTCCTTTTGTTGATGTGCGGCAGCTCGAGGGCGAAGTTTTATGCCTATTGTCTAAAGATAATTCATTTTGTCTTGTTGCTGGGGATGTGGTGTTGAAAATAAATACTTATGGATGAGATAGGGATGAACAGGAGCAGTTCGTTAGGCGCCATTGCGCCCGTGAACAAGAGTTGTATACACCTATAATGCAATTTATGCATTAGTCTTCACTATATGAGCTACTTGTTACGATCCTTCCTGCTGCCGCTATCGGTTTGATTGCCTGGTAACGTAATTCACTACCTACTCGGCTACACTACCTACCCGGCCACCGTAGAACACTATATTAAATGCCATTTTTTGCAATCTTATATCTCAACAATCGGGGCTCGTATAGATAGCAAACTCCAAGGTCATGTTCTATATACTGTAGCAAAGGTAGTACTTAAATGGAGTTTAGGAAATTTTGGTAGGGAAGTATTTGTGCCTCCGCTTACCTACACCGCTTCTGCTTGCTAGTGGGTGCGCTTCGCCCCAACGTTAATTCTCAGCCCAACGTAACTTTTGCCATTATATATATTATTTACATACGATCGCCTGTGGAATCAATAAAGAAGAGTCCGCCTACTGATTCAACGGGTGGTTTACTAGGGGTATCTACTAGCGGATTGCCCTCTAGACCTCTTCCTGGTGTGGAAATGTCATTTTTCTTCGCTGTCCGCTGTACTATAGCTTCCGTAGACCCTTCTTATTTTCTTGATCTACCCTCTGTGCAATTCGCCGATTTGCGTCCTTCACTGTTAACACCCCTATTCCTTGGACTCTACGCTTCGGTTTCTTAGCACTCAAACGCCGCTTTGGCGGTTGCTCATGAATCGTTGCTTGGAGTAGCCCGAGCTCTTCGGTCTAGATAACGCTTGCATGAAACGCCTTCGTAAGGCGGCGCCGGAGCTCAGGACTTATCGCTTCGCGTTTAATCGATCGCTTAAGCTTCTTAGAGCGCTTTCGAGCCTCTTCTGTGTTCCCTGGTGGCGAGCTTCCGATAGTCGAAGATAGTGGAGGAGGAGTTCCGTCCGACGACCAGTAAAGCTCCGGAGTAGGTGAACTTGCCTTAACAAGCTTATCCACGATTATTGAAGAGTTGACTGGATAGATACCTGGTTCCTTGAAGGCATCGCGAATAGTTCGCTACTTGAACGTCTTGTCACGAATCTCTACGATATGTCGAGAGAACTCCGCCTTCTCTGAAGCGTCACCACCCCACTAGGTTACTTGGTTGTTCTTCTGGCGAAAACGCTGCTTATAAACAAGAGAGGGTTTACCATCAAGCGGCTGAACAAGATGCGTAGTACAGTATGCGGTGGGAAACAGACTAGAAGAATATCCTTTCGCTCGCAGAACTCGAGAAACTCAAAAGTTAAGTGGGAGCTATGTCTAGACTGGGTTGGTATACGAACCCCCTACTCGAAAGCTAAATGAAATTAAGAGGTAGGAAGTCGCATCCGGCTTTTCTCGCGAGGCCAGGCTACAGCGATATTCGAAATCAGATTTACCAGCATACTCCGAGAAATTGACTCTCAAACCCTAACCTGAAACATGCTAATCCCAATATGGTATGATCGTAGATGCTCCGCCTCCAAGAATAGACTTTGTATTTTTACATGACATTGGCGAGACCTTTAAATGCTATATTTTACGTGAAACTGCTACCCCCCCCCCCGTGTGCCCCCTTCTCCCCTTACATCCTGTCCATCTCAGTTCATTTGTCGTGAAGTGAAAATCTTTGAGATGTTGCTTCGTTTACCAAATGAGCTGCTGCAGTACATCGCAGAGGATCTGGAATTCGCGGAGCATATAAATGCCTTTGCTCGAACGAATACCCGCCTTTACAGTCTCATAAATCCCTATCTTTATCGGTACGATGTACAACGACTTGGAAGTTTGGCATTATTGTGGGCTGCAAAATATGGGCAAGAAGCGACAGCTCAAAAGTCGCTAGATCAAGGAGCTCATGCCCAATCTCTATCTGAGTTCAACGAAACGCCGCTATCGTTAGCGGCACAAAATGGACATGAGGCGTTGGTCAAGCTACTGCTTGCAATAGAGGGCGTCAACCCAGACTTTCAGGACTCTTCCGGACGGACGCCCCTATCATTAGCGGCAGAACGTGGGCATGCGACAGTAGTTAATCTGCTGCTTGCAACAGAGGGCGTCAACCTAAACTCCGGGGATTACGGCGGAGAGACGCCCCTATCGTGGGCGACAAGGAATAACTGTGAGGCGGTAGTCAAGCTACTACTCGCCACGGAGAACGTTGACCCTAATCCTATGAGTTATTTGGAACAGACAACACCACTGTCGTCAGCGGTAGCGTATGGACATACGGCGTTAGTTAAGCTGCTGCTTGCAACGGAGGGTGTCGACCTAAACTCCGGGGATTGCGACGGACGGACGCCCCTATCGTCAGCGGCAGAATATGGGCATGAGACAGAAGTTAAGCTGCTGCTTGCAACCGAGGGTGTCGACCCAGACTCCGAGGATTCCGACAGACGGACCCCCCTGTCGTGGGCGGCACAAGAAGGGCATGAGACAGTAGTGAAGCTGCTGCTTGCAGCCGAGGGTGTCAACCCAGACTCCGAGGATTCCGACAGACGGACCCCCCTATCGTGGGCGGCACAAGAAGGGCATGCGACAGTAGTTAATCTGCTGCTTGCAACGGAGCGTGTCAACCCAGACTCCAAGGCTCACTATGAACGGACGCCCCTATCATTAGCGGCAGAACGTGGGCATGCGACAGTAGTTAATCTGCTGCTTGCAACCGAGGGTGTCAACCTAGACTCCAAGGCTCGCAATGGACAGACGCCCCTATCGTTCGCAGCAGAACGTGGGCATGCGACAGTAATTAATCTGCTGCTTGCAACAGAGGGCGTCAACCCAGACTTTCAGGACTCTTCCGGACGGACGCCCTTGTCGTGGGCGGCAAAAGAAGGGCATGAGACAGTAGTGAAGCTGCTGCTTGCAACCGAGGGTGTCAACCCAGACTCTAAGGCTCACTATGGACGGACGCCCCTATCATTAGCGGCAGAATATGGGCATGAGACAGTAGTTAAGCTGCTGCTTGCAACAGAGGGCGTCAACCCAGACTTTCAGGACTTTTTCGGACTGACGCCCCTGTCGTGGGCGGATAAGACTATAGTCAAACCTATCATTAGCGACAGAATATGGGGATGCGAGAGAAGTTAAGCTGCTGCTTGCAACAGAGGGCGTCAACCCAGACTTTCAGGGCTTTTTCGGACGGACGGCCCTGTCGTGGGCGGCAAAAGAAGGGCATGCGACTATAGTCAAACTATTACATACAATGAGACTGAACATTGTTACGGTAGCTTAGTGCCAGCCATTGCAACGAAATTGTTGCGAGATTGTATGGATCCTTTTCGTATTATAACAATGACTCATTTGTTACTACTAGCTGATTACGATTAAAAGTGAACAGGGATTATTACAGGACGAACCCATAATAGATTAGTTTGTTTCAAGTTAGGGTTCGGGAAACAATCCATGAGAGTATGCTGGTATATCTGATTTCGAATATCGCTGTATCTCTAAGGAAGACCCGACGTCCATCTTGCGTGAAATCGTAGGATTAGCGAGAGGTCCCACGATTAGAGAGGTCGTACGATTAGAGAGGTCGTACGATTAGAGAGGTCGTACGATTAGAGAGGTCGTACGATTAGAGAGGTCCTAAAATAGCCAGTTATTCCTAAAATAGCTTCCCCCTGACGAAACGGTAAGCTGATGACGCAACACGTGCTGATTTACGCGAACCTGACCAGCGCTGCCGCGTCTTCATTTTAGAAGGATTTTCGCTGAATTGAAGGCCGACCCTATTGAGTAGACTGTAAAATAGGGTAGGGTAGGGTAGGGCCTCTTACCCTCGGTCCTTATGGTAGAAAATTTTTGCTACCCTCTACCCTTAGGGCAAAATTCTTTTGCTACCCCGCTGCCCTACCCTACCCTACCCTCCTAATTACCCTATTGATGCCTAATTTTGCCTAACTTCGCCTAATCGGGTTAGACCTGTTATATAATTAGGTTGAAATCCTTTATTTTCCTTATGCAAAACCTGCTGATTCATCTCGGTTTTTTACGTACGTTTTGGTTAGAACACTCCCCGACACTATCTTTTTAACTACTTTACTAGGTAATTATAAGAAAGATGCTTATTGATATGCTTTTTGGCCTAATATTTGTCGGTTGTATTACCTTTTTGAGGGATAAAAATAGCTACAAAAATAAGGTCTAGTAGGCATACGGTCCCAACACTTACTATTATTATGTTTTTAACTATTTACTACGTAATTATAGGAGTAATATTGATTTACGTACTGTTTAACTTAATATTTATCGGTCGCGTTATGTTTTCTGGCAGTAAAAATGGCTAGAAATTAGGGTATAGATATTCTGTTGCGGGTATATAAAGATATATTTTGCTTCCGTACGACCGTACGTATCCTTACCTACTTTACTCTCTACTTTAAACTACTACTAAACTATAATAAAAACGGCTATTTTTTATTGGAATAAATTTATACGACTTATACTATCTATACTACTATCTCTAGGCCTATTATATAGTGTAGGACGTACGGTTAAGATAGAAAGGTTGTCTTGCAGTACGACTTTGCGACTAGGCTTAGGATAGCTATATAGGCTACTTATAGGCCGGATTTATTAGTAAAAGCATAGGTAGTCGAGTTGGCTACTATAGCATTATACTTTTGCTAGACGTTGGTTCGAACCTAGGTGTCTGCATTCTTTTTTCCTTAGTGAAAAAATTTTAAGGGGGCGGACGGGGGGATAGCTTTGTGCGACGAAAGTGGGGTCAAAAAATAGGCCTATAACTTAGGGAACAAACCATCACAAGGGACGAGATAAGGGACTGCCTATCTAGTTATTTATCTCTTAGCCTAGTTACATTACCTATTTCCCGAACTCTACCTAAGGGCATCAACAAGATAACTAGTTAACTAAGTTAACTTAACCAGTAGACGGCCCCTACTTTCTTCGGACCCTTAGCGCGAAAAAGTCAATCTGGCAAAAAAAAAAATGCACGCTCATTTAGTAATCCATTAGTTCATCTCCGCTCCGATGTTTTAAGTAGGGGGAACTATGCTACTCTAACCTATCAAAAACCCTATTAAGTCTAGATTAGCGCCGCTAGTGATATCCTTGCTATACCTACGGTCTAGGAATAGCACGGTTTCTTATAGCCCCCTCGTTACGGTAGCATACGACCTATCCTTAGTCCTAGGTATAAGTCGAATGTATGCTTTCAATAATAGTTATAGCTTTTAGTTACGCTCCGTGCGACGTTTATTCAACCCTACCTCATTTTCTCGCAACTTTAGCCCTATCAATTCTGAGACATATCGCTCTCGCTCCTAGCCTTGCGTTTGAAGATCTACTCCGTAGCACGAATTTGATTCGAGATTTCTTCCGCATTTGATTCGAGATTTCTTCCGCATAATACGACCTCGTCTCCGTCGCTACGGTAGCGTAGTAGGGTTCGTCGGAAGGCACTGCCCTTTCGAAGCGACTAAGGCTATATTGCCTAAATAGTAGGATATAACATAGGTTATCCGAGCTAAGAGTATAGGTAGTACGATTACGAACACTAGTTATTGTATAAGCCGTAGCCTAGTATTATTGGGTATAATAACTACCTCTTAGAAGATGCCTAAGAAAGAACTTAGGCGAATACATCTTGCTTCCGCTCGGAATCTATAGCGTATACCTCCAAGGCTTCTTAGAAAGTTTGGACTTAGTTCTATAGCACAGAAGAATTTAAGTCTTTATATATATAAGGCAAAAGGCCTATCTCCTAAAAACTTATATAGATCACAAGCGGTCGAGCGATGCGAAGAGATTTTGCTTATTTTCTTTGGTCTAGATTCATACAACGACTTAGCTCCAAAGTTCCATCTCTTTCAATACCGTACTTTTGCCTTAGACGACTCCATTCCTCTTTCCCTAGAAGATCTTTTGCGGCTTCTACCTTGCACCGAAGATACAGTAGCTAAACCTCGGATGACGTTTTTCCGGAGATAGAAGGTCCGCTATAAACATAGCCTTCCGAGCCATCACTATATTTGACATAGAATTTGATATAGACGGTTCGGAGATCCCAAATTGTAAATTCATATCCTTCAAAGCTGGTAACGGCACTAAGGCGGTCCAGGGTCAGATAAGGCCAGGCCATATTTTGTCTGTATTCGTCAGTACTCCAATATGGAACAATGTAATCCACGTTCACTTACATGGCGATCGCCGAGGTATATGTTCTTCAAGGGGTGCTGTGGGGTTGAAAGAGATTGTTTCTTGCGCGGGACAGGTATATATAATTCACCTATGCGTGATCTTGTAGCCACCTTCTCAGGAACTTTCAAGTCGATCGGGCTAGAACGGCTAGGCAGGAGTATAGTACCGCCACTCGCAGAAGATCGAGCCGAATGGGATGGAGCGGGCTGATTGGCTTTATCTATAAAAGAAAGAGGGTTCAGCATACATAAAGGTACACGTTGACGTGATGTGGATACTACCCTCGAATACCGGGACTCCCGAATGCCTAGTGATTGTTTGTCACCATGCCGGCTTGATAACAGGGCGATAGAGGCGGAGGTTGTATATATATAGGTTCACATGCGGTACCGCTAGCTTGCAAATCCAGTGGTACCTCTTGGTTATCCCAAAAGTCGTTATCATCTAAGGAGACTAGAGGTTGAATCAACCGTGTAAGCCAGGAAGGAAGTAGCATATAAGGGAAACAGATCATTACGCGTAGTCGACACGCTTAAAGTTGCGATGGATATAGGTATCAAGCTCGATTGAAGTCAACGTAGTGTGAAAGTCAACTAAAGAAAAAGAAGTCTGTTATAAAAGGCTTCGATACTAACTCGGAGTTCGCGGCAAAATCTCAAAAGGATTCCTCTCTCCGAGAAAAATTAAGGTCAAAAAATGGTTAGTGACCATCCCTCTGATAATCCTTGTTGCTCCTTATTATAGGAAGGCGTCTCTACCCCTATTAGCAGGAGTTCTTATAGCTCCTGCCGAATTCGCCCTAAGGTTATTATTGGCCTCGAAAGTTGACAGTCTGCCTTCTTAGGGTCCTCCTGAATACCTTAGTGACGATGCTAGTCTCGTTTCTGGACGCTTGCAAGGCTCTGCGACAGTATAAGCACTAGGACAATACTGTCCTTGATGATTCGATAGTTGCTGCCACGGCTCACACTCTTGTGGGATCCCTTAGCAATGACGCTCTTTTGAAACTGTCTCTGATAACTTAGCATTTCGATGGAAGAGTGCATTTCGATGCATATTTATCCGCACCATCGCCAGCCCTCGCTCGTTTTCTCGAGTAGCCCGATGATGATGCTGTTTGGAAAACACTCCGTGGCCGATACCAGAGTCGCACGGAGAAAGAGTCTCGTTGCGCGGCTTTAAAGACTCCCACGATTTTCTGCTGTGGTAGTAGTTCTCGAACGGGGCTTGATGTGGATTCACTTGAGAAGTGTCTGATCGATTCGTGCGAATAGCTGCAGTGAATGAGTCTACGCACTCGGCTGGTAATTGAGAGTACTACCTCTGTCGGCCATTCCTAAAAATAATTACTATGATCGTTCTATATTCATTCGGCTCCTAAGGTTCTTCGCTCTTTTAACGCTTCAGTTATGTGTGCCTGTAGTTGCTCCATTATTCGTGTTTCAGAAGATCCTCTATAGATCCTATCCTTGGAATGACGACGTAGAAGCCAGACTTCTAATGGCAGTTTTCTAAAGAGTGCCCGCCATAAGCATAGCTTTCCGAGACGGTTTTGACATCGCAAACAATACACTGTCACTTGAATAGGTTATTCGATAAAGTGCATACTCAAACGCCGACATAAATTACAACAAAGAGAGAGGTGAGGCATCAACGAAATGAGTGGGAATCACGGAAACGTGGTTAGGAGCCGGGGTGGAGTTGATGGTTGAGTAGCAGACTGAGCAGCGTAATTTGCCTCTTGAAGCCAATCAGAGTCGGATTTATCGTTCAGCGGAACGATAAATCGGTAGGCTATTGGCTGTCAAGGGGCCAAACGCCCCCATTCGTCATACATAACGACCCTGCCTGAGAGTTTATAGTCGTCAACATTGGAGAGCGCGCGTTCCAAGGCCGATCTAGAGGCTCGGAGTTCAAAGACAACAAGTGTCATAATCTATCGTTTTGCAGAACCATAAACTGTGATTTTATTTGCTGGTCATATGTACTCTGGCGCAGCATTGGCGTAGTCATTCGCAAAAGTCAGTTATCACATCTCGCCAGCACACTTGGTAAGTTGACCACATCGTATCGAGACATTCACGATTAGTTGTCTTCTTGTTTGAGGCTGTAACTTGAAGCCTTGTTTATATGTGAGGGGCCTTCCACGAGTCCCAGAATTCTGCTGCGTCAATCACCCTGTGGATATCTGAGCCATCGCACCTGTATGATTCCGATACTGGAGAATTGCGGGCATTTCAAACTGATTCTTACCTCGATAGACTTGATACGTGAACCACTCCCATGATGAATTGCCCTAAGTGCAAACACAACAACATGACGGGGCGGGAGACGTGTGAAATGTGCGGAGCAGAATTGCCTCGTACAGCCTAGACAGGATGTGTTTCGCTATGAGTATACTCGCTTGCGGACTGGCACGAATGTATACGCTAATCAAACAAAAGCCGCCTTTCCAATTGTCGTTCATTTAGGAATTCATTGGAAATCAGTAAAATACTGGGACGGGACCGAACCCTATGGCCTGAGAGACTAGCATGCATTTTATTCAGATTAGTTACCAAGTCCTGTCACTAAATCTCTGGTGAACGAAGCTTCGAAATTTTTTGGCTCTTGCATGCAGTCACTATACAGCAGAAACGTATATCAGTCTATCTAGACTTGGACTTTCTCCATTCCATGAACCATTCCGCGAATCGTGGGTAGCCTTATTCTTCAAGTTTAACCCTTAGCCTTTTTCTCCACTCGATGTCATCAACGCCTAGAATTGGAGGGTAAAAGTCGAGACCTGGCGAGACTGAAGGTTTGGTAGAAATCCAGAAACGAGGGTAAAATCCAGCGGCTTCCCAATCGATGATGGCAGATATCTGATTGTTGGAAATAATGATGTTTCCAGGTCCTAGATCTGGATGATAGAAATGGAATTGCGTTCCAATTTCTGGATTGGGATGAAGATCCTCCCGGAAGAAATAACGCTTGCTTTTACACACAGTCAATGGCTCTAGGGTATCCTTGCCAGAATGTGCAAGGTAAGGTTCCAACATAGGGCCACCTTGTACATTCTGTAGTCTTTCTGTGGTGACTGAGGCGAATAGGTTGCATAGATGGGTAACCTCATCGAGAATGAATTCTTGCTAAGGGACGGACATTTTCTGCCATGCGTCTCTCAGTGTTGTGCCTTCTACCCTTTTAAGAAGCAAGAAACCTCGATCGTCGTCAACCTAGCTATAGATCACCTCCGGAATAGGCACTTGCGGTAGATTCTGTCGAACGAATTGAATCGTTTTGCTCTCCAAAGGCATATCTGCTCCCCAAAACTTCACTTTGCAGAATGCATTGTTTCCGACGGCCTAGACTGCTAATATGGTTCCTCCTTCATGTACCAAAGAGAATACGTCGGGCGCTGAAGGAAGAGCGTTACTAGGCTTCTTAGATGTTGCGAGACGTAGGACAAACCATAAGTCTCTATCTCTCCAAGACGCTACCTATGGTTCACGAGGCTCGGTGTTAGCGAACCGATAGCATTCGATGGAGGAACCAAGAAGCTAAAGAGAAGGAGAGGTTTAGATAACAGAATCTTTGATAGGCATTTGAAGAGATATAGTCCGGAAATCGAAGATCCTCTTCAGTTGATGATTTTTGAAGGGCGACGTAAAGGAGAGGAATAGCAAGGGAAGTTGAGGTTCTAGACGACGACTTTTCGTGAGAGCCGGGTAAGGCGCCTTTTAAAAACAAGAAACACACAGCTCAATTGACCCACCGGTCGCTTCACAGCCAAACTCCGAAACAGCCAAACTCAGAAATACGATGCGTGATAAATATTTGTAAGCGGTGCTTCAACTAAAACCAATAGGAGGTACCGTACATCAATAGTGCATAAGAGCCAGCCGGTCAGCTGGCTAGTGCATTGAGCACTGTCACTCGAGCATCCAACAATAAGCTAGTTGGTCTTAGCAGAAGCAGCAGAGCCGCTTCAAGCCAACCAAAGCGGCAGGGGGAACAGTAGTGCCTCGCCGCACGGACGTGAATGCGGTCACGTATCGAGGTTAATCCAATAGATTAGGGCGTGGAAGGAACACCAATGTCAGTTTACGCGTTCACAGCCAGTTCATCCTTGTCGATTGTTACCGCCTTTTGAAGGGCCGTGAGCGCTACGAGGCGTTCGAGCCCTTTCCCTCTTAACACCTCTTCGCCTACCTCATCGTGGTAGCTCGATGGGCTTATATCAACGTCAACAGCGACAATAAAATAAATATACTGGAAGCACTGAGCGTATTGCGCGATGCACCTCTTAAAGTTTTGAAGCGCTATACCGACGAAGCCCTTTGAACACTCCGGTACGTAGAAGAGCGATTGAAAGCCTCGATTACCGAAGACTTAGCTACCCGATTTATCCCCTCCTATCACCCACATAAGCGAACACTGCCGTATACGCCCGACGACACTACAGGAGCAAGAAACTCGGCAGCAAGTTCCTATTCTTTCAGAAACTCGAGCCCATACAGTGAAGGATCGGATTCTCGGTTAAACGAGAACAGAGAGAATTCGGACTCCTACCGAGAGGGTAATCGCCGCCAGCTCACATGCGGGCTTCCGATATCAGGCGATAGTGTCGGTAATCCCAGAATAGTGTCTATTGGGCAAAGTCGCCCCAAGGCCCTTTTGAAAGACTTGGTCGAAGCCGTTCGCTGCGTTTGGGACCTTACCAAGAAAGATCCTGTCAAAATTATGACGCAGAAAAGAGCCAATCAGCGAGATAAACGGCTCGATGATATCTTTCGACTCGAAGGTCAAAGGTCCAAAACTGTCGCTAGCAATATTGAAAATAAGCTATTGAGAGGCGCTGCTCAGCGGTCACTTGGTATCCAGTACACCAGGTATCAAAAGCACAAAGGAAAGGTTTGTCGTGTATATGAAATCTGCGATTACCTCCTTAATCCGGCACCGGACAAGGACAACGTTTTGCACAAACGACGAGGGGGGACTATACATCCATGGGTAAAGCAAAATCTCGCTTTCGCAAAAGAAGATGAGAAATTAGTCGTTCGGAGCATTCATGCCGGGATTAAGCAATTGGTTGTGGAGAGAATGCTTCAACGACGGCTTCAGCAAGCTGGACAGGGTATCAAAGCATCTGGCATATCAGCATTGACTGCCTTGACCATTCACAAGTTCAAAGCTCTTCATTTGGAGGAGATACCATCTTTAATTGAATCCGTCCTTGCAGAGTCTTCCAATACCTTACTGTCTGGCGACTTGTCTGAGACTTTAGGCGAGGCGATGCGGATTCCAACTATGCCGGAAGCTATTAGCGGAATTTCTAGGTAGTTTGAAGATTTCCAGAGGATATACGACAGTAAGTTGCTCTAGTCCCGTCGTATGAGCTCTCTAATTCCACTTCAATAGATATGACCTACTCCGATGTCTAGCATTAGGGGTTTAAGCAACCTCCTCCAAAACGAGTCTAGCTTTCGCCTCTAAGCTTAGAGAATGGTTTATTAGACGAGGGCGCAGAGGAAGATAAGGAGCTTTTAGAAAATTTCTTAGAAGACTCCACTGATCAATCTAATTGGTCTAGACAGAATCACTTAGCCCTAGAAGGTAAGACTTTGCGTAACGGTCCTATATCGATACGTTTATTTATATATATATTGTTTTTAGATTGTTCTCTTTCCATCGGTCTCCGGACTGTAGATAACCTACGGGTTTAAGTTTTAAGTTCGGTATAGCATTTAGATTCTCCGCTTAGCTCACCGGGTCTTTAAAGAGAGATCGCAAGAACTTCTAGTAAGATACTAGAACTTTCGGAATTTCATTCATCACTTACTCTAACGGCTCCCGGGAAACTAGTTATCTCTACGCCTCTAGTTAAGCTCTCTCGGGCATTTTTACTATCTACGGAGGTATACGACTAAAGATAGGATATCTAAAGTAATATATATTCGATACCTTTATACAATGCTTCGTAAATTTAGCATCGAGCTTCTTACGGGCAGAACCTAGTTAACTTTCCTATGTGTAAGTACTGGACGAAGCCAACAACCTCCGGCTATATATGTTATAGATAGAATGTCCCTTGTTACTGACGCAACATTAGGGCCTTATAGAGTTTCTCCGAGTACGAATATCAACAACATATTGGCAAGTCATTGTCCAACTATAACAGAAATACGTTATACCGATATCGATCGACATAGCTCGAGCGACGCGGAATTGTAGGTCGGGAGCTTTTCGTTTCAGAACGTACTACGAGCTTCAGAAGCATATGACTCTAGCATGCAGAGCCACGGTTAGAGCTCGAGTGGGTCCCAAGATCGCGCCGCCTATGAAAATTTAGCATACGGATTCGACCACTATAATCCTCAGCCTACCAGATAGGAGGTAGGCCAGACTCGCAGCCAGGGCTTTGACGACATTCGGACTGAGAACGTTCCCTACCAAAATCTAGCCCGTGGATTTGACAACTGCAACTCTACAGCCGCCCCCTTCGCATGGGCTCCAAGCCGAGATCGCAGTCAAGACTTTGACAGCCTCCGGAACGAGGGAGTTCGCTACCAGAACTTGGCTCGGGGATTTGACAACTACAACCCTACGTCCGTCGTGCCCGTCGCATGGGGTTCGGCCCAAGATTGCAGTCAGGACCTTAACAGCCTTCGGAATAAGGGTGTCCACTGTCAGAATTTGGCTAGGGGTTTTGACGACCAACTTCTCCAACTATCGGATTAGCATCCAGCCTTGAAACTACTGCATCTTTCAGCAAGCGAAACCACATACATACAATACTTTGGGAATTAATTAAGCTAGAACGCGCGGTAGTTCTGTTCGCACGTTGTGGGCTAAGTATCTAAGTGAAACGCACTTCCAAATCTCTGTATCTTTATAAATGCCAAAGCGGATAATGAATACAGTTAGGAAAACACAAGCAATGCGCCTCATTCGAGGTCTATAATAAGCGCTACCAATTTGGCCCCGTCGGAAACCTCGATATAGCATCTCCTTGAGATATAGTAATAGCGGTTGCAATCTAATCGAAGACCCTCAATTTGCACCTCACCCTCTGTTGGAAAGCGGTGAGGCCCTATGACGGGCAGTATCTCACCGCTTCCCCATCTTCTACAGCTTCCATATAGCTGGGTGTTTATGCATAGATAGATTTCTCTCCCTTCATGACTTTTGCCTTCCTTCTTTCTGGTTCGTAGGGCTTCAGCCATCACTCTCAAGAGGTTATGAGTACCTTCCCCGTCGATATTCATCGTGATTCATCAGTATCAGAGATATTGAGCATCATTTCATTGATATTGACATCTTCCCTATCTAGAACGACGTAAAGAGCGCGTTCTAGCGCGCAAAACGTACACCAACCTAACCATCATTAAGGTTAGGACCCTGCTAGGAAATAGCAGTATCCTAAGCGACTACCTACGTACCCTATAACCGATCAAAGGTCATTAGTAGCGAAGGACTCGCATTATCATTATAGCGAATAAACCGCCCTTTTCGACGAATCAACCGTCGAGCTTTATAGCGAATCAACCGTTAATAAGTACTCCGGAACCCGCATTATAGAAGGAAGTACTTTCGGTAAAGGCTACTAACTAATATATAAATCTACCGAAACTGTTACGGGATGGGCTTCTTCGAAGCTATTCCCGGATTCTTCGTTGTACGCGCTAGGCCACTAGCGATCCGCTCCTAGTTCGCCCTCGTTTCGCTTATATTCCTTCCCTACCGTATAAGCATTACGTTAGCCTCTTCTATAAGAAAAGGTATCCTACCCCTTTTCCCTAATTCTTTTTAAGAATTAGTCTCTATTCTTATTATAATATATTATCTCCGTCTCCTCTTAAGAGTTACCTTTAGTATTCGGATAGTCGTGCCTTACCTAATCGATAGGCTTACTATCCTACTAACTCAACTCTGAGTAAGCTGGTAAACAACCAGCGCGCATTCTCAGAGGCAGTCCATTCCCTGCGCCAGGTGGGCCACCCTACTCTGTTGACTTCAGGTTATTTTATTTGAGACAGCAGGCTAATGATATGGGTCGCGAGTTGGAGGATCAGGCGGTGATGATCGATGAGGTTGATACGTTGGCGGACCGCGTGGGTGGGAAATTGACCAACGGCATGGCGCGCATTAGGATCGAGGTGTCGACGGGGCGGCATTCTTCTCGATAGACTGGGCTTTTCGGATTGCATAACGACATCAGGGTGCTAGCAGCACCGATCCCCATTGTGGGTTTGCGCTGAAGACATTTGTAAGTCTTCTATAACCGTTTTTTAAGTTTCTGCTTAACGTGGTTGGTCGCTTTGCGCTCCTGTGCGTGGTAGCATGTAAACGTCGAGCTCCCCTCCCGCCCAACTTCTTTGACAATTGCTTCTTCACCCCTCCCCCCTCTTGCTCGCTGCAGGTGAGGCATTTCTGCTATTGATCCGGATCACCGAGCTCCGCGAATCTGCCGCTCCCTTCTCTTTGGCCCGGATTCCGTACCCTTGTCGGCTGGTCGGTGTGACATGAAAGTAATAGAAATAGATATCAACCGAGGATTAATTATCCTTCACTACAAGCCATTTTTCGTGCAATCAATTCTATAACCTTTTCTGTCCTGATGCCAAGGTACTTAATATTATCTATCCCCTGTCAATAGGGTTACGAGTCTTGACATATTCAGACTGTCTATGTACTAAGCGGTCATTACGGTTAACCACTTGCAACTATGGCCTTGAAGATATCATAACCATAACCGCACCTAACTGTGTTTGCTGCCGCAGCCTATCTACTAGGTCTCTCACTTATAGACTGTCATATTGTTTATTTATAGCGTACTCTCTACACCTATAGTTATTTTGTGTGCTGTTCAATATTTCAACATCTTGTTGTGCATATCCAGCTACAGCATTGTATACATAGCCTCAAGCTGGCTAGATCAGGATATTCAAGCGAGATTTGTATGGGTGGCCCCAGCTTAGCCGCTCTTTAGTCGTGCCACAGTCTACCTTGTGCTAGTCTACCACCGTAACAGCTCAGGACAGACGAAGGAGATCAAGCCTCAAATGTGTAGCATTCAACGGAGATACTGAATATGGGGAAGGAAGAACAATCGGAGCGAGCCTAATACCCGAGACGGAGATGCTTAAGGCCCCCATGCACGGGCTACTGATAGTTATAGCACCTCGAAGGCTCAGGATGCCTGAGGCATAACCATAACCATGCAGGATGTTACATATATGACAAAACATCACGTCACCCCTTGATAGGTTTTAAATATGAACCTCGGAAGAGGAAACTTTAGTTTTCCATATAATAGTATTGCACATAGTATAAGGCTTGGCTAACAGGCCTGATCCATCATAGTGATGCCGCTCTCTAGTCCGTACCGCTCCTTAAATGGATTCGGACCAGTATCGCTTACAATAAAAATTTTAACTGCAAGAATATCCTCTCTTTGATCATCTGATCACTTCATCTCTCATTCTTAAAAGACGAATTTTCTATCGGCAATACATCTTTCTACCTCCTATAGCTCGACAAAAATCTCTTCAAGCTTAGAAGTTTATACACATTTAACTTCAACGCTACCAAAATGGATGCCTGGCAAATTCTGGAGCCAGTGACCTTCACTCTACTATCTATTCTTGTCATATACCATGTAGTTGAGGTATGTTATATCTAGGTAGTTTCAGGAATCCTAATTTCGCTATGACTGGCAATAGCTCACACTAGCCTACGGCAGCTTCACATGTTATCGAAACGGATCGATAAACTGGAAAGCAAGATAGAATCCTCTGGGAGAGTTTGACTTGGCCTGATAAAATCGTCTTTGAAGGCTGTTTGTGTTGATCGAACTTGTTTAGCCATGAGAAGATAATTTGTTGCTTGCGAGCATCGACTTAGAAGAATAGTTATATGGTGGCTTCGATGTCTAGAAATTCAATCGACCTCAGGACAGTCTGCTCTTCTCGCTTGAAAGACTGGGGCCTTGCAAGGGATGGACCTTGAGGATATGGATGGAAGGCCTCGATGTGAAGCTGCAAGTTTTATTATGGAGAGTTACTGGTGATCGTTGTTTCTTTTGACTTCAGCTTAAAAAATGAAGGTCCCTCCTTTCTGTGTGTTTAGACTCATTCAGTTGTTGAAATTTTGCTTTCAAATGATAGCTCTTTTTGCCGTTTGATGAATAACCTTGCCATACAAGTTTGAGCTCTCATTCGTATCGTCTGTAGATCTGTTCTGACCTACAAGAAGCCTACCTCAAATCCCAAATCTTACGAGTTGCGGAAGCTTTCCAGGTTGATATACTTCTGTTCCTCTTTCGATGGTTCCATATCCGTTTACAGATCTTCTGTTATCACTTGACCCCTCGCGAACCAGTTTCAATACTCGTCAATATGCACTTCTCGGAAAATGTACAACATATCAACAATGCTGGGCACTCCAGTTACAAAGCTCACAGGGATCATGGGTTTGATGAACAACAAAGAGCACTTGCGTGAGTGATATTGCGAAAGGAACTACTATCTAAGGTGCAAGAAATTATGTACATGAGAGCTCCTCTTGGCTTCACCCGAAGGCTACTAGTCACCGGCCCTACGTAGAAGGGTGAGCTCGTCGCCGGTGTGTGGCCTCTCCTCCGCCGCCACCTCGCCCTGTCGATACCCAGATCAGTTGAAAAAACGGTTATAGAAGACTTACAAATGTCTTCAGCGCAAACCCACAATGGGGATCGGTGCTGCTAGCACCCTGATGTCGTTATGCAATCCGAAAAGCCCAGTCTATCGAGAAGAATGCCGCCCCGTCGACACCTCGATCCTACTGTGCTATTCAGAATGTCAGCGAGACAAGTCAAGTGGGAACAGACCCGGCATTGCGCGCAGCGATCACAGCCAGCTCGATGAAGGCGTCGGACGCCCGGTTGCGAGAGCTGCGGTCAACCTGCGCGGAGCACCGAATTGCCAGCCACTTCCGAAACTTGTACGCTGCGACGATCAGGCCGACGAGAACGCCGACGATACCGACGGCAATGCCGGTTTCTGCAAAGTAGTTAGCGCTGCAGCCATGGTAAAATCAGGTATAGCAGTGAGAAGGGAGGATGTGGGTATGGAGGAGAGGAAATAAGAAAGAAGAGACTCACAGCGAAGATAAGTGGGAAAACACTGAAGACCATGGTACACTTTGTTGTCAGGAGATACGGTAGTGAAGGGGGAAAGGCTGGGACAGGCTTCGAACAAATGAGTTGAAGAAAGAGCGACGATGCTGCAAAGGCGCTATTTGTGGCAGTCACCTATGCACTTATACATCGGAACCATGGGGGATGCTCTTGCCGATTTTCCAACCGGGTTAGAGAAATTAAGATATCCCGAGTGCCTATGACAGTCCCATGATGCCGGCTTTCCCGCCTGCGGTTCACAAATAGATGTGCCTGGAACTGGCGTGGTACGGGCTTCCCTCAGAGCTCAAATGCCGATAAATAAGAGACACGTTAAAAGAAAAAAAAAACGGAAAACTTTTATAAACCAAATCGTCGGCCAAAAACTTGGACATCTATGACCAGCTGAGCAATGACTTAGGGTAGCTGTAGAGACCTACATGGATTAGTGTCCTTTGGAACCAACTTGAAAGTGTATAGTAATGGCCCAAAGTACGTGGCATAATATTAGATTGAGTGTTGAATCTCGATGTCTTCTAAAGTCCATACTATGTCAATTCGTGGTATTAAGTTTGGAGAAAGTAATCTATAACCGGACTGCCAATACTTTGTGTATGGCATAGGACCTAAAGATGCAAAAGGGGACTGCGGAAATACAAGCGTAGAAGAAAGTCGAGTCTATCACGGTGGTCAATTTGCTCTAGAGCATTCGCGTTAAAATCTTTTCGTAGTCTGAGGCCTGGGCTCAGGGAATCTGGACCACCGGGCCTCCATGGCCCTCTGAATTATATAGTCCTCTCCTCCTACATGCTACGAAGAACACGCCCTCATTGTTTGCATCTCCGTCCGTACTAAGTAGTAAACGTACAAAACTAACATCTGCCGCTACAAAGCATTCCATTCTGATGCCATGTTCGTTTTGAAAACATCTCGATAGCGCCACGCCTTTCGAATTTGCTCCATTGCGGGGATTTCAATAGCCCGCCCACACACCAGAATCTAGACGGTATATCTTATACCAGCAATAATAGTGCACTCGTACTAAACGGAGATACTTGATGCTGTAGATCAGACTGTTCATATTATCTTTTAGTAGATTCATTACTTATCGCTTTGCTATGGTTGCTTTCTGGGGCACCCTAGGCTTTATTCAAGCTCGCAAGGATCTCTATGTCAGTATTGAGTTAGTGAATTGAAGGATCATGCGTATACATATCGATTCAATCTTAGAAAGTATAACTCTAAGTAATTTCTTGCCTTTCTAGGGTGACTGTATATCTACCCTAGAGTCTACGCTATATCTATCTAGGCACTAAAGTATCATTAAGTTAGATAAGAGATACTTTAATAAATAGGACCTTTGAGATTAGATTCAGTAAAGTTTTTTCTAACCTATATACATCGCCCCCGAGAGTAATCCAACCCGGGATTAGCGCCAGTTATTTTATCCTATATTAAATCGGGACGCGTCGGCGTACAAACTACTTAGGCATCGACGTGGAAACACCATGTTTATTGCCCTAAAGGCCACGGTATATCGTGGAAGTTCCACCAGATCCCCCATTTACACCATATCGGATGACTGAAGACTCCTCTCCGAATTACGCTATTAGGACTAATTTTGGCTCTTTCGGTCTAGCGCCACCGGTCCGCGCGTGGCATTGTATGGCAAAAACCTAGATATGTAACACTAAGAAGTGAGCGGATTGCCAAGCAAATAGGCACTCCCAAGTCTCCGACAAGCAAGTCCCCACCCGCTATAGGTGAATCCACGCAGCTAATCGAGCGATGTCACCTTGTCAGGTCAGGCGGGCACTGACTACCGAGCCCTGAGGTCGCGCTAATAATTTACGAGGCACGAAATAATTCAGTTTGCAATCTCTGGAAAATACTCAACCCCATCTATTCTCTTTTGAACACCTGTTTCCCCCAACTATGACCGAAACGCCTTCTACTGTCCAATCGCCACTTCGGATCGGCACCCGGCGATCCAACCTCGCTGTTGTCCAGGCAGAGGGCATCCGAGATCGTCTGCGAGAGGACGCCAGACCAATCCTATGAGATCGAGACTCTTCGTACGGTGGGTGACCGAGACCAGTCGACGCTCTACAATTTTGGCGCCAAGAGTCTTTGGACCACCAAGTTAGAGGAGAAGGTCACCTCGGGTGAATTGGATGTCGTCGTACATTATTTGAAAGGTAAATCAATTCCTTTTTTTGTTGTCCTTACATTCAAATATTGGTTCCAACTCTTAACTTCCTACTGTAGATATGCCGACTCAGCTGCCCGACTCGTGTGAGCTTGCAACTATTCCGCAACGGGACGATCCCACAGATGCACTGATCGTCAAGGCCGGCCTACCGTACACGAGCTTGAGGACTCTGCCCGATGGCGCAGCTGTAGGCACTTCATCGGTTCGACGGTCGGCCCAGCTCCGCCGGCTGTACCCCCATCTTCGTTTTGCCAATTTACGCGGTAACGTGAAGACTCGTCTCGCAAAAGTAGACGATCCGAATAGTGCGTATACGTGCATGATCATGTCAACGGCCGGCCTCGAGCGCGTAGGCCTCAAACACCGCATCAATCAATACCTCAACTCTAAGGATGGGGGCATTTCCCACGCCGTCGGCCAGGGCGATCTGGGCTTGGAAATTCGCAAAGGAGACGCAAAGATGCGTGCATTGCTAGATCAGTTAGCTGACCACAAGTCAACTCTTGCTTGTCTCGCCGAGCGGTCCCTGATGCGAACGCTAGAAGGCGGCTGCAGTGTCCCCATCGGTGTTGAGACCGAATGGATTCAACCCGAAAAGTTGCAGATGACTGCCATCGTCGTCAGTCTGGATGGCTCCCGGAGCGTCCAGGATACCGTTGATGCAAAACTCGAAACTGCCGACGAGGCGAACGCGCTCGGCCAAGAACTGGCCGCAAGAATAGTCGCGGGAGGCGCAGAGGCGATTTTGAACGATATCAACGCCAACCGGCCTGCTAAGGACTGAGTACTGGACATAATTATATCCCGTGGGCCTTGGTTACGGAAACGTGTCACCGCGCGCTCAAACGGCGTAGACTAGTATACGGACATCGGACGGAAAGAGCTTTGAGAATGTAGAGAATGCTCACTTGGACCCAGAAAAAAGCGAAAAACAAAAGGATTCACCCATGACGGAAGCGCTGTCACGGTCGTATACACTTCGTCCAATCACCTGTTCCCTATCGCTGCGCTAATATCCAATCGCTAAACCATATCAGGCATAGTGTTCGATGCTAGCGGTATGATTGATCTAAAACCACGCTATATTGTAGCTTTCACCCTAACCCACTTATACCAAATAAGTCGCGGTTATTTTCCAGCAAGGGTTCATCTTCTTGCTGTTCGACAAGAGCTTTTCTCCATAACTCCAAGAATTCCATCAATGATTCCAATAACTCGCTCAGGGTTCTGTAAGCCACTAGAGACAAACTTTTCCCTGTCACGAAGAAGAGACACTAACTCAAGGCAAATAGACTGCCAGCTAGCAAGGCTAGTTCCCCGGTACGAACTCAACTCAAAAATCAGACGGTCATTGAGTGGGTACCGCGATCTCCAGAAAGATTCAGGAAGGATCCATCCAAAAGCTGAAAGCATGTTGCGCGTACATTGTAAGCCCGTCTCCTCATATTCCAGAGGACACACAAGTTCAACGATCATTATTCTGAGTTCCATTGGCAACTTGGTGAATTCAAAGGAAGCGCCATTGCTTTTGGTATTATTAGCACGTTCGATTGCGTTTTGGATCTCGGGTATGATCAATGGGCTGCGCCGTAAATTAGTTGCATCGAACGAATGTCCCCATGATACATTATTGCGCCAGTACTTTCGAGCAGCCCGAATGAATCCTTGTAATTTGGTCTGATTGAAGGTAATTCCTAACGGTTGGTTGAGCAGTGCCCAACAGTGAGCATGGATAACATATCCAATTGGTTTTCCGCTGAAGTCTGGTGGCTGCCTTTCGATGCTTGCAGGGTAGAATCGAATAAAGTTGGAACTATTTTCGAGTCGGGGTTGACGGCCCTGGTAACCAATTCGTACAAAGTTCACGTCCTTTGGAACATAAACTGCTTCATTCCCACGCCAGTACACAATATTGATTCCCGTAAGGCAAAAATTGGAAGTGGCTGGAAGTTTAACGACTATATTCTTTGTTAGAAGAGGGAAAGAAGAAGAAAAGAAAATATTTTGCGGAACATGGCGTACCAGCCCGACAGAAATTTAAGGATAAGTTGGGGTATTCGGGGAGGTGCATAGCTTCGATCTCCGTTGATGGCACCATGATGTTCTTCGAAATTGCACGAGGCTTCAAATGGTCCTTCCATCGATTGTCTCTGCGTCGTAAGTATCTTGTCATGGCCTTAGGCTCCATAGTGTTGAAAATCCTCACACCGCATATGAGACATATCGGCTCTGGAGATATCATAGCGTGAAGATAAGTCTTCGGCTGTCAGAATCGTGTGAATTCTGGGGAGAGTGATAGAATAGAGTTAGATCTTGGTGTTGAAAGCTGCAGAAATAGAGTTTTGCCATCTTCTATGACGGAACGCTGATCAGTATATTTATCCTTCATTATGAATGGTATTGAAAAATAAACAGGCTTACTCTTCTAGTTCTCGAGTGACCGACTGTTACGGACAGGGGCAGTGCACCGTCCCAAGACGGCAAAAGGTCGGAACTCTTTAAGGTCCTTAACAGCTATGAGTAAGTAGAAGCGAATGAATAAGAGGAATGCTAGAATTGAATAAACTTAAATGTCATTATTGTCCAGCTGGATCTCCTTCAACCAGCCATTTCCAACCTGGTGGAATAACAGGGTACACCGTGATGGGTGGAGTCCGCTTCCATTTCAGTCTCCCTTAGGCCAATGCCGCGGTTACTAATCCATATGCAATAGAATCAAGTTGATATTTCATTCGGGCAGCGAGGTTAGCCCAGGCGTCTGGAATTGGGATGTTAGATTATATTCGAGTTCACCTGGAAAGGAGCAGGAAGGACATAGTCTAAGGCTTTAGCAATCAGGGTAAAACAGCGCTTGAATGTGTCAATATTTGACGACTTATTGTATAATTAGCGTTGCCGGCCAATATCAAGTAGATCTGCTGCAAGCGGTGGAGGGTATAGAAAGCGCGTGGAAGATGCGCGTAGGACGGGTCCAGTTTGTGTGCCAGTCGACATGAGGGCCTCGATTGGTGCTAAGACTGTTCCGACCTGGATGTCGTCGGCCTCACTGTCGGCAGTTAGAGCGCTAGTCTTGCCAAAAGATAGCCCATTGGGCGCCATGTATCATAGAGCAGGTAGACCGCTCTAATCGTAGCAAACCACGGCAGTATATGCGCCCAGATGATGGCAGATGGATCCTCGGGCACGCGACGGTTGCGAATCTGTCTATGTTGGTCGAAGTCGTATATAGAATCCGCTCGCTTATGCGTAGATAATACGTAAGGCCTATAAGACGCCCTTACCTAAGAGCTGAATCAGGAAGCTAGTATAGTATAGTTACTAGCTACGTTTATCCTCTTTGCCTAGGAACATCTTTGATCAACCTACCGGGAAGATGTAGACATAGGGGTCTTTTGCTTACTATTTTCTTTTGCTTTCCTTTACTTTTCTCTTACTTATACCTCTCCTTCCGCAACTATATCGATTTTTGCATAACTCATCCTCCATAAACTTATACGACACTACGGAAGGCCCCAGTGGAGCTACCAAGGCATACGACATAAAAGTCGAAAGCGGGATCCGAAAAGTCATCGCGGCGCATCGGTCTGCCATGACTTCTTGGTTGGGTTGTAGCTACCATTCGTCGATACTAGGAGCAATCCAACCAATAAGGAGTCAAACTACGCTATCCGGAACCGCGACAAGTTCCTGCGAGCGGACGCTGGAAACTGCCTAAGCTCTATCTTGTCTAAGACGATCGAGTACGTCGCCAAGGAAAAGGAAGAGGATATAGACTCAAGGTCTACATCCCAAGACCCTAAGGATGACTAGCCAAAGAGCGATATATCGGAGACTCTACTGAAGAGACATACAATGCGCGCTCAATAAACACAAAGTTCATCCGCGAGAGCAGCGATTTACTGACGAGTTGGCTTTGGATGTGGTTCATTCTCCCTTGACGATAGAAGAGAAGGCAGACTATCGATCGCGCCACCCAACATCGGATGGGTGGCAGCTGTATTACAACACTATCCGAAAGGGTATCCAAAAAGAGTCCCTAGAAGCAGTTAAGGCAAACGCGGCACCCGAGGATCGCTTCAGAAAAAGGCCAAAACCAAGCAATCGTGTCGCACAGGCGAGCCAGATGAATGCGCGTCCCTCTCGTCGCCCCGTGGCTAAGCACAACGGGGATAGCACGAAGCTAGGAAGCCGTTCTCGAGGAGCAGGAAATAGAGAATACGGAAGTCGATTAAGCGGACTTCACTCGTTTACAAATGCGAATTTCCTCGTTCGAAGATGGCGTAGAACAAGACGATGGTCAAATCGCCGAATGCGATCGAGTTATGCTCCGCTGTGATGAGCCGTCTATGACAGCACAAAACTTCATTGAGTGTTGATGGGAGCAGGATGAGCAGGATGAGCAGGACCTGGTTTGAGGAAATGGGGGTTTTCTCGTTTTCTTATACCTATGAAGCTAATTTCGTACGGTCCTCCCAGGTGTCGAGGATCTCCGGAGTGGATAATGAAGCAGACTCGAACATTGGTGCTGGGAAACCGTGGAAAAGCGTTTATTAGACCAGAAAATCGACACATTATTTTATTTAAATCATTCCTTTGGAAGCTCCTTGACAAACACTCATTAGAATAGAATCTCTGGAGGCCCCTAGCTGCAGGCAGCTGTCATCAGTCAAAAGAAGATTGATAGACATCAACCCACGGACTCCAACCATTCTTTCAGAGTCAATGTATTTGAGCAGTCAAATCTAGCTTACACCTCAAGACGCCATAAAATGCTATGCCGTTACAATAAGTAGCTATCAGCCGCTATGCCGCTATACAAACATCTATATCCCCGTATCTCCAGTAGCTAGGAAATTGACCAAGTCAGAATCTTAGTATCTACGAGTCCCCTAGACGCCTACTAAGGACAAAAAGGAATGATCGGCTTCTTAAAGAATATGGCAATATGGCAGACATATTAAACTCAATTCCTTATGCATGCTCCACTAACCCGAAATGATATAGCCGAGGTCAAAAGAGGCTGCGGGCAGGAACCCCATGCATCCGCAACGAAGATCGCAATTCCAAGACTAAGCTTTAACCGAGAGAGCGGATGAAAGGAAAAGAAAGACATCATAAGCACAGCATTGGAAATACTGTAAGTGACGACAACCTCAAAAGGGCCGATTTGCGCCACCGAAATCGGATGATTCTTGACTATGTTGACGGCGGAAATGGGGGCCCGATTGAAACCCCGGGCAATTCAACACCGAAATTATGGATTTTATGACGTGCGGTTTACTTTGGAATGAGTATTGTAGCCAATTGTCCTTTGCTAAGTCTATATTTCGGTCTGACATACGAAAGCGGCAATGACAATGGCATCAGAAAACTAACAAAAGGTGTTGAGACACGTGGTTTGGGCACGTTGAGTAGGAACAATTGCGAATGTATTCACTTGGGTATCGGGTAGACGAAATTACGAAGTGTATGAATGGAGACAACCCTTTTCCTTCTCGACCGCTGCATAGCAGAAGGGTATCTCAAACCTTCTAGTGCTTAGCGGTGACGGCTTCGCCTGTCAGTTTTTCGACTGCTTCTTTAGCCCTGTTACAGAAGACGGAGTTAGCCCAGGTATCACATGAAAGGGGGAAGTGGCGGATCAAAACATACATGTCACCAAAAGCCACCATGCAGACGGTCTGCCAGATACCGAGACCCACACGGGGAGTCACGCCCCGGTAGAGACCCTTGATACCGTTGTTCTGGTAGATGTACTTGAAGGCCTTGCCGACCGTCAAGTTCTTGGGCCGGTTAGGGTCCTCGGTCTTGCTCTGCATCTCGACTCGGATGACCTCGATGGGCTGGTTCCAGGCGGAGAGACCACCACCAAGACCAGACGCGAGGACCTTCTCCCAGGCGGACAGCTTCTGGGCGTCCTCCTTGCCGGTGACCTTGCGGATAGCGGACTCAGCCAGACGCGAGAGACCGAAGCGAGAACCCCAGTTGGTGGTCTGACGAATAGCCACGGCGTTGACACCGCGGTTGATACCACGGATACCCTCCTTGCGGTAGATGTCCATGAAGGTCGCAAAGGTGCTGGGGGGCTTGACACCGGCAGCAGCCATCTTGTGCTTGGTGATTTCGACTGTCTTCATGCAAGTACAGAAACCCATGGTCGCATAGGCCTGGGCGACACCGCCAGCCATACCACCGCTGATACCACTGATGAAGTCATTGGCGCCAAAGCTCCTAGCGTAGTATTCGGCCTCGGAGGCGACAAAGAGGAGGACGGCGCCCTTGGTGGAGGCCTCAATCCAGGCCCACGGAATGAGTCCCTGATAGTCTAAATGATCGGAGTTTCCATGTTAGCCTGATTTGTTCCATGTTCGATGATTGGGTTCCGCCCCCCCACACTAGTTGCGGGCATCGGAGGAAACTGGGGGAAGGTATCACGTACAACCGAGGATCCCGCCACGGCCCCAAATGCGACTCATAGCACCGGCGAAGCTGTCGCCCCGATTGGCGGCCATGGTCGTCTTGATCACTTCCAGCGGCTGGAGAAGGGGGTGTCAGAATTGTTTTGGATCGGTGATATTCGGTGTAGGAAGGGCGAAACCCGTACCTGTCCCAACGAGGTGACCTCGAACAAGTTCAAGCCAGCACCGAGCAGCAGGTTGCTGAACTTGACGGGCTTCTTCTCGAGCTTAGGCGCGACGGCATTCTCAGTAGCGGTAGACATATTGTGTGTAGGGGATGCGCTGAAAGGGGCCCTGACCAAGGGATGTTGGGGGCTTCGTCGCCTTTTAAGGGATCAAGGAAGAAGAGTGGAGAGGAAGAGAGGTCGGGGAAGAGCTCTTGTGGAAGTAGCGAAAGGGTTGGATGAAAGGAAGAAAGAAGGAAGGAAGTCATCAATTGTCTTATAGGAGAGTCGAGCATGTCAGCTGTGTTTGTTCCACTCATGCTATTGGGTACTGGGTACCTCCCATACCACCTTAATTTGAGTGGCTCCGCAGGTATCTGGAACTCCCCGGGCAATTGAAATTGAATTTCAATTTTAATTACAATTATCTACTCTGACTAGTTACATCTTTATTCTCTATAGTATTCTTTTCAATTATTGTCGGACATTTATATCGATTTGTCTCGATTTATCTGCAGTGAATAATGTAAATAATTGTCGAATCGGCCGAGTCGGTGAGGGCTCAACCGCCCAACAATTCACGTGTGCCAGATTCCACTCTGTAGCTGTCAGACCAAACCGCATTGCTACGGCACACCGCATGATGCAGTAGAGATACAATTTTAGTCATTACAAAGCTTCGAAGTACAGAATACACTCTGTTCATTCTGATTTACGTGACCAATTATCATGTTTGGGGGATGGAAGTGCTGTTACAAGGCCCGCTCGAACCGGTCAAGTCCTATCATACAACATGACAAAATCACAGAAAAATAATACAAGTCTTTAGCTCAAAACCCCGAGTTCCAACCAATGAAAACATCGTTGCTTTACAGGGTAGCACCGACCAGCTTGGCGTAGGCCTCGGTGGAGAACGACTTCGGGCGCTCAATGGGCATGCCGAAGGCACGGTCGATGATCAGCTGGGGCAGGACACCCAGAGCACGGGAGACACCGAACAGGACGGTGTAGTAGTTGGCCTCAGTCAGACCGTAGTACTGGAGGAGGACACCAGAGTGGGCATCAACGTTGGGGTAGGGGTTCTTGGTCTTGCCGTGCTCGGTGAGGACACCGGGGGCGATCTTGTAGACCTGGCTGACCAGCTGGAACATGGGGTCGTCGGGCAGCATGCGCAGAGCAAACTCACGCTGGGACACGTAGCGGGGGTCGGTCTTGCGCAGGACGGCGTGGCCGTAACCGGGAACGACACGGCCGGAGTTCAGGGTGGACCACAGGTAGTCCTTGATGGACTGGTCGCTGAGGTCGTTGCCAACGGCCTTCTTCATCTCAGTGAGCCAGTTCAGGACCTCCTGGTTGGCCAGACCGTGCAGAGGACCGGCCAGACCCTGGAGACCGGCGGAGAGGGAGAGCATGGGGGAGCTCAGAGCACTACCGACCAGGTGGGTGGTGTGGGCGCTGACGTTGCCACCCTCGTGGTCGGAGTGGATGGTCAGGTACAGACGCATCAGCTCAACAAAGTCCTTGTTGCCGCCGAAACCGAGCTGGTTGGCCAAGTTGAAGGAGTAATCCTTGTCCTTCTGGATGGCGGCGACCTTGCCGTCCTTGAAGACGTTGCGGTAGATCTTGGCGGCGATGGTGGGCAGCTTGGCGATGAGGTCCATGGAGTCCTCGTAAGTGTAGGTCCAGTAGTCCTTCTTGTTAATACCCTTGGCGTAGGCCTTGGCGAACGAGGACTCGTGCTCCAGAGCGGTCACGGCCAGGGAGAACTGAGCCATGGGGTGGAGGGTGCTGGGGCAGCGGTCGAGGAGCTCCAAAACAAACTCGGGGACGTCGGAGCGAGCAGCCCACTCGGCAGAGAGGTCACGAACCTGCTGCTCGGAGGGGATCTCACCGGTCAGCAGCAGCCAGAACAGACCCTCGGGCAGAGGCTCCTGGCCGCCGGGGGCCTTGGGGAGAAGCTTCTGGATCTCGGGAATCTAGCGACAGCGACAGTTAGCTCGTGAGCCCTTCGGTGCACCATGTGCTCAAGTGATCACTTACAGTACGGCCACGGAAGCGAATACCCTCCTCAGAGTCAAGGACGGAACCCTACAAAAAACAAAAGGTCAGTCCCCGCAAAAATTTCCAAGTTCGTGGTGATAGCTCAGGTTGCGACCCACCTCCCACACGAGGGACTTGATGCCACGGGCACCACCGTAGGCCTGGTCAAGAGTGACCTCGCCGATCACTGTGTTGCCATGTTCCCTGCAAGTATTATAAGCCACGATGAACATTGCCGGGAGCGGAAGGAAGCGCGAACGACATACTTGCGGAGCTTCTTGACCTTCTCGATCTCACCGGGGAGCTTGTCGGCAAAGGTTTCCTTGAGGGACTGTTGAGACAAGTTAGCATGTCAATTGAGCTTCCCGAAGCTCAAGGCAGCGTACCTTAGCCTTCGCGGAGTAGCAGCGCGCGCTGTTGAAGGCGGCAGTCTGGACGGGCCGTGCGACAGAGGCGCGCAGAGCAGAGGTACCAATGCGGAGAGAAGAAGCCATGTCGACTCTTGCAAAAGAAGGGAAGGTATATGGATGGGAAGAAGCCTATGGAGAAGGGTATGGGGAGAAGAAAAGAGGAAAAGGAAACCGGAACAGAGCTCGCCCTGGGATTTTGTCGGGTTTTTCCATCTGGCCGTATTACAGCCGGTACTGTCACGGTTCGGGAGGCCGTTCACAGCGAGATCGTCTGGTAATTTTTCCCCCAACGGTAACACCGAATATTGTCGGGCTGCCGGGGGAATGTTCTCGCAGTCAGACCATTTCCGTCGCAGAATGGCACCGAGGAGTATGGTCTATTCCTAATGCATAGACGTATTTCCTATGTTTCTTTGATCCTATATATCATGTACGCAGCGCGTAGTAGTACCTACCTCAACCTAGTACCTAGGGATTCGCTCTGTTGTTATCCTATGAGTTGTATATTTGTTACCAGCCCTTCCCTGAAGGGGGAATGGCAGTGACGTCGGCAAGTCGACATCATGCCGTGCGTCATCCGGAGCCCCGAGCTGCCCAGCTTTGGCCCTCGGCATCGTGGTCTTGGGCTACGGGGTGATGACTGCTCTAACCTAGGTGCATCTGCATCACATCTGGCACCGTGATGCCATTCACAACTTATGATTCCCAACCCGTGAGTCGAGTCCCGTTTGTAACCGATATCCTTCTGAAATAGTTCACCGAAATTGGGAGCTCCACGGCACGAAGAGGCAGTATGGGCGGAGGCTATGTAAAAAACAAAGACGGGAAAAAAGAAAAGCCAATGATCGGAACTGTATCCGGGCCCATTGTATCCACACCTTCCCCGTAGCGTGAGAAAGGAGAAATGTGTGAGACCGACTCCGTACTCCGTGGGACCCGACTTTCTTCTCGTAGCCGGGGGAACCGAGGTGGGGTAGGGGGCACGGGGGAGACCAAGAGTGCTGTCTCTGTACGGTTGGCCGTAATGACGCCTGCGCAGGAAATGAGTCACGTGATTATGTTGGGCTATCACGTGAGGAGATACTTTGGATCGTATCCAGATCTGGCCTAGCGCGTAACCCCTGCAAAAGTTCTTCTCCCTTTTCCCTCATCCTTTCCTCTTCCTCTCGTCAACCATCCGCCAACTCTTTTCCATCACCTTTCCATCTCGCCCATCTTCGCACTCGCCCGCACGGATTACCTGTACCCTGTAAATCCGTCCCCTGGTTCTCTTCACCTTTTTCATTGGATTTCACGGCAGTACGCCCTAGGTTGTACCTCGTACTCGTACTCCGGGCAAGGTGCCCTCCCCTGGACACACATTTCGCTAGGCTGTATTCCAGCTGTAGGCGCCAGTTCCCTGGTTTCAGTGAACACGCTCGTGCTGTAGTGAAGAGGTCACGGCTATAAGATACCAGGCTTGACACTTAATCTTAGGAGTTTTCAGCTTCTCCTGCACGGCTGCACTGCTCTCGAAGTAACGCTCTTGGGCCATTTCTCCGGATTTCTGATTTCTCTGGTCCGTACAAAGACCTGCAATAGAACCGCTCTAAGGATTCTTTTTCCGCCATCTGAAACTTACGCGGAACAAAACCGCGCCGTGAAGCATGTCATCCGCCGTAGCGGAATTGGAGAATTATCTCCAGTCTATGCTGGCCTTGAAGCCACCAGGAGTATCGGGATCCAAAATTCACAGCATCACCACGCTCTGCACCGCCAACGTTCAGGTACGCTTTCACTTAATGACTTCATGACCCTATCCCGAGGTCGAGGCCGAGGCCTGAAAATGAGACTAATTCAATCGACAGAATGAATCCGTTCTCATTCAAAAGATTTTCACCCACTTCAAAAAGGCGCCGGGCACCCACAAGCTGGGCGTACTCTATGTCGTAGACTCTGTAACCCGACAGTGGGTAGAAGCTGCTCGCAAGGCCGGGCAGCCTCCGGGCAGCGCCGCGCCCGATGGCACATTCGCCGCCGGCGTCAACCGAGTCACAGAGCTCTTACCTGTGCTGATGACCGACATCATAAACAATGCACCCCAGGATCAAAAGGTACGCAACTAGACATCTGCATCCGTGGCGGGGCCGCTTTTGAGGGGGAGCCGATCGCGTCCAATCGCGTATCGGCACTTCATGACCAGGCGCTACTTGATTTTATTTACTTTTCCAGAGGATTGTATCGCTCACGTATTCCTTTTTCTTTGCGCACTTATAGGACAAGATCAAGAAACTTATTGACATCTGGGAACGCGGTCAAACGTTCCCCGCACCCATGCTCTCCTCATTCCGAGAGAAGTTGACTGCACCTCCAAGTAAGACCAAGACCACTCTCTGATGTTACTCCTTATCAACTCGCGAAACTAACATGTCTTGCACAGTCGTGGAATCCACCACTCCTGAGGGGTCGCCTGCTCCGGGCATGAACCCACTAGGAGGTCAGGCGCCCACAAATGGCTCGGCCGCCGCACCAGATACTTCGAGTATCCTGAAGGCATTGGCAGACATGGCCAAGCAAAACACCAGCGCTCCTGCCGCTCCGTTGGCTGCGGCACCAACCAACCCTCTTGCTGCTTTGATCCCTCCGGCTCCGGCCCCCCAGGCTTCCACTGACCCCTCGCTGGCCTCGTCTGCTGCCAATCCGTATGGCGCCATGGCCAATTCCTTCGCCGCCCTGGGCGGTCTTGGGCAGAATCCCATGGCTCAACCTCAAAGCCAGAGCAACACGCCCAACCCCTTGACATCTGCACAGAACCCGCTGGCGGCCATGATGCCCCAGGCTGGGGCCACCCCCGGTATGCCCGATGGCAACGCCTTGGGTCAGCAGCTTCAGCTCTTGCAGATGCTCGCCTCACAAGGTATCCCTCAGGACCAGTGGGGCGCGGCTCTGCAGATCTTCAGCATGGCCAACAACATGGGCGGCACCAACCCTGGCCAAATGCCCGGCTTCCCTGGTATGCCTGGTATGCCCGGTATGCCCAGTATGCCCAGTATGCCCGGCATGCCCGGCCCAGGTGCTCCCGGTTGGGGTGTTCCTGACTCGAAAACCCGTGATGAACGCGATCGCGACAGAGAGCGTGACTACAATCGCTCTCCCGGTGGATATCGACGCCGCTCTCGTTCTCCAGGCTGGGACCGAGGACGTCGCACCGCTTCTCCTCCCCGCCGCCGTGACAGCCCCGTCTATGGGGACTACCACGGCGATTCACCCGGACGCCGTGGTGACGCACGTGGCCGTCGCGGCAATGATGGATATCGCCAGCGCAGCCCTCCTGGACGCAGACGTCGCACTCCCTCCCCGCCTCACAAGGATCCCAACTTGCCACCTCCTGGTCCCAAGCTCATCGAGTGGGACTATTCCATCGGCCAAGGCATGATAAAGGTACTCAGCCGAACTCTTTTCGTCGGCGGAGTCACCTCGACCGAGGCACAGCTACGTGCGCTTTTCGGCAAATTTGGCATCGTCCAGACCTGCATCGTCAACGTCGACAAGCGCCACGCATTCATCAAAATGATCAGTCGCCAGGATGCAGTCAGCGCCCGTGATGGAATGGAGTCCTTCCGCTCCGGTGAGATGCAGCTTCGCACTCGCTGGGGTGTCGGCTTCGGCCCTCGTGACTGCAGCGACTATCAAACCGGTGTCAGTGTGATCCCTATCGAGCGCCTGACTGAGGCCGATCGCAAGTGGATGCTCACTGCCGAGTACGGCGGCACTGGAGGACGCCCCATTGAATCAGGAATGGTCGTTGAAGAGCCGGACATCGAAATCGGTGCCGGTGTGTCCTCAAAGGCCATCAGTCGGCGCATCGCAACCGACACCGGCGGCAGGCGTGGCCCCCAATCCTCTCGTGGAGGACCCACCAACGACCGATTCGGCGGTGGTGGTCGCCGTCACGAGCGTGATGGATTCGGCGGCCTCAGCGCCAACTCGGTCCCTCAGGGCGACCGGGATATGTCCAACCTGAACAACCCAGCCGTTCCCCCCGCCGTTCCCGCATACGGCTTCAACTTCGCCAGCATGCCCATGCTCCCACCGGGCTTCATGATGGGCGGAGCTCAAGCCGGCCAGAGGCCCGGTTCGCAGCCCCCGGCTCCCGGTCAAGGTAACTAAACCTCCCAAAGCATCAAAAGTTCTCTTCACTTCTGCCCACCCTTTATACTCAACCCTCTGGGCCCCTGTCTTCTCATCACAACTTGTTGCATCTGGGTTCTCGGCATCATTCACGGGGGAAACTGGCGTTTGATGGTTATTCTGGGGAGGGAGGCTCTTTTTGGTTTTCGGCTCGCGTTCCCATGGGCTTCTTTTTTTTTCGTTTCTCGTGTAACCACGATATCTGCATATGCCCATTTCCACTCGATGGTTCCGTAATGGATCGACGCCATTTACGTGGCGAGAATCAATTCTGTATTAATATCTTTACCTTCTTCATCGATGTTTCTACTGTAGCCGTGATTGAATATTGTAAGGCTATGTTGCATCACAAAATCTCGTTTCATCGTAGGGCTGGTCTTGTGGCTCCATCCAATGACCTCGGGACATTGGGGCGAGTGCTGTGGTGCTTTACATGCAGATAATGGTCCTGATAGGACACACCTAGGTTTTAGGATAGTGAAATTAAATAAGTTTACAGTGCAGCGTCAATATCTACTAGTAGTTTCACTTATTCGTATTGTCGCATTGTCGTAGCTTCATCACCACGGAACGGGTCTTTAGTAAATCTGCCTGTTCCCCTTTTACGCTCATGCATAAGGCCCCATGCAATAACGGTTCAGTTTCCAGACCAGAACAGTGTCTCTTCAAGCAGTAGGTGCCGCCGCTTTTGATGCGCGGAAGGACTGCTCGAAATCGGCAATGATATCGTCGATGTGCTCGGTACCAACAGAGATACGAATTCCATCCTCCGTCACACCAGAGTCCCTGCGCTCTTGTTCGGTGAGCTGCTCATGTGTGGTAGACCAAGGGTGAATAGCCAGGGTCTTGGAGTCGCCAACACTATAGAAAGTTAGGGAAAATGAAAATGGGAACAAGTCAAGGGGAAAACATACTTGGCAAGGTTCGAGATCAACTTGAAGCCGTCAACCACCTGGCTACCAGCAGCAGCACCACCCTTGATACCCACAGACAACACACCACCAAAGCCACGAGTCAGATACTTCTTGGCCGTCTTATGGAACGGATGATCCTCCAGACCCGGGTACGAGACCCAGCTAACGTGCTCGTTCTTCTGAAGCCAGCGAGCCAATGCCAGAGCGTTCGTGGCGTGGCGCTCACAGCGCAGACTCAAGGTCTCAAGACCGAGAATCAGCTGCTGGGCCGCGAAGGGGTTCAAAGCTGAACCCAAGTCGCGCAAGATCTCGACACGCACGCGGATGGCGTATGCGACGGAACCGAAGGTCTCCCAGAATTTCAGTCCGTGGTAGCCCTCAGACGGCTCGATGAACTGGGGAAAGCGAGCGCCGTTCTTGCCCCAGTCGAACTTGCCGCTGTCGATCACGACGCCGCCGATCGTAGTGCCGTGGCCACCAATCCATTTCGTGGCGCTGTGCACGACAATGTCGGCGCCGTGGTCAATTGGACGAACGAAGTATCCGCCCGCTCCGAAGGTGTTGTCAACCTAGCAAAGTGATCAGCACTGGTCTTGGTGATATATGCGGATCATAAACTATTTACTCACCACGAGGGGAACACCCTTCTCATGAGCAACCTTGGCAATAGCCTCGAAATCAGGGACATTGTATCTCGGATTCCCAATAGTCTCCAAAAAGACAGCCTTGGTACGGTCATCAATAGCCGCAGCGATATCACTCGGATCATCACCATTGACAAACTTGGTGGTGATTCCCAACCGCGGCAACATCACCTTAAACTGGTTGTAAGTCCCGCCGTACAAGTTACTCGTAGAGACGATGTTGTCTCCGGCATGAGCCAGCGCCGAGATGGCCATGAACTGGGCAGCTTGGCCGGACGACGCAGCGACGGCAGCAACACCGCCTTCCAAAGCGGCAATGCGCTTTTCGAAGACATCCACGGTGGGGTTCATGATTCGGCTGTAGATGTTGCCGAATTCTTTGAGGCCGAAGAGTCGGGCGCCATGGGCGGAGTCATTGAAGGTAAATGAGGTCGTGGCGTAGATGGGAACTGCGCGGGAATTGGTTTCGGAATCGGGCTGGTGGCTGTTGGAGTATGAGATTCGAGATTGGATTTGGTGAGGATTGCATGTCGGATTGAGCAGCACTTACCCAGCGTGAAGCTGGAGAGTCTCGAAGCGGAGATTTTGGGGATCCGACATGGTTGATGGTTGAAATGTGGGGAGTTAAATTTCAACGTTCGGAGTCAAGGTCTGGGGAAACTGGAGGGGGTATATTGGAAGGTGGTACAAGAGAAACAAGGAAGTTCAGACACACCTGAGCAGTTATAAAGGGAGCTCGGGAGGGGAGAGCGCGATGGTGGGGGAGCGGATGTCGATGGCGTTGGCGATGGCGTGATTGAGCTCATGCCGTCTTCCTCTTCTCAAATGTTAATAATATACTCCGTAGTTATGTCGCGATTGATTCGAGTTGGTGAAGGATTATGTAATCCCACTCTACTTAACTATTCTTCTGACTCCCGCCTTTTCCTCAACAATCCATCCACCTTTCAACATGGCCGACTCCCAGCCCGTGTTCAGTCCAGTCTGTCCTATTCCCTTCATTCTCCAACCTGCAGACAGAATTCAAAATCTCAAAGAGTTCCTTCAAACCGAAATCGGCCAACTCCAGCGCGTCAACGTGGAAGCTCTCATCAACATGTATGAGAGTGGTGAACTTGGCCCACGCCAACTCGGAGATCCCCCTGTTTACCTTGTTAATGGAAAACGGGTTGACAAAGACCCCTGGAAGGACGAATCAGTGCCCCCAAATACCCCTAAGTGGTGTGAGAATATGTATCATCAGATGACCCAGCAGAGCGGACCTCAGGCAAATATCGTCAAATCTACTTGATCTTATCTCCGGTGCGGGGATGCGCGATTATTTGTTCTTCGCTACAGCACCTGGCAATGCCCGTCTCTGTGTTGCACAGAAGAAGGCAGGGATTATCCGAGATCTTCCCGCTTAATACATCTGCCCACTTGCCAAGATGCGATGACGATGACGCCCGTGCGACGAAGGTGGCTGAATTGACCTACTTTTATCCTTTCAGCATTTATTTACGCCCTGCCCAGTTTACATCTCTCAACTCAAACCTCCATCTTCAGCACAAAATCCTCATCACATCAACAGCATGAATCTTCCCTGGATCCATGCTGTACGCATAGTGCAGTTTATCTTCGGTCTGATCGTGCTCGCGTTGACTGCCTACGGTGTGTTGTTCCCCAATCCATGGGGAGTCAGACTCCCTGATGAAGACTGACAATCTCTGCAGTGATCAGTTCCTTTGACTGGTGGTCTTATTCCAGCACGGTCGACTTCCTGCTTTTCGTAGGCTGCTGGACATCCTTCGTGGCCGTCCCTTACCTCGGCGCCGCCCCGATCTTCTTTCCACGCTTCGCACACCACTTCGTGATCCCTGCCGTCGAGGTGATCACCATGATCTTCTGGTTCGCTGGCTTCGTCGCCCTCGGTGCCGAGCTGCCATCGCCTGCATACTGCAAATGGAGTGCCTGTCGTGCTCTCCAGGCCACCACTGTCTTTGCTTCATTTGAATGGTATGTATTTTCGTACGCGACCGGGAGACGGAATACTGACTTGTCGGGTATAGGGCTCTCTTCGTCGTGATGACCGTTTTCGCCGTCGTCGATCTCCTGCACCACCGGCGTAGTGGTCAAAGTGTGCAGAAGACACAGAATAATGCCCATCTCGGTGTTTAGGAATGACAGTCTCTTGCTTTGAAGGATCGATTTCCGGTTTCCCCCCTACATTAATAGTGCGATGTTTTCTACCCGATACACCCCTGGTGACTATTAGCGTGGTCCGCGATGTGATGTTTTTTTCCCGGAAGATGGAATAGGTATGGAATAGGGAACATGAAATATGCAATATGCAAGATGATGTTAAATTGAATTAAAGTATGGAGTAATAACTACCCGAGATATGTCAAACTTATTATGGGAATTCGATCCCGTGTCACTTATCGATGGACCCACCACTAGAACGGAAACGGTTCGAGTGCCCATGGTTCCATCGATCAGGGATTTCTCGGGATCCTTGTGAAGGTCATTTGTCTAAGAATCGATTGGTTGGAGACATAAAAGTAGAATAGTACGCAGTGTACTAGTAACTAGGACTATATGGACAACAAGCTATACTGATCGTCGGCAACACCGAAAGAATCAGAAAGCGCCCTACAATGTAACATCGTGCGAACTTTATTTCGGTTCCTCCACATCAGCGATACTTTTGTCATGCAATGATTAATATAGATAACGGTGTAGCTCAGGCCGTTCGCCACCAAAAAAAACCTTTCCTTGGGCCTGGCCCACATTAGGAGATTTCGCGCGGGTAGCATCCGACGTATGAAAATTTCCTTCAAGACCGAAAACGTCCAGATAGTTGAAATGGACATTACATCTTCCAATCCCTAACCAGGTTTTTTTGTACTGGGTATGGTGTATATTGATTTCATTCTCAAGTCGGTTTCTTTTACATAACGTTATCAATGCCGATCTGAAACCCGGGATTGATGCATGCTTCTCCACCTAGAGCCCTCGGAGTCACCCGCTCAACAAGTGTGGGGAACGTGAAAAGACCTTCCTTTTCAGATCATTCCTGTCCTCCTCTTTCCTCCAAATTCTCAATCTGAACTGCGAACTGCTTCAGTCCAGACATGGCCTCGGGCAAGGTCTTCAAGGCACCCTGGTCTGACAGGGGAAAGATGGAATCTGAAGGTCCCATCACGCAGGTTCAGCAGCAATATTCAGGTTCTGCCGACGCGGACACCGACGCCTACGATGTCGACTACGAGAAACACGGCGCCGACGATTCCAGTCCGCAGCCCGAGCTGAAGCGCAGACTCAAGAGTCGCCATTTGCAGATGATTGCCATTGGTGAGTAGATATATGGCATTTCTGAAGACACCCTCATGCTGATGGTCGCAAAAGGTGGCACGATTGGAACTGGTCTGTTCATCGGTAGCGGTGCCGCCATCGCAACTGCTGGGCCTGTCGGCGCTCTCATCGCTTTCATATTCGTCGGGAGTATCGTCTACTCGGTCATGATCGCGCTGGGAGAAATCGCAACCTATATCCCGATTCCCGGCGCATTCACCTCGTACGCGTCTCGCTTGATCGATCCCAGTCTCGGCTTCTCGATGGGTTGGATTTATTGGTTCTCTTGGGCGTCGACATTTGCACTTGAATTGACAGCCACCGGTCTGATCATTCAATTTTGGGATTCTACTATTCCCATCGCCATCTTCATCGCAGTCTTCTGGGTGGTGATCATTGCGATCAACATGATCCCTGTCAGCTTCTATGGAGAGGTGGAGTTTTGGTTCTCGAGTGTCAAGGTCATCACGGTCGTTGGCTTTATGATCTTCGCCATCTGCATGAATGCCGGCGTCGGCAATGAGGGATACATCGGCTTCCGGTACTGGGTTCACCCGGGTCCCTTCGTTCCATACGAATTGGATGATGTCGGCAAGGACGTCCCTTTAGCCAAGTTCATCGGCTTCTGGGCAGTCCTGATCAAGGCTGGCTTCTCTTACCAGGGCACTGAACTGGTCGGTATTGCGGCTGGTGAGACCGAGAACCCTCGCAAGACCGTCCCCTCCGCTATCAAGAAGACTTTCTTCCGCATCATTTTCTTCTTCATCCTGACCATCTTCTTTATTGGTATCGTGGTTCCCTCGAATGACCCTCGCCTGTTGAACAGTGAGGGTAGCGGAGCTAGCGCGAACAACGGCAATGCTTCGCCGTTTGTGATTGCGGCCCGACGTGCTGGCATCAATGCTCTGCCGGATATCATTAACGCCGTCCTTTTGACCGTGGTGCTCTCAGCAGCCAACTCGAACGTCTACAGTGGTAGCCGTATCGTGGTCGGATTGGCCCAAGAAGGGTTTGCCCCGCGGTTCTTCGCGAGGACGACCAAGGGTGGTGTCCCGTACTGGGCTGTGCTCTTCACGGCCTTGTTCGGCCTGCTGGGTTTCATGAATGTGTCCGACACGGCTTCAGACGTGTTCAACTGGCTGCTCCAGATCTCGGGTGTAGCCGGCTTCATTACCTGGTCCTCTCTGAACCTATGTCACCTCGCCTTCATGCGGGCACTGAAGGCACGCGGTATCTCGCGGGATATTCTGCCGTACAAGGCCGCATTCCAGCCTTTCTTGTCGTGGTACGGGCTGTTTTTCAACATCGTGATCATCTTTACCCAGGGATTCACCGCTTTCATCGGAGGGTTTTCGGTCAGGGACTTCTTCATGGACTACCTCAGTCTGATCCTGTTTGTCGTTCTGTACGTGGGACACAAGGTGATATACCGGGATCCCTTTGTGGGGTCGCTCGAGGCCGACCTGGACACTGGCCGAACAACGGCCGAAAACGAGTCCTGGGAGACGACACAGCCGACGGCCTGGTATGGTAAGATCTGGCACTGGATCAGTGGTTAGATGCATTGTGTATAATACATATGAAGTACATAAACTACATTTTACTCACGCTTTTTGCATTTCCTCGTCTCATTGGTTAGGGGTGGCTCCCGTAGTCTTAGAACAACTACGTACTCTATCAACAACTTACCTTAAGTCATGGCTGTCCGTTGCTCTACAGAGGATCGTCCTACGGGCCTAAAATCTTAATATGCTATAATTAGGGTCCTATTTTACCGCCCAAATGACGAACGTAGCATAGCGTTTCCATGCAAATTAACTTAATACTGTGACATCATATCAACTTTCCTAACACACTATTGTTACTATCCCTGATTTGCACACATCTCAAGGCAAGCCTATTTGTCTATCTCTGAAAAGTGGATGATATCTCGGTCCTCCCTAAACCACCAAGCAATGATCTAAGGACCCATTAGCATTCTGGCCATATTCTACTAGGTACACGCACTGTAGATTCTTTGATTTCAAATGGCGTCGCTGTGACTCGCGGTGGTTCTCGAGGGTCTGTAGAGAACTCAATTTGCTTCATCCTATATCTCACGTCGGCGAATGTTATCCATACACGATGGATCGTAGCGCTTTCGGGAATAGCAAATTCCTGGAAATGGTTACCGCAGGCTCTTCCAAGTGTTTCGGAGCTGCCATAGACGTAGAAAACCCTGAAACCTATACACCAGTCTGAGTCGTAGTATATCCGAATTTTCTTGACCATGGAGAGTCTGGCATATGATGCAAAGACATGGAAGGGGCTCAGCCCATGTTCCGGGGGTATGTCTGGCGTTTCTAGGCTTGGTAAAGTAGAGGGACACGCAAGACCGCGAAGTCCAGGAGCGTAAATTGCTCCGAAGGCCGTCCCCGATCGCTGAAAATATAACCCTTTTATGTGATGCCCCCTGGGCGGTCTTAGAATCTTGGATGTGTAATCATCTCCTTGAATGAAGCCCAAAAGACACTGTCGGTTCCAGTTTGTTCTCAGCTATCGTGTCTAAAGTTAGCCCAGTATTTAGATATAATTTGGATGGCCAACATGAACCTACTTCCACTGCTAGGGATCTGGAAGTGAACGACAAACTCTGATACCACTTCATCCGGTCCATGAAGAGGAAAAAATCGAGCCATTACATTCGCTGGAATGTTGTCTTTACGGTTCGTGATGTCAAGTAGGTCTCGCGTAGGATTGTAACCGTAGATTGTGATACCATCGATCTCTTCCTGTTCGGCCCGTAGCCACACTGTTTCCACAGTAAAGCTACCGAGACGGGCCTGGAGTTGTACATTCTCATCAGACACTTCGACGAAGTTATCTTCGGACAAGGATTCTCGAGAAGAGAACGCGTGCTCGCTTCGCATGAGTATCCCTTCTTCAAAGTATGGCAGGCCATGGCGACACCAGTCTATTTGCCGAATTTGACACCCTGTTGTCCATAAGTTAGCCCATTCTCCCAGAAAAGTCCCCAGTACTTGCATCCTGGATCACTCAAGTCTGATTATAACTCTCTTCTTTCCTGCTGAAGCCCTCCCAGCATTGCAAGCTCTTAGGATCTTCATCTGACCATGTTGAATCCCCGAAGCTGACACTTCGAACTCCCAAAGCGTCCACGACAAATCTGAAGATACCAGTCAAAAATTGCGAAACAGAAAGGGTGCGATGTAAGCGTGAGGCTCGCCCTAGAAGGTGATTCGTGGTGTCTCTTTGGAATTCAATGCCACAAACATAAGATCGGGTGTCAATCAATACCCGATACACTCTGAATGTTTTTGGGTTTTCCGGTATAGCGGTCAAAAGCTCCTGATACCCGTAGGAGTTATCGACCGACTCAAATAAGGCAGTTGGATCTACCGTCGGCGCAGGTGGGCGGTCGACTGAGATCCGCTGCATCATTTTGACTCGCTGCGATAACTTGCAGATAACTTCCCATCTTTTGTCGAGTCCAGAATATTGGCTCGTTGTAAACTTGGACAAAGTCATTAGCATTAGGGCAGGCCATCGATCCTTGGTCACACCCTCTCCACCCACACAGCGGTAGAAACGAGGCGATGTATCACAAAACTCGAGTGCGTATTTGAGAGTTTGCTTGCTGGAACATAAGAATCGAATGAGACTTGATGGCGGAAGCATTTCAATAATCATGAAGATAATCTCAGGCGGCAGTTGCAGTAACGGTCCCTCAAGACTCCAGTTTGGCTCCTCGGTAAGATCTTCCTGGCTTCGTGAATAGTCTAATGCCCCAGGTTCAGTTTCATTCATAAAATCCAGGAATCGTTGATCACCTTACCTGAACAGATTAATCGACTCCAATGCCCCAAATCTCTCCCGAACAGGTTGGAGCGCCTGACATAGCTTGAAGACTTTGACCAGAGTATTGTCAAAACCAGCATGGTTTTGCAAGAAGCGATAGCACGATGAGTGAATCAGAAAGATTGACGAAGAAGATCTATGGTATGAACCAATTAAAACGCGCACCGATGGACCGCTAGAGGTGGAGATTTCGTGGACAGCTTGTGATGTACTATAGTCGACAGTGCCGACGTCGATGTTTTTGTTTCTCACCAAGACTAGCTATTGGTTATTGCTTAGTGGTTGAGTGAATGGATGCATTTGTTTCATACCTGCAGTAAATTTTCTTGTCCATTCCTGCGTACCTATTCTACCAGAACAGAGAGAGCACTGGCGAGAGGCAATGCGAAAAAGTCGTCACTTGAATCCATCGGACCATTTGAGGTTGGCAACGCGATAAGCCTGTAGCTCAGGGCGGATAGAACGTAAGAGGCAACAAAGGTCTTAGCTACGTCTGGAAAGAGACGACAGGAAGGGAGAACTACATAATGAGCCGAGACAAAAGAAATAGGGTAGTTGCTTGCCTAGTGAACAGGCGTCATCCAAGTAGAGGATAGCATGTCCCTCGAAGCAGAATGATTTTAAATAGACCCCCACTTGCTCACTGCCAGACCGCCACTGCTGCACCTATCCAATCAGCGTCGTACAAGGCAGCCAGAGCTAGGGAGGGACGGTAGATATGAAGAGGGTGGCTATATCTCAACGAAAGAAGGATGGCCACGAACCGAGAGAGAAGGGTAGAAGGGTAGGCTAAAAGGCCTTTCTCGGAGATATAGAAAATTCATAATAACGCCTAACTAGATGGAAGAAAAATTAAGGAAACTAACTCGTAATATATATCAAATATCGACTAGATAGAGGTTATGAACTTAGAAAATGCTAATTTATAATATATTTAGAATATTGCCTAGATAAAATACATAGAATCAAAAAGCATGTATACCTATAAAAAGACAGTCAAATCTTCACTACATGGCTAGACTGCCTTCGGGATAAACGATACACAATACAAATTTTGAAAACATAGCCTTATTTCTATAGAAAAACTACCGCCATTACTACCAAGACCAGACTGAAGTCATACATCAGACCACGTGTTAGGCCCGCGCGAATATGCGGCCAAAAACCTGGTATAGTCGATTATTGTTATCGGCATAGATAATCGGGTTTCATTTCGTTTCGTGGCATGGACCATGGCGTTTTGCGTTTTCAATATTATAACGGTTGAGATATATAGTTACCGCGCAGCGATAGACTTGCGCAGAACATACTTCATACGAAGCTGAAGTGCTGGAGGAACACCAGTCGCCATGTGAAACCGCATGTGAAGGAAACAGATGACAGCGTGGATCATAATGTAGCCGATGCCCAGTTATGGCCCACTCTAGCTCGGTACTTCCTTATATATGGGTAACCCCATAGTTAACCAGGTACCGCCCCCCAAATACCCCAAAAATTGCCGAGGTCCCTTTGCCGTCCACCTCCGTGAATGGAGGAATAACCAAAAAGGTCGACATCTCCGGATTTTACTTTTCTACTCTAGACTCCTTTCTCTTCCACCACACTCCTTGTTCCTATCTATCCGATCTTCGGGAATCTTTCTGGGAGCTTCCCTCTTTCACTCCTCCGATTCCGAGTCCCTTTTTGGTATGTGGTCACCTCCATACTCGCGACATCCGAATGCAGGTGCAGACACACGTGCTAACTATCCTCAATCGTGAGTAGACACCATGTTTTTCTCACAGCCCGCTCATCTTGCCAAGGCGGAGGAGCTCAAGCAGGGGCGTTCCAAGGGCAGTCCCTACTCGGTTGCGATCCCTGGCACTGAGCAGCCCGGCCGCAGCCGTGTCTATCGGGCATGGAATGGGCAAAAGGAGCTACTCAAAACTCTGGATCCTCAGGTGCGCAGGACCCCTCGGCAAACCAGACGGAAGGAGATTCTAATGCAACGGGTTCTCTAGGTTTTGACGGCCCATGACATGTTCGAGTCGACCGCCAACCGCATGCCCAAGAATCACTGCCTCGGCTGGCGCCCATTCAACCCTTCCACCAAGACCTTCGAGCCGTACCAGTGGCTTACATACGAGACGGTGCAGAAGCGGCGTGCGAATTTCGGTGCCGGCCTGGTGGAGCTGCACCTGAAGCATAACTGTCATCGCCCTGGCCAGTACGGTATTGGTCTTTGGTGCCAGAACCGCCCTGAATGGCAAATCACTGGTAAGAGCTGTGATTCCTTTGGGCGTATTAAGTAGCTAATTTGAATGCAGATCTGGCCTGCATGTCTCAGGGTCTGTTCTCCGTCTCTATCTACGATGTCCTGGGCCCGGATGCCACCGAATACATCATTAATCATGCGGAACTGAACTGTGTGGTGACCTCTCTTCCCCACATCCCTACTCTCTTGAAGCTCAAGTCGTCCCTGCCCAATCTGAAGATGATTGTCAGCTTGGACCCGCTCGACGCAGGTGAGCAGGATGGTCACTCGAAACGTGCCCTGCTGGAGTCCATGGCTGCTGGTCTGGACGTCTCTATCTACAGCATGGACCAGATCGAGGCTCTGGGAGAGGCTTCGAAACGCGGCTACGTTCCTCTCTCGCCCGAGGACACTGTCACTATTAACTATACCTCTGGTACCACCGGTCCCCCAAAGGGTGTTGTCTTGACCCATGGGGCCGCCGTGGCGGCCACTTCCGCCGCTGTTATCACCGTTAGCCAGGGCCGTGGTGACACAATTTGCTCTTATCTTCCGCTGGCTCACATCTACGCTCGCCTAGCCGAGCACACTGCCTTCTGGGGTGGTGCCCGGATCGGTTATTTCCACGGCAACATCGTGGAGCTGGTCGATGATCTGAAGCTCCTGAAGCCTAGTATCTTCTTTTCTGTCCCTCGTCTCTACAATCGTTTCGGAAGTGCTGTGCGAGCTGCCACTATCGAGCAGCCCGGCTTCAAGGGTGCTCTGTCCCGACACATTGTTGCGGCCAAGACTGCCAACCTCAAGAACCCCGACCCGTCCAAGGCTACCGTCCACCACGCCCTGTACGACCGTATCTGGGCCAGGAAGGTCGCTGCTGCTCTCGGTCTAGAGCGGGCCAGGTACATGGTTACGGGCTCTGCCCCCCTGGACCCTAGCCTGCACAACTTCCTCCGTATTGCCACTGGTACCGACTTCCTCCAGGGCTACGGTTTGACTGAGTCCTATGCCTGCGCTACTGCGCAGTCACCCGATGATCTGTCTTCTGGAAACTGTGGCCATCTGGCTCCTTGTATCGAGGCCTGCCTGGTCTCCCTCCCCGATATGGAGTACTCGGTGGATGACAAGCCGTACCCTCGTGGTGAGCTTCTATTGCGCGGTAACAGCATGTTCCGCGAGTATTTCAAGAACCCCGAGGAGACTTCCAAGACATTGACCGAGGATGGCTGGTTCCGTACCGGTGATGTGTGCCAGGTGGATGAGATGGGCCGGTTCATCATCATTGACCGCCGCAAGAACGTGCTTAAGCTGGCCCAGGGCGAATACATCTCCCCCGAGCGCCTGGAGGGTGTCATCACGTCCGAGCTGGGCTATCTCGCTCAAATCTATGTCCACGGCGACAGCACGCAGACCTTCCTGGTCGGCGTGTTCGGTATTGCACCTGACATGTTCGCCCCCTTTGCCAGCAAGGTCCTGGGCCGCACCATCGATGCCACTGATATGGATGCCATCAAGGCTGCCGCGGCCGACGACAAGATGCGCAAGGCCGTGCTGCGCGATCTCGAGCGTGTGGCCAAGAAGCACAAGTTCCTTGGATACGAGCGGGTTAAGAACGTTGCTCTGAAGCTGGAGCCTTTCACCGTGGAGAATAACCTCCTGACTCCCACGTAAGTTAATATGTTGATCTTTCCATTTCATCGCAACCTTTGCTGATTATTCTCCCAGTCTTAAATTGAAGCGTCCTCCTACTGTCAAGCTCTATCGCGGGCTCCTGGACCAGCTGTATGCCCAGGCTTTGGAGGAGGAGTCGGCTCCTCGTGCCAAGCTATAGTCTTCTTTCGTTGTCTTCTATTCTTATCGGGGGGTATCCTCTTTCTCTTTTGACTATGCTCGGGAATTGTATATAGAAGTCCGTATTCTGCCTGGTAGCCGGGCTATTCATTGTAGTATTTCAAGCTTGACCCTTTATGAATTTCATTTCCATTCATACCCAAGAAATCTCTGAATTTTCACATCCTGTTCTGTCCTATCATTAAATTTCATATCATTAAATTTTAAGGTTGAATCTCGTAGCAATTTTTTTTCTCCTAACCTAGAAGTTGCTCGGCTTACAGTATCGTCACTAAAGTCAATCACGGGCCAATCCATGGATACTTGAGAAGTCGGCCGAATTAAAAAGAGAGACAACATTGGAAGAAACCCTAATTGCAACATTGATAGTAGAGGAAAATTGCATGGGGAAGGGAAATTTCGCCAAGTCGGAAAGAGAAAAGCAAAAAATGACAAGAGTGGGATTCGAACCCACGCCCCGTAAACGAGATCAGGAAACCAATGTTTGGTGTTAAGGTGGACCTTAACCTGACGCCTTGGACCAACTCGGCCATCTTGCCTGTTGCTTATAAAGTTTGACCGGAATTAACATTATGATAATAATTCCTGTCATTCCATTCGGTTCGTAGTCTCACTCTTGAAAGGCGCCGACACCTAGGCGCATCTCAGCCCAAATATAGCCTTTGATTGAATCTGTATCTCAATTCCGTCTTTCCCTTCGGTGGAGAGTTAAACAACTCAATTTGCATTCGTCCCTTGTTTCTAATCGTGTCAAATCGTGGTGGGCGCGTGGAAATATATATTGCACCACTGGGAAGGATTGACCCTCCAGGGCTACGGACTAGGTATACAGACTCCAAAGCGGCATCCCACGTCTATCCAGAGGCTGCCAGTATGCTTATTCCAACCATTCGTTTAAGGATCTACGAGGTCAGCCCGATGGCCCACGATAAAACTGGAAATCCGACGGAACAAGCGGGAAAAATAGTAGAAAGAAAAGAGTCGACCAGTATAATTCCCATTTGTTGCATCACTCAAGGGCATCGACCGGGGATTGACAGTTTCGAGGGACATAGTGCGTCACGCCCTTGATGTGGTCTTCAAGGAAAGGAATCGGGTTTTGCCCATTGCCCTCATGGAGGTCTGCGATTCTCTGCGCCAGTTGTGTGTCACTAGGCTGGTGCCGGAATATTCTCCAGGTACCACTTCTCCTGGACAACCGGAGCAGATAAACAGGTATGACAATCACCTGGATGTGAGCGTTTTGATAGTCGTATACATCGTTGTTGAAGTCGAGAGCGAAGTAGGAGTGCCGTGGCCAAACCCCCACGGCGAGGAGCTGTAAGTCCACGTTATTTCCCCAGAAAGTGGTGAAGTTGCTGATAATTCCTTGTGTCGAAGCTAGGTAGTCTCCTCTATCCAGCCGTTCTGTAGGCAGGTCCCCAAGTATTCGGATTGAATGGTGTCTTTCCATCGCATCGGAAATAACCCGATTCACGTCCTCCATGGGACAAGTGAAATGATTCCTCCTAAAAATATAGAAGGAAAAGAACTGTCTGAAGAGATGAGACTCAGAACTCGGTCGGAGATATTAGCAAAAATAAAAAGAAAGATATGACAAGAGTGGGATTCGAACCCACGCCCCGTAAACGAGATATGGAAACTTGGATCAGGTGAGCCTGAACCATACGCCTTGGACCAACTCGGCCATCTTGCCTACTGTGTTTGTTTCTGCAGAATTTTGCTTCTACGAGCCCGCCCTCAAGAGGCCTCAGATATGCCCGATAACCACGCCCCACTTAGCATCCCTGATCCCCATCGTATACTTAGTTAGACACCAAGGCAACATGATACCAAAACAGTTAGTTTACTATAGGGATTTCGATATCCGCAAGGAACTATGTACCATCCCACGATAGGTAGTGTAGTGTTGTAGTACAATCACGTTATCATTCAACCATGCCCCGCATGGCATTGTAAGCTCCTATTAGACAAGCGATGGAATGATCACGGCCAGGTATACCGATATAATGGCGTAAATTTGTATCGATGGTTACCACTTATTATTCATGTACCACTAGGATGTCCATAGACATTGAATGGCATTGGTGCCTTTGTTTCCGCCCCGCGTGATGGCTTACATACGCAACATGACATGATCCCCGCGTTAATGTTGCGTATCTTCAGCTCTAACAAACGTTCTTCAAGGCAACCTTGAACCTCCTCGATGTCTTGACAATGCGACCAGTTCCTGATTTGCCGATCTACGCCCGCAAACCCTCCTTCGACCACCCTTCCCCGTCCCTTGAACCCCGCACCGCGGCTCCTACAACCTTCTTCCTGTCTCGCAGTCCGCATGCCTCCGATGATGAGCCCAGCTCCCCTATTGATGACCTGGGAGATCTGAAGGAGAACATCTATGGGGTGCAGAGCCTAGGCGACACACTGTCCCGCTCAGAGCTGGCTACAAGCTCCCCGCGCTCGCTTCCCACAGACAGCCAGTTCATGAGCAGCCCGTCCCAAGAACCTGATGATTCAGGGGAGCTCCATGGCTCACGGCGGCGGTCAACACTCAAACCCTTTGGGTATGAAGCCCAGGGTTCACCATTGCGACCACCCTCCGACGCAGTCTCGCGCCCGCTGACCCCGCTCAACCCCGACGAGCCGTCTTCGCTGCCTAGTAGTCCTACATCTATTTCCAATCAATCCATGCGGCCACTTGACGATATCTCCATAACAGATGAACTCAGCAGTCACCACGTTATGTCGGGGGATGAAGAGGAGAGGTCCCGGCCATCATCCCGCCTGGGGCGCGGTGGATCTTCCCAGCTCATCATGCCCAGCATCAAGATGCCCAGTCGACGACCGTTTACCGAGCGGGGAAAAGCCATGGGCCGGTTTAAAGTGCTCTTGGCTGGAGCACCGGGTAAGTTCCTATGGGGTGGACATATGCCCTAACTAGTTAGTTATATTGCACATCCGCTGATAAATCAACAAACAGGATCCGGCAAAACATCCCTGATAAAATCCATCGTTCAGACTAGTGAAGATATTGTACATGTTGATTCTCTTGATGCTCTCTCGTCGGTGACCTCACCCGAGCGCCGCCGGCCATCGCATCCCCACTCCGGAGTCCCCACTCGCGGGGCGTCCGCCGCCGTCACCGAGATCTACGCTAGTACCAAGCCGTATCCCTCCTGGTGGTCGGATCTAGAGGATTCACGTGTGCTGCGACGCCGCAAAAGCATTGGTGAAATTGTCCTCGAGCGAAACCTCTGCTTCGTTGATACTCCCGCTACCTCTCTGAGCCGGGCAGGGCAAACCGACGCCATCATCCAATACATGCGACAGCAATTACACCGAGCAACTACAGCTCTTGCAAGCTCGGGCGTAGATTTTCAAAATCTACTTGCTGGAAATGGTGGTTCCCAAGTTGACGCGGTCTTGTACTTGATATCGGATGGTATGTCTCTGTCTTCCCAGAAAGGTCTCAATACTAACGTTGATAGACACGTTACCGACGGATGTTGAATGTATTCGCAAGCTCTGCGACCTGACCAATGTCATTCCAATCGTGGCAAAGGCAGACAGTTTGACAGAGGAGCGCATCACCTCGCTCAAAAACCAGTTCCATCAACGAGCTCAAGATGCCGGAATCAAGCCTTTCCTATTCGGCACCCAACTGCCCAGAGAACCTGACGGACTGGAGCCACGGCCGCCGTATGCAGTATCGTCCGAGAAAACGACCGACATGGAAGTCATGGACGCCAGTACACTGATGAGTCCAGACTACGTACAGCCACTTCTCGTATCTGAACTTGGCACTTTGGTAGAGAAGCTATTCGACCGGGACAATCTCGCCTGGATGCGTCATTCAGCCGCGAAGAAGCTAGCACATCACCGTGGCGACTTCTCATTCGTTCCGCCTAAGACCGCGCCACCTCCCAACGCAGTCTCGGGCGCCCCTGGCGGACTGGGGTGGCGTGGCGTGTCAGGAGCGTCCATGAACTCATCAATCGCCTCTCTCAGCGAGTCCCCACCAAGCTATACAATAGCACGTCTCAAAGACTACACCCGGCACGAAGAGCGCATGGCCCAGGTGCGACTTGCTCATTGGGCAACAGACCTACAACGCAGCCTACAAAACGAGCGCGACCGATACGCCGCTCTGGCTCGCGGTGACCGTGCCGTATGGCTGACCGAGAAACTGAGCGAATGTGTCATAGATGGCTCCCTAGTGCCCATCTCCCAGACGCCCGGTTTCTGCGGACTGCATATCCCCGTCGGAGAGAAAGGCCCAGATGGCTTACACGCCATGCGATCGCATGAGTACCGCTTCACAGACATGAGCCCACACGACCCCCTAGGCGTGGTCCGCTGGATTGACGACCTCGGCCGGCGTGGCTGGGTTCTGGTTCAGATAGTCAGTAGTGTTGGTGTTGTCGGTGGGCTGGCTCTCTGGCTTGCTCGAACCTGGGGTCTTTCCACAAAGAGTCTATCTGATTTTCACCTGGACTACTGGTGCGGAAGTATGGAGTGATGATTTCGTGCGGGTCACGATTACCACAAGACGAAAAGTCTCAATATGTAACGATGGACGAAAAGAAACGAGATAGCCTGGCGTTTCTTTTCTGGCGGCGAGTTTGCTCTTCTCATTCCCACTCCCGCGTTGGCTTAGTTTATACTGCATTTGCTTTTACAAGTTTTGATTTAGCCCAGACAATGTAGGAAATAAAACCACTGAATCTTCAAAGACAGTAGATTTACCCTCTCCATATATCTACTCCGCCCAAGGCCCCCTATATACCAGGAGTAGAAGGAAACAAATCCCCCATAGTCTGAGGAAGCAACTCCTCAAACCTCCGCAAATCCATCTCTTTCTCCAACAGCGGAATGACATAGGGATCGAAAGTCTTCCAATAGGGATTACTCAGATGATACTTCTGCGACGACTCATAGAGATACCGCTCAACAATAGTAAACTCCTGCGGATCGTGCACAGACTGCATAACGAACCACGAGAGAGTCTCCTTATCCTTGGAGTAAACGGCCGAGGCCTCGAGGAGCTTGGAGTGCAGTTTGGAGATGGACTCCTGGTCTGCTTTTGCGCGCATGTCTGGTTCGGTTAGTGGGTTGATTGGTTGTGTAGGATACATACTTACGGACGACGATGGTGTAGACCATTTTGACGATGGATTGGAAGGTGATATTCAGCTCCTCGTGGCGGGGTTGGCTTTATACGGGCCGGAAATCGGGTCCGTTTCGGTGAAATATGTGGAGCGATCGCGTTTGGTCCCGAGGTGGTTCCGAGGATTTATAGATCTGTGGGTTTTATACAATACCTAGGTACTTCCAGTCGATGGTTACATTGGATGGATCGATTAATAGAGGGTACAGTGCATTCCAACTTGGTAGAAAGGCTATGTTACTGGACAGTGACAGGCTACTAATCTGTCATTTTAAGTTCCTTAAGTTCCTATAGTCCACTCTAAAGATATCAGATGGTAAGATAGGGAATGAGAATAGTCTACAACCTTGAAAGGACCAGCAGCTGAAGAAACCAAGCTGTATTCAAGTCTTTGAGCAACTCATGTATTAGAACAAGTGAAGAGAAATATTGCAATTGGATTGTTAAAGAAAAGAACAAAGTTTAAAAAAACATCAAGGAGTCGTTATCCCGTTTCCCATTTCCCGTAAGAACAGTGTAGTTATAAGCAAACAAGAGGCGAATGCGCTTAGTCAACCTCCTCCATGGTGCTCTCACCGGTAGCCTCAGCCGGGGCAGCAGCCTCGGTGGAAGTCTCAGCAGAGGTCTCGACATCCTCATCGATGTTCAGACCCAGAGACACGAGCTTGTGGATACGCTCGGCGAAGCTGGCGGGCTCCTCAATGGTGAAGCCGGAAACCAGCAGGGAGGTCTCGAAGAGCAGCTGGGTGATGGACTTGACGGTGCGGTCGCTCTCGCCGTCGGCCTCGACCTTCTCCTTGAGCTTCTTGATAATGGAGGACTTGGGGGAGATCTCAAAGGTCTTCTTGGAGGACATGTAGGAGGACATGGAGGTGTCACGGAGAGCCTGAGCCTTCATGATACGCTCCATGTTGGCGGACCAACCGAACTGGCCGGTACGGATGGCACAGGGAGCGCCCATCAGCTTGTGGGAGACGACGACCTTCTCGACCTTGTCGCCGAGGATGTTCTTCAGGGCCTTGGCGAGGTCCTCGAACTCCTTCTCCTCCCTCTCACGCTCGGCCTTCTCCTCCTCGGTCTCCTCGAGCTCGAAGTCCTTGGTGATGTCGACCAGCTTCTTGCCGTCGAACTCCTTCAGCTGAGTGAAGGCGTACTCATCAATGGGGTCAACCAGGAACAGAACCTCAAAGTTCTTCTGCTTGAGGGCGTCGAGGAAGGGAGACTGAGAAACGGCCTTGATGGACTCGCCGGTGATGTAGTACATGTTCTTCTGGTGCTCGGGCATGCGAGTGACGTAGTCAGTGAGCGAGGTCAGCTCGTCGCCAGACTTGGTGGACTGGTAGCGCAGCAGCTTGGCCAGGGTAGGGCGGTTCTGGGCATCCTCGTGGATACCGAGCTTGATGTTCTTGCTGAAGGCAGAGTAGAACTTGTCGAACTGCTCACGGTCCTCGGCGATCTCGGTGAAGAGCTCGAGGGTCTTCTTGACAATGTTCTTCTTGATGACCTTCATGATCTTGTTCTGCTGCAGAGTCTCACGAGACAGGTTGAGGGGCAGGTCTTCAGAGTCGACAACACCCTTGATGAAGCTGAGCCACTCGGGGATGAGGTCGGTGGCATCGTCGGTGATGAAGACACGACGAACGTACAGCTTGATGTTGTTCTTGGTCTTCTTGGTCTCAAAGAGGTCGAAGGGAGCGCGCTTGGGAACGAAGAGGATGGCGCGGAACTCAAGCTGACCCTCGACGGAGAAGTGCTTGACAGCGAGGTGGTCTTCCCAGTCGTTGGAGAGGGACTTGTAGAAGGAGGCATATTCTTCAGAGGTGATGTCGGCGGGGTTGCGGGTCCAGATGGGCTTGGTCTTGTTAAGTTCCTCCTCCTCGACCTTGCTTTCCTTGACCTTCTTGACCTTCTTCTCCTTCTTCTCCTCATCCTCATCGACCTCCTCGACCTTGGGCTTCTTCTCCTCATCCTCCTCCTTGGCCTCCTCAGCCTCCTCATCGGGGACCTCGGTCTCGGTCTCCTTCAGGACGTGAAGGTAGATAGGGTAGGAGATGAACTCGGAGTGCTTGCGAACAACCTCCTTGATGCGGCTCTCCTGAAGGTAGTCCAGCTGCTCATCCTTGAGGTGGAGGATGATCTTGGAACCACGGCCGAGCGGCTCGCCCTCGGTGTCCTGGGTCAGGGTGAAGGTACCACCGGCAGCGGACTCCCAGACGTACTGCTCATCATCATTGTGCTTGGAGACGAAGGTAACTCTGTCGGCAACCAGGTAGGCAGAGTAGAAACCGACACCGAACTGACCGATCATGGAAATGTCAGCACCGGCGGACAGGGCCTCCATGAACTGCTTGGTGCCGGAGCGGGCAATGGTACCAAGGTTGTTGATGAGATCCTGAGTCACCCCGTATTAGCACTGATTCACCATTTTGCTTTTTCAGAAATGAGGATGAACTTACAGCCTTGGTCATACCAATACCGGTATCACGGATGGTCAAGGTCTTGTTGGCCGCATCGGGGATGATGTCGATGCGCAGATCCTTGTTGGAGTCGAGCTTGGAAGGGTCCGAGAGGGACTCATAGCGAATCTTATCCAAGGCATCGGAGGCGTTGGAGATCAGCTCACGCAGGAAGATCTCCTTGTTGGAATAGACGGTATTAATAATAAGGGACAGCAGCTGAGAGATCTCAGCCTGGAACTCGAAGGTTTCCGGCATGATGGCGGTTTAATTCTGAGAGCGGTTAGATAGAAAGTCCCAGCGATTGGTGGTGACTTGGGAGTAGAGTGGTGTACTCTATAAGGATAGGAGAGAAGGAGATGGAGACGAGAGATATGAGTAGGAATGGGGAGATTGAAGAAGCGAAGATGTGAGAGATACGTACAGAAAAGAGAGGTTTTAGAAAGAAGAGAAAACTGCTGGAGAAGAGACCAGAGCAGCGATGTGGGTGGAGGAGGGAATTAAAGAAGAGGAGCGGGTAGCTTTTTGTGTTTCCAAAAATTTCCAGCAGGATTCCACGACGATCCAGCGACTTCCACCGCTGGTCGGTGAGGCAACTACCCCCTACAGGTTCAAAAGTAATGAAGTGATATGCTGAGTGATTGTTCCAGAGCCTTCGACTCTGCTTCTTCGACTCTGAGTTTGATTTTTTTAGGTTGGTTCCATCCACTTGCTGCTTGTCAAATGTACGTTGCACCTGGGGAGAGCTTGGTTGGTGCCTGAGGCTGCACATGTCTAGAACCTTCCGATCTTCCCAGTTGAAGTTGACCTCAGATTGATACTTAGGTTTCCCTAAACTACAATTAGCTGAGTTATACGATGTTGTGTATTGTGTATTGTGTATTGTATATTGTATATTGCATATTGCATATTCCTAAATAGATCGCCGTGCCCAACCTCTTTCTTAACCAAAGGCTTCATTTACACACAAGTGAGCAAAGATACAAGAAAATAAAAGAGAAGAGGAGAGAAGAATGGAACAGGAAACGGGACCGGATGGTGCGACACCTCGAAGCCCTCAAGCTTGCTATGCTATGGATGAAAGATGCAATATAGGTCTTGGGATGGTCCACAAATCAAACCATAAAGAAGTATAGGGCAAAGTATTGCCGAGACGGTTGGACACGAAAGCCAAACCAGAAAATAGAAAAGCATCTTCAGCGTGAAAACACAAGTGCCCAGAGAGGGAAGGGAAAAACAACGCAACTTTTCCAGCCAACCCGGACCCAACCGCTAATATGCACTGTGACAGGTTAAAAAAAGGGGAGGGGGGCCACATAACACATGTCATTAGGAAAGAGGCAAGTAAAAGGGGAAAGGGAGGAGTAATACAGATCCTGAAAAGTCATCCGGAACGTTGGAGCGTGAGGCTTATATAAAATTTCGACCTTTAAGCAGCCTGGGCCTGGCTGCGGCCCTTGGCAGGAGCATTGCCGCCACGGCCGCGGGGGGCGAAGCCTCCACGACCGTCGCGCTGGAAGCCACCGCGGCCCTGGCTGCCGGCCCGATCACCACGACCACGACCAGCACCACCGCGGCCGGGAGTGAATCCATTGCTGCCAAAGGCGTTGCCGCGGGGACGGCGCTCCTCGAGAACGATCTGCTCACCGCTGACCTGGTGAGGGTTAGCGGCGACGGCAGCAGCGTAGCCAGAAGGCTCGCTGAACTCAACGAAAGCGCAGTTCTGGAAAAGTGGAAAAAACGTTAGCATTGTGTGGACCACTAGCGGTGTAGGGGACTTGGGTGGATACGAACCTTGGGGCGGTTGACATCGAACCATTTCACCTTGCCGAAACGGGACAGGGTCTGCTTGAGCGCATTGGCATCAACCTTGTCGGTGACATTCTTGATGTAGCCATGAACGACCTGCTCCTCGCCAGCGCGTGACTGGGTCTTCTTGTGGTCGGCACCGGCGGTCTGCCAGCCGGCACTATCGGTGGAAGTAGTCTCTTGGGGGCGAGCCTCAACGGCCGGAGCAGGGGCAGCAGCGGGCTGGGCCGCACTGGCGGCCGGAGCAGCAGGAGCAGCCTTAGGGGCAGCGACAGGGATGGCGGGGACCACCGGGACCTTGGCACCGGGTTTAGAGGCGATGTTGGCCCAGGTCTTAGGAAGAGATGGGGCAGGGGCGGGCTCCTGCTCAACCGGAGCCTCCTCCTTCGGGTCCTGCTGGGGAACAGGAGTGGGCTCTGGGGTGATGGGCTTGTCCTCCTTCAAGAGTTCAGCCTCAACGGCGGGAACCGGAGCCTGGACTTCCTCCTGGGCGGGAGTGCCGTTGGTTTGGGGAGCGGCCTCGGGCTGGTCAACCTCGCCATTGGTCTCCTGCTGGAGCTTCTCATCAACCTTGGAGGCAGCGGCCTCATCAGTTACCTGCGCTTCAGCGGGCGGAGCGGGTGCCGGGACCTCGGGGGCCTCGGGGCCCTCGGTGACGGGTTTGGCAGCCTCCTCCTCGACCTCCTCCTGCTCGTCGGCCAGGTATCGGAAGATATCGTTAAGCACGTAATAACCGTTTGGCTGCTCAGCCAGAACGAAGGTCTGGACGAACTTGCGGGAAGGCTCCGACTTGTTGGAGATCTCACCAATGACCGAGACCAGGATGTTATCGAAGGAGGCCTGGGAGTCGACGTTCAGGACTCGTACCTTGCACTCCTGGAAGTCGAGCTGCTTGATCTTATCGCCGATGGCCTAAAGAGATGAAGAATGGTTAGCGACGGTCACATGTGGCACACGGATCGTTGAGGATATGAAACTCACCTTGTTGCCGATGGAGACGGGAACCGACTCGGCCTCGGTTCCGAAGACGAGTTGGGACCGCTTAGAGTAGAACAGGTGAAGCTTGTCGGGGTTGCGGCTCATAGTAGTATAGTACTGCTCAACGAAGAACCAGCCAACCTCGTCCTTGCTGATCTCGTTCTTCTGCTGATCGGTTGGAGTGGCGGTAGTAGGAGTGGAAGACTGGACGGGCTGGAAGTTGGCCGCGGTGTTCATGGGCACATGGACGTGGTTGTTGAAGGACTCGGGGAACCCATGCTGAGCAGCATAATTGCCGTTAACAGGAGCCTGGGACATGTCGGCCATGGCGAATTGAGGGGTCGCGTCTTCGGTTCGGTGTGGGAGAACGGGAAGACGAGATTAATTCGCTTGGAAATGATCGGTTGTTCGACCAAGAGACGAAAGAACGTCTATATAAGTATCAAACTGAGAAATATCTAAAACACCTTGAGCCCGCTCGCTTCACTGAGGCCTCGTCAGTTCTGATATCGCCATCGCGGCAAGGATTTGTTAACCAGGAGTGGACTCACAAATGCGAAATGGACCAAGCACCAATGCAAGCAATTGAAGAAAAGCGAAGGAGAGGAAGAAGGGAAATCCGCAAAAGGCGTAAAGCGGAGAACTCTCTAAGATTGCGGAGAAGGTCGGGAAGTATGCGAGAATCCAGAAGAGATCGTGTGCGGATCTGATCAGGACCGAAGGGGGAGGTGGCGGTGGGGATGCGAAAACCGAGAAGGGAAGTGGCGAGAATGATCGAACTATAAACGGGGAAGATGGAGAGGAGGAAAGTGGGAAGATGCGGAATGGAAGCTTTGGGGGGAATTTCGCCTTTGGAGAAAAAGCGACTTCCTTCTCGTCGAGTCGGTGCGAGTTTCGCGTGCGCCGGATGCTCACCGCCCGGCAGAAATTTAGCCTCTCAAAACAAGAGATCAAGTCTGCGACAGTAGGATGAATACTATTGATCTCTCAGTTTCTCAGATCTCTCAGTTTCTCAATAATGCTCTCGTTGTTTGGAACTTGCATTGATTCGAAGAAGCAGTACGAGGTAGCTTCCGTTGTATTGGGAGGTATGTAAGAGAGAAGATAGACGTTGGAATCAAGCCCAGATAACGTATACTAGATTCGAAAAAGAAAAGATCATGCGAATATCATCCAATCAAAACGCCGTAAGATAACATCAAAAGAAAGGTGGGGGTATGTATGATAAGACGTGCGAGTAAAGAACGAGTGAGATCGTACCGCCTCAAGCCAAGAGGCCCGTTCGGGGGAAATAGACAGAGGAAAACAAGACCAACATCGATCGGCGCAATATAACTTTGCCCATGCGCAGCGCGTACTTCATATCCAAATGTACGGCTACTAGGTAGATGTCTCTGCCGCGGCCTTTTCGTTCAGTACCGGCTTGCGCATGACTGCGTCCTGGCTAGTCATCCTTCGTCCAAGAGCGCGCTCCACCTTGGCACCGAGGGCCAGTTTGTTCAGGTTGTCGGACTTTTCTGCGGTGGGCACAAAGCGCTGTGCCTGCAGGGGCTTGTTCTCAAGGCGCTCCAGGCCATCACCGAGCTGGTGGATGTCGGCGACTCTGGGGTCACTGCTGGGCAGACTACCAATAGTGCGCTCGGAGGCAGCGAGCGACGGGCTTCCGCTGACGGTGGAAAATCGCTTGGAGTTTCGGTTCTGAGAGACGAGGGTTAGAATGACGTTCTCTTTCCTTTGAAAGATGCCATGGCCTGGGATGGGCTGCACGGAGGGAAGAGGGAAGGAGTCGCCGGGAGACCTACCGAGTTGGTCATGATGGGTCGTTCGGAGTCGAGAGACTGTTGACGCGCCATTTCTTTTTGCGGAGTTGGAAGATGAAGATGGATTTGAAAGGGTGATCGCGAGGAGACCAGCAGTGCTGGGAGGGGAATGCTGCAGAATGAATCGATTAGAAAGGAATGAAAATCTTTGATCGGCTTAGGACACTATGACTTACAAAGAGGCTGTGGGGTGGAACGTTGGACGATTAAGGGAAGAAGAAATGGAGGGGAGTGAAACAGAGTGTACTCAAAGGCGACTCAGGAGTCACGAATGGGCTCAGTGGGTCGTCGGCGGGGTTCAGCAAAAGGAGTAGGAGCACCGTCTGTAAATGGTACCCCAAACCAGCGATCTTCTTTCGGGGCCGAGACAGTCGGTCAGACGAAAAGTGAAAGGGTTGGATGGTGGAGACAAAAGGGGTCAAGTCCAAAAATGAGATGGAATATTGAACACGGAGTGTAGAATACAGAGTACAGAGAACAGGGTACAGACTGATAGACTTGTAGACTTAATTTCCGATCAGAGATGAAAGATGATGGTGGGACTTTGCCACGTGCGGATCAGCCCAGGATGGATTACGAGTTACAGTACTAGTTGTAGCACTAGTATAACTAGTACATACAGGTTTTCCTTTATCTTTAGTATCTTTAGGATAGGATTTGCGACCGGTGGAGAGCGTGGAGAGAAGCTGGCCAACAGTGCTCAATATGGGTTGATGGAGCATTATTTCCTCGGTTGTTCATATGAAGAATGGGCCCCTCATTATATCACAGAGATAGCTAGAGGAATTAACTAAGAGTACTGTACAGACAGATCAAGCTGACGAGAAGCTCCAGTCCCAGTCTTGGCACCCTCATCATAGCGTGGAGACTTCTTTCTTCCTATTCGTCCTCGGATGAGAACACAAACTTTGCACACTGTGATAGCCCCAACTTGAACTACAACTACCAAAGATGCCGAAGCCGAAGCCGAAGCCGAAGAGTCTTCTTAAAGACTTCAAGCCCAAGAAAAAGGCCGCTAAGCAGGTAACGAGTACCGTACTTCATATTATATGACCGGGTTCAGCGCTAACTGTAACAGGCGCCAGTCACGGCCGACGACTTTCTCGCTGGTGAGGATCGACGACCATTTAGCTATGGCCCTAGCAGACACTAACTTAGATCAGCGGGCGTTGAACTTGAAGAAGCCGGTGAGAAATGGCGCGCGGGGGATGCCGCCAAATCCATGCGCTTCTTCATGCGCGCCATTTCCACTTACGACGAGGGTTTACAAAAACATCCCGCTGCCTTTGATCTAGCCTACAACAAGTACGTCCAATGTAATAATGATGGGAACATTTTTTACATACATTATCACCCGCTGACTTTCCCCCCTCAGAGCCCGAGTTCAATATGAAATCACACAGCATCCCAAGCTGGCTGCCCAGCTGCCAGCGCCCCAGACGGAGATCTTGCAGGTGGCGCTGCAGTCGCACCGCGATGCATTGATACTGGATCAGGATAATGCTGATGTGCTCTTCAACTCCGGCCAGGTGTTGAATAGTCTGGCGGAAGCTATTTCCAACTCGAAACACCCGGACGAGGAGCAAATAATGCAGGCGACTACCTATCTGCAGGAGGCCATTGAGTTGTTCCAGAGGTGTCAGGTGCTGCAAGATATGCGCTACACCGAGATGCAAGAGCAGATTGAGGAAATGGAATCAGCAGGTTCAGAAACACATGCCCAGCCGGAGCCACCGGCCATCGAGGAGGGTGCGGGGAATGAGGAGCAGACACAGTGGGCAGCCGTTGTGGAGCCCGTTACCAAAAACACACTCGTGGACACCGCAGTGGCGCAGTTGGATACATTGACCGCATTGTGCAATACCTTGACATTCAACCCCAGTGGTGGTGGCGTTGGTTGGGTGCAAGAGTATTCCTCCGGGCTCATCCAAACTCGACTCCCTGCCTACGTCGAAGGTTCGGACAGGCAATATGAAGCTTGCGCAAGCTTGGCACGGGGAAGATTCATCTGCGCCCTTCACGAAGTGCTTTATCGGAGCGGACACACCGATATGGAAACCTATCAACAAGAACTTGGACAGGCTTTTGGACCTGATTTGGATGTATCGGCCGATCCCGAAGGACTATGCAGCAGGGCCGAAGCATTGACCTCGCTCAATGGGGCACTCTCAGATGTGCCTCCTATGAACGACCCGGAATCATTCAAGCGCTCCTTGTTTGTGCGCTGGCAATCACTGTCGACTGCCTTGGATGCGCTGACAAAAGCATCCAAGCTTCCAGACGCGGATAACCTACCCAAGATCCATCTTGCCCGCGGGGATGTGGAAATGCACCGATGGCGACTTGGAACAGCCCCCTGGAACCATGCGATGGCACAGCAGTACGGTGGCACACTCCTGAAGAATGCGCAGACGTACTATCGAGGAGCCGCCGCTTTGGCCCGTCGCGATGGAGCAGCCGATGAAGAGCGTGACGGAACGTGCAAGGAGGCAATTGCAGCTGCAGTGGAGGGACAAAGGGCCAAGCTAGATCAGCTCAAGACCACGGCTCTCGAGCAAGTGGTAGCGGTAGCCATGGAAATGGTGGAGGATGGAATGGTAGAGGGTACAGATATGAGTGCCCTGATCTCATGAACAGAAGACACAAAATAAAGAACCACTTAGATACTTGGCCGAGCGTTGACTTCCTCATCCATCTGGATTGCATCCTCGCGAATGTGGTTCTCTTTACTGAACTGAGTGGCCGCCGTAGCGGCACCCTCGATATCTGAGACGACAGACTCGAGATGGGACAGTAACTTCTCAATCTCCAATCTCTGGGCCTGCACCGTTTGCGCAAGCTCCCCGTTTTGGGCCGCAGTAGCTTCGAGTCTGTCACTCAGTACCGATTGAGCTTCTTGGAGGTAGGGCGTCAAATGCGCCTTGTAAAGCTCTTCCGCCCCGAGTGTATGAGGACTGTTCAGGAACAGAGTTAGCGAGATAAACACGGATCAAACAGACTTGGAGATTGATCAAGGGAAAAACATACGCTTCCCCAGGTTGTTGACCATCGCCCTCAGCCTCTTTTCGCGCCCGCGCATCCTTAATCAATCGGTCCAATTCATTCAAATGCTGTATAGCCTGTCTCTCTGCAATGATCTCCTCGAACTCGGACTTTGCGCTCTCCTCCAGCTTCGCGTTCAGTTGTCTCCACACGTTCTCCAGACTGGCAGGAACGTGTCGCGCAGGTGTAGGGAAGCAGCTCGCAAAGTTTACATATGAGTTCGCGCGTAACGTGCGAGCGAGCGCCTGGTCGAAAACTTGAATTAGGCGCGAGGCGCGTGGGCCAGGAACTTCGGCCTCTGGAGCAGGCGGGGGAGGGGTGGCCGACACGGTGGGTTGTTGAGGTGGGTGTGAATTTGCCTGGGCCATCGTGTAGACAATAGTAGGATCCGAATTGGTTCTGCGACACCAATTTTCCTTGCCGGCCGTGACTGCAAAGAGTTGTTTGATGAGGAATTCGGAGCTCGATTAATTAGAGATGCCTTGACGGCACCGCGACGCGCTTGTCACGTGCCAGGGCGTGACCACTCTATGCAGCTGAGAAGGTAGACAAATAAATTAAAGTAGCTAAAAATTAGGGTTACTGTTGATAATTGGCACTGTGAGGGTAGCCCTCCTTGCCATGTCGGTAGGTGTAGAGAGTTAAACATACGATTCAACCTGTGTGACAGCCAAGCCAAGATGATCAAGATGAGATGTAAAACATTAGGTAGAGGCTTGCCTCGCAATGGATTCGATGGGTTTCAACTCCGATTTTCAGTTCTTTGATTATACCAGCAGTCTTTTGCATGCTGGATAGAATGGTGGGGGGACCAAAGGGGCTCCTTTCCTCGAAGAAACAAATGAACAGGCTACAAAGGGACAAAACCTATGTATGGCTACTTAGGGGCGATCATGTCATCAGAGGTAGAGCAAAATAAGAGAAAAACGGTGATCGAATCTAGGTCTCGATTAAGTAACGAGATGGGTGAGCATCATGTGAATGAAGCGTGGGGCGCCCTGTGCCGGCCGGGGATCTGATGCACAATGTAACAGAACCTTGTATTGACATGGTCAGGATAGCCAGGTGGGTTTAGTGAGGAAAGACGAGGACATCTAACGAGGAAGGTATCTAACGAGGAAACAATGTGGTTTGCGAATACCGTCCCTAGATCGAATCTAGGCAGTAGCTACTTGATCAAGACAGCGAAAGCCTCCTCTGTTCAATGCCATCGCCGCAAAAGAACAATTTAAAGAAAAAGTTATGCAATATGAGGCAGCTCACGCCTTGTCTTGCGTATCAGATCCCAACAATGTGCAGAACCGAGACCTGAAACAAAATTGCAACGAGAAAGAAAATATTGCCCTCATCAGGTATAACGCCAAGGTCTCCCATATCCGATCATCTAAGTCGAGCTCGTTACCTCGTTATGCGCAGTCTGGTTCATTAATATGCCGACTGAGGCGGAACCATGCCTCCATATGCTCCAGCCATCTGCTGTTGCTGTTGCTGCTGTTGCTGCAACTGGGCTTGGAGCTGAGGCAGGTCGTGGAACCACGGGTGCTGCAGGGCATCGGCGGCGCTGATACGCATCTCGGGGCGCAGCTGGAGCATGCGGTTCAACAGATCTAACCCAAGAGGGTCAATCTGCGGGAGGATCAAGCTCAGATCTTGCGTCGCGTAGACGTGGAAAGTGGGCTTGTACTCTGGCAGCTGCGAGATCCCGGGCCAGGACCGTTCAGACGGCGTTCCCATCAACCGGAAGATCTTCAGCAGCTGGTCTTCATTGGTGGTACCCGGGAAGAGCGGACGGCCCGTGTACATTTCGGCCATGATGCAACCGGCTGACCAGATATCGATGCTTGTGTTGTAGGTGCGACTGCCCAGAAGGACATCGGGTGCTCGGTACCACAGGGTGACAACCTCGTTGGAGAAGGTGTTGACCGGGATGCCGAACGCCCGAGCCAGTCCGAAGTCACCTAGTTTCAACTGACCCTTCTTGTTGATCAACAGGTTCTGCGGCTTGAGATCGCGGTGAAGGACCCGGTTTTCGTGACAGAAGGCGATACCCTTCATCAGCTGGTGCATGAACGACTTGATCGTGACCGGATCCAACTGTCCCCGATCGCCCCGAGTATCCATATACCGCTTCAGATCCCTGTCCATGAACTCGAAGACTAACATGAGTTTGTTCTCCGTGTGGATGACATCGTAAAGCGAGACAATACTCTCATGTTTCAATTCCTTCATCAAGGAGATCTCACGGATGGCAGTGGACGGGGTGCCTTCTTCCGAATCGAGGTGAATTTCTTTCAGCGCAACCATTTCGCCGGTCTGGCGATTGCGTCCTTTAAAGACCTGTGTAATTTCTTGTCAGCGACGGAGCGGGGAGTGGACGATAGCGACGGCAGCATCGGGATGCGCCGAGTCATTGTGGGAGGTTTCGGGGGGGGGGACATACAGTGGCATAGGTACCTTCACCGAGCTATAGAACAAGACCCGAGTTAGTTATCAGATAGGACGTAGGGATGGCAGATGGGGATGGGACGATACCTTTTCCAGCTGTTGGAAGGAGCTGGGCTGCTGTGATTTATCCATGGTCCTTGAGGGATGGGACGACACACCCGGGTGAGATTTGGTAAAGAGAAAGGAGCCGGGCGAGACGAGAGACTGCGAAGGATGGGCTGCAGGATCCCTGAGGCGCTCCATGCTGATGAGGAAGGAGCCCCGCGCAGTGGGGAAGTCCGAGAGTTGGCCCAACGCTTATGGCATTCCCGCGCTTGGATGGCTTTTAAGCTTGTTTTACACCGTCGGTTCATTAATTTGCTAAATAGATATTCTACTAGCTTTAAACTGCCAAACATATTTCACCTACTAGAGGTGAATGTGCCAAATAGAAATACCTAGGTAGTAAAAAAACTTATCCGCAGGGCATCGACGATCAGGTCACGTGAAATTCGATAGAGTTGAACCATGTTATTCACACAATTGAAAAGTTTCAAAGCTGTAGGTAGAGTCTAGCGACATCTGGAGTAGGCTAATAGGTTGACACTCGTACATATTCTGTAAATCTAACTTCCAAGGTATCTATTTACACTATAATGACAGAGCTCTTGCTCAAATAATAACAGAATTGATCAACAGCTTTGTACTTGCCAATGTTTCATAACCGGTCTAGGATGATCAACTAAATATCTCAAGAATTTAGAGGTAGTTCCGACGCAACGGTAGGAAGAACCGACTGTACCGGATGGCTACACCTAACATGGGGAGTAGAATCAGAGCCCAAATTGTCAAAAAGATGGGACTCATTCCTCACTCCTCCGACGTTGATGATACCAATGGGCATACCCCGTTTGTGTGCCCGTTCAACCAAGCGCCAGGCGGAGTAGGTAGCCAAGCTGCTGCCCATCACGAGCAAGCGCCCAGCATCGTCGATCGCCTCCTCAGCCGCCGACTTGACTTCGGGGTCGATATTCTCACCGAACATGACTACAGCAGGCTTTAAGATGCCAGCAGTTGATGTTGGCATCCATGCGCCATCACTTTCTACCTCTACCTGGCCCCTCGTACCATCTTTCAGGGTTGGGGGTTTCTCCAAGCAGGTTGGGCAGGATGGGTAACGGAATGTGGAATACGGTGCTTCTGCCAGGTCGACGTCGCCGTCCGGATTCAGTTTCAGACCTTTACGCCGTTGCTCGTCCGGGTTTTCCGTATCGAGGGCTCCAGCCTCGACCATCCGAGCCAAGAATTCGGTCCATGCCGGATTGAGTTTCTCCAATGATGATTGGAACTCTCCTCGAGGGAATTGGTTCCGACAGCTTGTGCAGATAACAGATCGTAGGTATCCGTGTAGTTCGATGGTGGGCAGATCCGGGTGAGCGAGAGAGTGAAAAGAGTCGACATTCTGCGTCACGACCGAGCTAATGTATCCTTTGGCTCCGAGGTCTCGAATTGCCCAATGGGTTGAGTTCGCTCGTGCTTTCACAAGCCCTGGCCATCCGACAAAGCTTCGCGCCCAATATCGCTTGCGGGATTCATGCTGTGACACGAACTCGTGGAAGTAGATGGGCCTGTAGGATTTGTTTCGTCGATACGTCCCTTGTTCCCCCCGATAGTCAGACAGGCCGGATGCGACAGAAATCCCTGCGCCCGTCAGTAGGACAGTCTGAGAATGTCTCCCGACATCGATGCCCCGGAGATTCGGGGACGGTGGCGCAGTAAAGAAGGCGCTCACGGCGTCGATCGCTCCGGCAAGTGTGGAAGCAGAAGGCGGGACTATAATGGCCGGCGGTAATGGGCCCGTGAAAGGGATTCTAATTGCGGCGGTCGTCATTGAAGACGCATCATCGGGCGGAGTGAGGTCTTGGCAAGAAGAAAAGGCGGCGGAAGCTCCGGCGGCGACGCAATTGTGTACGCGCCTTGGCGGGTGGCATTTGACCCTAGGTTAAGCTTAAGTAGGAAGTACTCGGTATTTCAAGGATGTTCCATCTCATTTCTAAGCTAAAAAGATACTCAGCATTTCCGATCAATAGGGAGCGTGGTGATAGTAATCATGGATAGTGGGATACGTTAATGGACATCAGCGCATCTGGATCTCCGTCTGCCGGATTACATGATCGGATCGAATGACATCCATAAGGCCATTTCTCCTCATCAATTCTGGTTTCCTCTTAAGTTTCTCCTGGTTTGAACCATGCAAAGCCTGAAGTGAACACCCTGTCCACTCAGCCCTTTCGTGTTCGCGTGCCTCGAATTAGTTAAGACCAGGCCGTGATGCCGCTGACGCAGCCCCTGCGGTGCAGGCTTCGTCCTTCTATCCACTCTCTCCTAAGAATATCCTGTCTCCGTGGATCTGCCCAGCGGCGCGTGCTCACCTCCCATCCCCCTATAAAACCCTGTTCTTTCCTCCATGCCCGACCTCGTCCCATCCGCTCTGGCTCTGTAACACCTCTCGCTATGACGCAAACCAGGGGCCATGCGGGCCACGGCCACGGCCATCACCACCATCACGACAATGTATACCTGACTTCGACCAACAAACGTGACGCCGGCGTTCGCATTACTCGAATTGGCTTGGCCGCCAACTTGTGCATGGCCATTGGCAAGTTCGTCGGCGGCTACGTCTTTCATTCACAGGCCCTGGTCGCCGACGCCTTTCACGCGCTCACAGACCTCGTCTCCGATTTCTTGACACTGGGAACCGTCGCATTGTCCTTGAAACCTCCGAGCGAACGATTCCCCAACGGATATGGAAAAGTAGAGAGTATTGGCGCCCTGGGGGTGAGCGGGCTTCTGCTCTGCGGCGGAGTGTTTATGGGTCTCAATGCCGGACAGGTCCTGCTGGCTCAATTCTACCCTGAGGTGGCTGAAGCACTGGCACACTCAGGAGTTATAGGACAAGGTCATTCGCATAGCCACGGCATCGACATTACGGGGCCTAGCATCCACGCGGCCTGGCTGGCGGCCGGCTCTATTGTTGTTAAGGAATGGCTCTACCATGCCAGTGAGTGCTTTTGCCATGCGGTAACTTCATATCGATGTACTAACTGCGTTATAGCTATGAAAGTTGCCGATGAGCGCAAGTCGTCGGTCCTTGCTTCGAACGCTATGCACCACCGTGTCGACTCCCTGACGAGCATTGTAGCTCTATTTACAATCGGTGGTAGTTATGTATTCCAAAACGCCACCTGGCTGGATCCGGTTGGCGGACTCCTCATTTCCCTGATGGTCATCAAGGCTGGCTGGGGTAACACTGCCACCTCCCTGTTGGAGCTGGCCGACGCCACCGTGGATAAGGAAATTAAGACGAATGTCCAAGAAGCCGCAGCAAAGGCCCTGAAGGCCCTCGAGAACTGTGGACAGGTGGAAATTCGCGATGTTCAAGGCATGAAATCTGGACAAAACTATTTGATGGAAATTGAATTGGCCGTGCCTGGGTCTTGGTCTCTCAATCAAACTCGGGTCGTGGAGGAAGCCGTCCGCAAAACTGTCGGCGCTGGTGTTCCCGGCGTGAAACGTCTCAAGTTCCGCTTTATCCCTCTAGAGCAGAAAGAGCTTACTTTCTCTGATGAGTTTATCACAAAAGACACCGACGCGAGCCCGGAGTCCCATGAACACGAAGTCAACAGTGCCGCCTCGAGCTGCTCCCACACCCACGACGAGCACGACTCTCGGAAGAGACGATAGATGATGGAATCTAGATTGCAAAAAAAGCACGAGCGGCAGTTGTTGGTGCTGCTATGATACCCACAATGGCATCTTCCGAGAGATCTGTACTGTGTCGTGTATAGACCATGTTTGGAGATAGAAATTTATACAAGGCGCTCAGCAGCAGGAAAACTTTAATTTTATGTTTAACTCGTTCTACTTGATCCTTTGCCTTGACCATGACCCCGCTGGATATACTTCCGTCCTACGGCAGAGAGCAAGAAAGTTTGTCTGCCCACCTGCATTGCCCATTGGCCATCGAGCAGCGATCTAGTCTGATCATGTCCACGGCTTCTTATTTCAAGTCACTTTATATGTCGTTAGTTCGTGGAGCAGAATTCAACTTTTAGTTTGCAAACTACATAGTTATCGATATCACCTGGGATGATACCCCAAATGGCATAGTAATTTTGACACCTGCACCCGTGGATGGATGTCTTTTAGGAAAGGCTATACTCAATATGGAGCCTATTTCTTGATTACTTTTACTCCTCTTTCCTAGAAACCGAAAAGAATAGAGAGCAGATTTGGCCCGGACTGCTAGCAGAGCCAACAAAACTCTTCTAGCCCGATTGTGTGCCGGACAGATAGGGTAGGCTCATCCCGAGCAGTCGGCAACTGCCCCGCAATCCTCAGGTGGGGGCCGTCGAATTCTACCGAGTTACATGTTTAGCAGAGAGCTACTTATTTAACCGGAGCCAATTCTAAATACACGCGCAGTGGAAATCAATGCGCCCTAACTCACACTCAACAGAGTGAAATACGAACGAAATGGCACACCGTAGTTAACTAGTCAACTATAAGCACATTTGTCCTTACACATAGTGGAGCGGGGAACAGGTAACACGGTTTACGGTCCGCTTTACATCATCGCGGGCTCATCTACTCCGGGTTCCCACCAGGCTCGTTGCGCTCTTTCCTCTAAATCTGTACACATACAATCTCTCCCCCCCCGCACCGAATAAATTTGCGATTCCCACATCTACGAGACCTGTTATCCTGACCGAGACTTGTGCGATTACAATTGTGCGACTGGCGCCGTCATTCACCATGGCGTCGCAATCCCCCCTCTATATCGGGTTCGATCTGTCGACTCAGCAATTGAAGGGACTGGTCGTCAACTCTGATCTCAAGGTCGTCTACCTCGCTAAGTTTGACTTCGATGCTGATTCTACTGGGTTTCCCATCAAGAAGGGCGTCATGACCAACGAGGCCGAGCATGAAGTATACGCTCCGGTCGCTCTGTGGCTACAGGCCCTGGACACCGTGTTGAGCAGGTTGCATCAGCAAGGCCTAGACTTTAGCCGTGTCAAGGGAATCAGCGGTGCAGGACAGCAGCACGGAAGTGTCTACTGGGGCCACGAGGCCGAGTCGTTGCTGCAGAACCTCGACCCGGCAAAGTCGCTGGAGGAACAGTTGGAGAAGGCGTTCTCCCACCCGTACAGTCCCAATTGGCAGGATTCGAGCACTCAGAAGGAATGTGACGAGTTTGACAAGGTCCTCGGCGGCCAAGAACAGCTCGCTCAAGCCACAGGAAGCAAGGCGCACCACGTAAGAAGGCCTAGAACGTTTGCTCTTGTGGATGACCGCTAATCCCGCGATTAGAGATTCACAGGTCCGCAAATCCTCCGATTCCAAAGGAAGCATCCCGAGGTGTATCAGAAGACAGCGAGGATCTCCCTGGTGTCCTCGTTCATCGCCTCGCTTTTCCTGGGCCATATCGCTCCTTTTGATATCTCGGACGTGTGCGGAATGAACTTGTGGAATATTAAGAAGGGTGCCTACGATGTCGAAGCGCTCAAGCTCTGTGCCGGAAAGTTCGGTGTTGAGGACTTGAAGAAGAAGCTGGGCGATGTGCCTGAAGATGGCGGATTACACCTGGGATCGGTTCACCCATACTACACGAAGCGTTATGGCTTCAGCCCAGATTGCACAGTCATTCCGGCCACTGGCGACAACCCGGCGACTATTCTCGCTCTACCGTTGCTGCCTTCCGATGCCATGGTGTCTCTGGGAACCTCCACGACCTTCCTCATGTCCACACCCAGCTACAAACCCGACCCGGCAACACACTTCTTCAACCACCCGACCACTGCCGGATTGTATATGTTCATGCTCTGCTACAAAAATGGTGGCCTGGCACGAGAGCACGTCCGAGATGCGATCAATGAGAGTCTCAAGGATACACCTGCACAGCCCTGGGTCAACTTCGATAAAATTGCCCTACAGACTCCCCCATTGGGCCAGCGGACCGCGACAGACCCTATGAAGCTGGGCCTGTTCTTCCCACGACCAGAGATTGTGCCCAACCTGCGCTCGGGGCAGTGGCGTTTCATATACGACCCGACCACTGGACAACTGCAAGAGACCACAGAGGGCTGGGCCACACCGCAAGATGAGGCCCGCGCGATAATCGAGAGCCAGATGCTTTCCCTGCGTCTGCGTTCTCGAGACCTTACGCAGAGCCCTGGAAACGGGCTACCACCCCAGCCCAGACGGGTCTATCTCGTGGGAGGCGGGTCCAAGAACCAGGCGATCGCCAAGGTGGCTGGGGAGATCCTCGGCGGTGTCGAGGGTGTGTACAAGCTCGACATTGGTGATAATGCCTGTGCTCTTGGAGCGGCATACAAGGCCGTGTGGGGAATGGAGCGACAGAATGGTCAGACCTTTGAGGACCTGATTGGGCAGCGATGGCACGAAGAAGATTTCATTGAGAAGATTGCGGACGGGTACCAGAAAGAAGTGTTTGAGCGATATGGCAAGGCAGTGGAGGGCTTCGAAAAGATGGAGAAGCAAGTGTTGCAGCAAGAGGGTAGGAAATAGATAATTGTAGATACATATTAGAGGTAGAGACGTTGGTTGAAGTTGTTTAGATACAGCGATACATAACCTGAAGCTGAAATTTTGCAACTGGACGTCACTAAAATTGAATCACGCAGCCCCTTGCCCTATTGGGCCACATCGTAACCCTGCATACCTATAGGTATTTAGATTCGTTGCCTTTCCCTCCTATTCAATCGTTCCGAGTACATATACCTTTAATCCCTTTAAAATCAAGTCATCTGATACTAGAAAAGCGGCCAAGCGAGAGCGGAACCAGGAACGGAAATCCGATTACGATACCATGGATGTGATCCTCCACCGAAAACAATTTTGAACCCGACACACATCCCCCTCGTTCCCTATTCGCTCTACCCTTCAACACTTTGAGGGAGTTCCGGCTGGTCGAAGATGGAAGAACAGGTGAGTCTCTTCTCCGACTCCATGTGCAGAAAAAAAAAATCCTTCCATAACCCCTCCCCACCCCACTGTCATCGAGTCAGCCCCTCAGAGGGGTCTCGTTGTCCATCCGTTAACGTATACCTTTCCACCACAGGTAGCAAATGCCATTGAGATCGCCTGGAATCCGTCCTCAGACCATGCCCTGAGGTCGCAAGCTCTCGAGTATCTCAACCAGCTTCGCTCCGATCCCTCCGGATGGCAGGTCTGCCTCGCCCTCTTCACCAAAACCCCACGACAGCCCGAACACGTACGACATGTGAGCTTGGAGGTCGTCAATAATGCCGCCCAGGCTGGCCTCATCGATTTGGTATCGCTTGGTGTTGTGCGGAACGAATTGATGGGCTACCTTCGCCAGGTGTACGGGCCCGACGGCGTCGCCACGCCCGATGCGCCCTACATCCAAAACAAAATTGCACAGACCGTTACCTTCCTGTTTTCCGCCCTCTACGGAAACGGCTGGGAGACTTGCATTGACGAGCTACTGAGTCTGACCTACAAGTCCGCCGCCAGCACGACCCGGGACAACGCACTTGGAATTGTTTTCTACTTGCGTGTGATGAATTCTATCCACGAGGAGATCGGTGATGTGTTGGTATCTCGGTCACGCGGAGAGCAGGATAAGGCAAACTCATTGAAGGATTTGATTCGGGCACGGGACATGCAGAAAATTGCCAGCTCCTGGCAGGAAATTCTGTCTGAGTGGCGGGACGGCGATGATACGGTCGTGCAGATGTGCTTAAAAGCAGTCGGCAGCTGGGTCAGCTGGATCGATATCGGTCTTGTGGTGAACCAGACCATGCTCGATCTGCTCTTCCAGCAGCTGGGACGAGCCGAGAAGCAGGAATTGCGGGAAGGGGAACAGCGGGTGCGCGATGCGGCCGTGGATGTCTTCACAGAGATCATCGGAAAGAAGATGAGACCCGCCGAGAAGATTGAGATGATCATCTTCCTGAACCTGGACTCGATCGTTACGCAGCTCTCAAACAGTCCTCCCTTGCGGGAAGCCCGATTCACCTTCAAGTACGATACTGATTTGGCGGAGACTGTCGCCAAACTTGTAAACATTACTGTCATGGATATTGTGCGGGTGCTGGAAACCGACAACGGTCCAGTGAAGGAGAAGGCGGACGATCTCCTGCAGGTTTTCCTGCCTCACATCCTGCGATTCTTCTCGGATGAGTACGACGAAGTCTGCTCGACCGTGATTCCCGGTGTCAACGACATGCTCACCTACCTCCGGAAGCTCGCCAAAAGCAACCCTGCATTCGAAGAACGGAACAAGACCGTCCTCCTTCCTATTCTGAAGGCAATCGTTGCCAAGATGCGCTATGACGAGACTTCGAACTGGGGCGACGAAGACGAGCAGACAGACGAGGCGGAGTTTCAGGAGCTGCGCAAGAGACTGGGTGTGTTGCAGCAGACTATTGCTTCGGCGGATGAGCAGCTATATATCGATGCCATTTCAGAAATCGTGGGCACGACGTTTGAGAATCTGCGTGCTTCCGGCGGACAGATCGACTGGCGTGATCTGGATTTGGCGCTGCATGAGATGTTCCTTTTTGGCGATCTGGCTGTCAAGAGCGGCGGTCTGTATCAAAAGAACCAGCCCACGGGCCCACCTGCAGTTCGGCTCATTGAGATGATGCTCCGCATGGTGGAGTCTGACATCCGCTCCTTCACTCACCCGGCAACACAGCTCCAGTATATGGAGATATGTGTGCGTTATAGTTCCTTCTTCCAGCACCACCAGCACCTGATCCCCGGTGTCTTGGAAAGCTTCCTTCAGCTCGTTCACCACCCCGTCCTCAAGGTCAGAACTCGTTCGTGGTATCTTTTCCAGCGTCTCGTGAAGCAACTGCGCGCTATGATTGGCAATGTGGCCCAGACTGTTGTTGAGGCTTTGAGTGATTTGCTGGTCATCAAAGCCGAGTTGCCCTCGGAAGGCGAAGACGGCGATGAAATGTCTTCTGAAGATCACGAGGGCTTTGCCGATGCTGTTTTCAATAGCCAACTGTATCTCTTCGAGGCAGTGGGTATCATCTGCTCGACCAACGGCGTGCCTGCCGATAAGCAGGTCCTTTACGCCCAGTCGGTGTTGAACCCAATCTTTGCAGACATGGAGCGGAATCTGGCAGCGGCCAAGGCAAATGATGAGCGGGCATTGCTGCAGATTCATCACGATATCATGGCCCTGGGAACTCTTGCTCGAGGGTTCTCAGACTGGATGCCGGGGACTAGCACACCGGCCTCCCTGCCGGCACCAGAAGTATCCGAAGCTTTCTGCCAGGTGGCCGAGGCCACTCTGGTTGCCCTCGAGTCCCTCAAGGCATCATTCAACATCCGTACTGCCGCTCGTTCCGCTTTCTCGCGGCTGATTGGTGTTTTGGGTGCACGCATCCTGCCCCAACTGCCTCGGTGGATCGACGGACTCTTGACTCAGACCTCTTCGCGCGATGAGATGGCATTGTTCCTGCGCCTTCTGGATCAAGTGATCTTCGGATTCAAGGCTGAAATCTACAGCATTCTTGACACGCTCTTGACACCGTTCTTGCAGCGTGTTTTCTCAGGCATTGCGGATCCCACGACTGGAACCGACGATGAGATCCAGCTTGCAGAGCTCAAGCGTGAGTATCTGAACTTCTTGCTGGCCGTCTTGAACAATGATCTGGGAGCGGTTATCATTAGCGAGAGAAACCAACCGATTTTCGAGACCGTCATCACCACCATCGAGCACTTTGCCAAGGACATTGATGATTTCACCACTGCCAAGATGGCATTCTTAGTTTTGTCCAAGATGGGCAGCTCCTGGGGAGGACCGGATATCGCCCCTGTCAATGGAGCTGCGACAACGACAACCCAGACTCAGCTTCCAGGCTTTGGCGGGTTCATGATCACCCGATTCTCGCCCTTGTGCTGGGCACTTCCCACCACCCCGTCCTTCAACTCCAAAGACCCCCAGGCCAAGCAGGTTCTTGTCGAGGCAGGTGCACTGCAGCGCACTATCTACAGCAAGACAGGCATGGAATACGCAGACTACCTGCGCACCCAAGAACTGCCTGGAATGGGCATGGGCGCAGAGCTGATTGAAGAATACTTGACGGCATTGAGCCAGCTGGACATGAAGGGATTCCGGCAATTCTTCCCGGTATTTATCCATCATGCTCTTGTCGTAACCTTAAACTAACATCCTACGACAGTCATTCATCCAGCGATTGAGCGCATGAGCACCCCCTCGACGACCTTTCCTATTTCCTTCTGTTTTTAGATTCCCCTATGCCACAGTTCCTATTTCTGACGAGAACGAGGTGACGTCTGTCCTCATCATCCTATGATATGATTTTCTGTCAGCGACCTCATGCCACCCGCCATCTCCCATGGAATACCATCTCCGCCCCACGTTTTCAAACCTCCCAACAAAAGAAAAAGAACAGCCCCAAAAATTCTCAAGGATTGGATAATTGGATACACGTCCAAGGAAGTGGCAAAGAAAAGTGGCTCTCCAAAACTCAAGCTCAAGTACATAGCGTTGAACACTCCCATTCTGATGCATTCGCATTGCATCATGGGCGTTTCTTTATATCCCCAATATAGCCCCTACCCACTGGCGTTTTGTCATAGGTAGATCATGAACAAATCGACTACTCTACGGAGGTCTGGCGTCGAAAAAGTAAGGCATAAGACATCGACTTCATTCCCTGACGAGTAATTTTCCTTTGTTCATATCCCCTCAAATCAAAGACCTTAGCGGGCCCTGATGTTCACTTGAGCGAATCGCCATCAGAATCCGTTCCTTTTAATTCAAACCAACGATTCTCATCCTGTCTATACATCTCAGGGGAACAAAATCAAATGAAAGGAGATCACACACTATTTTCCAAAAGCCTTTGCTGCATGCTCGACGTGCTCGTCGGCAAACGATGCCATGAAGTAATACGAGTGATCGTAGCCTTCCCGGTAGTTAACCTTAACGTTATCGAATCCCTTTTCCTTAGCCACAGCCTGGAAATTCTCAGGGAGAAGCTGACCCTGCTTGTAGAAGTTGTCGCCGGTACCCTGACGGGGCGTTAGAATATTATTCACCGAGGACAAAAGCGCAAAAAAGAGAGAAACAGAAAGACAGGCCACATACCACATCAATCAAAATGTCAAGATTCTTGTCACTCCACTTCTTCAAAAGCTCAGTGGCATCATGCTCCTTCCACTTCTCCTGGTCGTCGCCAAAGTAGCCCTTGAAGGCTTTCTGGCCCCAGGGACAATTGATAGGGTTGCAGATAGGAGCAAAGGCCGAGACGGACAGGTACTTTCCTGGATTGCGAAGGAACTGATTGAAGTAAGACATACTTGTTCATAGAGGGCTAGGGAAACCAAAACCAACCAGAGTGAGAGCACCGTGTCCACCCATGCTGTGACCAGTGATGCTGACTTTGCTGGAGTCGAGTTGCGGGAAAGCAGCAAAGACGGTCTGTGGCAGCTCCTCGGTGATGTAGCTGTACATTTTATAGCCGTTGTTGTATGGGGGTTTGGTGGCATCGACGTAGAAGCCAGCACCGGTGCCGAAGTCGTAAGAGTCGTTCTCACCCTCGATGTTCAGACCACCTGATAAATTATCATTATTTAGTACTGTTCCTATACTGAATTTGGAGGTGGGGTTGATGTGAATTCTGACAGATCGTCCCGAGATGATGACGTACGTGGGCTAGTATCGGGATACAGCACAGCGATGTTCTTCTTGCTAGCGGCGTGCTGGAAGAAGCCCTTCTCGGAGCAGTTATCGGCTGTGCAGGTCAGACCCGAGAGGTAGATTAGGACGGGAACCTTCTGAGAGTCTGCCTTTGGGGGAAGGTAGAGGTTGAAACCCATCTCGCAGCGGGTAGTGGTGGCATTGTGAGTCAGCTTAAGCAGCTTGCCGCCGAAGGAGGCGATGGTAGCCTTGGTGGTGACGGACATGATGATGGTAATCAACGGAAGCAACGGAAGATTTAGGGGGAGGAGGGAGAATATAAATAGAAGTTAAGTTGACGTGTGTCCCGCATGAGATGAGGGGAACTTTTTAAGTTGAGACTCCACTGTGTGCTGGTTGCCTCTTTGGGTTCATCCCGTTGCCGCTTTTACCTTATAAAGGTACTCTATTCTCAAAATATCACACTCGATTGTCATAATTGAACAAATAGGAGGACTACCTATTGTTGAAGACCCCAGGAAGAGTGAAATGAGACATGAATGCCAGGAAAGCTTCTATCGAAGATCTCAGGGCAGAGCAGAAATAGGAAATGAAACCCGATGAAAGTAAACAGGGCGAATCCGAGTGTTGCCCACAGTGGAGAAACTAGGAAACAGTGTAAAATAGAACAAAAAATTACAGACAAAGAACTAAGGTGATATCATCAATCCAAAAACACCGGAACACCATAAACAACAGGCGCAGCTCCGTTCAAATATTTCAGCACACAAGATCCCCGAGCGCCTGCAATCGCAGCATCCAACCCGGCGTCGACTGATTGCTTCGCTTTCCCTTTCGCTTTCCCTTTCTTGCCAAGCAGACCCCATGTGTCAAATGCAGATGTACAGAAACGATCGATATCTTTATCAGTGACATCCCACAAGGTAGCCACCAGTGCCGGACTGCCCGCATGGAGATAATTCATAGGCGTGCCATATGGCTCATACTCGCCCGCTTCGGTCAAGGTACCACTGCTGCAGCCCATGAGAAAAGCGACGGCACACTTGGTCATGCGTTTCACGGTGCGACCGCGGATGTATTGGGCACCGCTACCGTGGCCGAAATATAAGAAGAGATCCTTGCTTTCCAGGGAGGTGCGGAATTCATCTTCTGTTGGTTCGCGCTTGATCACTCCAGTCCAGGATTTCTGCGCGGAGAGGTCTTCCTCAAATGTCGTTTGCGTCGTGCGCAGATCGCCTGTTGGGTTGAGGATGAATGCGCCTGATGTGCGATCTAGGACTGCGCCGGATCGAGAGTCGCGGAATTGAAGAACTCGGTCGCGGAGACACTCTAGAGATGGGACGCGACAGACGGGGAATCCCTGGAGACACGGGAGAGACTCCCAGGGAAATAGGTGGAGGGCTTTGTCTAGCACAAGGATGGTATGGCGGGGTGGTCGATTTGAGAGTTCTTCCCGTGCGGCTTCGTGGTAGCATCGCAAGGCATCGAGGGTGTCGACAACCATCATGTCGAAGTCGATCTCGTCGTATGCATTGCGTTCGCCCTGGAATTGGAGGATATCGACCACAAAGTATAGAAGGTCCATCAGCGTATCCTCAGGTTCCTCCTGCTGCTCAAGATCGCGAAGTCCAATGAACAACTCCACAACATTCTGATGAAGCATAAGGCGAGGGGAGGAGGCCCTTCCACCTTTCTGCCGAGAGGGTAGATGCTTGTCAAGAATACCCTGGAAGGCGCTCGAAAACTTGCCCAGGGCAGAGCTATTCCGTGCGAGCGGCGAGAAAACACCCCTGAAGCCTCCGAACCAGATATTCTCGATATTCTGTAGAAGGCTTTCCATTTGGCGATCAAGGGCCTCGCGGTTCTTCCACCACTCCTTCTTCGACTGCTTATCGGTTTGAGCTTTAGCGGCATGCGCACTCTGGTTTGCCAGTTTGATGAGCTCTTGCATCTCACCCTTTCCATCCTCGAAAGTGAATTGCTCCTCTTCATCATCATCAGAAGTACCTCTTCGGAGTGGAAGTCGCAGGAGGAACGGAGAGCGATTCTTCTGAAGCCGGGAGACCACAAACTCGGTCTGATCTGCACTCAGAGACAACGAAAGGACGTTCCAATTCTCAGGCAAGATATCGACGTAGTTCTCGGTAAAATTTGAGCAAACTTCTTCGGTCATCTCGATTGTGGAAGGAGACGAGATTGGCCATAGTAATGGATCAGAAAAGTCGGCTAGTTTTCGGTCGAAGTCGATAGCCATGCGTTCGCGGGCGAATGCACCAACACGGCCAATTTCTGATGAGAACCAATGTTAGAAAACTTCAATTACATTAAAAGCAGGGTTTCCTTCACTTACCATTCATGTTCGCAGGCGATTGCGCCCAGGTTACGGGACCCCCTGGGGTGGTCGCATGCGAAAGCATAGAAATCCGACTCATCAGACGAGACGCTGCATGGCTTTCGAGCGTCGAGCCAAGAACAGTGGCATCCGCAAAAACGCTAGTGAGTCGCTCGCTCGCTTTTGAAAGCATGATTGAGTAATCCTCACTGGCCTTTTGTACCTTTGCGCGAGGCCCTCGAGCTGGGGCCTTAGTCTTCCTCGTCGTTGGCTTTGCTGCTGGCGTGCTTGTGTCTTCTCCTCCTTTCACTGGGGACATGAGGGAAGGCAGCGATATAGTGGATTCTGGGAGCACGCAGTAGACTGCATGGCTTGCAAAATTGCGAATAGCATCAGCCAGAAGATGCCCACTCTCCCCGATTTCCAGCGAAACCCTGCTCTCGCGGCCAACTGCGAATTGTCGAGCTTCAGCGAGAGTTTGCGCGGATCGGTCGAATTCACGGAGAGACCGCAAGCAGTCTGCTTGCTGTCTAAGAACGTTGCCCTTTAACCGAAGAAGAGATCTCGATTGAGCATCAGGCAATGGGGTTTTGGGTGTTGCAACCTTCTTGGCGGTGGATGCCGAGCTAGCTGCACGAGTGCGTCGACCAGTAGTGGTAGCTGAGGATGTTGAGGGTGTGCGTCGTGTGCTTCTTACTCGCAAATCCTGCATTTTCTCTTCGAGAGCTGCCACATCTGATACCTCCATGATGCAACTTGCGTCAGAGGATATGACAGCTGTGATGACTTTATCTGCCTCCTGGAGCAAGCGGAATGCCTTCTCATGTTGGCCCTGCACTTTGTAGAGAGAAGCAAGCGCTATGTGGAGAGAAACTGTCTCGACACTTGTCTGGATCTGCTTTGACGATTCCGAGGCCGAAGTAAGAAGTTCTTGACCTTCATTCACGTTGCCACCGAGGATCCAGTAACAGCCAAGCTGAGTTTGAGCCGCCACAAGCCTGACATTGGCATCAAGCGTCTTGTCGATTTTCAATGCCTGTTCCCCGTAGTAGATGGCGTCCTGGAATAGGCCATGGTGGGCGGATAATGTCGCGAGGTTCAGCAAGCAGGTGTGGTGCGAGCCGAGATGTGGCCAGAATGGCGCACCTTGAACATAGCTGGCTGAAATCTCCGGTGAAGATGCATTTTGAGACAGATCAAGCTTGGCTACACCTTCAGCGATGCCCTCAACATCAGAGCTCCCTGCTGCGGGCAATGACCTGTCCTGCTTCTTCTGCGCCAACTTCTCGACCTTGGCCCAGATTCGGCAGTTGAGTCGAACGGATAATTTGGCAAAGAACAGAGCCTGGGTCATCGATCCCTGTGCTGCTGATAGTCGGGACTGAGAAAAGACAGCGTCGGCAACAAGCCTCTCCCATGAGATTTTAGACAAGACTGACAAGTTGGTCAACTCTTCTGACTTTTGGCATTTGTCATACAGGGCTCTAGCAGCGGTAAGAAGAGAGGCGGCTTTGTCGACTTGTCCTGTCTCGAGAAGATATTCTACCCGTGCAAGTTTGTAAGAAAGGGTTGCCAAGGAGGACACCTCGTTCCGGGCAAGATATTGTTCGCCACGCAACAGAAGATTGCCTGCCTTCTGGCAGTGACCAAGTCGGCAGTTTTGTAGGACCAGACGGGACAGAATGATGATCGCATCCGAGACATCTCCAGATTCTTGAAGTTCGGCAGCACGTAGAATCAGCTCCAAGGTAGAGAGTTGAGCCTTCCATAGTCCATGAATCTCGGTGTAGTCGACCAAGGCTTTAAGTTGAAGAACCCAATAATCTGTATCGTGGACGTGGAGAAGCAACTTCTTCCAGTCAGAGCACTGACGTATCATGGAGGTCCATGAAGCAAGCGTGCTGTCCAGTCCATTTACGTCAATCTTGCCTTGGTGAAAACCAATGATCACCCGCAATGAGTTTGTGATGTGGGCTGCAAATGAAGCCAAGTCTGCATCTTTTCCGAACCCGCTTTCGCACTTCAACGCTTCGGATCCTTCTTTCAGGAGTCGTTCGGTCAGGACCGAGTCTAGAGCATTTGGGTGCTCCAACAAAAACCGGAGGGCAGCGAGTGTCACTCGACCGTGGCGGATTGGGTGGGACTCCAGAGAAAACATGTCAAGAAGAGTAGTCACAACGGTAGTAAGCATCGAACGAAAGTCATCTTCACTCGGACATTGTCCGTGCATATCAAATAGTAAGCACATCTGCCACTCAAGGAGCATTCTCCGTCGTTCGGGCTCCAGCTCAGCATCTTCGTAGATGGATAGAGATTTGGATCCTTTCCTGCGCAGCTTCATCTTCAAAAGGGTCGAAAGAACTCGATTGAGCATGAAACCGGGACTCTGGGGTTCTTGGCTGACCAAGCCAGGTTGAGCTCCCACGTTGACGTCGGCGATCTGCTCCAGGGTTCCAGAATCGACATACTCTGCAATTGACTGTCTGAAGGCCTTTTCTGAGTCGCCATAAAGACTGCCATCCAAGTACAAATGGGCAATTCTCTCATACTTGAGGGCCGCAAACGCGGTGGTACGGAGTGATGGGGAGCAACCGGAGATCATTTGGGTAGATTGCTTGAGAAGTGGTATGAGCTCGCGGTAAGATTGCCCAGCCTCTTTCTCTTTGATGTAACGAGACCAGAATACGTTGGAGAGCTTGACAAGTCCCATGCCAATATTCTCATTCAGCGTGGTATCAGGGGCACTTTCGTCGTTGTTTTCGATAGTAGCAAGCAGGCGATGACAATCAGTCAGAATGGGAAGCATATCATCCCAAGGTGGCCTTCGAGACGTGATCGACAGTTTGCCAACGGCCACGGCAGAATCAACAGCAGCAAGGATGATGCTTCTAGACATTGAGATCCGAATCTTGAACATCTCAAACTCCTTTTCATCGCTATCTTCTGCCGGTGGCCGTCCAATATATCGCCTGAGAAACCGCAGGAAAGCCTGGAGGTATTCTCGGATGTCAGAGGCCATCTCGTTCTTCTTGCTGTCGCTGTCGGTCGCCTTCGTCATTGCATCACCGAACCAAGCAAGCGCGAATTTCTTCAGCCTTGCTGCCTCAACAAGAAGCTCATCGAGGTCCGATGCATTCCCTCTGAGATGCAAGCCCAAAGCTTCTGTTGCTTCTGAGATAGACTTCAATGCACCATCCAAAAACTTCTTCGATCCCTTCAATGCCTGAAAGTAAACAGAAGCAATTTTGCATTGGACCGTGGCTAATGAAAGGCTTTGGACGTTTGAGAATGGGGTGATAGTTTGGCCAAAGAGCTTCAGCGATTCCTCAAAGCAACCAGCATCCAGAGCAAGTTGACCAAGAATGGCCATAATTCTGGCAACTGAAGTGGCATCCTTTGCATCTTGGGGCTTCTTGTTGATCGTGGACGTTGATGATTGAATGCGGGTGATTGATTTGTAGACGGTGGCAAACTCAGACTTCTCAATTCCCTTGCTGTGATGAGAGAAGCTCCCGAGGTAGCGAAGAAGCGGGTCAAACACCTCTTTGATTTCGTCACAGACATGTCCAGACATTTTCCACCCCAGGGATCGGATTTCGAGGGAGAGTAGCTGTAGAGTCAAGGCCGTCATTGGCTTCAGGTTTGTCGAAGAGTCACCATTTGAGCTTGACTTTCCAGAGAACAGAGATAGCACGGTATTCGACAGCAACTGAAGTTGAAGAGCGGCTTTCTCGGCAGGTAAGCTTCCAGATTTGAATGCCGCAGTGATGATCTGAGCAGGGCTGCTGGGATCAGACAGTTGCAGCAGGGGACACAATTTTTGGATAGTCGAAGCCTTTCGGTCGCAGGCAAGAAGGCGCATCGCGTTCGACTGGAACGAAACAAGGAGACCGTATAGGGATTGCGCGTTGGCTATGTTCGAAAACGTGATAAGATCAGACATCCGCTCTCGCCCCGTCTCTTCCTCTGATGTGACATCTGGCTCCGTAGCTTTCTTTCCCGTCTTGTTCGCATCCAGATATTGCTGTATCCTTCGCTTAAGGGAGCGTAATTCCTTGCAGGCCATGTCATTCAATCCCAATGAAATCAACTTCCCCGCCAACACGCACGCCCCCTGCTCGAGCTGCATATTCGGGAATCCTCCACTTGACTGGTCAACTTTTAGAGCCCGTAAGGTCGCCAGAGCAAGCCTCGCGCACTCGGCAGCCGCGTAGATACCTGGGTCAGCTCCACCAAGACCCGACCTTCCTGATTTAGTCGAAACATCGTCCGCAACAGGTGTCTGTCGTTTTGCCACCGGCACCTTCAACGCGTCTGTGAGGCTCTTGAGCGTGATATTAAACACTTCCGTAGAGAGTACAGTTTTCTCCTGAGGCGACAATGCGCACCCATCCTGATCGACAATTGTGTGCAACGCGGCGTCCGTCGCGGGCTTCGCTTTATTGGTTCGAGAGCTCCTCGCGCGACTTGAAGTGGTAGTTGCTTCCTTTGAGGATTTCGTATTTTTCCGCCCGGGTTTTTCGGGGGCTTTCGACGATGCGCGTAGGAGGGTTTGGAGGGACAACACAGTGGCATCGGAGCATGTTGTTGTTGATCGGACCGCCAGCTTGACGGACTCGGTCATGGAGCTGGCAGGTAGGACGGTAACCGCCATGTCGGGGTCGTGAAGCCGTTCAAGAGGCCTGCAGCTACTAATAAGGGCGAATTGAAGCTGTGCAACTGATATCATCAAAACCGTGGAACTCAAAACGGGTATTGTTGCCGTAGCAACAATAGGCGCTATACCCGCTCGGGAGTGGGAGCCTTGGTGCCTGAGGCCGGAACCACTCGCTTTTGCCGCCGAGATCTTTGCGACCTGCAACTGCTACCACAATACCGCAGCTATGGCGACAGCACTCAGATTGAAGCCCTTCTGGCTGAACCGACACCTCCTCTCTACATCTACGGCGTCCACGATCTCCAGCCGGTGTCGTGTGGCCGCAGCACGCACTTATGCTACCTCCGACCGTCTCCCGAAAATCGCAGATACCTCAGTATGGACGGCGATGATCCCCGCGTTTATGCGACGGAAACGATCGCGCAAAGCGGGCGAAGAAAATGAGTGGAATCCGGCCACTTTCTACATCGTCATCTTCACGCTGATCGGCTCGCAAGCCATCCGAATGCTCACCTTGAAGAACAACTATGCTGCATACCGTCGGAGTGTAGATGCAAAGATTGAACTCCTCAGGGAGGTTATTGAACGTGTCCAGAAGGGAGAGGATGTAGATGTGGAGAGATTACTGGGTACTGGAGATGAGACGAAGGAAAAAGAGTGGGAACAAGGTATGCTACGATTGCTTACTTGGACGTATATGCCTGGATTCTGACGTTTTCCTCTTCCAGTCTTGCGAGAGATCGAACAAGAAGACACCCTTTGGCAGGAGAAGCACAAGTCTGCCCAAGAAACAGAAAAGAACGCGTCCAATATTGAGAAGCAGACAACTCAAAAGTCGAAATGGAAAGAGCCCGAAACAGCGAGTCCGGATGACGAGACCAAGAAGAGCCAGTCGAAAAGGAGGCTCAACTTCTTTTAAGGAAACTGGAAACTGCGGGCTTTCAAGTGCCTTGGGGCTGCAATTGCACATTATCAAAGCATTAAGGCCTTTTTGTCGGATTTTGATACCCACTCACATCTTCCATGTATAAATATCCTTGTACCCCATTGAACAGAGAACAAACACTATAAAAGCATAGATTTTGGTAATAATTCATGACAATAACATAGGTATTCCCTACCTAGGGGTGTACAACCTTGCAAGCTCCATATTGTGTAGGTGGTCTACGAACAGAAAATCTGATTCTATCTGCTCTAGATCTAGGTACTATACAGAACGAGCCACCCCGATAGCAGATAAAGTACCATGCACGAAGATCCAAGCCGAAAAGAACAAGACGAGCTCGCAGGGACTCCATATAGACCAGGAACCCCCTCTATATAGCTCCGAGGGCCTTCTTTCCAAATCTATCTGCTGTTGGTACAATGCACATCGGTCATCCGAGAGAAACGAGAAGAAAGAATCATGCAGGGTTTCTCTGCCCAATGTTTGCACAAAAGAAAAGGGAAAGAGATGACGGGGTAGAGGGATCTGACAAGAGAGATCCAAAGAGATCCGATGCTAAAACCGACCAAAGAAAAAGACAGACGAGGGCAAATATCGAAAACAAGACTCAAATCGCTATGGAACTAAGAAAAAATCACTGGTTGGAGTTCCCTTGGAGGAACTTGGGCCAGTTCTCTGCGCGAGGGACTTGCACTCGGCCGATGTTCTGATCCAGGTCAAGGATAAGCTTGAGAGCGTTCCTTGATCGAAGGTAAGGAAGAGGAGCCTTGGCCTGGGTCAGACCAACCCCGGGCTCGACATGGCCACTGGGAGTGACATCATGCGAGCCTGGCATGGGCAGTGCCTTCTGAAGAACCTCATAAGCGGCCAGAGTGAAACCGAACTGTGGTGAAGATCGCAGAATACGGGCAGGGCCACCCTTGAAAAATGCTTTGAGACCCTCCTCCTTCCACACTGTTGTGGCACAGTGACGAAGACCAGTGTACTTGGTGTCACCCTTGCGGGCTTCGACCTGCAGACGGGTCTTGATCACGTCGCAGGGAGTGGTCAGGTAGGCAGCAGGCATACCGGCGATAGCACCGGCAGTAAGAAGCTGGACAACACCGAGCCTGTTGGTGGCACTTTCGCCGAACATGTCACTCTTCAGGTGAGCGTATGTGGGGAAGTAGATTGCGGAGAAGGGAACTAATATTCTGGTCAGATCACTCACAAACGAGGAAAGAGAGAAAAAATAAGGACTTACCATCACGCAGAAGACAGGCACTGGCACCCTTGTACAAGCCCACAAGACCCAGGTTCTTCACGATCCAGAGCGCAGAGCGGCGAGGAGCACCCTCCACAGTTTTAGCGATTTCACCCTGGACCTGAAGACGAATCTTGACAATCTCCAGAGGGTTTGTGAAGACCTGAGCAACGAAACATTTAGCGCGCGAAGACAAAGGGAAAGATCAGAATGCGGGTCAAACTTACGACTTGACAACCACCAGCAGCACCACCAGCAATGACCTCATGGAGATACTTGATCTTACCGGTGTCCTTGTCAGTGAACATGCCACGGACAAGATCGTTGACAGTGAGCTTGATGGCCTTCTCTGGTGCCACACCGATCAGCTGCGGGATCACACCGGAGTACAAACCGGTGAAACCCTCATTCCGAATGACCTTCTTGGCACAATCTATGGAGTTGTTGTACAATCTCTCACCCGGGCGGCTAGACCGTTGGTTCTGCATACGAGTCTTCACCAGATCGATCGGGTACACCATGAAGGCACCGAAAGCACCAGCAATACTGCCAAGGCCGAAGTGGTGCACCGATTCCAACACACTGTGGAGGGCACTCTTGGTCTTCTCTTGAACATTCGACACAGCCTGGCCCGCAAGGGTAATGGGCACTCTCCACGAAGCGTCAATGACTTTGGCGAAATCCTTCTGGGCGAGACGTCCCGATGGGGCATCCAGACCGGCGAAATGGAACAAAATGTCAGCCTCCATCGGAGTGAACTGAGAGAAACGCGTGACACGGGTGGCCTCGCTTAGGAAGTCGGAGCGGGTGATCTTGCCGTCGCTGCTCTTCTTGGTGGCCTCGCGCACAATCAGGTCAATGATATCCATCTCGCGCATAATGTTCTGGAAAGCACGGACGGTAGCGTAGGAGATCTTGTTGGTGGTCGCGATGTTACACAGAGTGGGCAGATTGTCAAGCACATGGTCGGACAACTTGTGCTTCGAGGTCTCCAGAATGATGCGTTGAAAGTCCTCAGGCTCGATGTAACCATCGCCGTCCTTGTCCAGGACGTGGAAAGCTTGTCGAATGCGCTCGCCCTGCAGTCCGCGAAGCATCTGGCAGAATTGTGGGTAGGTCATGTCGTGGCGGGACTTGGTGCGGCCGGCGTACAGCGAGGCCCATTCTGAGTTCCAGTCGAAGGGAATGCTGTCGGCGCTCTTGGTCGCATTGTACAGGCCCTTTACGGCGTCAAACTTGACGGTTCCCGAGCCATCGAGATCGAACAGGCGGAAAGCGATCTCGTACTCCGCATCGGGCTTCGAAAGGAGGTTCTCGAAGGTCGCCCAATCGGACAGGCTGAGTTTACCGGTTCTCCGTCGGTCTGCCACTCGGAAGAGGATGCTATACTGCTCGCGCTTGATTTTGTGCTGGATCGGGGAGGGGACAGGTCAGCAACAAATTCGCACCAACATCGGACATTGGAGCGACGAGTCAAGGACACAGCGAAACTCACATAGTCTTCCTGCTTGGGAGCAATAGCATTGACGAAGTCCTCCTCAGTCATGAAATGCTCTCCGTTCTCGTCCTTCTGGGCATAGCGGATGAAGTTGAAGCGGGCCTGGTGCGACAGCTGAGCGTCCTCGGAGCTGCCCACCAATGTCTCCTTGACGGTATCCGTGACACTTGTCATTATGCCAAAACAAAAAGGGCTATTTTCAATGCTTCAAAACTTGACAAGGGACCAAAATTGAAAGTCCACCGCACACACTGGGGGAAGGGGGGAAGGCAGTTAGAGAGTGGAGAATGGAGACACCCGGTTTGAGTCAAAAAAAGGAATGAGTGCAGTTTTAGTTAACGATGGGAAAAATAGATGCAGTCCCCAAAGAAAAATGATGATTTTGCTCTCTTATTTCCTTTCTTTTTTTCCTTCTCAATAATATGAAATAAGACAACGATAAGACTTTACATTATCAAGAGAGTAGAGACAGTACGGCCACGAGTATTGATCTTTTTTTTTCACCGCCCCTGGTGACCGATATCGCGGCCGCGTTATTTACCCGTGAGATCGGGGGCCGAATTGCCCTGGGGATCTCCGCACTTCTTTGGTCGCTTATTACCCGGTCTCTACCTATCATAGTTTTTGACTGCTGCTTTGATACCATAGACCTCTAGAAGTAGTACTATTCTAGTACTATGATCTTCATGTCCACGTAAATCCTAGCCAATCGAGTCCTTGGTTCCTGTACGGAGTAAGGGGTAGTAAGCGGTCGAATTTGGCATGTTTCCTAAAGTTCTGTGTTCAGATGAGAACCGGGATGCCCGGCTCACATGGCCGTGCGGAGCAGGAGAAATCGAGAGTTGGAGATATGTACATAAATCCAGGTTCGACTTTTAACTCCGCTATTCTCCGCTTTCGTCACGTGAGAGATTCTACTCTATTCCCTACTCTTCATATCTCCAGAGTAGGTAGATAGTAAGCTGCAAAGCTAGCTTCAAATTGATATAGTTGTTTTGTCCTAGGTAGAACCGATTTTGTCTCCAGGCATATCTGGCCCACTTCTCAATACACGGAGCATCAACTGATTGCTTGACGCGTCTAGGTGGCTTGTGTTACCTTCGCTTAGATGTTAAAGGGCAAAGCTTTTCCTTTCTCCTCACCCAAAATCCACATTTACATACTCCACCCCTCATGGGATACTATTCTCACGATCTTCCATGTCCACTTTGTCAAGTGAATGTTCTTGAGTCTCAGCCGCACACTTACCACGTACTACCTTTACATCCTGCTTATACAAGCCTTTCCTCTTATGATGACTGGTACTGGGACCCTCGAGGAAGAGCAGAGGTTAACCCACAAAACAGTCATTATGAAGAGTGACATGATCAGGATTTATCCTATTGATATTGGTGGCCGGATTTATATCAGCTCCCTCTCTGACACAAACGGGTTAAGAATGAGCGGAAAGAAAGCTCGAGACTATAAGTTGAATACACATAGGCCTGGAGGGCACGAGACGTACATATTTTCTTTGTCGAACCCGCCTATGGGGTGGTGTGGACATGGGGTCTGCTGATTGCACAACTGGTTACTGAACGAATAAGGTACGTGTAAACGTCGTTCTTTGTGTTTGCGACCGGGCATGGGTTGGGATTCGAGAAAATCCACTTTTCTCTACCTGTAGCACGTCTACCCGAACCTGGTCAGTGTGTAGATGTGCTCCGAGCACTCTATATTTGCAAATTTTATACCCTCTTTCCTCAATATAGCTGCATCTATACGCTTCCCCCATCTCCCCGATATGACTACGTCTACCTCCTGTCTCCCTCTCCCTATCTCCCCGGCATGGCTGCACCTACCCCTGCCTAGGTGTCTCCCCTCTTTCTCCCTCTCCCCCTCTCCCCGATATGGCTGCAGTTAGATAGCTAACACCTGGCTAATAGATACTCTATTATCTAGCTAGCATGGAGCATTTGGTCACGCGAAGCGTGGCCTAGCGTACTTGTCTCTTTGTGCATGGTAACCTATGGAATAAGTAAAATTGCTACTAATATAGTAGGAATATGCTGTTTCGACCTATGGATGGATCATAGGATGAGATTGAATATAGCTATTTGTATTGGTTTGCTCTTCATATTGCCACCTCCCCGAATGTCACTATATATAGCTCTACCCACCAACTCTATGTGGCGCTTAGGACTGTCATGAGCGTATTTCACGAGACATAATGACATTTACCTAGACGGGCATCTCAGAAAGTGTTGTTGGCATACCAGGATGTAGTGAGACGTAGCTGTAAGGCCATATAGCTCAGGTATATAAGGCCCCTTTCCCACTTGTATCTCATCCTATACCATCAGCAACCACGTCAAGAAAAGTCTAAAAGTTTATGTGTGTAGAGCCCCAGCAACGAAGAGATAAAACTGGAGCCAATTCAATACTTACTGAGGCTTATAGAAGTCAATATGCCTGGTCTGGACGACTACTCCACAACACTGCCATCGTTGTACGAAGAAGCAAAATCGGGAAATACGCAAAAACTTAGGGAATTTATCGACGACTTTATCAAGTACCAGCTCCAGGAACTCCAATGCGATGCCACCTTGACATGGCATATGCGAGCCGGTCTTGAAGCGCCTCAAGAGAGTAGCAGATTTCAGATCTTTTACAGGGGCATCACCGTCGCCTACCGGGCGGTGTCGTCCGAAAAGACACCCGAACAATTGAAACAGGAGGAAACTTCCTACAGAGTCAGGTAATCATACCCAATAACCGTCATATGGGATATATTATTGTGGCCGGGATCAGAATGGGGTGCAGGTTCAATTTACTCAGGTGAGGGATGGTCAGCCGAAAGCTTTCCTAAGCCCCGCTTTCTTGGACACCAATATTGGTGAGGCCTGTTTCAAGGAAAAGTTGGAGCATTGCCTTGGATTTGCTCACTGATGTGAAAGGTGCTGAACATTCGGGGTCCAAGTTCTTCAGCATGGATGTTTTCAAACCGCCCTGGCTTAGGTTGCAGAGTTTGACTTGGTCTACTCTATTTGTAGTTTTTATCTTTGTCTTTTTGTTCAACTCCCTTGGCACTGATTTTCCCACTGGGTTTTCCCGCTGCTACCACATAAATACGAAGGGTAAATAGTTATAGTGTCAATGAAGGTACTAACTCTACTGAGATCTACGATGCCATGTAGAGAACTGTAGCTTGCATCATTGTAGGCCTTCTGTCAGTGTAAAAAGTCTCACCTAGAGCCATTATTTCTTCTGCACTTTGGATCACCTCACCTTCCTATCGAACAGTAAGTAGAACCACTGGCACTTGTGCTTCATCTTTTACAGCACTCAATAGTCATATCAATCAAAGAGCGTAGCGGAAAGTTATTTACTTAGAGGAACTAATGGCTAATTTTACGCCGAGGAAATGGGTAATGAATCCCCACACATAAACAATTTAATCCGCGCGATAATTGCACGTGCCATGGCAGTTGAGTGATAATCGGGGAATACAGCACCTAGCCACCACTTATCAGCCCATTCGGTTCTCCCCGTGTTTCTCCAGTCGAGCAGCTCTGAATAACACTCTCTCAAGCGGCAGCAAAACCAACATTACCCGATTCAGGCGATATGCAGTCGCAATAACCACAACGCCAACAACGGCATCGAGAATGAAATGATTCGCAGTTGCAACAACCGTCAGTCCCATAACCATCGGCCAGAGCGGAGCAACAACTCGAAGCAGTACGTGCGGGCTGTACTTCAGCAGACAGAAGGCAATAAGCACGGAGTTTCCAAAATGCAGGGAGGGCATCGCGGCGATTGTCAGCTGGAACTTGTTATGCGTCCATGCCGAGCCCGAGTTATCCTGATGAAGCACATCGATGAAACCGTATTCTTCAGGAAGGAGACGCGGTGGTGCACATCGCCAAAGCGACAGTACTATGAATGCGACGACATTCTCCAAGGCTAGCGTGCGTCTGTATTTTTGGTACTGACTGCGCGTCATGAAGGTATAGTAGTAGACGTAGAAAACGACTCCGACGACGATGTGAGAGTAATAGACGCGGGCAAGATGATCCATTAGCCATGGAAGCTTATCGAGCACGAAGCGCTGGACGAGGAGTTCGATGTCGATGTGGAGGCTGTGTTCAAGGGACAAGAGCTGAATCGCGTGGTGTTCAGCCTTTTGAAAGACGCTTTCCTTTCCATCAATCAGCCGAGCAGTGACAGCCCTGGCACCTTGATATACCTATATGGTCGTTAGTGCCAGGCAAATGCCAATTTCAATCTCTAGAGAAGTACCCAGTAGATCAGTAGCCAGTAAAATATCTCCAAAAGGAATGGAAATTTCTTCAACACCCGAAGATGAATCGTCTTTCTCGGCTTGGAGCGATCCGGCTCAACGGTGCCATACCCATTCTCGGCTGCATTCCTTCCGTCTTCAGAATCATCGTCTTTGAGCAGCGATGTATGGCTGTCTCCTGTTTCACAAGACCATCTCTTCCGATTGATCCACGTACCGATGGTGAATATGGCAGCGATCGCTACAGTCAGGGAGAGTCAGTAGAGAGTCTCGCTGGAATCGAATCTGATGATCCACTGACCACCGGGCTCAAGAACGTTTTTCAGGGCCCCCATATGATGCAAGTAAGGAAAATTAGTCAAAGGGAACGTAGATGGTTGTCTGGCCAACTTGGGAGGAGTCTAGCAGGACAGGAGCTGAGAGAGCCTCGTGGTCCGGCTGTCTCGGAAGGGGCAGCCTCGGCTCCAAGTAAGTAGTTTTTTGTACATGCAAGCCACACCTTCCTTCTAAGCTGTGGCTAGCATATTGTAAGAGATACGTCTGCCTTTTGGGCCAAATACCCGAAGTAGGAGTTTTTCAGCAAATGCTCATTCATCACTCTGATCACGGGGTTCACACTCCACATTATGCAAGGATGCTCGATATTGCTCATTTTCGGAGCTGAATCAGCCCACCAAACTTGTGAGGCTTGTTGGATTCCCAATCCAACCAAATCCAGGGACGTGTACCTAAGTCATGAAACTTAATTATAGTGACGGAAATGCAAGTCTGCGCATCACTTGTAAGTGGGATCGTGGATGTCACAGAATATATTCCCAAATAACGAGTTTATGAGCAATGCAGACGATGAATAGTTGTCTCACTGTGACGATCGACTGGGATTTTGGTGACGGCATATCAAAGTTTGATTTTCCCGACAAAAGGTTTGATAGGTGCAATCACATACGCGGGCCTACTAGTGTGAGTGACAATGCGGGGATAGTGATTCAACTGCATGAGGTTGTAGAATCAGCGAAGACCGGCCAATGGAGTGGCCATGCATGGTCTGTGATTTAATTTCTGAAGAGGCCGGGATGTCGTGATGTCTTCCTGTCTTCCCCCTACAAAGTACTCCTTATTGAGTGGCTGGGAACGGCTATGATTGTGCACAGGGCTGCAGAGTACGCCAGCTATCACACCCTCCTAGGCCTTAGACTTTCCACCTTCAAGGCTAACGCGTGATAGGAAAGTGATTTATGCACGACGATGCAGGAAGTGGGCGCGTAGAGAAAACAGGATGGTTGGCCGCGACTTTGCAGACTAAACCCCGCCCAAGTAAATATTATTATATAGGCGCTGTGTCCTCCCTGGGCGATTCCTCTTCGCATATCGTTGTTTGAGATTTTTCTATTTTCTCCTATTCTATTTTCGTCTCGCGCTTCGTCTTGGCTGGTCCAAACGAGTCCTTCCTTTTTGCTTCCTACTCTACGTCAATAATTATCATCTCTCTCCAGATTCCCCAATCTCAGTGCCTTTGTTGATCAAAGTGCTGTGATCAGAAAACCCTCTACATTAGTCTTTGCCCTTCGAAACTTCCCTCTGACATTCTTGTCAGCATGTACGCCGCCAGACCCAAGCTGTCCCTGAGCATCTCTGCTGCGCAGAATGTTACACGCCCATCTTTGTCGCTCAAGTCGCCAAGTGCCATGTCCATTCCTCGATCTCCCCTCTCACCTGTTTCTGCGGCGAGTCCAACAGCCCAGCGGTTCTCCTCCTTAAAAGTGTCTCCTTACAGCTACAACAACTCCTGCTCAAACAAGAGTATCCTCAAGAAGCACTCATCGGCGCGAGCAGGCGTCCCCGAGAAACGCATACAGTTCAAAGGCACACCAACAATCCACTGCGTGACTCCAATTGAGAATCCGGATGAGTACTACGGCAAGCACACCAAGATGTCCCGCGAAGAGCGAAGATGGGCCGTGCGCGAGTGAACCGGCTGGACCTCTGAAGCAGCTCATGCTTTATGAGTTCTTGATCGGCCGAACCCCCCGAAAATCCGACCCAATGACAGAGCAACCAAGATGGCTTAGATGACCGAACATCCCTCAGCCAAGACTGCAGACGTTACGAGTCTCGACTTCGATCAATCCAAGGCTGACTCAGGCCGCGTGTATACGCAGCCTCGATCCGTTCAGAGCAGGAAGAAGACTATGTCTCCATATTGGGAAGAATGGTATTAATGACGTTGATGGGCCTCCGATTTGATGACTTGCAATGCATATATAAGCGAAATGCCTATCTAGTTTAACCAAGCCAGTCTTTACCGTCCAATATTATAGTCTTTGGACATCGATATGCACATATGAATTCCCTCTGCGTAAAGTTATCTACCTAGATAAATGTAACAGAATTATCAAAGTCCCAAGTGCTGTGGCTGAGCCACCCTGAGGATACATAGCTAAGGTATAGGCGGTATTTAGAAAAGTGGCATGGAGATTGACATCAGAAGTAACAAAGTCGCACGGGGTATATTGATGCAAGCGTTAGACTAAATACAAGCAAAAGAAAAACCAAAATCATTAAATAAAACAAGAATCGTAATATATCAAGATCCCAAAGATCTGGAGTCCAAATTCCAAAGACATTTAGTCTGCAGCATCAAACCAGTCAATCGAGTCCGGCTCATCACTGTTCAAAAAATGGCGAGAGCCTGGAGGAAGACCCGGGGATACGGGCAGCGCAAAGCTTTTAATTATAGTGGGCGACAGGCTCCTTGTTAACAGGAGTCTGGCTGTGGTATGCGGTATCAGGGTACATAGGCTGAGGCGACTGCGAAGGGTACTGAGGCTGAGATTCATACGGACCGGGGACATTGTAGGGTTGATGCGGGTCCATAGGAACAGTGTAGTACTGCGAGGTAGCCCCTTGCTCCCGGGATTGGCGACGTTTAATGCAGTAGAGGATCAAAAGGATCCAAGCAATGAGCTTGAAGACACCGCCGACGATGAAGCAGGCAACGGCAGCATAGAACTTGCCATTGCGCTTGGGTGTGCAATCCCAGTCATCGTCATTATAGTAGAAGTAGCTGGAGCTGAAGCAGTTTGCGTTGGATAGGTAGGAGCCGACTAGAGCACCACCGACGATGAACATGACGACAGCGCCGAGGAAGAAGCTGGAGGGCCACCATCGGGACATCCCTGGGCATTTTTGAGTGGATATTTTGGTGTTGACTGGCGTGTATGACATTGTAGGCGAGTGAGAGCGAAGAGATGTCTAGGGAATGGAATCGAGAATGTTATCCAGACGGACAGAGGCTTTTTAAGAAGTACGAGCCCCTCCGACACAGGGTCTAAAAATTCTGTGACATATACAACACGGAGCTAAGCAATAGACTAAAGCATACAGCCTATCAGGTTTGGTGTTAGGCATATTTTGGAGGTTAAAAAGACCTTACAAGGCTGTGTTGCACTGAGCCCCACCGCGACTTAGTTTGCCAAGCTCTGATACGAGAAATTTTGGCCCCTTTCTGAAATGAGGCTGACTTTGCTTAGCACAGTCCTCGAAGCTAGTAAAGCATTTACAAGATCAACTATTTTAGCGGGCTTTGCTCTTTCGGCAAATGCCAGAAATCACCAAGCAGACAGTGTACGCCGTAGCGGTGAAATATCAGCACAAATCGCTATGCTCCAGCCACCAGCCACGAGAACATGAACTTAGTTCAATAGTACTGAAACTGCAGCTGCTTCTTATACAAATACATAACTTACTGTTTTCCTCCTGGCAAAACCTAGCACAAATGAAGAAAAAATGAGCGCGTATTTACGGGGGTTGAGCCTAATCCAGTTAGGGTTCTTATTTGCCTGTGGCACGGCCCCTGAGAGCTTTGGGGCCAGCCAACTCTCAGTCTATAATTAGAAAGTAGATAGGCTTTGCAGATTCTGATGTTGATCTCGATCATCACGGATGAGGGAATATTCCACCCGTTCTTGATCACATTCTTGTCATTTGCTGGCAGATTGTGAAGGTTCTTCAGGCACATAAGAAGTCCAACCGTGTAATGGTGAATTTAAACAGGTCTTATGATTCAGGCCCTATAGTTAAAAACAAATGGCCGGTGGCCGTCAATACTCAAGGTCCCAATCCGCCTCATTGGGCATCGTAGAGGCTACGATCTGCGCTCGACCATAGCGAACCTCCATCCAGCCCGCCCCTTCCAACGTACAGCCGTAGAGCCGTACAGTGGCTCGTACTCATCATCTTATTGCCCTTCAGACCGCCCACTGTTCCCGGACGTAGCGCCCCTGCCGCGAACCCGTCATGTCCGGCAACTAGCGACCGGCGTACCACGTACAGTTTCAAGCATGTCGTGCATCCAAAGGACGTTATAGCGTCCAAGGTACCATCAAACAAGGGTATCAACTCGATCGCATCAGCCCACTCTGACGCCAATCAATGCTAGTTGCCACATTCCCGATCCTTGAACAAAGTCGCAGTATCAAGAACAGTACCGTTTGAGCTACTAATAAACTCATGGGTCAGGTGGGTACAATTATGGAAAGTAAGCTTGCTCCACCCATATGCAGAGTCCTGCGCTGCACGCAAATATGGCTGAAGAGGAAGCTCCAAAGAATCCAGACCATCATAGTGACCAGCCGCACCATTGGTAATATACCAAGGGGCACTTGGATTATTCAAGCCGTTGGGATCGGCATCAAAGACACTGATAGGAGCATTGCGCTCATACACGTGGTTGTGGCCCGAGAGTACGAGGTCGACGCCGTGCTTAAGGAAGATAGGCTCGAATACTTTGCGGCAGTCTTCGCAGACGCTGCTACTCTCGTTCTTGGCGCTGATGTACCAGGGGCGGTGGCCGGCTATGGGTTCATGGTTAGCTTTTTAAGTCATCCTTGGGGGTTAAAACCATACCGGCAATGATCCATGGTGTCTTTGTTCGATCCACGGAACTCAGGTCTTTTTCAAGCCATTTCAGCTGCGCATCTTTGAGGTTGCTGAAGGGTCCGCTCTCCTCGCCTTCGCTTCCGCCGATCTCGTCGGGACCAATGAATCCATGGCCGAGATCCGTTTCGGTGTCAAACTGGACATAGTGGACCATGCCGCTATCGAAAGAGTACCAGAAGTTGCCCACCCCTCCAGACTGCCGACTGGGCATGCGGAAGTGGTTCCGGAATCCAGTGAAGTTGGTCTGCCCTGGCATACAGATCGATACGTTATAAGAAATGTGATGGGCGGAGTCGGTGGTGCCTCCATTATCGCCTATATACCGTTGTCAGATATTCTGTACTATGCAGCCCCCGTGTCTGTGTTGGTTTGGTCTTACAGTTAGCTTCGTGGTTTCCAGGGCCAACCATGTACGGCTTCTTGGAAGTGATGACGGACATCTCATCATAGTAGCTGTTCAGCAACTCCTCGTACACCTTGTACCCCTGGGAGACATTAACTGCCGGGAGGAAGCCTTGAATCTGCTCCTTGAGCCAGTAATCGGCGTAGGCAATGTCGCCCGCTATCCAGATGACCAATTAGCCGGTTCTTTAACTAACACGCGTCAGGAAAGAAGACATACGGTGCCACAGGAAGTCGGTATCAGCACCCTGCGCCTGAAGAGACTGCATGGTGTTGTTATCATGGGGTCCCAGAGGGTTAGCAGCACCCTTTCCAACATGCGTAGTGAGTCCGTCGGGGCCCATCACGCCTAGATCAACGGCAACGGCGACCGAGTACGGGGTATGGTCGCCACGGGCACGACTGGTCTTGAACGAGTACGGCTTGGTAACATTGCTGTGCTGGGGTAGGTAGTAGTAGACAGTACCGGGCTCCAGTCCTTGCAAAGAAACGTGATTGTTGTAGGTAAGGGAAGTCTGATAGGTCACTGAGACATCCGACGATGCGATCATATCCAAGTGGCTTGGATGCCGACCGTAGCGAACCGTAGGCGTGCGTAGCTTGGAGTATGTGTTCCAGCTGACCAGCATGCCCGTCTCACCGGCGTAGGCTAGGCGCAATTGCATGGGAAGAGTGCCATTGGAGTCTGCGGCTGCGGGAATAGCGTATACAAGCGCCGCAGTGAGGGCTGCTGACACCGAGAGGCGAACCATGTTGAACAGTTCGTTGTTCGTTTGCCTGGCGTGCTGCTGGGTCAGAATATAATTGCGAGCTCGCCATATTTATACACTTTGTTCCCCGAGATGAGGTCTCGGTTGTCGCCACGTTCCAAGGTTACAATGTGACATTTGTCCGCACGTGGACGACGTTCGGGTCTTCATAGGCGTAGAACTAAAAAGCTTCGACGCAAACAAGCCACGCCCCACAATCGAAGCCCTGAACATAATTAAGCTAATCGAATGACATTCAGTAGCTTTTTGATTGGTGCTAACTTCTGTTCCTGACAGGGGTTGTGTATTAGTTAGCCTATTTGCACGTTTCTGCGATAAGATGCGCTGGAAGATAGGACAAGACTGTTTAAATTGTCTGCCTAGGGAAGTTTGCCTTGGGTTGAAATCCACATAATGAATGATTGTACAGGTTTGTATTAGTCTAACAAAAAGAGAGTATCTATTGAGTATCTTTCCAAAAGAAGGCGTCGTAACCCAGGCTGGGTACGTGGACGGTATGCCTCGTGCCGCGACAGCCGGACCTTCTGCATTTATTATGAAAAGCCCGAGTTAGAGTGGACTTACCCCACCAAGTATAATTAACTTCCCCCTAGGTCATTACCATAACGATCGGGTTGTTGCTGGAGTTCAGCTCGCACCCGTTTGCACAAGAAATGGATTCAAATCCAACGAGCATTTACTCCTGCTTCTGGGGGATGTGTTGGTCGGATCTCTCCACCGGTGAGGGCTTTGTGTCATCCTTCTCAACATCCTTTGAAGATTCACTGCTTCCGTAGTCGGGGGGAAGCTGGCCATTGTTCTGGGCGAGCTGGTGGTCCAGCTGAGCCTTTTCTTCGTCGGTGGCATCGGTGAGATTGACAGCAACCTCTTCGCCAAAGTTCTTGGCAATTTCCTCAAGGGTGAGGCCGGCGGTCTCGGGGAAGAAGAAGTAGATGACTGACACGGTTAGCTTAGATATTTGTGAAGTAGAGTTGATGACAGATCATACTTGGGATGAAAAATGCCGACCAGCAGATGATGACGAGGTAATACTTCCAGCCAGCGTCGTTGAAGCCCATTGGAGCGGTCTGTAGGAGAATTAAAGTGGCTATATCGTGTTAGTTGAGTCCAAGGGAAGCGAACGGATTGAACTCACCAGCAAACTGGCCGAACAGCGAGAAGCCCATGCCGATCGGGCGGAGCTCGGTAGGGAAAATTTCCGAGACGTAGAGGTACATGGTAGTATCACAGCAGGTGCTAGATAAATGGTTAGTATACGGCAGCCGAATCTCGTGATTAAATCAATCAGACTCACCCCTGGAAAGCCAGGTACAAATAGATGAACAGAATACCGAAGCCGTTTCCGACCTTGTTACTAGTACCGGCGTATTGAGCAGTCATGGCAGCAAGGCAGGAGGTGGTGCAAATGATGCCCACGAAACCAGTCATGTACATTCCGCGGCGGGAGTTGACTCGGTCATGCAGCCAGGCACCCAGCGGGTTGTAAAATAGACCTGGGATAAATTAGATTACGGAATTTTCGAAGCGAGAGGATCCAGTTCCCTACCAGCAGTGCTCAACCAGACAGCACTCAGGAGCAGAGGCATACTGCCCTTCTCGCCCAGGTTGGTGTACAGGAGAACAGCGTAGTTGTTCTGCTCAAATATTAGCGGCGGTCAACCAAGGGAAGGCGATTGGACTCACGATGATCAGGGGACCACCAAATTCAGCACCCCACTGGGTAAGGAAACCAATAGCCATGCGCTTGCGGTAGGACTTCTTCTTAAATACCGCTTTCCACACACTGCCGCCGTACTCCAACAGTCTCTCGGCCTCCAGTCGAATCTGCTCCTTTGTCTGGTAGAACTCCTCCTTGGCAACCAGATCATTGGGGTCGTCCGGGGATTGACGGAGACGGATAAGAACACGCTCGGCCTCATCAAACTTGCCCTTAGAAATCAACCACCGGGGAGAACGGGGAAGCCAGGGAGATCCAATGAGCAAGACCATAGGTGGGAGACATTGCAGAGCCAAGGGGAATCGCCAGCCGAAAGAGGGGATGGTGGTCTCCGCATAGTAGCACGCAAAGCCCACCCAGCCAGCAAGCATGTAGCCAAAGACAAGGAAGATGGCGTGGTGTCCGACGAGCCAGCCGCGACGGAGGGCGCTCGACATCTCGGAGAGGTACATAGGGCAGACGGTGACTAGGATACCGATTCCAAGACCGCAGACGAAGCGGCCACCTTGAAACATTCTGCAATATTGTCAGCTCTAATTTCGAGAGTGGGAAAGCTAAGTCACATACGCAAGAGAGTTGGCACCGCCCTGAAGAGCGCCGCCAAACATGGTAAGGAAAGCACCCAGTTGGATGTTCGCCTTGCGACCAAAAAAGTCACAGGACCACATCATAAACAGGGTGCCGACAGCACCACCGGCGCTGAAGACACCGTTGGCTGTTGAGATGGCGGGGGTTGTAATGCTGTCATAGCCAGGTTTACCCTCGGCAGGCAGGCCGAAGTAAGTAAACCATCCTGGCTGGCCGATAGTACTGGAAATGATAGAAGTAGAGTAACCATAGGTCTTATAAAAAGTATCAGAACCAAATGCTGCACCAGAAAAACAGAATAGAGACTCACCATTGACCCAATGGCAACAAATACTGTTACCAGCCTGTTGTAGGTACTGGTCTGCGACCCGAAGCGGCCCATGGTGATCAGATACCAGTTCCAGACTGAGCAAGTCGTATAGTAGAAAAAGGATCAGACGTGAATGGAGAAAGATGCCAGCATCAGTTCAATTCACAACTTTTTAGCCAAGACAATGTGAGAGAGATTGGGGGACTTTTTCAAACAGAACACGAGCAGGGGGGCAACAATTAACTCGGGTGTCATGCAGTGGAGCGGGGGCTCTCCACTCGTGGAACATAAACTTTGTCCAATCACTTGATAGTCCACTCGGGGAAACGCGATGTGGGTCTAACAAGGGCTGTTTTGAAGCTAAAGACCAAACTGGACGCTGAGACGCAGTGGGAAATCCTAGGAAATCATCCAACTCCTGAAAGTTGGGGCCCGAGGAATATGCTGATCCTCATTGTCTTCACTATCCTGACGTAGATTGTTCATCTAATTTGAAATGTGGAACACCAACTAGTCTCCTTTGATCCTTAGTCTTACCACCTTGCTACCCGATTGGGGAGTAAAAGTAATGCATACGGAGTACTCCAAAAGCAATCAGCAGCTATTGATCCACGAAGTGGATACTTACTTCATGTGCCACATAAAAGTGTTATGAAAAGTCCCTCATGTTCATATGAAACCCCAAAAGTACCTACTATTTAACAAGCTCAACGGTCAATAGTTCAGGCTTGGTCTTCATCCCCCTCTGATCCCTGCCTTTGCCACCACGTCGGATCTACTACAAGATTTGCATCGTTGTACAATGGCCCAGACCGCTTTCGACACCCCGTTTGACCAGCTTCCGAACCCTAAGCAGGTTTGGATGGGGAAGCCGGGAAGCTATGAAGAGGGCCTCGGCAAGCTAGCCATCCTTACCCCTGAAGTGGTTGCAAAAGCAGCCGCTAGCGAGATCAAATGTGGTCGACGCGTGACGATGGGATGGGAACTGACGAAATTGGACTATCCCAATCTCAATCGCCAACCATGCCACCATCAGATTGTGCCTCTTTTGGGCGGCGTGGCATTCGACGACATCTATTCTATGAACCCGCGTACGTTTTAAAGAGATTCAACTCCGAATTTGCCCGAACAGTATTGACCGCGATACGGGAGTAAAGAGCAGAGTAGTCAATGGGATGGACTTCGCCACTTCTCCCAGACCGTCCCCGGCCAGTCTGAACGGGTCTTCTACGGTGGAACGACCGCTGACGAAATTAAGGATCGCCAGAATGATCGCATTGGTCTGCAGCACTGGGCACGCGAAGGCATTGCCGGTAGGTTCCCCTGTCCCGGATCACATCATTTGCAATCCATGCTAAAGACCGATTTGACAGGACGTGGAGTCTTGATCGACTATGCGACATGGGCCGAGAAAAGGGGGATCAAGTATAGCACGTTCTCGACCCATCAAGTGCGTCTGACGGACATTTTGGAGATTGCCAAGGAGTGCAACATTACTTTCCAAAAGGGTGACATTCTGTTCGTCCGCGTCGGGGTTACCAAAGAGTGGGACACTGTTATGACGGACGCCCAAAAACAAGCCTACTCGGACAACTCCAACCCGGAGCACGCGGGGGTCGAGGCCACCGAGGATGTTCTCCGCTGGTTGTGGGACAATGGATTTGCGGCCATTGCCAGTGATGCCATTAGTTGGGAGGTACGATGACCCGAAAATCCGGAAACCCTGTGCCATTCCCCATATCTGGCGCTGGTGACAGATGACAAGTCGATCATGGAAAATCCCACTCACATCTGTGGTTACAGGTTTACCCACCCCAATCCCCTGACATCTTCCTCCACGAGTACGTGCTTGCAGGATGGGGTATGCCGATCGGTAAGTTACACGGAACGTGATATCCACTTCGCACGGGAATTTGACCGCTTAAATTGCCTTCAGGGGAACTCTTCGATCTAGAAGCGCTAGCACGATCCTGCGAGGAGCTTCAACGGTGGTCCTTCTTCGTCACCTCCGTGCCATTGAACATGCCTGGTGGAGTCTCTTCGCCCCCTAACGTAATGGCCATTTTCTAGGCTACAGTATTCACGGTGAGATTCTGCGTCTGAAGGATTTTGAATCGGGGTCGTAAACTAGATAAACTAGAGGTTGAAATAAGAAGCTATCTCTATGTTGCAGCGGTCTAGTAGCCCACCACAATCAATAATCAGTTTGGTACTCGCGGGTACGGGTGCCACCACGTCCACAATGAGGATTCCCCACAATTAGACAAGCCCACCCGACCTAAGGCACGGAGAGAGACTAAGGGCCGGAGAATCGGAATGGATACCGGGGAGCTGGGAAATGGGTGAATCTATCCCATAGCAGGAAAGGAGCGACATGCTGACGGAGAGAAGGATTCTTCTTTGGGGAGGCCAAGGCGCCCAGAACAATAACTCCAATTCCGTTTGGATCATACTTGCAGTGTCAAAGCCCGAAGCGTGGAGATGTCTCGAATTTAAGTTCACCCACTGCTCGTCCTCATTTGCAAAATGATGGTCCACTTTGGGTGTAGGACAGATCCTTCGATCCACTATACTGCCGTATCAACTCTATTTGACTAGTCCAAACCAATGGTCCGAGCCAATTGAGTAGCGTCTACGGGGCCGTTGGGCCCACTTCCCGCGCTTCGGGCCTAAGTCTCCACTTGAACCCTTTTTGAACAGTCGTTGTGGGTCATTTTCGGTGTGGGAGATGTATCTAATTACATTCCATACGTGGGTGAGGGAAACAGGATTGCAAGCGGGACGGTATATTTGTATATCAACTTCGCTTGGGGACATTGAGCGGTGCAAGTAAATCGAGATCATAGCGTAACCTGAGCATGTTCAGTTTAGGTCCGAGGACAGAATCCTTGCCGAGTGGCAAAAGTAGAATACAGTACACTACTCCGTACAGTACTGCAGGATCTGACAGGAAACTATCATTTCCGTTATAGGATGAGAAAGTGCCGCGGCTAAAGGGTGAGAAACGCATCGGCAAACTATAATCCCAGATGTCATCGACACATGACGGAATAATTTCCCAGAACCCACTCCATTGCTGTGAATGGTGCCTTCTAGGCCTGACATGGCAGGAGAAATCTGCTCAATCATCCTTAAAAAGGAGAAGCCCTGAAACAGCCCGAGCCCTACGGTCGATTCTGGCCTGTACTCTCGTTTTATCAACCCTGGGTCTTGTCCACAATGACTTTGATGTCGTCGCTGATGGGACGCAGTCCTGGAGATCCAGACATTGATCATGCCGTGCGGACTTGGAACTATGTCACCCAGTCATTATGCATTATTATGATGACTCTTTTCTTTGGTCTCCGACTGTATACTCGTGTCTTCGTTCTCAATGGGTTCAACAAAGAGGATTGTGAGTGACCGTCAAGAGAACAAAACACCCAAAACTCAAGCTAACTTGTCTGAAAGGGATGTGTGCGGGGGCTTGGGTACTAGGAACTGGTTACTCAATTATTGCTTTGCTCAGTAGGTTAAGCAACTCTGGAGGCACATACAATATTTGGCTAACACAAAACCAGTGGGTCACTATGGAGGAGGTCTTCATATCGATGATGTCCCACCTGAAAATCTCATTCCTTTTGAAAAGGTAAGTCTAGTATCCAATTGCAGCTACAGCAACCGCGTTTCTAACAATTTAGACCGTGTATGTGACAATGGTCATGTACGGTCCAACAGCCTACCTCACGAAGTTCTGCCTTCTATGGATCATGACCCGTGTATTCAGTCCTTTCCGCAAAGCCATCATCTTCATCTACGCCTTTATGGGCGTCATGCTTGCCTACTACATCCCCGCGGTCATTGTGAAGATCCGAATCTGCAACCCAATCGGCAGCTTCTGGGACTCAGATATTAAAGGCACATGTCTCGATGAGACATCCATTATCTTGGCCGATGCCGTCGTTAGTATGGTCAGCGACCTGATCATTCTCCTCCTCCCACTTCCATTAACAATGAGCTTGCAAATGGCCCAGAGAAAGAAGTTGCGAGTGATGGGTCTCTTGGGAGCCGGTGGTATGGCTGTGACGGCCAGTGTGATCCGTCTAGCACTCATCGTTACCACTGGACAGTCCAAGGACACCACTTATGCTTTTATGAGAATCAACATGCTTGGGTGCGTCTACTTCAGAGCTTTTTCAGACATAATAGGCTAACCAAGTCTCGTCTCTTTTAGAAATGCCGAAATCGCCATGGGTGTTATCTGTACTTGTCTCCCCGCCCTTTCAGCTCTCCTTATCCGCGCCTACCACGATTACTCCAGCAACAAAGGAACCAATACATCTCAGTATAAGCTCAGCACAATGCAGGATCAGTCCAAGACTCAGCGAAGCAAGAAACAATTGAGTGTGTTGGAGGCTGAATCTGATGAGGATGTCCTCATGTACAACGCCCAGGGCAACCCACGGATCGAGACCACTATTCGAGGTGATACTGAGCGGCAGGCAAGCTCGGGAGGAGGAGGAGGAGGAGGCTCTCCATTCGAGGGCGGCCTCGGCGGCATCGGTATCACAAGGACGGTCGACGTTTCCACCTCCGTGGAGTCTCGATAAATGAAAGCAACGAGGGGAAAAACTGCCCATTAACTTGATACTGATTTCTTTTTTACAATGTACATAATGTCGGTCCCTTTTTTCTTTGGTACTGGCCTCTTCTCAGCTAGGGAGCTTAATCTTTTTTTCTTCTTTTTTCTCTCTCTTTTGGAACAACTATTCGAGCTTAAAATTAAAATTATTTCAGTATCCTCAAGTAGCCAATTTCTGCGGTTGATTGTAGCTTGAATCTAGCCCGATTTTCTGGCACGTGCTCACTGCATCCCGCCTACATGCGATAGACCCGGTCTAAAAGTATTATGCTTTATCAAAAGCACGGGGCATCGGAAGTGGGACGGCTCGTGTCGTAGAGGGCCCATTGACAGGGGATAGGGCCGAGTTTGGTCCGGCGTGATCCCTTTTCGGCGAAACTCGGTTGTTGATCTGATCGCGCTGATGTTGTAGATTTTTTGATAATTATGAGCCCTTGGCATATACATACATACTTAATATACATAGAGCGTAATACATACAATTGGACTATTTTATTCGACATCAAGTGTGTTGGTGATTTGGCGGGCGAGCTGCGGAACTGAGTAGGGTAGAGATCTACAGAACAGAAAGGGCTAGATCAGACGTAAGTTTGCGTAAAGCCTTGTCACGTAGGCTGCATTATGTATCACTCATTTCAGAATTAAATTCCAGAAAAGTTTCTAGCATTCACGGATTCCGAGAGATAACTAGTTAAGATATTGTTGCTCCACTGTGGCCATAATTACTTCAATCAACTTACACGGGCGCCTGCCAAAATCCGCTTCTTCCCTTGAGATCAGTGAAATTTGTTTGTTGTCTCCAACAGTACGGAGTAATGGTTGCCCAGGAAAGCGACTTGTTTCTATTGTGGAATCGTCTAGTGAGGCTACATTGAAGTCATTCGTGCTTCACAAGGGCTGTCAGACAGGCTGCTTTGATGGTCTCTGTGCTGAAGAATTGCAGCGGCAATTTAAGATGGGAGAAGATGTTCCTTTTCCCTCTAATCATCTCTGTCCCTATTTTCCAACATAGTTACTTTCAAGGATTCGCATCACAATTTTGTACCCCACAACCAAATTTTGGCAAGCGGGCCGGCAGCCGTGCCGCACCCACACGGCGAAGCCGTTTCGCCCGTGTGGATGCCACGGCACGGAGCAGATGAACCCAGGCCCCGTTCAACTTTTAGCTCGTCCCGCTCAGCTGAAGTCGATTCCAAATCCGTGTCTCAGCATGGATTTACTATGTTTCAGCTACCTTGTGGGCTCGAGCATTGGTTCAATAGCTAGGCAGTCAGTAGTATAAATCCGTCGATTCCTTGATCTTCAAAATTTCGCCGCAAATCGGACCGCCCAAACTACGGAGTACTTAGTCGACAAGAAGGCATGACAACGAAAACAATATCGCCTACGGAATTTATGGCGCTGGGCAACTTGTTATTTTTCTTACACGGGACGCCATATTCGTCCTTGATATGGCGCAATCTCATCCCGCATCTCAAAGTTCTGGCTTAAAGGTTCATGTCTACGGCCCACTCGGATACGGACTTTCAGAACTCCATAGAAACCCAGAAATTGACACCTTGATTCCTGAACGAGTCCTCATTCGGGAGGGACTACTTGCTCACTGGGCCCTTGATAGATTTCACCGAAATAATGGGATTGAGGTGCATCAATCCCATTATTTCCAGCTTTCATAGCTGGGCAAAGTTCATGATATTGGAAGGTGGAATCACTCAACGATTCACTGTCTTCTTTCCTCATAGGCTACGCTCCTTATCATTGATCGGTGTTGTGAGCTTCGGTAGCTATCCCTCCAAGGGAATAGAAGAGCAGATGAACAACGGACTGGCGATGAGCATCGGCCACGCTTCAGTAATTAAGTGCTTTCTGTGGTAGGTACATGATAAACAAAGATTCGCGCACAGAAGCCTTGACACTTTCTGGAGTATATATCCCGAGTCTGCGGGCCAGGGTAGCTTGTTCCAGCACCGGGTGCGACACCACGACCCGAAACATATGATGAAAATGGCAGATCGAGTTCATAAGCGCAGTAAGTTTCAGCGCAAATTATCTGGGGCGCAGATAATGCAGGCAACCTTGGGAGTCATGAACTGGGGGCGTAAGCCCCGCAAGGCAATTCCTAGCTCTGAGCTGGAAGTGATTGAGCATTGTAGGCACGTTTCACCGGGGGACCAGCCGGATAAAATCGCAGAGATGTATTTCTGGATGCAGTCAACGTAAGCAGACCTAGGTAGACTTGGGATATATAGCTCAGAGGTTTGTATAATTTGGGGATGTGCTCAGGTGCTTTGCAGGTAAATTCATGTTAGCGCTTCAGTCCTGACGTGAGAGAAGATGTATGTTGATACATAAAGGGTATAGGTAGTTGTTTATATAGGTAACCGCTTTGGCGAAGATAATATCAGTGAGAAGCATGTCTCTCTCATCTAATTGAGATTAAAACCCGAATACATGTACAAGGCCACATATCATCAAACAAAAGCAAATAGAGTTGGGTCTCTGAATTTCTTCTTTAGTCTTATTAGGGCTGTCTTTGAGGGCTCGGGTGGTCCGTGCAGCTCCGATCTTTTCCTGCTTTCCGTGTCCAACTTATTCGGCAGCTCCTCAATGCTTTTGTCCACAGCTCCGTTTGCGACGTTGCGCAGGCCCGCAACAGGCGCAACGCGCAATTTACTGAGGAATCGACGGGGTCTATTGACTCTTGCGATTGAGACATCTTGGTAAGCCAGGCTCAACCTCCGGGTGCCTATGCAGGTCACTCGCTAATCCTTTTTACTAGTGACGATACGTCGGTGTCTATTGTCGAGAAAACGCGCGAGCAATCTGGAGGTAGCAAAGCGAAGATTCATTTCCTTGAAAATATCACCGCGGATTCCCGAGCACATCGCGGCATCCACCCGATCCTTGCCCTCGAGTCGCATCAAGAGAACCTAGCAAGCCTCGTCGACAAGGCTCTGAAAAGTCTACCGACGTCCCAGAATGCTAGAAATACCATAAGCCTCGCAGATGGGTCGACGCGCCTACGCCCGGATTTCATCTCGGCCACTAGGGGCCCAGGCATGCGCTCCAACCTGTCAGTCGGACTGGATACCGGGAAAGCTCTCTCGGTTGCTTGGCAGATCCCTATGGTGGGCGTTCACCACATGCAAGCACACTTGGTAACCCCAAGGCTAGTATCATGTCTGGGGGAAGGCGATGGCGCGCGTGTTGTGTCCCCTCAGTTCCCATTCTTATCCATTCTAGTATCAGGAGGCCATTCGATTCTGGTTCACTCCAAGTCCTTGACGGATCATAAAATCATGGCGTCAAGCGAAGACATTGCGATCGGGGAAACACTTGACAAGGCTGCCCGGGAAATTCTGCCTCCGTCTTTACTGCAGGGAGCAAAGACCACAATGTATGGCAAGACCTTGGAAAAATTCGTCTTCCCGAACGGCAAGGCCGATTTTGCTGATTATCGGCCTCCGATGAACCGGGGAGAGGAAGTGGTCAAACGGCAGAACCAGTGGGGTTGGAGACTGACTACTCCGTTCGCCAACACGCGAGCGCTGCAGCTTAGCTTCTCGTCTGTGTCCAGCATGGTCAACAAGATCGTCAAGGACAAGAATGGATCTTTATCTGAGGAGGAGCGAGTTGATCTGGGCCGAGAAACAATGCGCGTCTCGTTTGAGCATCTTGCATCTAGGACTATTATCGCCCTCGAAACTCTCCGCTTACGATCCACTGACGAAGACGAGATCAGGACTCTTGTTGTCAGTGGCGGTGTTGCTGCCAACAAATTCCTCATGGCGCTGCTCCGGTCCTTCTTGGACGTTCGTGGGTTTGAACACATTCAAATCGTTGCGCCTCCAGTTTATCTGTGCACCGATAATGCGGCCATGATTGGATGGGCAGGCATTGAGATGTTTGAGGCCGGCTGGCAGAGCGATCTGAGCTGTCGCGCTCTTCGCAAATGGACTCTTGATCCCCAAGCCGATGATGGCGGAATACTGGGACCCAGTGGCTGGATTTCCAACAGCGCAGCTATCTAATTATGTGTACAATATTCTCCTATATGTATATCTAGCGATACCCCAATCGGTATACCAACAGCAAGCCATGTCTACTCTCAGTTATCGAATTCGGACACACAATCCGGGTCAATCTCTAATTCCATTTCCTTTTTTCAAAGAAAGAACTACTTTGCATAAACATGCAGAAGAGACAAACCCGGTCAAATAAACACAGACGCCAATGCAATGTAACAGCCAGATGGCCTCGATCCCAGTCCTCCCACCACATGAAGCCTCGCAGTAGGGTATCGATGGTGCGCCACTCTAATCCATGCAAATGAACCAAACCTACCGGCACACTGTGCAATAGAGGTATTTGAAACAAAGGAATAAATCGAAGGTACGTTTGGGTTGATCAGCCACCGACGGGAGGGCCGGTTCGTTGCAACGAGGCGACCTGTTTCCGAAGCTCGAGGAAGAAGTCCTTCCCATTCGCCATAGTGTTCACTAGTTTCGTCAGTGACTGAACCCAGCTAATTGAGCCGGATGGGGCAGGTGAAGGCGTACACTTTGAGCCCCAAGGGCCCCCCGATCGTTGGTTGTTGTCCTTTCCAGCTGGCTTGTAGGGGGTTGCTTTCGCTTCTGCAGCGATATATGTATTAGCTAGGTCGCGCGCGCATATGGAATATTCTACTTACCTCCAGGTCCTATGGCAGCAGCAGATGATCTCCTGGTTAGCTTCATTCTCTCAGCAGTGAAGGCCAATCCTACCTTTCTTCAAAAGGTTCTTGGCCTCTGCAGCATTGAAGCCTCGGACGGGAATATGCTGCTCTTGTGCTGGGCCCGAGGTACCAGAGGACGCGTTTTCATTCCGAGGACCTTGTCCTCCTCCCCGGTTGCCATTGTTGGAGTGGCGTTGCGACGATTGGCGACTGGGTCCGCCGCGCCATCTGCAGTAAAAAGCCAGGGTTAGCGGGGTTTCGAGCGCGAATCATAGGAAAGTGAGGCAAAAAGACCTGTACCTGTTTTCGCCAGGACCGCTCATAGTTGTAGTAGACGGAAATGACCTGGACGAATTGCGCACGTCGGAGGTGATTGCGGGGAAGCTGTGCTTGTCCAGCTCAATTGAGACTTGCGGCTCGATACCTGAGGCTCCAACGCAGATGTCTCCGCCTTGAATAACAAGAACACCCGTTGCCTTCAGAAATGCCTAAGCCTTCGCTGGACTGGGCGCCTTTTCTTTCTTTTTTTGCTGCACAGTCTCGATTGTACTACACGCTTCCTACTGAGTATCCTTACAATACCTGCGATCAAGTAGCGCCTCGCCCCCTGAACCCGACCTGACGAGTCTTGATTGGCAATCCCTAAACTGGACGTCAATCAAGCCACGCAGCTCCCCAAGCTCGATATGAATGATGGCGCCGATGTCCCGACACTCTTTTTCTGGCAGATCATCTAGAACTCAATCCAAATCGGCTTTGAAAGCATCGCGCCACGCCGTCAATTCGCCGGAGAGTCCTCCTTTTAAGAAGCGCAGGTACGTCCCCGGTGGCCCTGGGGGAGGTGGACGCTTCATAGACGTCGAGGCCTCCCAAGAGACAACACCAAAAAAGAAAAACAACGCTCCAAGACGCCACTCCGCAAGCGCGCGCAGTCGCCCCATTCGCGAAATCGAACAACCAATGCAGGCTCCTCCACCACCGCCGCCCCCTGTACCAACAACGCCGCCCTCTATGACGCGCCCTCGACGAGACAAGAGCCAGAATCGGGGTCGCTTTACTTCTTCCACAGCTGCTGCACTGGCGTTACAACAGGGAGATGGGTACAAACCGCGGGAGGAGCGAGGATGGGAAGAATTCCATCCTGACTTGGACATAGACGGCAAGCTCGCAGTGTTTACTGCTGAGGAGGTTGACGCGCCTCCGCCTGTTCCCCCAGGCCTGGAGAATCTGAACGGCACCGGCACAGATAGTAATACGGGAACCCCAGTCGCATACCCCTTGGAACTGCCATCGCCTGCTCCCTTCAAGCGTAGGCCTGGACGCCCTCCACGCCGCCCTGAAGCTATTCTCAACGCTCTATTTCAGCAACACCACAAGGTCATACCCCCACCGGGGCCGAACCCTCGGGAGAGATTGACACTTCCAAAGCCGTCTTTCCAGCTGAAGGACCCGTTCACGTTCTATGAGAACAGGAGCCTTGGCCACCAGAACTATGTGGATCGAACGATGGCCAGTGTTGGCTATCAGGAAAGTGACTTGTTCCTTCGACATGACCGGCACTTTATTCGGATGACCGAGGGCGCGCAAGAAGATGACATGGACGTGATTCAGCCTGCCGTCGCTGAAGGTGATGTCAATGCGACGATCGGTCGGGTGGAGTATGACATGGATGAACAGGATGAGAAATGGCTGGAGGACTACAACGTCAAGCGCCGGCAGGATCAGCTCGAACCGATCAAACCAGCCATATTCGAGATCACGATGACGAAGATCGAAAAAGAATGGCATGCGCTCGAGAAACGAATCCCCAAGCCGAACCCCAAGCCACCACAGACCCACCGACCGCGGTCCAGCTCTGCAGCCGCAGTCAACGGTGAAACTGCTGGGGCTGGGGAAGAGCAGGACAGCAAGTGTGCTATCTGTGATGACGGGGATTGCGAGAACGCGAACGCTATTGTTTTCTGCGATGGCTGTGACCTGGCGGTTCACCAAGAGTGCTACGGCGTTCCGTTTATCCCCGAAGGCCAGTGGCTATGCCGCAAGTGTCAGTTGCTGGGAAGGGGGACCACGAACTGTATCTTTTGTCCCAACACAGAAGGTGCATTCAAGCAGACTACCTCTTCCAAGTGGGCACACCTCCTCTGTTCTATCTGGATTCCCGAGGTCTCTATTGGTAACCCATCACTCATGGAACCGGTCACCGATGTCGAGAAGGTGCCGCGCAGCCGCTGGAAGCTGCTCTGCTATATTTGCAAGCAAAGAATGGGTGCTTCGATCCAATGCAGCAACAAGAATTGCTTCGTGGCATTCCACCCGTCGTGCGCACGTAGGGCTCAATTGTATCTGAAGATGAAAATCGGCCATGGGCTCATGGATTCCCATCTGCTCAAAGCATTTTGTGACAAGCATGTGCCTCCAGAATGGCGATTGGAGCATGGGACCGACCAAGCAACGGCCGATGCTATTGAGTACTATCGAGATACCATGCAAGGCCGACGTTGGGGTGATAGTCAGGCAGCGGCGCTCCAGTTGGGTCCGTCACATGGTGAAACTGGAGAAGAAGAAAGGACTCATACCCCGCGCATCACTTTGACAGTGGGTGGAAACAAACGGAAGCGTGTCCCCAAAACAGTCTGGAAGCTGCCTTCTGGAGCCCCAGTTATCCCTCAAGTTGTTTTGAACTCCGTCGTTGCGGCCCTTCAGCGGTTCACCGTTCGTCACCGCAAGCAGTACGCCGAAGACGCGTGCAAGTACTGGACACTCAAACGAGAGGCACGACGAGGTGCTGCACTACTGAAGAGACTTCAGCTGCAGTTGGAAACATTCTCCTCCATGGAGATGACACGAAGAGATTATGTGGCAATGGGCGTCACCGGTCACAAGCGCTTGCATCGTCGCATTGAGTTCGGAGAGCGACTTTACAAAGATCTTGATCGACTGAGAATGCTTTGCGATGAGGTGAAAAAACGCGAAAGAGAGAAACTGAAGGATGCCGAGATGCTCCGTAGCATCGTTGACACTGTCTACTTCCCTACGTTCCCTATGCTCTGGCCAATCTTCGAAAAAGCGCAACTGTGAGTTTTATTTCCTAGTATTTGCTGATTCTCCACGCTAACTCATCTGTAGATTGGATGGAAAGGGTACATTTGCTCCGGGCTTGCTGTGCATACGCAAGCGACTAGAGGAACGTTTCTACCCATCTGTCGCCTCATTCTCTGCCGACCTGGCCAGTCTCTTCACGTCCGAGATTGGCGTTGAGTCGGCGGGCGACACGGCTGAGCTTCAGGAGCAGATCGCCGGGCGCGCCTCGGGTCTGAGCATCGAGCAGCGTGAGAAACGGAAACTTGCGAAACGGATCATAAAGGCCATTCAGCCCGCCTTGGAAGCTGCAATCCGGAATGAGAGCGAGTTGAACCGAAAGCCGTTTGAGAAGGAGTTGAAGGAGCTGGACGTGATTCTAGACCACAGCGTGATGTCTCGTCGCGATTCGATCGATATGGAAGGCGACTCCAAAATGGATATGGTGGATGTGGCTCCGCCTGATGCTATGGAGGGCATTGAGGAGACTGGTGATGCGCCCGAAGCCCCCGCTGAGCCCCGACCCGCGGACACCATTGCTCCTGGCCAGGAAGCCGTGCCCAAGGAGGGCAATGGGGAAGAGCCCATCGCTGAAGAGGGCATCACGGTCAATATCAACGCAACCTACAATCGACACCCTACTCCGGAGTTGACCGAAGAAGACCAGCAGCTGCCTTTGGCTCGTGGCGGCATCCAATGGTACATGCAACCCTTTGACCCTGTCGGCACAACGATCCACGAGGAACGCTGGACCGGGCGAGATGTGATGCGTGGGATGAGCGAGGAGCTTAGTGAACTGGATGAGGACGAATTGCAAGACCTGGTGGATGATGAACTGGATGCAGATCCTACGAAGACGGCCAAGGCAAGCAAGTCAAATGAGAACGTTCGCCGAACCCGCCGGCGCAGGTAACGATTACGAGGCATTAGGCGCAGGAAGGTGTTATGGTTAATTTAATTTAATTTTGTCGGGGTTACCTTACTAGATAATCCATGGATGAGTTGTCTGCAGCGAGTTATACAGTAGATGTCGGTACAGAGTGACTATATGTAGTGGCAGCCTTGGCGCCTTGCGTTGCCGCCTTGGCCCTTTTCTCGTTGTTTCCACGTCCTGGATTTCCTTTTTCTTTTTTATTTGCCCAGTGAAATTCTCGGCTCATTCTTTGCTTTTTAATTTTGTTTGTCAATTTTCTTTTGTTTACGCATAGGGCGAGTTTGCAAACTTCGCAGCTTTCGGGAGTGTTGTTCCTTTCCGGATCCTAGTTAGCGCCCGCTCTTATCACTGATTTCTTTTCTTCCTCCCCTTCCTTCCTCATCAACCATCTTTGCCTTTACCCATCATGGCTGATTACGACAACGATAACGGCCGCTACGCTGGTAAGCGCTTTCATCGATTCAGCCCGTTCTCTATCTAACCAGCTCCTGCAGACGAGCCCCGGTACGACCGCGACCGCAGCGCCTCGCCTCGCGATGAGCCTCGCGACCGCGCTCGCAGCCGCTCCCCCAACGGCCGCCCCGATGACCGTGATGACCGGTATGTCTATCATCAATTCACTTCCCTTGAAAGTGACACCATCTAAGCTAATCATAGCCCTGGCCCCCTGCGCAAGGCTCACCTGCAGGAGGATGAGGACGAGGAAGGTGCCACTAATACCGGCTCCAATCTGTTTGTCACTGGTATCCATCCGCGCCTGACCGAATCCGACATTTCGCGTCTGTTTGAAAAGTACGGTGATGTCGAGCACTGCTCGATCATGCTGGACCCTCACACCAAGGAGTCTCGTGGCTTCGGCTTCGTCAACATGGTCACTGCCGAGCAGGCCGACGCGGCCAAGGAGGGCTTGCAGGGCGAGGTCATTGAGGGCCGCACCCTGAGCATTGAGAAGGCGCGTCGCAGCCGTCCCCGTACTCCGACCCCGGGCAAATATTTCGGCCCCCCCAAGCGCGGTAAGCTCTTCGTTTTTCACGTCTTCCCATGGAGAAAACCATTGCTGATATCTTGTTTGTTAGATGGTCCTGGTGCTCGTGGCCCGCCCCGCCGTGGAGACCGCTACGACGAGCGCCGTGGCCCTGGAGGAGGCAATTGGCGTCGCCGCGATGACGACTATTCCCGCTATGGCCGGTACGACTCCTACAACGACCGCCGTGACTACGGTCGCGAATATGGCCGTGGCGACTACCGCAGCCGCGATTATGGTGGCCGTGACTACCGCCGCGAGTCCCGTGACGAGTACGGCGGCGGCGGCGGCTACCGTGGTGGTGGCAGCAGCGGCGGTGGCCCTGACCGCTATGCTGACCGTTACAGCCGTGATGACCGCCGCGGTGGTGACGACCGTCGTGGCGGCGGTGACGAGTCTCGTGGCTACTACGATCGTGATGCCAATCCTCCCAGCTACGAAGCGGCCCCTCCTCGTGAGCCTCGTGAGCCTCGTGAGGCTCGTGAGCCCTACACTGGTGGCGGCGGCAGCGCTAGCGGTGGTCGTTCCTACGAGGGCCGGGGTGGTGAAGATCGGTACGCTAGCAGGTAATGTATTCCTTGACGAAACAGAAGTATTCGCTTGATGTCTTCATAACTGAATGTTCGTTTCCCATTGCCCAAATCCCTTGCTTCTCCTTTCGGTTTCCCTCTTCCCTTGCCCTGTTCACATTCTGAAATTGTTTTAATGCGGGATTTGTGCGACGGACCACGGGCGTCGTTTCCTTTTGTGTGTTGTTTCGTTTTGTTTTCGCGTCACGTCTCAAAACGATAATTCGGAGCGTCATCGGCCGACTGCGACCGGCTCGGCAACTTTCGGTCATTCATGTCCTCATCTCTCGATCGATAGATGATGTGTCTCTTACTTTATTTGTTCGCGACGCAACTCGGGAATCTCTAGCGGCAAGGAAGGAAACAATTATCGATGTAACTCGGTTGTCTCTTGGGTCAGCACTCTCTCGGTCAAGCTGTTCGCCTTATGCACACCACTACAACTCTCCAACTTCAACTCTTCAGTAACGGCTCGGTTGTATTCGACCTATTAAAGTGTCGTCCTATCCCATCATTTGTCACATCTTTCGCCCTTCTCGCCAAGGCCATGGTCCTCGCGCTTGTAGTATCGCCGAAATAATGCTACAGGCAACTTTCATGTACGATCAAAAATCTCTAACATGCTAACGAGCCTCGCAAGGTAAGATGTTTTGGGAGATGACTTGCAGATATACTTCTCCTTGTTGGACTTGGCAAGTAGCCAACGCAGGGTCTACTTACTTTCTTTCTAGGGAAGGCACGATGTTCCTCGACACCGTCAGTATCTTCAACGTACCTTTAGCTATTGGAGGTTTCCTGGGAGAAGGTGGGTCGTGTTTAAAATGTTAACTGCAACCGGCTCATTTCTGTCAATCCTGGGAAAATGTGCAACATGCCTATCTGGGCGGGCCTCTCCAATCTCTCGTGAACCCCGAGTACATAGTTAGCTTCCAAATACATTTGTTCATAACTGTACCTAATTACCTACGTAGTTTCTAGCCAACCCCGGACCTTCGACACCTTGAAAGTGCTCTTGTGCTAGGCAACATGCTAGATATGGAGTACTTAAGTAGTTCTGGTCTACGGACTTGGGCCATCTATGATAGGTAAGTCTCGAGTATGAATTGGGGTATCACACGACTCCGTGTCCCTAAAGGTACAAATAAGTTCCGGAAGCTCATCACCACCTTTGAGAGACGCAATGCTCAGACCATTTATCCCTCCCGCAAAAAAATAGAAATATTTCTAGCACCCACAAACGCCAAAAGCAAAAAGCAAAATAGCAGGTTCAATGATTCCCGTTCGTCTCACTTTCCAGTTCATCACCCTTCTGAATCAGGAATTCTCCAAGCACGCGTAGCGGATTGGCAGGCCTAGGATGAAGAAAGTCAGCCACGGTCCAGGACCTAAAGGTGATCTTGACGGCACACTCACTGGTCCCTTGCAACAGACTTCAGCCCTTCAAGCAGGTGTGGAACGATCCTCTGGTTCAGGTAGATACGCGCTGGAGCACCACCAGGGCGCACTTGAGATGGTGCGGCACCGGAAAGATCTGGCATTGGGGCGGAGCCCGTGCCGTTGGTCTCGGCCATTGTGGAACGTGGTGTCCGAGGCGCGTCGTAAGATGGGATCGAAGGTGCGGTGGTATTGGGTGGTGCAGTTGAAAGCTTTGTGAAGGAGGTTAGAATCAAGTGTAATTCCCAAGTAAAGAGAAGGTGGATTGGGAATCCTGGGAGGTGAAGAGTGGGTTGGGTTTTCTCGGAAGTTCCCGACAAAGGGCCCAGGATCATACCTGTGCATCGGCCATCGATGGGCTACTGCTTTCAAGGCAAATGAGTAGATCACCTCAGCACTTTCCTTTGGTTTGCTTCTGATTCGCAATTGCGTCTTCACGTTTGGTGCAAACTGGTCAAACTGAACCAAATCAGGCTATATAGCGCACGTGACTTCGTGTCTTGCGGGACACGCGCTGTCGATGGCCGAGTTACAAAGTTATTCCGCTGATTCTGCGTGATTTTGTTCATGGAGTCCATGCAGCATGTCCTTGCTGCATTTCTGGGAGACACAGCGCTCTGTGAAGCGTAGAAAGACCTCCGACCGGCCCTCCGACGCTGAAGAGGTCATCCACGCGAAACGGCCGCCGAGTCCAAGCCCCTCCACAGAAGTTACAGAACCCGTTTCTACTGATGCACCTGATGCATACATTACAAGCAGCCAGACTGATCTGGAGACCTCCCTGCCCGAGATAAGCACCGAGGAGACCGCCATTGAAGAGTACGAGGCATTGAAGACCGAAGATGGTGAGAACGAACCGAAATTACATGTGAGGTTGCGGGATGGTGTCTGGCAGAAAGGCAAAAGCTCAATCTACGTGGATGCATTCAATCTAGCGCTGGAGACTGTCTTGGAAGATGAATCGCATCTTTTCCACGAAGCTGAGATGGAGGTTTTTAAGCAATGGAGGGAACTGTCTTATGAGTCGCAATACCTGTACGATTTTCACCACCAACCCTGACTGTTTGATTCACGATTGGCAATTAACGTGTTATTCATACCAGATACGTGCGATTATTCCTCCGCAAAACCTCTGCTTGGCACCGTATCAATCGACTGGGCTACTATTCTGACATATCAGACTTGTCTTCAGTGGCAATTGATCTGCAGCGGGATCGGAATCTTCCCCATAATGGAAGCCAGGAAGGTGATAAGACCGAGCTTGGATCTACCTTTCGGTTCGCCGATGGAACACAAGAGATTAGTACGCTGGAAGAAGCGTCTTCTCTGCTATTGCTTGATGAATTAAAGGGATTTGCCAAGGATGTCAAGGCGCAAGGCAAGAATAAGAAAGACCTGGTGGCGGCTTTGTGTGAGACGAGTCAAAGCCAGACCGGTCTGGGATTCCAGAACCAGACACACACCAACCAGCGCGGTACCAGGGATGATTATTTCGTACAAAAGATCCTGGATTACACGGGCGAATGCATTCGTCTTTCACCAGGCCCTCGTGCCCTTTTCGAACGAGTACATCTCGTCTTTTATAGGTCTACAGAGTGGACAGAGAAGTCATTAACAACCATGATCCTGGCCAAAATCTCGAAGAGGAATTTCCCAGAATACATCGTCTGTCGATCAAACTCTATCTTTCCATCCAGGACTGCACTGCTCGAGTTTGAGTCTGCATTACGCACGCAATTCGACATCGACAACATCTTGGAGTTTAACGGTCCTCCAAGTACAGAGTCCTTACAAAAGATCATAAATCTTGCAGATAACTTCTATCCACGATGGCAATCCATGGTCAAAGAAGAGCAGCAGAAAGAAGACTCGATGTATGAGAGCGGCGAGGGCGCATACCTGCGTCGTTTCTCTCCAGCCTGGGTGTATACCAGAATCATCCATAAGAGTCTCCTTCCACTCGGCCGGTTCAAGGAACATAAACGGGAACACGAGGTGATTTCGGACCTCCTGGCGCAGCGGCTTTTCCACGCTGCTCGTCGCGGCGCCTGGTACCAGCGGAAAGCTCTCCTCGAAGAACACTACATGTGGGCGCTTATGCCCTCTGAAGGCCGCAACGAAGAGAAGCAGCGTAAATTCTGGAAACAGATTGCGTTGCGGACATGCGAGGAAGGACTGGAAGACCCGCTGTGTCATCTGATATATCACTTCGATCTTCAGAAACGGATTATGAAGCTGGAGAAGGCCCTCAAGGTGGTGAAGAGGGAGCAGCATGATTTCGGACACGTCATGCTGAGCAAACCAGTCGAGCGGACTATTGAAGGTATCCGCATAGATCGCGACATCGGGTCGAAAAAGGGCAAGGCGACAATTTGGATTGACGAACGCGAGGGCGGCGAGTGTAGAGTGGAAAGCATGTGTTTGAGCTGGTATCGCGACCACGGCTGGAAGGGATATCATTCTGAAGGTGGCATTGTCCGGACATTATTTGGATATCTTTTTTACAATATCTTGTTCACATATGTGCCGAATGTCTTCCAAACTCCGTTTCAGACATGTCCGCTCGATCTCCACACTGATGTCTTCTACCCGTCTCGTGCGTCGGAGATCAATCACCGACTGGTTGAGATTACCAATGGTGAGGCTGAGCGAATCATTCGCGAGATTCATGATCGGGAATCCGCTGCTCAGCCTTGTGCTATTGGGATTGACTGGTCGTTTAAGCTGGATGACTTGGTTGAGATTGTGCAATGCTTTCGCGGCGAGGCACTGGCGACTATATGCAAAGTCATGGCTCAGGAATATCAGCAGCGCGGTGGAGGGATTCCGGACCTCTTTTTGTGGAAACCTGAGGAGCGGACTGTTAGGTTTGTAGAGGTCAAATCGGAGAATGATCGGCTAAGTGATACACAGCGGCTCTGGATTCACATTCTCATGGCGGCTAGTGTCCAGGTCGAGTTATGCAATGCGGTTGCGAGAGAGGTCAGAACAGAGTGAACCATTTGTACATGCATTACGACACAAACGAACAATATACCCCATCTACTAGGAAATGCATACATGATCGAAGAGTTCTACACTATGAGTTTTTGCTCCGAGGCAAATGAAGAAAAGATGATCGGCATGAAAGGGTATAACTCGTAATAGTTCTTTTTTTTATCGGGCATATCTAGCACATCTGAATGGCAACTGCAGACAATTGATGTCCACTCAAGTCATTCAAACCCCATCTCCATTATCCACGGACAACCACGCCTTCGCTTATGCGACAAGTGTGGAAGCGGTGGCGCTCTCGTAGCGCCAGGTGGGGGGCAGGACACCGACGGTCTTGTAGTAACGGGACAGACGGTGGATACGGGACTCGATCAGAATCAGGCGGAACTTGGAGTCCTTGTCCTTGCGGTTGCGCTCGAGGTGCTTGCGGACAGCGACGGCCTGGTGGTAACGTTAGTTAAGTGGGCCCCAGGAAGGGCGACGGATATCATGCAAATACCTTCTTGATCAGGAAGTAAAGGTCCTCGGGAAGCTCGGGAGCGAGGCCTGTATTCCAAAATCTCTCTGTCAGTCTTGTTCATGACCAAGCAGAGGCTTAGCTGCTGGTGCATTTCTGCAACCAGAGTTTGTGTGTGGATGTCGAGTTGTTGCAGGGAAATCCCGAGCCAAAGAAAATTGACGCGAAATATTCCCATGCAAGTATGCTCGTTTCTCATCCGATTGATGCGATAGGGGAGAGGGTTGCGTGAGTCGTACCGCTGGACTTCAAGATACGGAGGATCTTGTTACCTATTCACGCACATAAAAATTAGCATTTTCCCCTTCCATTCGCGGAACACAGCAGTCTCGGCTGCGAGAATTCCATACCGGTGACAATCTTGACCTGGGCAACACCGTGGGAGTCACGGAGGACAACACCGATCTGGGAAGGGGTGGCACCCTTCTTGGCCAGCTTGCAGATGTGGTCGACAACCTGCTCGGGGGTGGTCTTCAACCACGCGGGAGGAGTGCGGGAGTAGGGAATAGCAGAGGACGAAATGCCCTTGCCCTTGGAGTGAAGACGACCCATTTTGCTGAAGTGTCCGGCGAGGAAAGCTGGTCGGCGGTTGTCGAGTTGGATGGGAAAATTCAACGGTGGAGTTGGAGGTTTGGGCGGGAAGAGAATTGTGTGGGTCACGTGGTTATTGGGTTCGCTTATTTTTTTCGCAGGCTTTTTCTTTGGCGCGACTCGTTTCTCTTCCCCCATAAACATTGACCTGCTTCTCATCACGACTTCTGTCTGGATTGATGCCTTCTGGACGGTCGCTTGGCTGGGAGAACTCTTCTAGCATTATATCTCCGCCATTTTGTACGCCATACGGTACTCACTATCACCAGGTCAGTTCTGCTCTACTATTACGCTGCCATCGACTGCCCCTTTTATGATGAAACAACACTTTACTATTATTTCTGGTACCTCTTATGTCAGAAGCGTATCTTCGGATGCGTCTTCGATGATCTAAATGGACTTCTGATCTTGCCCATGACCTATACATTCGTGTCATTTACATTGCGAGATTGTCATACTGACTTTGCAATAGGCTCTACAGATATTCTCAGATATTCTCCGCGACAATAGATATTCACATAGCATTCAATGGACACTTCTTGCCATGACATTTGCCATTCACATACTTGATACTCGTCAAGCTATGTCCATCGCTTTAGTATACAATAGTCGTACATGTTTCGAGCCTCGACAAGAACCCTCACTTGCGCAGCCTCTTGGACGTGCGCCTCGTTTCTGTAGTCGAGGATGCATGGATAACGCCGTCTGTCGACCCCCTCCGCTTCTTTTCGCGAGATGCTTTCACAGGTCTGGCCTTCGGACTTTCCAGTTTGACGTCGACTTGCTCCTTCGGTGCAACCAAAGCAACAGCCGTCGTGACTTCTGTTTCAATCTTCACCTCCGAATCTTCTTCTTTCACTGTCACATCCACCTTCTTCGTGGCCGCAAGCCGATCGGCGAATGACCGTAAGTCGGCAGTAAAGAGTACGCTATGAGCCCATCCTGCTTCCTGGCCCCAGAGATTGCGGAAATGGTTGCCAACGGCATCGTAGGTGGCCTTGGTCAGGGATTTATGAGAGCCCTTGCCGAAGCGGTAATCACGCTGGGCAATTTGCCAGACTGCGAAATGGTTAGACTTGGACGAATCGGGCTGGTATTCGAGACTCACCATGTGTGTCAACCGGTACGGACTCCCCCCATCCCAAGCCAAACAGGCACACACAGTCTGCCACTTTAGGTCCAACGCCCTGTAGTTCCAGCAGCTTTTCGTGGGCCTCACGGTACCCTTCTCGACCCTCTGGTTTCATTTCAGCGCCCGCCTTGGCCTCCACGCCAAAAGCAGGTGACTCGGGGTTGCAGAGACCATTCAGCCACCCCTTTTCTCGCTCCTGAGATACCATGATGGCAGTCTGATGGATGTACTTCGCCCGATATCCAAAACCTAGACTGCGGAGATTACTTTCCACGTCTTTGCCGGCCAAAGCCTCGGGAGTAGGGAAATCATGGTATGCGCGCCCATCGATTTTACCAACAAATGGACCGTAATTGAGGCACAGCTTTTCCACCATTTGCGAGATCCGAGAAATGTTATTGTTGCTGCTGCAAATGAATGACACCAGAGCCTCCCATGGATCCTGGCGTAAGATGCGAATCCCGCTAAATTGAGCCGCCTTTTTCTTGAAATTGTGATCCGAAGATGACCATTGTGCGTAGAGGTCCGTCAGATTTGATGAAAGATTCAGGTAGTGTTTCAAGATGTGCACAATATGGCCGTCTTCGGAGTCGAGTGGATGTGTTTTGCTGTCTTCGACTTGCGTATTTGATTGTGCACCGGAGGCGACAGAGGAAGGTGATCTTGGCAAGGTGGAAGGCTGAAATTGATAAGCGCGGTAGTAAAGATAGCTAGAATCCTGTTTCAGAGAGAGAAGGTGACCATAGAGGACACATCGCCATTCCTGGCTCTCAGGGATGTTGTGCCATCTAAAAAGGGTAAGGGTCAGTGTCTTCGTAGGGGTTCAGATGGATGGGTCTGACCTGAATGATTGACCACAGCGAAGTGTTGTATTTATACAAAGCTCACTAAGACTGACTGGCAACCTGCACCATTCTGAGAAAACACCAGCCATTCTTTCTGGCAGATTGAATGATTGAATGATTGCGACAAACATGGGAGATTTCAAAAAGATAGTCGATAAGCATTCTGCCGTATCACCCGAAAGAGGAAGGCGGTCGAGCTATCACCGCCTCCGGAGCTTTCACTTTTATCGTCCTGGCGCAGCTGCCCCTTCGCTGGGGCAGCAATAGCTTCATCACACCTCCTCAGTATGAACGCAGATACCTATTCCTCCAGAGGTAAGTAGCGATTGTCGCCGCAATTGTTTGAGTCTAACTTTGTCAGGTTCTGGGCGTTCGCGCGATTACTATGTAAGTGCCAGTTTTGCAGTTACCTGACTGCGACTAACCTTTCCTAGCGCGACGAGCGACGTGATCGCGATAGAGGTGATCGAGGCGAGAGACCAGAGAGACCAGAGCGAGCGGATAGACCAGAACGGGGAGAGCGGCGACGATCTCGGTCGCCTCACTACGGGTCTCGTGGGGCGCGTCGTGAGCAAGAGGCCAACTCCTACTCTTCGAGTCGCGACTACCGCGCCCGGGAGCGCGAGGACCGTTACTCTTCCGGCCGACGGGATGATCGGGAATGGGATCGCGGTGATCGCCGACGCCGTGACTTCGATGACAGACCTCGACGTGGTGACTTGTTCGACGAGCGACCCCGACGTGGCGGTCGCGAGGATAGACCTGACCGCGGTGATCGTGGAGACAGGAAAGAGCGGAGAAGGAGTGCTACACCCCCGCGGCGCAAGGAGCCTACGCCAGATCTGACGGATGTTCCTTCAATTTTGGAACGCAAGCGCCGCCTGACGCAATGGGATATCAAGCCCATGGGCTACGAGAATGTCACTGCTGAACAGGCCAAACTCTCCGGCATGTTCCCTCTTCCGGGGGCTCCTCGCCAGCAGCCGATGGACCCCAGCCGTCTGCAAGCCTTTATGGATCAGCCCGGCGAATCGGCTGAAACCACAGCACTCAAGCCCTCCAACTCTCGTCAATCCAAACGTCTCTTTGTGTACAACATTCCTGCTGCCGTGACCGGAGAGAGCCTCATGTCTTTCTTCAACCTGCAGCTGAACGGCCTGAACGTCATTCACACTGTCGACCCGTGCATCTCTGCGCAAATTGCCGATGACAGGTCATTTGCGCTTTTGGAATTCAAGTCACCTAATGATGCGACTGTTGCGCTTGCTTTTGACGGTATCACTATGGCAGAGAGTGAGGACAAGGGTCTCGAAGTCCGACGCCCCAAGGACTATATCGTGCCGGGAAGCGCAGAACAAGAATACCAGGAAGGTGTGCTCTTGAACGAGGTGCCAGACTCACCGAACAAGATTTGCGTCTCGAATATTCCTGTTTACATCCCTGAGGAGCCAGTCACGATGTTGCTCAAGTCGTTTGGTGAACTCAAATCGTTCGTCCTGGTCAAGGACGCTTCTACCGAGGAGTCGCGAGTGAGCATGCTCTTTCTAGTCTCTTTACCATTCTTTACCATTCAGCACTAACGAATTATAGGGCATCGCTTTCTGCGAGTACGTCGACCCAGCGGCCACTCCCATTGCCGTGGAGGGCCTCAACGGTATGGAATTGGGTGATCGCCACCTCAAGGTCTCCCGGGCTAGTATTGGTACCACCCAAGCGGCCGGTTTGGACATGGGCGTCAACGCCATGTCAATGTTCGCCAAGACCACTTCCCAGGATATGGAGACCGGCCGTGTGTTGCAGCTTCTGAACATGGTCACCGTGGACGAACTCCTCGACAACGAAGACTACGAGGAAATCAAAGAGGACATCTATGAGGAATGCTCAAAGTTCGGAAAGATATTGAGCCTGAAAATCCCCCGTCCAAGCAGCGGAAGCCGCCAGCAACCGGGCGTTGGCAAGATTTACATCAAGTTCGACACCGAGCAATCCGCTACCAATGCTCTCAAGGCCCTGGCTGGCCGTAAGTTCTCTGACCGCACCGTCGTGGTGTCATACTTCACCGAGGAGAACTTTGACGTAGATGCGTGGTAAAGTGGACGGCTGTTGACTTGATTAGTACTTTCCCATGTCCTTTTTCTTTGCTCCAACTGTATCATAGCATCTAAGCCCACATGCACTCGGTTATGATGGCTTGATTTTGAATTTCTTCCAAAATGTAATGCCCAGGTCGCTCTTTCCATTTCAATACTGTATGGCGCTTCGGAGACTTCCAGATTCCCAAGATTGTAGTTGTCTAAGATGTCGGTTGCGGTGACTGCCTACTTTCATGGAATTTCCGTAGTTGGTTCCGAAGCTTGGTCCATCGACCCAATTGTATGAAGCTCCACCCAGTGCATTATAACCGTGTAGATCAACCGCGACCTTTGCCAAGAAATCCGAAGCTCGCTTTCAGACCAAGATTGTCTGGAGATGCTTTCGCTAGGGATCCGTCGACGAAATGACGTGAAACTGTTCTGTCAACGTGATCTCTAAGACCGGGACTTGGTTGCTCTCCACAGTTGCCCAGACAAACTTCAGAGGTTGTTTGTCGAATACGGACTGCAGCTGATAGCAAATGGCGTTGCCTTTGAAGGTTGAAATCGAGGACAGTTACATCTTCTGCAAGAGGGAATAGTCAATAGAGAGGCGGTTCCTCGATGGGAAGTGCCCATGATTTCAAGCGCCATGCTTTGTCTGGACTGAAAAGCCTCGGTGATATTCATAGATGCCTCCGATGTTTGGGTATTATTTCCGTTATGGAAAGATTCTGACGCGGTCAGTGGGACAGCAGCATCTGATGGTGATGATTCCGATGCTAATACCATGAAGATCGTCTAGTCTACTATATTAACATATTATACCGGTCAAAGAGCAAGACGTATTGATACTAGTTGGGGTATTGACCCTCGGAGTCTGAGTAGGGAATGTACATGATTCGGTTAAGAGGCTTTTTGGCCAGCTCTCCAAACTGCGACCGGGAAATCATAGAAGTGATCTCGCTTATATCTCGAGAGACAACTTCATACACATCGTCCCCGATCCGCTCCCAAAGGTAGAACTTATCGCCAGACAGGAAGATTGTTGTCCACGCTTCCTTATCCTCCATCACCGGCTGTCCTGGTTGGAGACCATAGCATCGAGCAGTTTTTTGACCTTCTGAGTCGACGCCGTCCCACTCTTCGTAATACTCGGGGCTTGAAGAATTCGAAATTCAGCCAGGGGAAACGGTAAACTGGTCATTCTCAGTAGTCCAACCCAAAAGAAGAGGGAGTTGGCCTGCACTCACTGATGGCAGGACGGAGCTTTTTGCAGGTGACTTGACAGGCGAGTCAGCTACAGAGGGTGGAGTGGAGGTTCTGGAGGAAGTCATTATCGCAGCATTGCGCAGAGTTCCAGGAAAGCGCGCGTCAGGAATGTTAGTTGGTGAAGGGATAGACCAAGGGCAGGTCTGAAGCAATTGTTGGTAAATGTCTAGAGTACTTGTTGGCCCCGGGCAATGTTGATGTCAGCTCGCCACTCATTTGGCTTACTCTAGTCTGAGATTTCAAGGTGTATACGAGTGTAAAGAGACGGAAGTTTCATGAAGATAGATGTGCACCAAAATGTTTTACTTAGGTTCATAAAGGATGTTGACTCACTACGCTAACTAGTGGCGAAACAGAGGGTAATCCATGGATTCTCACCCGCTCTTAAACTAAGGGCATTTTGGATTTCGTAACATCGAATATTAGACATACTCCACATATGGCTTTCTTGAACGAAGAAAGGCTAGCAAAAGGAAGAAGAGCAAGGAACACATTAAGCCAAAACCGCTTCCTCTACGCTATCGAGATCGAACTAGTCCGAGTGCATAAGCTAGTTATAAGCTAGGATTCCGATTAGCTAGTTCTAGGAATAGTCGAAGTGGACACCGACATGGCTGTTAGTCGGCGGTTCGCAGAAACACCCTAGCCTCGCAGTCCAAAAACTCGACTACCGCTTTCTCTACGCTATCAAGATCGAACTCTTCTAAGTGCACAAGCCAGTTATAAGCTAAGACTCGGATTAGCTAGGACTTTGCGGACTCGAAGTATACGCCTACATGCCCGTTAGCCGGGGGTTCGTAAAGACTCCGCAGTTTATTGCCTTCGAAAAACCTATTCGCCACGGGCAGCACGATATCATCTCGATGACCCTTCAGCGCTTGGTAAGCAATTTCCGAGTCTACCACGTCTGTGATAAATCCCGTCTTAGCCAGATGTTCGAGCAGCTAACCAACCCATTGCATCTGGCCTTCCTGCCAGACAATGGTTGCTATCATCTGGTCCTTGAGATCTACAGGACCACGGCCTTCTAGGGCGAGCTAACACGCTGTAGTAAGTAAGCAGTGGTTTAGCGAATTCCGTAATGGCCTAAGGTCTTCTACGTAATCCTCTATGACTATGGCTTTCAAGTCACTTTGGGTGCTCGCCGCACTGTCTTCCGCGAACGCCTATGCTGGTTCTCGCTCCGAATTTCCCAAGCCCCGAAACTTCCTCTAAAAAGTCCGTGCGGAGGTTCGCGAGCGTAGGAGAGTAGATGCTAAGTAGACGCCACGTTCATCATGGCAGTCGCAACCTTTAGCGTCAGGAGGAAGTGTGAGATATTTTAGGAAGAAGAGTATAGCTATAGTGGCGTTCTTACCTTTTACTTACGCTTTACTTACCTCTTACTTTTTACTTACTCTTTGCCTATGCTATCTATTACATCAATATCAAATAAATCTCTTGAAGATTAAGGGCTTAATGGTTTAGAGTCTCGAAAGAGAATACGCGCATAAGGGCTTCTCCGGTTAAGAGGGTACGGAGACAAGTCTTGGGAATCCAACGTATCCCAAAGGCCTTGTTACGTGCTACGTAGTATTCTGGCTAAGTCGAATTCGCCTTGCTGATCAACCAATCGAAATGCTTATGCAAAGCTATTATAGTATATCAACTACGGCATCACGGATACCGATGCAAACGATTGAGAAATAGGGAGAAGCACAATTTACGCTATCGGGGATATCGTCTATAAGATCAGACTTATGGGCCGTATTGCATACCCTAAAAGAAAGCGAGATCACGACATTTAGCATTCTGGTGCTTCCTTAAGGCGATAGACATTCCTGCTCCTTCGACTCGAAATCAGCGCCCCTTCCGAGCAGTAACTTGACGATTTTCTCGTGCCCGTTCTGTGCAGCCAGAAACAGTGCCGTCCGGCCATCATTGTCCTTCCACTCGAAATCAGCGCCCCTTTCGAGTAGTACCGTGACTACCGCCTCGAGCCCAAAATATGACGATATCATGAGACTGGTAAAGTCTTCAGAAGTACCAAAGTATGTATCGTATCCTGTGGTGTTTTGATAAATTGGAAACCATGCCGACCAACTCCTTGAATCCGGGCTACATATCCTTAGAGTGGAAGGTACTATATCAGCACCAGTGCTGACGCAGGCCTTGAGGTAATGGGTACCCCAATTTTCGGCTGAATAAACTAAGAAAGCATTCATGTCGAGATCTTGATGTTTTCTTTTTCCCGTGTCTGTAGGAGTCATCTCGTTATTGAGTAAGTCAAGATAAGTCACGCAGACCTCTGCAAGGACATTGTGGGCGCCCTGGCTGCTGATGGAGTGTCGCCAGTGTAAATTTGAAGGCTCAGTCGCAGCTGATGTTATATGTGCAAGCAGAAATTCTCGAGCGGTTTGATGAAGGAAATAGACCTTTTCTTGATGGATTGAAACGAATAATCCACACCATGTTCTTAAGCGTGACTTGAAGTCGTCGTCTTCCTCTAGATCGAGGTCCTGAATGCACTTCGATGTGCTATGAACATTTAAAGCAATGTTCATTTCAGAGATTGTCAATGGCCGACTCGCCACTAAGATCATGCTTAAGGCCCTTCGAACCATTAGGTCACCCTTTGACCTACTAAGGATCCGCTCATATGCCTCATAGACATCTGTTGGCAGTGATGCAATAGTGGAATCGACCCCATCAGGCGTCTTTTTGAAGTGTTCTGTCGTCAGATAGTCAAACACAAGATATACCCAGAGGTAGGTACGGTGCGGAATTCCGAGCAATTTCTCTGCTAGGTGACTTTTGACCAAGTCCGATAGCCGTTTCTTCTTCGCTAGCTGCTCGATTCGGTATCGAATGACATGGTTAACTTCTCGACTAATACTTTCCGACTCTTCCTCTCCCGGTATGCGGACATATGGGAATGATTCCAGCAGATGAGTAAAAATGCCCATGATCTGCTCGTATGGACGACTTGTCAGAAGGTACTTGAACTTGCTATGGCCCGAGTGGTTGCTGCAAAATTGAGTTTCTATACCCCGTACAAGGTCCACAAACTCCGAGGGGGCACATTCATCTAGGGCATCAAGGACGATGATCACAGGTCCGGCCTGGGAGTCTTGCAGGGCGTCCCCTAAGATTCTCCAGAGTGAATATGCCGATTTGATCATTTCTCGTCCATTTCGCCTGTACTCCTCCATAGCGTGTTCGACCAGGGACGGCTTCTGCGTGAAGAGTTGATGGATAATAGCACAAAGTGCTTGGCAGACTGTGTTCTGGTCCTGATCTTTGAAGAAGAAATAGCAGATAGTTGATGAGCGTGGCAGCTTATCATCAATAAGATATTTCGCCAAGACCGATTTTCCACAGCCAGGGTCTGCCGAGACCAGTAATGGCCCAGAATCCTTTTTTAGCCATTTTTGGAAATGGTCATGCTTGAGGAACCATTCACACGTGCCCTCCACTCGAGCTTCTACATGATCTTTATACCACTCGTATGAGGCATCTTTGGTGCTAGAGGTGAGACGAAATGATTGAAGACACTCTTCTTCTTTGTCGGATAACTTCTGCTTCGCTGCGTGTTTCTGTATTGCAAGCTGCTTTTCTGAAATTCTTGTAACCTCTTGAAGGCCTACTACATTTTCGCATATCAATATCAATATCCATTTAGGGGGCGACTTGAAGAATCCGCTAGACTAACCAGATAGGATATCACCGATTTTCTTCTCGCTCTCGACCCTAGTCGGGGGAATCCTGCTTAACAGGTCTTTGGCATATGCAGCAGCCACCATCGATGCATACCCTTGCCACTCTTTGTTTTTATGCGAGTCCGAGTAATCACAGATACCCCTGATGACTAAACAGGGGAAATGGTTCATCAGTCCTGCGGCCTCCATTTCAAAACAGAGAACGTCCTTTTCCGCTGCAAGTCTATCCCGAACCAAGGCATCTTTCATCAACTGATTGGCGGAAGCAATCAGACCGTAGTGAATAGCTGGATTGTCCTCGTTTTCGGTCCGCTCGTGTCGTGGCACTAGATTTGAAGACTCCTTCGCACAGAAAGCAGCACAGCCTCTGAAGTCGTGGACAATTTGGGCTTTAAAGAGCCTGTCGGCGCCTGGTTGCGGTCGCTCATACTCCCGACGTAGTCTTGCGTTCTTATCAAGAATGCTATTGACGGCCTCTTCGAGCTGATGCCCCTTCCTCTTGTACTGCGCCTGTATACCCGTCATTGCAGTACGCAGTGAGGTTGGGGGCTGATTCAAGGATCGCGTGTGCTGAAAGCCCTGGCCCTGTATCGACTTCCCGAAGTCATACTGGAGCACACCACCCTCACGCTCGCGAGGCGCACTGACCACAACATCACCTAGACGAATGTCATGCTTCTCGCTTGGGACACCGCCGCCGATGCCGACCATCAGACCTATTCTGACGTTGTGAAAGCTATTCAGCATGTTCGTTGCTACGTTGGCAGCGGAAGCTGTTCCATATTCACCGTCCGGCAAGACGGCGATAACGACGTTGTGTTCTCCAATTTTCCCCAACGTGTAGTCGTTTGTATCATTTGGCGACACAAGGAGCGGACCTTCGTGCTCTTCATCAATTCAGGGGCGCGGTGGAAAGCCACCTACCGAGGGGCTGTGTGCAGATGGGGGTCGTGCCCCAATCAGGTTTACTCTCCCAGTGCGGCTGTCGCGCCATCTTTCACCCAGGCGATACCCACATAGTACGGTCCCTCTGTACGGAGTACTGACCTACCGGTGTGTGGCTTATGTGCGGTCAATAGTTGGGTGCGTGTGTGCCGCTAGGGTTAGTTTAGGGCGAGAGCCGCTTTAGCGTCGCGCGAGAGGGTGAGGAGGATAAGTACATAGTAGACAGGCCGGCGCGCGGACCGTATAGATTGCCTACCTAAACTAATAGCGACTTATTATTAGGTACAGCTCTAGGCTCTGAAATCACGTACGAACCGTCCTATTCACACGCCACGATGACGAGGAAAAGAGTCTAACCTTCAGTAACCAATCACTCTGTATTCCCTTACAACTAAAATCTGAGGACCTCCATGCACATGTGTGAGACTGACGCCGAAATGACCGCTTTCGATACATTTATAACCTCTCAATGCTGACTGGGGCGCGTCATCCAAGGGTCTTCTTTCTCAAAAACCACATACTGATTGGTGATGCGATTGGATAAAGTCCGTAGCCAATCAAGAGTGTGGCCTAAGCGACAATACTGGGTTGGAGCTCGTTGGGCAAAGTCCCTGTACCACTCTTCTATAGCTCCTTCCTTCTTCAGGGAACTGAAGACTGAGATAAATTGCATCGAAGGGGTGTCATTGAGCCATCCGCGGCTTATGGGCTCTAGAGCATTCCAAGGACTGTACATCGAAGAGACGACCTGATGTTGAATCGTAGAGCTGTTTAATTACGCATTAGGATGTTAGTTATCAGCAGGAACCTGTAAACGTACTGCTGATAATTGGCAAAGGCGTATTCAAATGACAGTTGGTCGCACTCATTCTCCGATACATCAAAAATGGTGATGTCCATATTACCACTAGGATACCATAACAGTGGATGGAAAATTCTTCTATAGGACAGGTCCCGTATAGAATCTCCACAGCAATCTGCGAATTCTTGAATAACCTGTTGGAGTTGTGCGAAGAACGCTGGCTTCTTTTCCGGTGGGATTTTTGACTTCAAAGACCTCCCTTCAAAACCTACAAAGGTCTTTAGTATCAACATAGATCCCAGCTAATCACGGAAGCCGCGTACCTATGAATAGTGAAATCTTGTCGCTGTTTCCTACTTTCTCCTTTTCCTTGCCCCAGCGAAAGTAAGGACGGTCTCCCATTTCCCAGAGTTTCCTCCGAAGACTCTCCATCAGACTATCCACCCGTGGGTTAAGCTGAGCGCGAAAAGAGATCCATTCCATAGTAGGTTCCCAGCGAGATCGTCTCTGTGGGAACAAATGATGTTGGAAATTTTTCCCATCGGATACCAACAACCAGCGGGTCCACAGGCAATACGCTCACTTCTTCTCGCCTGTATCATAGATTCCAAATGAACCAAGTCAGGACCTGGGGTATTGTTATTGTTCATTGTGTATTCAGGCTTCACGGGCGTCTGGAAAAGTGGATGTTTTATTTCAGACGGCTCGGAGACTGGAAGAAGAGAAATTTCAGGAGAGATTTGATGAAGCCGGTTTGTATGGACCGAAACCAAATCTGCATCTTTCACGAGCTCTGCTTTACAGTCCTCGAGATCATAGATTTTGGCCTGTAGATTAGGTGTCCAGAAGAGCAACCCAATAAAGGATGGATCTTCAGAAACGTCGTCTGCTTCAAGCCATTCCCCACAAGAAAATATCAATTCAGACTTTGCAGTAGGGTTGCCAAGGTATAAGTCAAGGAATGCTTCCCATTTGGATTTGAAGCCTGGTTTCATGTCAACCTGGGTGGTAGCAGAGAATTGGAAGGAGACTAGCTCGAGAACAGCATCAAAGCTAGACAGATTGGCGGGGAGAGCAAGCTGGATACAGCGGTTGGAGATGCTTTCGATGTAACCTAGCATCATGCTGAAGCCCAAGGAGTGTTGGAATAATTTCCAACCACGACCGCTATCCCACTAGACCAAAACGATAATTTGTTGAGATGGGGAAGCATGGTCCACGGGGGCCCAATATAGCCTTTGAAAACCAGGGATGGTCGAGACATACATCAAGGACTTTCGCCACAGTATTGATGCCCGACATGGCATTGAGACGTCGACCCCAGGGTGAAAATTGAACCGGAGAACACCAAGCACTGGATCACCTGGTAGCTGGTCAATCTTCGGATCGTAATAATTGATAGTATTGAGAGAGGGCCAGGTATTTGGCCATCTGGTCATGGACATTTCATAGTGCAAATGATAAACAGTGAAGAAATAGAAATTCGGTAAAGACTACAGTCCGAGGTCATAGGAAAAAGATTTTCACTGCCTTTAAAATATGGCAAAATTAGCCTTCAAACTCCGGGTTAGACTGGTTCTGTGGGAAATAGAGGAAGCAAATTTGCACCCGAATTTAGCTCAGAAGACTAGGTGAAAATCTGTTGAGCCGGGCCGATACTAGATGGTTAAAAATGGACTAGTTAGCCGTACCAACACAGGCAATACGCTCACTGTAAGTGTGCCGCCTTTGTCCCCCAACGTTCCAAGGTTCTCTGCTGTTATCCAGCTTACCTCTCTACAATCATCCGTCGCTATGAATACCTCTCCACAACAGATCCTCAACATAGAAGACGCTCTGGTAACCGACGACAGTCCAGCGCGTAACGACGGCTCTCTCGACTATGAGCGCTGCGCGAGACTACACAATTACTTGGTCGCGTATGCCTGGATGGCCCGCTATGGAAGAGACGCGCCCGACCTCGATGCGTTAGCAAGCCGGTCGCACTGTTTTATGAATGAAGATACAGATGCCGTTCGCGAGCGTCTAGTCCCTTCGCTAAACTCGTTCCTGGATTTAATCTATGATCCTCAGCCGGGATTGTTTTACTGGGTGAACGAACTTGCGATGGAGCTCTGCGACTATTCTTTTCCGCTTAAAGACAACGATCTAGAGGACAAAGAACGATTTGTTGTGATCTACAACACTGTGCCGGAACTGGGCTCACATTGTCTCGGTGTTGTCTATGACCAGCAGCTCCACCGGGCCGCGTTCCCAATGACCCTAGAACACTCAGAAAGCGTGGAACCCGTCGATGAACACGAGGATATGTGGTTCCCGTTGGAGACTATTCTTACCCACTGGATTTATCTGATTCGCTTAGGCAAAGCCGTTTCCAATTCATGGCTAGAAGGGGACGGGGTGCCCGACTCTGTGGCGATGACTAGATCGCAAATTGGGCTCTTGCAGACAAGCAATCTTGGCATTGTAGGTCAGAGAAAGCGACAAGGCTGTGGCTTCAACAATAACACCGCTCTGGAGGACAGTTTCACCTGAATAGGCTGATTCAATACTCGAACCCTAGGCTTGAAGGGAATCTTGACGGGTTGTTGTGTAGAGGGTCGTAATGTTATCTATGTACCAATCTGTATATCATCACGAATTGGATTACGCAACTTGCATGAAGACATTATTTCGAGATTCGCTTGCATCCTTTATATGTTTGACCTTTCTGTGCTCACAACTTATAGTTATAATCAATCCCGCTACCTAGTAACGTAGCTACTGATTCTTCATAGGCTACCATTGTATTCCTATATCTGTTCCTTTAATATGGCTTCTCGAAAGAAATAGTAGTTCTAGTTCGAACTTACAGTGCAACAAGACAAGCGCTCGTCAAGTCCTACGTCATGCGCAATGTATCCGTATCATAGTAAGCATAAAGCTGAAGTCAGCCACGACCAACGGCACCATCACGACACAAGTCGCGACAATCAGATTTAAATGCCACTACATAATTTCCTAGTTTCTTCTAACTTGCTGTTTAGGGGAAGAGGCCTATAGAGAAGAAAGGGACTGAAAATTGACTTCCAAAAAGCTTCGCTGACCGAACGGAATTGTTACCTTGAGAAGGAGCTTTTTTCTATTAGGGAGTTAGGCATATAATAGCCTTCGCTTACCGAATACGTTGGTTATTTTTTGACTATATAACTAGCTAATAGTCTTAAAGTTTTCTCTAAGCTAATTTAAATAATTTGATTGTTTATTACTTCATATAACTCAGGAAGAAGGTAAAACTATATCGAAGCATAGTTTTACCAAAAGCCTATCATGGCAGCCAAGGAGATTCTCTTGATGAGATCCTTAACTTGAGAGAAGCATACGAATGGGATCGGCGGAAGGTAAGTGCATGGCTATACGAGGCCTCTTCCAACGGTACGTTCCTTCCATGCCAAGTGCGGGGCCGAGACCCGGCGTACCATGGAAGGGATCCTTTCCTGAGGATATTGCAGGAAGTGTGGCGTTCGATCTATATGCGAAAGACAGATTCAAGATGGGGTTGCTATCAACTTGAAACAGCTAGCAGGCATATTTCACTGGGCTTTCCGAAGGTGTTTCAAATTGACGAGCTGCCACTTTCATACATCGCACGGAGTCAGTATCCGCAGAGACTAGGGTCTCGGCCGCTCTAGCGATTTTGTTTGGGAGTTTAAGGCACAGTAAAGAGTGCAATTTCCTAACATGAACTCCAGGGAACTGCTCATATGCTGTCCGAGCCCCTAGTGCATCCCCGACAAGAGTCAAGCACAGTGAGTATGCAACGTGGCGCAACACGTCTTTTGTAGACGGAAATCCCAGCTGTAGTCACGTATGACGTGCGTTGCGTCATATCATCAAATCAAAGTTTCTACAGGTCGCAAGGGCGTGGATGCATGGACACGCCAATCGCGGGCAGAGGATGCTAAAGGTGATGGAACGGGTCCGTTCACGAGTGCAACATTCAGTTTCGAATTCTGAGCTCGCGGGTGGCACGAGAATAGGTACAGTAAAACTGACAATTCTCCGAAGAATGATTCGCGGACGACCCGCTAGGAGAAAAGAAGGCGCTAAAAAGGGAGACCAATCTGGGCGGTCAAGGAAACATCGATGGTGCGACAGTTTGTGCCCCTTGACACTGGTGGATCGTACCTTGCTTCGGTGGTTGGTTACTCACCAGCCGCCGAGCCTGATGTGCTAAAGTTGATCGTCGTTCTACTGTCGTGATTGGCTGGGACCTACTTGACCTTTGTCACCACTCACATCCGCGATCTCTATACTTTTCCAGTGGAGGCAAAGGATGAAACATCCCATCTTCTTCTCGAATGCCTTCCCCACTCACCCTTTACTCGGTTCAGCAGGATGTGATCATCATCCATTTCTCGCGTTGGGTGTGGAGGAGGATCAAACTTGAGAAGTATCCGATTGATTGGATTGTGTAATGATTGGCAGTGTCCATTTCCAGGGATCCGACACGTTGACACCCCAGACAACTCCAGCTGTAGATATAAGACCTCCTGGCGCCAATGCTACATGTTTTTTCCTTCTCTTGTGCACTTCAGTCCTTTCTCTTTCCCATCTCGGTTCGACTCAACAGGCCAGTCCTGTATTCCTTTCTCTTGATTTTACTTGGTAGTCTTTGCCTGTGGCAGACTCCGACATTCCTTAGCTTCTCGCCTTTTACAGCTTCACCTTGCACAGGCCAATACTTCCGATTGCTCTCTGTGAGAGCCAAGACTCGGTCCAAGACACTTCAGAACAAACAGCAGAGCTTGTTTGGGAAAGAAGCATTTCTGGTTATTTCATACAAAGGTGTTGTTTCCTATTGTTTCTTGTCTCATTGTCTGCCTTTGATCCACATCTGTCAATGAGGCTGGTGAATTACGTCGTTTGTTTCAGTCTACACAATGCCTTTTGAGGCTGCCTTCAGCCTACGGATGGTCCCTGAATATATACATCCCACGTTTCTGAATATCAATGTCCTCTGCTACAAACTTTACTAACACTCCAGGCATAGGAAGCCTCTTTTTTCGCACTCGCGACTACCAAGGTCCAATCCTTTCTCGTTTGATCTCTATTCGTCTGGTACGAACCGGATCTACGGTTGCAACTCTCGGTCGAACCAAGAAGAAAAAGTCCTCTATTTCAAAATGTTTGCTAAGTCGATGCTGGTGGCCATGCTGGGCGCCTCTGCCGTCAATGCTCATATGATCATGAGCAACCCCGTGCCCTACAGCAAGGACTCCCTCACCAACGCCCCGCTGGCGGCGGATGGCAGTGACTTCCCCTGCAAGCTGCGCAGCAACACCTACGATGTCACCGAGGAGAACACGATCGCCATCGGCGAGTCCCACCCTCTCACCTTCGTGGGCAGTGCTACCCACGGCGGCGGCTCATGCCAGATCAGTTTGACTACCGATCGCGCTCCCTCCAAGGATACTGAGTGGAAAGTCATCAAGTCTTTCGAGGGTGGCTGCCCGGCCAATGTCGATGGTAACCTCTCCGGTGGCTCGACCATGGTGGATCCCTATACCTTCAACTTCACCATTCCCGAGGGCATCGGAGCTGGCAAGTACACCCTCGCCTGGACCTGGTTCAACCGCATTGGCAACCGTGAAATGTACATGAACTGTGCCCCCGTCACCGTCACCGGCGGCTCGTCCAAGCGTTCCACTGAGGAAAGAGCCCCTGTTGTCGAGAAGCGCACTGCCAACTTCCCTCCCATGTTCGTTGCCAACGTCAACGGCTGCACCACCAAGGAGGGTATCGACATCCGCTTCCCCCAGCCCGGTGATGATGTTGAATTCCTGGGTGAGCCCGCCAACCTCGCCCCCGAGGGTTCCACTGCTTGCACTGGTACTCCCACGTTCGACGGCACCGGGGACACCAGCTCTGGTTCTGGCTCCTCCGGCTCTGGTTCTGGCTCCTCAGGCTCCGGTTCAAGTTCTTCGTCCGCCGCTGGCAGTGCTCCCACTGAGACTTCCTCTGCTGCTCCGGCCCCGACCTCCTCTTCGGCCCCGGCTGAAACCAGTACACCCACCGTGCCCGACCCCGTTCCCTCATCCACCCAGCCTGCCCCCGGTCCTTCTTCATCCTCAAGCGGCTCTGGATCCAGCTCCAGCTCCGGTACTCTTAGCGGCCCCTGCAGTAACGAGGGAGAGTGGAACTGCATCGCCGGTGCTTCCTTCCAGCGCTGCGCCAGTGGCGCGTGGTCGGCCGCCATGCAGATGGCCGCTGGTACCACCTGCAGCGCCGGTCGGAGCGCGGAGTTGTCCATTTCTGTTTCCAAGATGGCTCGCCAGGTTTCTGAGTTGCGCTTCCGTAAGCGCACCATCGGTGGCTACCACGCTTAAAGTGTGCTTCTGTCATATACCCGCGACATCTGCTGGTTTGGATGTTGTCTTCTTCTCGCTCTTTCATCTTTTTGTTTCTTTCGTTTCCGATCCTAGGTTTAAGACGTCCCGGGATGGACCCTCTTTCCTTCGGTGCACCTTTCGCCATTTTTCCTGTATATTTTAGAGGTGGGACGTAGGAGTAGGACATGTCACGAGCTTTATGAAATCAAGCTTTCCTATTAACATCAGATTTTCGTTGTTGTAATCCTGTAGCGAGGTAACCCGGTAAGGATAGTTTCATTTAAAGCCATGCGCGACATTCGATGGCAAAGTCCGCAGATTTGCATGTGGGCTTAAATGATAGTAGGTATCCGAAGCTCCATTAGATCTAACTGTGAATGATGGTCAGACACAAGTCATTCAGGAGCGGCCGAGTCCTCAGATATGCAAGATGATGGTCGTGGCAGCTCCACCACGGTTGTGTACTTGGGATGTCAACAAAGACCGGTCCATTCGTTAAAGAGTGGGGCCTATATGCCTCAGGTGTCAATCCGTAATTATGTCATCACACGCTAGCGTCTCGGAGTGGATAAGCTAGTCCCGTTTGTGGTAATCAGGGTTAGGGCTAGCGTGCCCACGACCCGCAACTCTCAGTAAGCGAAAAAGTCCACAGGTGAAGCTTGACAGCAAAGTTGGATCTTCAACCTCACCATCGCCAACCGACAACAATGGCCTCTCGCCCTACCGTCTCTATCGCCACGGCTGAGGGCAAGCCCTCCGGGGCTTCCCACCCCCTGCCCTCGGTCTTCGCCGCCCCCATCCGTTCGGACATTGTCCAGTACGTCGCAAATCCGATCGAAAAATTGTGGTTATGAGGGATGGAAGATACTGACGCCTCATCTATAGGCAGGTGCACGCCGGTATGGCCAAGAACAAGCGTCAGCCCTACGCCGTGAGCGAGAAGGCCGGCGAGCAGACCTCTGCTGAGTCCTGGGGTACCGGTACGTGAAAGAATCAAATTTTCGACATTGGGTGGAGAACAGCGAGAAAAACTCAATTCGAGTCCGCTGGGAAGGAATTTGTCACACCAGACGCTGACGAGATGATTGTTATTGAACAGGCCGTGCTGTCGCCCGTATTCCCCGTGTCTCTGGTGGTGGTACTCACCGTGCCGGTCAGGCTGCCTTCGGTAACCAGTGCCGTTCCGGTCGCATGTTCGCTCCCACCAAGGTCTGGCGCAAGTGGCACCAGAAGGTCAACCTGAACCAGAAGCGCTTCGCTACCGCCTCTGCTCTGGCTGCTTCTTCCGTCCCCGCCCTCCTCTTCGCCCGTGGCCACCGCGTCGCCAAGGTCCCCGAGGTTCCCCTCGTTATCGAGTCCAAGGCCTTCGGCTCTACTTTCACTAAGACCAAGACCGCCATTGCCCTCCTCCAGGCCATTGGTGCCGGTGACGACCTCGTCAAGGTCCAGAAGTCCAAGAAGATGCGTGCCGGTAAGGGTAAGCTCCGTAACCGCCGCTTCCGCCAGCGCCGCGGTCCTCTGGTTGTCTACAACCCCGAGACCGATGGCAAGGAGCTTGTCAAGGCTTTCCGCAACGTTCCCGGTGTTGAGACCTCCTCCGTCTTCGCCCTGAACCTCCTTCAGCTCGCCCCCGGTGGTCACCTCGGCCGCTTCGTCGTCTGGACCTCCTCCGCCTTCGAGGCCCTCGACCAGGTCTACGGCACCACCACCACCCCCTCGGCTCTCAAGAAGGACTTCCTCCTGCCCTCCAACTCCGTCTCCAACGCTGACCTGGCCCGTCTCATCAACTCTTCCGAAATCCAGTCCGTTGTCCGCGCTCCCAAGGGTGAGGCCCGCACCAAGCGCACCAACGTCCAGAAGAAGAACCCCCTGCGCAACAAGCAGGTTATGCTGCGTCTCAACCCCTACGCTGCTGCCTACTCCAAGCAGAAGCTTGGCCAGCAGAAGGTCGAGGATGGCAAGCCTGCTCGCGCCTCTGCTGCTTTCGAGCAGATCCTGAAGGAGGAGTAAACGTGTTTTCTTCTGTTCTTTGGATACGGTGAATGGTTGAAAAAACGGTAGTCTCAGAGCAAAAATGAATCAATGACTTTTTTGCAATACCCCTTGGGCTCATTTGGAGTAATAATATGATCATATTCTCGTTATGTCACCCTCGCTAGGTTCCCCTTTGATGTACAGATGGTAAGTTGTAGATGTAAAGGAATGATTGCCCGGGTGTCTGGTTGGTAGCAGTCAATGCGAGGTTCTGTCAAGATGCTGCGGCATCGATGTGCTGCTGTCCAGCCAGAAGCTCCTTCAGCCTTTGATTCCAATCAATGGGATTTATTGAGATAGGTCTCCAGAAGGTGAGAGCTCAACAGAGAACATGAATCTTATTTTCATCTCGTGGTGAGGTGCATCAAAGAAGCGGATATATAATCCGAAGGAAGAACGTTGTATTACTGGAACACCATTACAGCAGGGAGGCGGAGCTCGACATGTACTTGGAGGGAAATTGAAGTATATGAATATTGACTGCATTTCCCAAGGCTTGGGCTAAGTTTATTAAGGATCCTGACTTCAAAAAAGATATAGAAGTGGCACCAAATGGAACATTCCAATCGCAGTCGCAGATAGGGTGAATACTAATCACCACCAATTGAGAAGCCCATTCTTCGCAAACTCTACGATTATGGCGGAAGATAAGCCTTTTCACTTCTTTGTTTAAACTTGTAAGCGATGATCTCGGGAAAATGACATGATTGATGGGCCCAGGTCTAACATCTGTAAGAAAAGCGCAGCCAATGCTGCCTCCACGTTTCAGACTTGGAGGATGTGGCTATATCACTCGAGTGGACACAGCCGAGTGAATCAACCATAGCATCATACACTGGCTCGTGGTATTGCCTGACGCGTGCTAGCACCATGTCTTTGGCGGGGGATGTATAGGGCTAGCATAGCAAGTAATTTCCCTGAATCTTTCCAGCCCTCATGGTGTTGAGCCCTCGTAAAATTGACCCATTGAGAAGAGACAAGGGTATCAGAAGGAATCATAGCCAAACGCAAGGCTTCCAATGAAATGGGCTACCGTCCAGCTCATTTCTTCCCTTTCTTCTTGCCCTTCTCAGGAGCAGCCGGGTTCTCCTTTTTATCGAAACCACCCTTGACTAGAGCATCACGCCCGGCATCATTAATGAGCCGAAACCGCGCAGGGCCTAGATGAATCCCCCCATACCAGCGCGAGACGACAACCAAAACATTCCACACATCCATCAATTGCATCACATGCAGTAAGCGGCCCCCAGCAGCGGTCTCACCGTCATCATCGTAATCTTGGACCACCGTCTCCGCTGCATCGGGGTCAGTGCTAGAACTGGCATCTTTCTTTTGCTTAATGCGCCAAGCACTGATGTTGTGTGTTGCCACGGCCACTTTCTTATCTGTCGCTGTCAAGTGGTCTAGGAATGCCTGTGCCTGCGCTAAGCTCGTGACCTGCACCGCTCGAGCTAGGAACACGGATTTCTTTTCCGTGATGACCTCCGAGAGGATCCAGTCAGGGGGGCTATCGAGCCCGAATGCATCGTGTACTGATAGCGCAGCGAGTCTTTCCGCTGGTATCGTGGGTTCGTCGGCTGTGCTCGAAGATTGCCCTGCGTTTAAGTCGGTTGGTCCTTCGTCGCTGTCCTTGTTTCCACCGATATTTAACTCAGGGAATACCTCAACAGCCTCACTGATCACATCGAAAAGACAGACAGCACCGGGCTGCCATGTCCGTTGTACAATGTCTTCCAATACATCCACCGCAATCTTTCCTTCCCCGCGCGCTGCAGTTGAGGCAGTTCCAAGCACCGTAGGCCGTGTCTCTGGGTATGTGGCACGAAAACCAAGCCGAAATGATAAATGCGAGTGGCCGGGGATCTGGAGTGTCACCGTCGTTTGCGCATTGTCATTGGAGGTGCCGGAAGACCCTAAGTCGAGTGTGCTGTTGGAGTAGGTGGCGGCCGCCTGGCTCACCGTGACGGTTCCGGGCTCGTAGATGGCATTAATGGCTTCAATTTCTTCGGCGAGTTCTCGGTTTTGCAAGACTTCCAGCTGCGACATTGTTCGGGCAGGGCCCGCTTGGTGAAGAATGCGAAGTTCGCACGCGGAGGACTTGGTTTTCCCCACACAACTATATTCAGGCAACAAGGCATCAATATCTACGTTTTGCACTCTTCAAAGTGATATATTCAGGATGATCAGCGATAGGAGAATGTGTGTCGATGATATTTACTCAACAATGGCTACATGATTCAATACCCCGTCCCTGTTATGTTACTTCGAATTTGGATTCATCATGAGTGGCCGGGATAACTCCTTTAAATCACCGGACTACCACCGGACCAGCAACCAACAATTCTCAACCTTCGCGTCGCTTCCCCAAGAGCTCATAGATTAACAGGTATATTATTGCTGCCATGACAATTTCAAATGCCTTCACGGACCAGGATGTCCCAACGTTACGGACCTACTTTCCGAGATGGTACCCACCGGCCCACCTTTTGTGATCTGAGATCTGAGCTTTCGCGATGATGGGCCAATGCACATAGCTGTCTGTAGCATTCGCATATTCTTTACTGTGTGAAGAGATACACAGAAGCGATCTCTGTTAATGATATCGACAAGAAGACAATTCATCGACGTAGTTTACTCGATGACTACATAACCTTGGAAGAAAGACGATAAACTTGGAAATCCTGGCGCTATAGCTATAGTAGTTCCTCTATCTTTGAAACAATAATGGAAGATATCAACCATGTATTATTGAAATCAGTACCAAGTATCAATTTAAATATTTCAACAGCCAGATCCTAGTAAACTGGCACTGTGTCCCAATTTCAAACTTTGCATCGCCATAGCCGCATCCTCATCTTCCAACCCATCCAAATTCTTCCTCTGCCAAAACGCCCGGAAGCCTTCCACCAGCCTACGAGTAAAGGGTATCACGTCTTCAGCATCCATAGGAGCAAAGGCAATGCGAATATACTTGTGGGCCTGCACAGCAGACTTCTCAGTCGTCGCAAACATACTCCCAGGCCCAACGAGGCACAAATACGGCTTCTTGGTCAGATGAATCCATAAAGCCTTGGAAAGCCTCTCAGCACTATACTGGGATATCAGAGGATGGTTATCCAAAAGAATCTCAACCCAGGCGAACATGCCAGCTTTTGGCCAGACAAAGTCGAACATCTGAACCCGGTCCACGACTTCCCAGTCATTGACATGGTCGTTTGTAGTTTCCGAGTCCTCGGATTGCTGGGAGAGTAGATATTTGTTCTCTTCGAGGATATTGCACATGTCGGTCATGCGTTTTTCATAGCCTCCGCGCAGGCCTTCTAGCCAGCGCACCCAGCCGTCCATGTGCCAACCATGACCGTCTTCTTTTTTCGAGACCCGGTTTCCCTTGGCACTATTTTGTTTGCCCATCATCATTTCCGCAATCAGGGATTGGACAAAGCCCGAGGGTTGCTGGGTTGAGGTCTCGGTGATTCGGGTCAGACGCTCGATAACAGCTGGTTGCGCAGTCACCCAGCCAAGACGACTACCCGGTGCGACGGTCTTGGAAAAAGTATCTAATCTCACTACCCGGCCCTCCGTATCTATGGATAGATAAGACGGGACCAAGGAATCCAGAAAGGCATAGCCCGAGGACTTGCCATTCTCGTTGTAGTTCTGAACGCCAGGGCCGGATGTCCTAGATGAACCACGATGACGGGCCTCCATCTCGTACGCCGAGGGGAATTGCAGATTCCAATATGGTTCATCCTCGACAATGATAACGTCGTACTGCTGACAGAGAGCATAAATTTCCTTCCTACGCTCAACCGACAGTGTTTCTCCGGTGGGATTCTGGCCAATTCTGTACACAGATCAGCATGGGAACATTTCAGAAACGAAACAGTGAAAGGTACTCACGTCACGGTATACATCAGATGTGGCCGGCGACCAAGGCGAAAGTCCCAGTTCTCTAGTACGTCGGCCAGACCACCTTTCCCAGAAGCACACATACCCTGTCCGTCCATTGCAACACTAACGACATTCAAGCCACGCGGGCGGACAGTCTCGATAGCATTCATGTAGGCAAACTCCTCGCACAGGACACCTTCCCGCTGCTGAATCCAGTCCCGACCGGGATTCCAGACGTTGGTGAAAAGATCCACTGCCTTGGAAAAGCCATCGGTGTTTCCACAGGTTAGGAGAATCTCTGGTCCTCCGGCGTAGGGAACATTCGGATGGAGATGATCGCGGGTGAATTGTCGCAGAAATGATAATAGAGGAGGGTAGCCCTCGGCGGTGCCATATTGAAGGGCGGTTGATAGATCGATGCGTAGCTGAGAGTCGGTGATGTTGCTTTGTTTGGGGACGATTACTCGCTCTGGAAGAGCGTCTTTATCACTGGCGGGTTGCAGTCGTTGTGGACGGGCGACGGTGGCTTCGAGGGTGTCATAGGGGAAGTATGAAGGGTGTGGTAAACCTAAAAGAGGTGTTAGTGACTTTCAAATAAAATTGGGATATGAGGTTGTTACCGCCGGCGAAATTGGCAAGACCCGGTGTGGCGAAGTACTTGTAGAATTGCTTGACGCTGCTAGGGTTACGATTCCTTACGGTGGAACTGTAGAGATGCGATAAATCGACGGGTGGAGTAAGAGTAACGGCTGTCATAACGACGATCGCTGCACGGCTCAACGTGCTTGCAGGTGTACAGGTGTGTCGTAGAAAAAGTGAAAATGAGATCTCAATGAGATTTTAGGACAAGAACTAATGAAAATAAAGACCGAGGATCCTATTTCTAACCCATTTTTCCACCCCAGTCCTTGGGTTCCAAACGAACAGCGTGCTTGATAAGCACCGGGAGTGTGTGTCTCCGGTCTAGCCGGTTATAACTGGGCTAACTGGGAGGAGATAAAGTACGCTTGATAACGAGATAGTGGAGCACTGAAAGTCGCTCAGATTGCAGGTTATCATGCTCACATTGGATTTCCTTCTACGTGGCCTAACGTGTATCTTTCGAAACGTCTTTGTAGACATCTTTACTAAGACACAATACTGTTTCGTACTGGCCCCTAGTTATTTACGCCTGTACTCGTGCTTACTCCGCATATATACAAGTTAAAACAGCCTTCGATAGTACGTATCGTCACGTAGGCTTTGCAGGGCATTGCCCAGGTGGATATCAGGGGACCGGGGTAAAGGCGCTTTAAGGCGAGCCCTGACAGGCGTTGGGTTACAAAGTCAAGCTTCGCGCTGCTTGAAGTGTCTTGCAGCCAGCAGGAAAGCTCATTTGTCAGAAGTATATACCTCCTTTTGAGGTGTTGATTGTGTGCCCTAAGGGAGCATCCTTGGATGCCGACGGGTATGAATAGCGGCCACTACCTGTTGATTGCAGTTCGATATACATAGCTTTAACCACTTCTAGCTAGGAGCCTCTTGGGACGAGAGGCCATAACGGGAACCGACCATGTTATTTTCTACATTCGTGCCTCTACTATGCCCGCTGATACTATCTTGTGGTGGAACGCACCCTACGCTCTTTATTTTTCCAAGCCTGTTACTAGATGTCATCTTGGACTTGTTTCTAGCCACTTTCTAAATATTCTTCTAGACACATTTTTTTAGTACCGTCTAACCACCAGCGGCTAGTATTCACGCGCGTACAGCCAATGGTGATAAGGGTGACAGACCCGAGGGAATAGACCGTGTCGCACTGTCCTGCATGAATATGCACCTTTCAGGGGTTTGACCTTGAAGTATTCTGAGCACCTGGACCGCAAGGATGCAGTGAAGGGACTTGGAACTTGGGACTTGGGGCAGTGTATAAAGAATTTAAAGAAGGTCGCTGACAGCAAGAGCGCCACTCGTTGCAGGAAGCCCTGTGATTGGCTGCCTTGCTGCTTGGCTGTCTGAGTCCTTTCTGCCCCAGGTTTCCCTTCGCGAGGTCGTTTGACTCCTCATCCACTCCCTTATACTCATTTATATCAACCTACTCGTATTCCGATCACTTTGGGACCGGGTGGTCCCTGTTCCTGTTCCTGACTGGTGATCATCACGCTGGTGAACCCACTGGGGATTTCGGAAATCTCCACACATCTAGCTTTGCCGACCACTCCGAGACCGACATCATACCCTGCCATTCGTTTCCAAGTCGTCCCACGATCTATCTCTCTTTCTATACCCCTGAGCCATGTTAGGAGAGGGCCGCGAGGAGGCCACTCGCCTTTATGTTCCGCCACTGCTCGAGGACGATGAGCGCCTCAGCAATCCCGACACTTCCGAAGATCTCCCGCCGCCCGACGTCGAAGCGGGTAGCGCTCTACCCGTCTGGCTGCAAGAGTCATCCAAGTCCTTTCGCTGGGGATGGGTACCACTGCCGCTGAGGAAGGCCGGTCGCGCGACCGCGCACTGGATCAAGGGCCCTGATCCCCCTCATATGCTCCTGTTGAAGCCTCTCTTCCCGCGCATCCAGGAACTGCCGGTCCAGTACCTGGACCGCTACTTCCCCAAACGCAAACAGAAAGTCTCGCTTCTCGTCCTGTTGTATGCGTCATGGTTCATACCCTGGTTTTTGGTTCTCGTGCATTCGCGCTCCTCCGGCTACATCGAAGGCTACGGCCAGCTGCAGACACTCTCCTGCGACACGAATTTTTGGTGCGTACAAGCACAGCGTGTACACTCTTTTCCTACCTGCTAATGATTTCGATGCAGGAAATTCGATAATGGATGTGGCCTCAATGGCAACGGGTGTCGCCCGTTTTCCTCTTCGACCGTCGCTTTCCGGTGCCCAGCGAATTGCCGCGATGAGAAGCTACTAGAGCCCCATGTTGTTGGAAACCAAACGTTCAATTACCAGGGACTTGTTATCGGAGGCCCACAACCCCATTCGTCCGAACCGGCGATTTATCGTGCCGACAGTTTCGTTTGTCAGGCGGCAATTCATGCAGGCGCCATCTCGAATGACGGTGGCTGCGGCGTCGTGAAGCTGGAAGGCGCAGCGCACTCGTTTCCTTCGGTCAAGCGGCACGGTATCAAGTCGGAAGCCTTCCAGTCGACTTTCCCCAAGGCTTTCAGCTTCCTCGAGTTGCAGCCCTCGCAAGCCAACTGTCCAGCTGATCCGCGGTGGTCCCTCCTGGGGGTCACGGCGACTGCTGTCGGGCTTCTTTGGCTGTTCTGCACCTCGCCGCCTGTGTTGTTCTTTAGCACCTTTTTCATGGTGTTTTGCCATACCGGACTGGTCGCGGATCCGCCGTCTTACCCTTTCCTGAGTGACCTTGTCTCCACCCTACTGTCTCGACTGCTGCCCGCATCGTTCGTTGTCTACGTTCTCTTCAAGTTCTGCGCGGCCCCGCTTCTTCAACCGCTCTCATCGCCAATATATCAGTTCTCCAAGATGTTCCTGTTCCTTCCGCCGCTTTTCATTGGAGCTTTGAACAATTATACTTTTGCGCGGTTGATCCCACTCCAGCGTTTGACGCCCATGGATATTCAGCAGCAGCCAGGCGCGAAATTAGCGCTCTCCTTGGTGATCCCCACGGTGCTGACGATTGTTCTTACCCAAGCTTGGCAGATTCGCCAGGGCGGATTGCTTCCCCGCTACCTCAAAATCTATTGCACCATGCTTCTGATCATCTTGATTCTCCTTCCCCTACCTGGTCTGCGCCTCCGCATCCATCATTACATTTTGGCGATTCTGCTTATGCCCGGCACCGCTTTCCCTACACGTCCATCATTGATCTACCAGGGGCTGCTACTTGGACTTTTTATCAACGGCGTTGCTCGCTGGGGTTTTGCTTCTATTATCGAGACTCCCGCCGCCTTGGGAGAATTGGCCCCAGGCCGCAGTGGATGGTGGGGTGCCACGTACCCAAATGTCACTGATTCCTCCGTCGAGATATCACTTTTCGGGCCAGGGTCCAACGAGACTCATCGTGGCAATGGCAATATCACTTTCGCGCTTTGGGAACGCGACCGCATGACTCAACTTGCCGTGGATGGTATCTCGGTCTTGCTCAACGATGTGGAACGCTGGCGTAGCTATCTCGATGAGGACGAACGTGGTGAATTCACTTGGCACCGCCATGGCCATGACGGGCTGGAGCTACAGCATGACGAGCCTCGCCTTGAACGCCGCGACTCCCTTCAGACTGGATTTGGTTCTCAGTCCGTCCTGCTAGCTGATAGCGACCCCTCGGATGAACCCGAGGATCTCTTCTTCCGTTTTGCATTCTTGCGGGGCTCCGAGGCTGGTCGTTACGGTCCTGCTGCTGTCTGGCGCAGTGATGGATCATGGAGCTCACCACCCCCTCCGAAATAGCTTGGCTTTGATCTTCCTTTGCGTTAGACCTCGTTTTGATTTACTTTCGCTCTCTTTCTGCTGGATAGATTATGATACAGTAGTGGGGTGTGTGTGCTGGACGCGCTCTGCCCGCATCAAGAGACACCTCGCGTGCTGGATAACCTCTTTGATGACGCGACACGCCGAATGAAATATTCCACGAATGTCAATACGACTTTTGGCTTTCCCGGAAGCCATTCTTTTATCAGCTCTCTTCTTTCGTCTATGTAGTTCCGTACTTTCCAGACCACGTGATCTCCAAGGCATCACCGATTCCGTCTTGTACCTCCACACCTTTTGTAACCATAGTTGTGTAACTTCTTTCAACCAGATCCCTACCCGGTTTGACCTGTCATGGAACCCGAGGGCTCCGACCGCGGCGAGGACCCAAATACCTTGGTCCGACGTGCAGTATGTACCCAACTTTTCCGAGAATTCAGTGGATCGAGTCATTCAGTGATCACGACTTACAATGCATCTAGTGCGACCAGTGCCGCTCGCGAAAAGTAAGAAAGACTGTCCTTGTTGGATGATGCTTTTTAATCAATGTTTTTCATAGATCCGTTGCGATAAGCGCACCCCATGTTCTAATTGTCGCAGCTCGAACATTGCCTGTCGCTCCATTGGCGAAGGCCAGAAGCCGCACGAACCAAGGCGTCGTGTATTGATTTCAAGCCAGTAGTATGTAAATATTACACTTTTCTGCCTTGCCTGGCAACGCCGACATGGCGGGAGTCGGTAATTATGCCGGGTTAACCCAAGTCTGCAGTGAGAAAAAGATTGACATGATCGAAGACCGTCTTGGGGGAATTGAACAGGCTCTCCGACAGCTAGTAGCCTCATCCCATTCCAACGCATCTACAACTACCAAAGTGCAGACATCATCTCAGGCATCTCCTCGGAGGAATGTTCGGCAATCCCCAGCTGCAGGGCAAGAGCATGAAGGCATCAAAGAGCCTGGGTATACGTCCAACGCGGCTATCGAGCAACATGACTCAAACTCGGGCTTTGAGGGTAATTCCTCTTTGGCCGCCCACTCGGCCTATGCAAGGGAGTTTCTTGAGTCCGCTGTCTCACATAGCACACCTGAGGTGCTCTCCAGTCCGAAGATTAGTGAGGCATTATCATCTCTTAAGCAGATTGTCGAGATGCAAAACAAGCGGCGGCAAAATGATACCCGAAGAGGGCAGTTCTCCAGTCAGAGTAAACAAAATGCGCGCTATGATATCCGGGATTTGGAGATGCCGCCTCTACCAGTTGTTTTAAATGTGCTGAGGAAGGTCAAAGAGAACCCCCCATCTTCACTTGGTGGCTATATACCATTCTTCACGGTCAATTATTTCATGGAGAAATGTCGAGAAGTCTATTTCTGTACTGATGACTACTCGGATGCAACATTCATTGTTGTCAATGCTGGGCTCTATAACGTCTTCATCGAACTCGGATATCCTGAGACGGATCCTGCTGAAAAGGAAAAGTACCAACACTACATACGACTTTGCAAGTTTAATTTGGAGGCGGCATTGGCCAACTTGAACATCCTGATGCCTGCAACCTTTGATTCTATTGTGGCACTGACAGTCGGAGTAATCTTCTCTCTTTATCCGGTTTGGAGTCGTTTAGATACTGATGAGTATAGGCAATGCACGGGATCGAGATCGCGAAGCCCTCGGTTAGTTGGACTCTAGCTTCCATGGCTATTCAAATGTGCCAGACGCTGGGGTATCATCGTCTATCGTCCATGGAACAGGATCCCCCAGAAGTGCAAGAGAAAAAACAAACTTTATTCTGGTCGGTATTTACCGTCCTTAACTTACTGTCCTTGCGCCTGGGTCGTGTCTCGGTAATCCAGGAGTATGACATCGGGTTGCCATCTCCATTTGATACCTTCACCGGCAAAGGCGTATGGAGCACCGTCTGTGCCCTATGGACAAAGCAAGCGATGATCGAGAATAAGATATACACCCTGCTCTACAGCCCCGCGGCATTGAGCCAGCCTGAGAATGAGCGGGTAGCCCATGCCCGCCGCCTAGCCGCCGAGCTGCAGACGAGTATCTTCGAGCCATTTGAGGTATGTCTTAATGATTCGACATCCATCGTAGGTACTTATTAACTCGAGCTACTTAGCGAATCATGGCCTCTGATTTGAACCTCAGCGATGTCGATCTCATCTACCTCCGATCAGACAAGGTCAGTCGCCTGGCGATCTTGACTTTGATCTACCGCGCTATCCCTGCATCGCCCGAGTCGGGCTCGTCTACCACGTTTATACCCGAATGTATAGAAACGGCACGAGCGTCCCTGGAACATCACCAGATGTGCGTGAGTGCTTTACAAGAGGCGAGCGAGATTATCAGATGCTCTTACATGCATTGGCAAGTACCATTTCACCCACCCCCGTATCACCCGGGTCTAATAGCAAAGAACAGGGCAATTTTCATCTCCCCCTTCGTCCCCTTCATTGTAATCTTCTGCCACGTCATCGCAACCTCCAACAGCGAAGACCTAACCCGACTCGAAGACTTCATCGCCTCCCTGCGCCCTCTATGCGCATTCTCCCAATCAATCGATCGACTGCACAATCTCTGCTCTGTCCTTGGTACCGTGGCCCGCTTATACGTGGAAGCGAAAAGCCGAAGCCAAGCCGGCGAAGACCAGACGCTCGCTTCTGTCGGACAGGAATTCGATATCTATCTCAGTGCGCTGGGTCTGGCACCTGGGAACGCCGTGTCAAATGGCCAGGGGTACTACCAGACAGATGTTCAGTCTATGCAAACTAGCATCGCGAATCCCTCGCAGATTTTTGGCTTTTCTGCTCCTGTCTCTCATGCTCAGAATCAGGATATACCCACGGTGGAAATGTCTCAAGCTGCGGAGCTGGGGAATTGGTTTTCGGGGAATCAGTATATGATGGGTTTATTGGAGGAGGATTTGTTTCAGTTTAATTCGAATGCGTTGTAAGAAGATATCGGCCAATGACCAAATGTAGAATATCTCCCTCATTTCACGAAAGGACAAGTCGGGACACTCAACAAGGACGGATTCAAGCCTCAGTAGGTTGCCATTGAAATTTCAATTTACGTGTTTTCACGGCATAACGCACCTTCGAAGATCCAGACTGAAGCAAAGGACTCGCAAGTTTCACCTTTGTCGGCTGCCACTGAAAATCGCAGACAACGCTAACAGACAGCATCGGCGAACAGTCCCCAGACACCGTTTTCGGTTCCCACTTGACGGTATAAACCGACATAATCATCTAGTTATGTACGCCATTGATTTATTGTAGTACTAATATATAATATGTGATTTGAAAGCTTCAACATAGAAGGAGTGCTTTTCAGGTGATCATTCATAATATTCTAATTGATAAGCTTTTCTTCGAATCTAGGGGGACGCTTGAGAGGAGATTTCGAAACCACCTGAGAATAATGAAAACTCTGCATGTGGAGAAGGCCGCTTAGTGCATAGTATCTAATGCAGAACCCTAGGAATCTTGATGCCCCGCTGGGGTCCAAATGTCCCGACGTTCATAAGTTTGAGTCCATATTTTTCACCGCCCTAATCATCCTCACCGCCCACTTCGCCTACCCGACTAGTAGAAGCGTACTTCGTAGTCTATCATTCTATTCCTTGACAATTCATTATTTCTGAGCTACGTTTGAGGCTGGAGATTGGTATGTGAAACATTCAAAGGGGTTTGCGTGCAAATAGCAGATGAATGAGGCGGCAGAAAAAGCGGCAGAAACCGCGGCAAAAATAGGCGGTAAAATCATGGACCCAAACTTAGGAAACCCCACTATACACTTAGCGGTATCCAAGAATGTTTTATTATTTGTATTACTCCGACTCGGAGTCCACAGGTATCTCGCTCGTAGATTTATCTAACTAACTCCCGCCCCACTAGTGCTCAATCTTCCGATCCTTTCAGGTTATCTGTTCTTCCACCTGCGCATCTCATTGACATCATGGGCAACCCGGGCCAGCTGCCGATGGAAAAGAGATTGGCGATTGCCAAATACGATGCAAAGGATTGCAATGACGCAATTCGAGGATCTCGAATTCCAAACACTTTGGGCGAACAGGTTCATCGACTGTGCACTATTCGCGGCATACGGCATCATTATGGCTTTGCCCAGGAGCTCCGTGGAGTCGCTCCAGAGTTCACGCGGGCCTTGAATGCCCGGGATATCATGAGCGATATCATACCAACCATCTCGCAGCCTGAAGAGACACCTTATTGTATCTGGTATCCTGAAGTCCCGAAAGAGGATACTCTCCGAGCCTTGGTTCAACGATACCCGGATATGCTCTATCATGCCGCTCGTGCCTGTGCCGTCGCAGGGTATATTGAGCTATATAATGAGCTCGATCCTCTTCCGGAGGTTCATGTCGCAGAGGAGGCCGGCTACGCAAGCATGCAGAAAAGCAGCGACGGTAGTCAACAAATTTATCAGCATATTCTCTCCCAGCCTGTGAAGTTCGAGATCATGAACGACTACACACGCACGGTCAATATTGCTGGGCGTCGAGTTGCATCTCTAAATGGGGATACTGCTACCTACTCGAGTCTTACTGCTAGATCGAAGTACTATGGTCCTCGGGAGATAAAGTCTGACCCTAAGCCATGGGACATGTTTTGCACAGATGGCTATAACTTCAATATCACCGAAGACTGGGGAATAGACGACCATGACTGCAAGGCCCCTGAGGCACCAGAGGATTATGTTCCACTGGTGTATAGCCCACTTCCTGCAGATCTCCCGCTCATCAACAAGGACAAACTCATTCATGTTGCCGCATACAATGGCGATATCGATCGCTACGCACGACTTCGACGACCGCAGATGCTCCAACATGAATGGGCCATGGTGGTACATGGTATCTACCACAATGCAATTTTCGCCAAATATTGGACTACACAAATCGCTGAGCACCCGGAAGGTCTACGCGAGATCAAGATTAGGCGTGCGATCAATGCCCGGCGAATCATGTCCGACGATCTGTCTTGGCTCACAGCGGATACGCCTGCGCGAGTACTACCAGATCTTATCTGGTATCCAACTATCGCTGACTGCATGACATATGAGAAGCTAGCCCACATGAGACCAGCTATGTTTGGAGAGTGTCTACGGGCTTGCATAGTTGCAAACGATCCAAGGACATGGGACGATTTGCTACGCGCCGCGCCTGACATCTTCAAATCCACTGATTCCAAGCCCGAAGATCCCAAGCTATGGTGGCTGTCCAAACATGCCAAATACAGACTATGGAGTGAAGCAGCTGCCTCGTCAAACAAACATTTCCTAAATGACATCTCAGCAGCTGTGCCTGATGCCGCTCAAAAATTCAAAACTCCGCACACCAACAGCGACTGGTGGGGGGACTACTATGTTGCGAGGGACCTGTACTTCCCAGGTCGGTCCCGGCTTGTCCGGCTCTACGATCCGGTTCGACCGGGATCCTGTGAAGGTCCATACAATGGAATGGATTGTGGAATTGGTGATGTCGATCTTGCTTTGTTCCTCGACGGTGCCATCTCGAAGGAGACTTGGAAGAAAGAAATGGAAGATGAGGGGTCAGTGCAGGCATCTCTTGTGGAAATTTGGGAGTTACTAGAGCTGGAACAAGCTTCTAGGTAGGTTGGGTTTCGAATCAGTGGATAGGTGCTGCAAGCTATATCATATGAGACTTCAACCTATCTTCAGAAAGGGTGTGACAGATGAACAGCGTTTATTATTCGCATCCAACGTGGCCAAATTTGCTGACGATAACGACCTTGACGGTTTGGACGATTGGGAGTACCCCGGCGCACCTGATATCCCTGGAATTCCTGCGGGTGATCCAGGTGACGGTGATCGATACCTTCAATTCTTGAAGGAAGTTCGAGATAAGCTGTCCTCTGACAAAACTCTATCGATCGCGGCTCCCTCATCCTACTGGTATCTCAAGGGCTTCCCTATCCAGAATATCTCGTCGGTCGTAGACTACATCGTGTATATGACCTATGATCTACACGGCCAGCGGGACTACAGTACTCTGGCGGATGATGGTTGCGACGGCAGTGCCTGTCTCCGATCTCACGTCAACTATACAGAAATCTTGAATTCCTTGTCAATAATCACCGAGGCTGGAGTCCCTAATGGCAAAATCGTTGCGGGTCTCGCTAGCTACGGCCGGCCGTTTGGAATGGTCGACCCAGCCTGCTTTGGTCAAGGGTGCAAGTTCACGGGCCCTGAGTTTACAGCTATGCCTGGAAGATGCACTCAGACACCTGGTTACATTGCGAATGCAGAGATTCAAGTGTGGCTACAGGGTGATCAGAATATCACTATTTACTTCGATGATGCTAGCCGATCTACAATCTCTTACTCCGCCAATGGAAAATGGGTGGCCTATACGGATGAAAATGAGAGAAACAATCGGATGACAGAATGGTGGTACAACAGAACCGTTCTTGGGACCAGTCTCTGGGCGATGGACCTGACTGACTTTGTGGCCGAACTTCCGGACGGTACCGTGCTGCCACCATTGAAGCTGATCAACTGCGATCAAGTATTCAACAGTCTGGACGATGTAGAGGCTGCCGCCGATTCGATCGATCCCGAATGTATGAACACTTATCTGATCCAGGCCTTGAATGGCAACGTCACCTCGTCGCTCACAAAGTATCATGACGTCTTGAAAACCGACTATGACGAGAAATTTGGCTGGTACGAGGATGCCGTCAGAGAGCAGTTCCCTAAATCTCTAGCCGCGTTTTTGAAGGCGAACGCCTCCAATTACTTTGATTGCACCTCTCAGCCCTTACACGCACCTGACGGACAGCCAGAAGGCAAGAATGTGAGCTCCAAGTGTCCCGACAATGCGCTGCCCACAGGCTATGCAGTATTCTACTGGACCGCGAAAGACAAAGAGGGATTCTTGAATGACCTCCAAGAGACTACCGGAATCTCACCTGACCAGCTTCTGTGGGATATTGATGAATCCCATTGTACGCCGAGTCCGGGCCCTTCACAAACGTCACAATGCAGTGGCAGCAGGAACATTGGCAAACCCAATCTGCCCGGTGATTTCACTGTCAGCAACCCTAAGGATATCATCTCAGCACGACTCCCAAATATCACGACCTTCCAAAGCCAATCAGATACCCTCTCCTCGCTCGCAACCAGTGATTTGTACCTTGGTAACACAATCGATGTTGTGGACGGAGCATCGATGCTCGTACTCATGCTATCGAACTCGATTGCCCAGTATGAAGAGTGTTGAAAAGATCGGGGCGGAATATCACAAAGAGCAAGTCGAGCAGGCCATTCTTCTATTCGTCAGCGCTTTCCTCTTACTCATTCCTGGCTTGGGAGAGATAGCGGACGAGGCGGAATCGGCCGCTGTCGCCATCACTCTGAGGGCCATTGGTGCTGCCGGTGATACAGGCTTTGGCATTTATGGTATCGTGCGTGCAAAGGATGGTGGACCTGCTGAAATCTTTCTTGCTATTTTGGGTGGACTTGGTATTCTCGACATGATTAGAGCTCCTGCCCTTTTCGCGAAGGCGGCAAAGGCGAGGAGAGCAATGTCCGCCGAGCATATCGCGACATTGGGAGACGAGGTCAAGGGCGGAATAGCCCAGATTGATAAATTGAAGAATCTCTGCCGTTAGGTGGACTGATTGGTAGCTGTAAGTATCGGTCCTCTTGCTTCCAGAAAAGCCTTCCCCATCAACATGTATATAGTTCGTTTTTAGACTGATGTGCTTGTTCTACTTGAAAGTCCTTGCCACAGATCGGACAAGAAAGTTCATTTCAAACTCGCCGATCAGAAAATTTCGGCTCAGCCCTTGCACACGATATTAAGCAGTTGCCGAAATAGAAGCAATTCAATGAGGAATATGTGACGAGACCATCAAGCCGTTCGCTCGTGATTTTGCCATCAAGGTGCCGGAGCAAGTATTCGGCCCGGCAGAGGTTCTTTCTTTTTTCAGAGCACAAGAAGCCGCCTCTGGATGCTGTTCCTTGCGTGAACCCAGGAAAGGGTTCAAGAAATCGTAATGAGAGAGTGTTTTTATGATGACGCCAATTATTAGTAGTCTTTTTGGGAGCTTCCGTCACATTCATTGAGAAGAAACTACAACTTCAGAGATCCGCAGATTCGTCCACCCTTTGCGCCCTAAGACCGCCCCAGACCCAGCCCATGGCCTGTCAGAACTGCCCGTGGACGCCCGTGTCATTGGCGACATACACATCTTCCCGTCGGATGCCGCTGGAGTAAAGGCTGTGATCAAGCGTGACCTGAGAGACATTTTCGGACACGCCAGCCTTGACATTAGATCGCCTATATTAGCCCTCTATATCAATAGTCGGGTTTCAAGGCAGATGTCAAGGCTAGCGCGCCCAATCGTTTCCCCCAGATGGTCATCGATTACAGCCTCAAATCTCGCGACATTAGACAGGAGGAGGTATATGTCGCCATTGAAATAGGCGTTCAAGGGCAGTTCTGACGGCCATTATGGCGGGTTGATACTGGAAGGGCTTTCTTGTCAGTATACGGATCAGGCTTTACATGAAATACTTTTGGGCAAGAGTCAAGAGATGATCTAGGCGAGGTGAAGAAAATGTAATATAGAGAGGGTAGGTGGCGCTACAAGAGCCTGCTGAAAGAAACCAGGTGTATTTCACGAAACAACTGAAGTGAAGAAGGAAGAAACTATGGAGGAGAATCTGCTGTTATGCAGTGGGCTTCTACGCAAACGGGCCCAATCGGGTTAGTCTCTTTCTTTTAGTCACGCTTATGTCATGTGGTTTCTATCACGTGACCGTAACTAGCAACGAAGTCAGTTATCATCGTACGAGGACAACGCAATCAACGCTTCTATATGGGCCGTATGTATCCAGTATAACGATCTATGTCTCTGCCATCTACGGTGTGGTTTTCTTCATCGCCGTCGCTTGAGTTGCTCGCGGACGCCACTCATTCAAGAGCACAGAGTACTCGAAGACCAATATTGAAGGTCTGGATAAAGCTTCGGAATTATTTATTTGAGCGTGGCCGGCCATCCAACTGCATATTTTTACTGCCAAGTACATCGCATTGGAAGGATCTGGACAACCTTGGGCATAGAATACCACCAATTCACGTGACATATGTACTACATTCTCTTTATTTTCGACTCGTCGCATCTTCTCGATTACCCTTCACGATCATGTCGATCACCTACTTGGAGAAACCACAGATGGCTATGTTGGCCGAAAAGACTGTGGAGCCGCCATTTAAAGTTGGGGCGACCGGTGAAAATCTCTCCAATAAAATGTTCGTACGTAATACATTCGGAGTCACTTTGGGTCCTTTTCGGCCAAAAGAATCAATCACGATCTAGTAGAGATATTTTCTATGGACTCTTCGGTTTCAAAACATCTCATCCCGCCTTCATGCTTGTTTGACTAAAAGAATCGGGCGAGGAATAACTTTCTCACCCACCGTCTCCTCTCCGCAACCCGTCCATTCGACGATCTCGGTCCTTGCTGAGGAGCAGTCTGGTTCTCGCGCTAATCCAGGATTGCGATCGAAGCAAAAGTTCGGGGAATTGAGGTCAAACTTACAATCAACCATCGGTTTCTATATTCAGATCTTGCGCATCACTGTTGATTTTGCAGCCCGGGAAAAAACACAATGGCCACTGCTACAGAGGGCTCGCTTCCCATCGTGGGTGACGCGAAGCCGGAGAATGTCCTGGAATCCAGGGTGCTGATCATTATGACTGGAGGTACGATTTGCATGCAGCCGTCTCCGGCCGGCTTCGTGCCTGCTAGGGGGTTTCAAGACAAGTGCATGGCACGAGTACCCTGCTTCAACGATGGCTCTTCTCCATTTCACATGGACGTGGTGACAAATGCCGCAGGGGATGTCAAGGGCCACCCCAGTCTGCGCACTCCGGTCACCACCTATGGCCGGCAGATGCGCTATACCGTCTTCGAGTTCGAAGAGCTCCTAGACAGCAGCTCCATCGATGCAAAGGGCTGGACGCAGATTGCAGAGACTATCTTCCAGAACTACACGCTCTATGACGGGTTCGTGGTTCTGCACGGCACCGACAGTCTAGCATACACCTGCTCGGCCTTGAGTTTCATGCTCCAGAACCTCGGTAAGCCTGTCGTGCTCACAGGGTCCCAAGCACCCATGCTCGAGCTGCAAAATGACGCGACGGACAATCTGCTCGGGTCGCTCGTCGTGGCGGGTCACTTCATGATCCCGGAAGTGTGTCTGTATTTCAATAACAAGCTGTTCCGGGGCAATCGGTCCACCAAGGTGGCGGCGAGCGACTTCGCGGCGTTTGATTCCCCGAATTGTCCACCGCTGGCCATCACCACTTCGATGCGCACGAATGTCAACTGGGATATGGTGCACAGGCCCACCAGCCTGGAACATTTCCGTATCCAAACAAATCTGGACACGAGTCATGTCGCGTGCCTTCGTATCTTCCCGGGTATCAAGCCCGAGATGGTGGACGCCGTTTTGAAACTGGACGGTCTCCGCGGTCTGATTTTGGAGACCTTTGGAGCTGGAAACGCTCCGTCTGGTCAGGATAACGCTATGATCAACGTGCTGGCTAGCGCGATCAAAAGAGGCACCGTGATTGTCAATGTAACTCAATGTGAATGGCTCGGCTCCCGTGAATCTAGTTTCATATATACTAATAGGTCGTTCTACTATAGGTCTCACGGGAAGTGTCAGCCCAGTGTATGCCACCGGCAGGAGTCTGTCCCGGGCAGGCGTTGTTGCTGGCCTCGACATGACCACCGAGGCTGCGCTTACGAAGCTGGCCTATTTACTAGGGCTGCCTGGTGCGACTCCAGATAGCGTCGCGAAGGGTATGTCAGTCTCTCTACGTGGGGAGCTTACCGAGTCTTCGCTCCCGATGTTCCGACACCCGGATGGAGCCCTTCCCGGGCGCGTACAGACCCTCACCGCGATGGGTTACGCCATCGCGCATGGGGATCTCGATCGGGTCAAGACGATCATGAAGACTGAGCACCACTGGCTACTGAATGACGCCGATTATTCGGGAAACACACCAATCGTAAGTGAATGCTGTTGCATCCATTGCTCGACGTATGTTGTTAATTGCGTCTTTTACGGGTTTCTAGCATCTGGCAGCTACTTCCCCTGCCATCACGATTCTCCGCTACCTGCTGTTACAGGGTGGTTCCGTCCACCTTCGCAACCGCAACGGCCGTACCCCGCTGTTCCTCGCAGCTAACGCCGGGCTGTCGGACCGCGTGCTCCTTCTGCGCAAGTCGGGTGCTCACCTGCATTCGGATGAGCGACCGGCTGCAGAGCTACTGGCCCGTCGCCACCCCGGGATTTGGGGGTTGGCCGGGATTGACGGTGAGAATAGTCGCGATCTCGAAGAAGAGAACGGTGGCGCAAGACGGGTGATGGCCGGCTCAGCACCATGAAAGAACGAGTCACCGATCAAATACTGTATGCCCCAAGGCAGCACAGTCACATCATCGTGTAGTACAAACCATCCACTAAGCGCAATGATCACGCCAGAAGGCCATCAAACCATTGGGCCCTGGCTTGCGGCCGCGGAGATCGGGCCTTACCGTCAAGGGGTCCAAGGACACCAAGTGGGGAAGATAAGGGCTAATGGCAGCATCATTTATTCCTCGACTGACGTTGGGCTTGGACAGATGTTGCGCCATTTTGAGAGTATTCCTATACGGTCAATCCTGTATCGTCTACGGAGTAATTCTGTGTGAGAGGCATTCTCATCGAGAGGCATTATGTTATGGAAATGGGTAGATTGCGCACCTCGGTCAATGAAAAGTGAAAACTCGTCCCCGGTCCTGCAGCAGGGGAAACTCGATAGAAATTGCGGGGTTAGCACGTCTGCGAGTAACTACATCATACATCGCCGTTACCTTGGGCGGATTCACCATCTCCTTTTGTGTAGAGCTACCCTTCCTGGACCTAGTGCGTTGTCCTTTGTCCAGGTGATCTCCAAGAATACAATTCTTTTTTGATAATTAATATAGTGTGTGCCAATTAGGCCGGAGATACCCACATTTGAGTACCACGTGAGGTCGCCCCTGGCAGGTTGTTGGACGAACTCGAACTCATCCTGCGCCATTTTTCACCGTTTGACCTCTTTCCACGGCTGCAACCGAACAAACCGAGCATGGCTTGGCATGACTCCGTTAGTTTACCCCATAGCTCGGCTTCTTCTTCCTTGCCAACAACTTGTTTCAGAGCAGGCAGCTGTAGACTAGCACAAGCTTGTGTCCCGATGAGTGGCCGGTCTAAGGATCTTCCCCAAGTGTTGGAGCCATTTACGTAAAGGAAATGGAGAACAAGCAGGACAGCCCAGCCCAGACTCGATGGTGTGACCACCATTTGGAAAGTGAGGTGGAAGGGGCTAGAAATGAGTTATAGCTCATGGCAATATAGTACTTAGTCTCTGTACTGAAATATTGAACTTTAGCTAACTATAACAGGGATATCTCACTCACTATATTCGGCTCGTTCCTTCCGACTTTTATCTTATCCTTTTCTCTCCTTTGGTACGAACCACAAAGAGAATCCACTGGAACGGAAGAACTTGAAATTTCTTTTCGCAGATCTCTCTCTCTTTCGTGATGACTGTTTCCATCGCATAATTACCTCTAAAGCCTTTGGTGGAGCTAGATCAACCCCCCCGCCGTCTGATCGCGATTCTTGTTACATACAACTTTTGCTCCCCTTTCAAAAGGTACTCGCGCCCCCCCCACTATCGCAAAGTCCTCACCTCCGTTTTTCCTCGCCTTTACTCCGGATTTTCTTTTATCTTGCTCTCTTCCCATCTCTTTTCAGATCCACTTTATACTTTTTCCTTTATACCCCTCCATTCCACTTCCCCTCCCTTCAACCGGGCTGAGCCCTCCGTTCCGGATGACACAACCGCATAAGACGATTGCCGTGGTGAACGCGGCCGGGCGACAAGCGGCGTCGCTGATTCGAGTCGCGTCGGCCGTGGGCTATTCCGTGCGCGCGCAAATTCATTCACTCCGCGGCATCATTGCGGAAGAATTACAGACCCTGCCCAACGTTACCCTCCTGCAGGGCCCGCTCCTCGGCAATGACCAACTAATGGACGAGCTCTTCAAGGGCGCCTCACTCGCCTTCATCAACACTACATCTCAGGCGGGCGACGAGGTCGCGATCGGCCGCGCTCTGGCCGATGCCGCCAAGCGCTCTGGTTCCATCACCCATTATATCTACAGCAGCATGCCGGACCACTCCGTCCACGGCCCTTGGCCCGCCGTCCCGCAATGGGCACCCAAATTCACCGTCGAGAACTACGTGCGCCAGCTGTCTCTCCCGGCGACGTTCGTCTACGCCGGAATCTACAACAACAACTTTACCAGTCTTCCCTACCCACTTTTCCAGATGGAACTTATGCCAGACGGCAGCTTCGAGTGGCACGCACCCTTCGACTCGGAGACTCCTCTCCCTTGGCTGGATGCCGAGCACGACGTGGGACCAGCACTGCTACAAATCTTCAAAGACGGCCCAAAAAGGTGGCACGGTCATCGGTGAGTTCCAGGCCCCAACCAGATCTACCAGGATCACCCTTCCCAAGCTAACCGCCCAATTTCCAGAATCGCGCTCACCTTTGAAACCCTGTCCCCCAATCAAGTGTGCGCCGCCTTTTCACGCGCTCTGGGCCGGCCATGCCGCTACGTGCGCGTACCTCGGATTGAGATCAAAGTCAACATCCCACCGGGATACAGGGAACAGCTGGAGACTCTCGAGGTCCTGTTCGGCGAGTTCAACGCACCCTACTTCCCACAACCTGAATTTTCACAGCCGGCCGCGGGTTCGCCCAAGGGTCTAGGCCCGGCTGGTGGAAAAGGCGCTGGCGCCGGTATGATGCAAGGGCCGGGCGGTGTCGTCTCACAGCGCGTGACGGACGAAGCCCGACATCTGTGGCAGGGCTGGCGCGACATGGAGGAGTATGCGCGTGAGGTGTTCCCCGTGGAAGAGGAGGCGAATGGACTGGATTGGATGCTCTGAGCGCAATCTACTCCCCTTTCACTCCTTGTTCGCGCCGTGCGTGTCTTGGCGTCGCTGATGATGATTATCGTCGCCTGCTTTTTCCTCTTTACGACTGTGCGATCCCCGGCAGACGTGCATGGTGATGATGCCTGTGCATGTTGAACCTGCCTTGTTTTGTGTTTTGCTCTAATCATTGCATTATTGGCGAATGGGCATAGGAACTATATGGGACATATTCTTTTTTACTGCGCTTAATCGGATTGATGCCGGCAGGCATCGGGGAACGTCTTCTCTCTCTCTCTCTCTGATAAAAAAAAGTTATTGTTGCTTTCGGTCCATCCTCTTTGATAGCCAGGACGCGACCACAGAATTTCTACATCGAATGAAATATTACGACTTTCTTCGCTGGCTTTGAGCTCGTTTCTCCTAGGGTCTTCCTTGACTCATACTGTGTATTTTACAACTAAGCTGCATAATCTCGCAGCGTCCTGCATCAAAGAGACTCCTCTCTGTCTGCTCCGGCATTAAACCCCTGCACCGAGGTCAGCGCCAGCGAGTAGAAATTGTCTGTGGCAGTGTTATCCACCAATAGTTGCGGATGTCAGACCGCTCCTTTATCGCGACCGACGACCCAATGAGGGACACGAACTAATAGAAACACGTGAAAAGGTACCTAGGTAATTGAGTGTACGATGACAGATTCTAATTTAGGATAATTGTGACTTGAAATACCTAGGTACCTGGAGATACGGGTTACCTAGGTAGAAATGCAGTTGAAATAAAGTGATCTAATCACCTTTCAGTTCCCCGCTATCAGGAGCTAAGATGCAAATCGGAAAAAGCAATGAGGTCTGGGCTGTCCCAATTGAGTTAAATTGACCCGGACTGCTGACTACGTAGATTGAGTGTGAAAATGTGGCGAATTGGCCGATTGGCGAATCGCTGATTGGGATTATATCACCTGTTCTAGATCTGGATCCGGATATACTTATTTGCTTGAAGTCTCTGAGACTGCGTAGGGGTAGTTTGCTTTGTCTTGAGGGATATGTACATAGACCTTGGGTACATTAGGTATACGTAGGTAACTAGGTAATGTTACCTAGAGAAGACTTAAAGAGTGAAGACAAACCTATCAGCAGAATTAAAACCCCATGGTCGCAATCCTAAGAAGAAAGAAAAAAAAAAAGAGCCGAGCGAAAAACTCCAAGCGACACCTCAGGCCACAACTCCACCACCATCCAATCTCCTGTTGCTGGGTGCACCGCCTGTGGGTACGCCTATGTACAAAGAGTGACTTTATCCACCACTCTAATTTCCGGTAGATTGGAGTACCAAATTGTATCTCGGAGTAGGTCTAGCTCTCCAAAAGTTTCTGATGCGCGCATCGACACAGCTGCTGATCAGTGCCGAATTTTTTTTTTTTTTAGCTCCTTCTTCCACCCGCTTCTTTCCCTCTTTCATCTCCCTATCCCCTCCTATTCAGTCCAGTCTTCTTGATTGTTCTTTCTTTATTTCATTTGAGCTTTGAGGTTTCATCTTCGTATCCGTCTTATACCCAGTACCCCTCATACATCCATTCCATCATAATGTCTGCTGAGGACAAGTCGCTCCTCGAGCGTGTCGAGGTTCCCTCCATCCCCCAGGGGCTTGCTACCAAGATTGCTCATTTGCAGGAGCAGTTCATTCGCGCTGAGGTTGAGCAGCGTAAGTTATCCATTTCTTTTCCCCGTGATAGCGCGGCAGCACGCAATTACGTGGGAACTTTTTTTTCCTGCGAGCGGGTGCCCGTGCAGTATTTTCATGTGGCGCTCCAGTCATCATGATATGATTGTTCTATCTGTATTTACAAGATCAATGCTAATTCAACACCAGTCCGCAAGTCGGTCCCTCTCCTCAACCCCCTCTTCAAGAAGCGCAATGAGATTATCTCCTCCTCTCCTGAGGTCCAGAACGACTTCTGGGTTCGCGTCTTCGCCAGCGCCCCCGCCGAGATTGACGAGTACATCCTGCCCACCGATGCTGCTGCGCTTGGCTCTGCCTTGAAGAACCTGAACGTCGAGCGCTTCGAGGTGGATGAGCAGGGCAATGGTGAGCCCCGCAGCTTGCGCTTCACCTTTGAATTCCACACCGGCGAGGAGGAGAACCCCTTCTTCACCAACTCCCAGCTCGTGAAGGAGTTCTACTGGCGCAAGCAGAGCATCAAGACTGCCAGCGGCAAGATCCGTACCTGGGAGGGTCTGGTTTCCGAGCCCGTTCGCATCAACTGGAAGAAGGACATGGATCTCACCAAGGGCCTGCTCGATGCTGCTTGTGACCTGGCTGAGGCCGAGAAGAAGAAGGGCGGCGAGCGCTCCAAGCTCCCCGAGTACGAGGCTCTCATCAAGAAGCTCGAGATTGCCGAGGCTGAGGCCATGGACGCCGAGGAGGAGGATGAGGATGACGAGGGAATCGAGAGCCCCGCTGGCGCCAGCTTCTTCGCCTTCTTCGGCTACCGTGGCCGTGACGTCTCCGCTGAGCAGTCCAAGGAGGCCTCCAAGCTCGACGATGAGCGCTATGCCAAGATCCTGAAGGGTGAGGTCGATGATGACGAGGTTGACGATGAGGATGATGAAGACGAGCTCCTTGACGACGATCTCGAGGATGCCGAAATCTTCCCCGACGGTGAGGAGCTTGCCATCGCCATCGCCGAGGACCTCTGGACCGACGCCATGAAGTATTACAGTATGTAACGAACGACCATCACAAACACAAGAATTCCAGCTGACTTAGGAACACAGTTGGATCCTATGAGATGGGTGACGACCTCGATGAGCTCGACATCAGCGAGATTGACGCCGATGAGATGGAGGAGGATGAGAAAATGGATGAGGCCTCGCGCCCGCGCAAGAAGGCTCGCAACTAAATTCCTCTGAAATGCCCGCTATGAAACGCCATGCTCCGTGCGACGCTGGTGTCCTCCGGCGTCCTCATTGATGTACTATCACAGGACGATAACGAGTATTAATAATAGGACGAGCGCAAAAATGAGCGCCGCTATGCAAAAGGAGGACCATGTATCTAACGGAGAACAAAAGTTAGCTTGAAATTTTATGATTCCCACACCGATACACCAGTTTCCCAACCGCGGACGTAGAAGTAGATGAAAACCAGAAGCTCTCTTACCCTCATTCTTGCGCACAATATGTCGAATGCGCGCCATGCCGTTGGTCAATTTCCCACCCACGCGGTCCGCCAACGTATCAACCTCATCGATCATCACCGCCTGATCCTCCAACTCGCGACCCATATCATTAGCCTGCTGTCTCAAATTCCCAACAGTGCGAAAGACGCCATCCAGCTGCTCATCTTGCTCATTCATCAGCTCTACTTGCCGCTGCTGCTCCATAGAAGCGTAGTAATCGTCACCCCGGTGCTCCTCTTCATCAAGAGCAGCATCAAACTCCGTAGGGTTTGGCAAGTCCGCTGGATCCGGCGCATGTGAAACTGCCGCCTGGAGCTCCTCACGCATCTTCTCCACCTCAGCGCCGACATCGTCGACCAGTTTCCGTCGCCGTTGCACCTCTTCTAGCTCCAGACCGAAGCGGTACGGGTCTTGTTCGATCGCGCGGACACTCCCGACTAGGTCGTCTAGGTCGGCGCTGAGCTCTGATAGTGTGCTTTCGAGCTCCGAGCGCGATTGTTTGAGCTCGGGGTTCGATGGATTCTTGGTTAGGGAGCGGATGCGGAGATATGAGGAGAAGAGGGGACGGCTGGATTGTAGTGTTGACAGGACGTCCCTGGTTTCAGCTGGTTAGTTTTTGTCGGTCCTTGGACGGGTCGAGGTGTTTGCTTACGCCTGGACTTGGAGGAAGGGGTCTGCGGGCTCCATGGCGGCGGTGTATTAGGGACGTAGATGAATGACGGTCGAGTCTCGACGGACAAGCTGCTAGCTTCGCCGGAAATCACGTGGTTAAAGGGGACAAGGTCGAGTACGTGTGATGTCATTAAAGCCGATCTTGCACGGGAATGAGTTTATACTGCCGATCATAACTGAGTGATCATTGTAGACTCTTAAAAACAAATACTGAATACTGATTCTCGCATCATCACTCGGGTTTAGATGTTTACAACCAATCTCATACTCCAAGCTGAAGATGACTCAGCAGGTCGCCGCGATTAAAAAAAAAAGAGATAACAATTTCCCCACGATTATCACGATGGCTTTTACTGTGGGACAAGACACATTCAATTCCTTGACATGGCTCACAATCGCCCGCTACCACTCGGCGACGAGTGGGAGGACCCCGACTCCTACATCAGTACGCTTCTTTCTTTTGCGACTGAGAACTTGCTGTTCATGAACCTGTGCGGTGGCGTGCATATTCTCGATTTCCTGACGCGCGAGCCCGATCTATATACGACATTGCTCCCAGAGAACTGGAGAGCATTCTTTCAGCATCATGACGTTCACGACCTTATCCATCTGTTTCTTCGGGAAGACATTGAGCCCTTGCGACAGGCTGAGACGAACGGCGATGCCCAGAGTGGCCGTACATGGAACGGAGGCGCATTCCCTCCGCAAGACCTCCTGGAATACATCCACAATGTGCGCCGGCTGAGTCTCGGACGAGAGTTCACCTCTCCATTCCCGAAATCGACCAAGAGCACCCTGCCAAGACACATTGCTGTGGGCATGAACAAGAAGAAAGTTCACGAGGTCGAGCTGTTCTCCAAATACGTCGTCTCGCTGTCGGATACCGTGAATGAGCGTCGGGGTGAACCTGTCTCCCATATTGTGGATTTCGGATCTGGCCAGAATTACCTTGGACGGACGTTAGCAAGCTCGCCCTACCACAAACACATCATTGCCATTGAGCGGAAACACCAATACATCAGTGGTGCACGGGGGATGGATATTCATGCCAAGTTGGCGAAGAAGGAAGAAAACACCATTTATGTGCAGAACAGGAAGAAGTCCTGCAATGACTGCGATGGAAAGCCCGAGGTGTCACCCCCCGAAAACACGGGTGCGCCTTCACAAGAGATGGAAGCGCCTCAGACCTCTTCTGAAAATGATTCAACACAAGAGATCGACGAGACTATCGAGGATGTCACCGCGTTCAAAATGCTTGGTGAGATTACTCTTGAGCCCGACGAACTTCTCGGTTCTCTCACCAAAAATCCGTACAAAAAGAAGGAGCAGCCCGAGATCGATACCCGAGGAACTATCAGCTACATTGAGCATGAAATTCAGGATGGCTACCTGGAACCTATTATCGACCATGTTGTCAACCCTTTCACTGCAGCCAGTAATGGGGAGGCATTGGCATCGGAAGACGAGCAAGGAAATGCCATTACAATAGAACCAGACGAGAAGACGCAGCAGGACCCTCGGGTGATGGTGGTCTCCTTACACTCCTGCGGAAACCTTGTCCACCACGGCGTGCGCTCGCTGATCCTCAACCCGTCTGTCGTGGCTGTGGCTATGATCGGCTGCTGCTACAACCTGGTGACCGAACGTCTCGGTCCCGCAACATACAAGCTCCCCGTCCTCCGCTCGCTCCATCCCCGTTTGGCCGAAACCGGCTGCTCATATGATCCACACGGTTTCCCTATGTCCAAGCTATTCGAGGACTACGAGAGTCCTGGTGCGAAGGGAATGAAACTCAACATTACTGCCCGCTCAATGGCTGTCCAGGCACCCTACAACTGGGGCTACGATGATAGCGAAGGCTTTTTCACGCGCCATTTCTTCCGCGCTTTATTCCAGCGCATCCTTGTCGACCACGAAGTCGTGCCCAAGCCCGGCGCCGTGAATGATCTATACGGTGAGTCAAGCGGCACAACGGCCGTAATTATTGGAGCCCTGCGCAAGTCTGCCTTCACCTCTTTCAAAGCCTATGTGCGTGCCGCAACAGTGAAGGTCAGTCGTGATCCGGTACACGGTGCCAAGGTCCAGGAATGGATTGCCACTTTGACAGACGAGGAGATCGATCGCTACGAGACCGAGTACCGACAAGCGAGGAAGAACCTCAGTGTTGTGTGGAGCTTGATGGCATTCAGCGCACAGGTTGTCGAGGCTATTATCGTTGTTGACCGCTGGCAATTCTTGCGCGAGCATGACTCTGTTAAGGAATGCTGGGTTGAGCCTGTGTTCGACTACAGTCTGAGTCCGCGCAACTTGGCTGTTATTGGGCTTAAGAAGTGATGATTGGTCTTTTTATGTGATATGATTTTCAAACGGACTGCATATACCAACGGTCTGGTCTAAGACTGGCTTAGGGAGAGCTATGGAAAGTCCTAGCTATGCGACTGATCGAACAGAAATATCTTCCTCTACATGTGGATAAAGAACTTGGGTATAGTAGAAACCACCCCTACCCGCCCTTTTTCTTTTTTGATCTTCCTTTGTCTATTGTAGACCAGTCTCTATGAGATACTTTACATCACATACCAGCGTTTGTAAGGTGAACTGCGCAAATGAGTCAATACTAACAAAGAAAGAGATATCTGAGTCATGTAGTAAAAGAGCACGAATAGACACTGTTCATACAACTACATAAAAGCAATAGCGGGGCAAAACTAGGATCACGTTATTGGTTGGACTACGAGCTGTTGTTGATCACCTCAATTGCCAGCGCATACCACATTGGCATATTACACGTTGCTTGAAGCCCCTCCACTGTTGTTTATCTAGCCTGCTTTGCTCTGTTTTTCCTAGTCATTTTGCGCTGCCTTTTCACCGGCCTGCCCCATTGTCTTCTTATCATCTCACTATTTTTCTGCCTCTCTCAACTTTCTCCTCTTACTACTTCCCCCCTCTTTCAACTTCCGCCTCACAAATACCTGCACTAAAAGTGGTTGCGTCTCGGTACGTGCTTATAGCTATGTCAATTTCTGCTGCCTCCACTAATAATATCAGAATCCCACAGTGCTCTTAGCACTAGCAATATCCAGCAGTCATGGACCAAACTGCTTTGCTAAAATGGTATCCTTCTCTCTCTCCTCCCCTCCGCAGTATCACTAACTATCGCAGGTACAAAGCACTGTCTTCGCGAATCGTTGATCTTGTCGGCGACTTCACCGGCGACGAGCTCTTCATTATTGAAGGAGACTCGCTATTGTTACACTGCTTTTCCAATGAAAAACTGGACTTCTTCCCAGGGTTCCAAGTTCTGCACGCCACCTATCTTGTTGAGAAGTTCCTGCAAAAGCTTCAACAGCGCAAGTGTGTTTTCGAGATTGTGTTCTTCACCCAGAATGCTAGACTCTGTATTCCCGCGGGGGTTCATAGCGACCTCCATGACCGGTATCTTCTTGCCAGAGAGGCCATGATACAACATCTTGTTTCGATCTCTCACCAGTCAAAGCATTGTCTCAGAGTACAAAGGTTCGATGCTTTCGAGTCTGACTCGTTCGAAGCACACTTGATGAGTTCGGGGGCCTACTTATTCATGTGCCATGATGGGGCATTTGCAGCGCAAAAGGAGGGTGGCGGTGACCGTGACATTGCTAGTAGTGACGATGACAGTGCTAGTGATGACAGTGACAGTGCGATCGGTGACAGTGACAATGCTAGCGGTGATGATGCCAATGCTAGCGGTGACGACGATGCTAGCGTTGACAGCATTGCCAACGATGACGGCGAGATCCTTAGCGATTGGGGGAGTGACAGTGAGGAGACCGATGGCGACGACGAGAGTGCTGACCACAACTGGCCCGGAGTTGATTCACACGAGGGGTCACGGGTGGAACTCAGGCTGATGATCCACTGGTTTGTGGCTCATGGATACAACATTGCTCTCATCAACAGTCTTGAGTTTCGGGACACGAAGGTACCTCACCCACTTCAATCAAACGAGAGGACAAATATTAACAGTGGATAGGTTATGGCCATGGTGATTGAGGGCCTCGTCAAACCAGTCAAACCACTTCTGCCAACGTCCACGATAAGAAAATCCTCCAGGCCACAAAAGCAGAAGGGTTCCAACCGAATGATGGAGCCATATCCCCTGGACGCTGCTCAGTACAAGACGGAGAGCCTTCTTGAGAGGGCAATTCGCGAACAGCCCGGGCTGACACAACGCCAATGCCTCGTGGTTGTTACCCTGAGCGCTATGCTGTCGAGTGCTGCGACTAGCCCCGACAATACGACTATAATCGGAGCAGAATCCATGCTTCTGCACCTTGCCATTTTGCAAAATACCCAGCTTGCAGATCGAGCAATTCAAGCCCCCAAGCCAGGAGACCTTGCGTTTTTCAATGAGTTTCTGAAAGTGGCCAGACTTGTACTCAGCTCAACCCGTTGGGAGGAGACAATAAAAAGCCATCACTTGCCCTGTGATCTCTCCGACCTCATCGATGGGAGAATGTTTTTTGAAATTCAGAGAAAGCTAGAAAGACCTAGTGCTAACTGCATCGCATCACCGGCCACACGTGTGTCCTTCAATGCACTTGCATCTCTGGTGGGCGAACTCTGTGGTGTGCAGCTCCAATGTGGATTGACTGGAGAAGTAGCAGGTGAAACCGGAAAGATAACTCCTCTCAGGGAATCAAAGATGGAACGTCCGACCCTGGCCGGTCGCGAGTCTCAAAACTTTATGAAGGTGCTTCCCTTCAAAAATGCTGTCTTTGACAACCACCTGAAGCCTGTACATCTTGAAGTGGATGCGTCTATTGATCCGGCAAGCGACTTGGCGATTTCCAAAGAGTTCCAGGAGAAAAATCACTGGCATAACAACAGACCTCTTAGCGAGAAAGGGGCAAGTGCTGTGACAGCTCAAAAATTACTACAATACCAGAAACGGAATCAGCGCTACATGACGGAGATGAGACAGTATGCAACAAGTCTCTTACGATCTGCCGGGATGTCTCAACAAGAAGTCGTTGTTGTTGAATCCTCCGGTAAATCACGACAAAAGCCTCATTCGGCAAACGTGAGAACTCAGCCCAATCCGAAACCACCCTCGGGTCCCAAAAAGAAAGGCCAGCCCGGAGCTGGAAAGCCGACAGCTAGAGAGATAGCTGCCGCAGCCATTCAACAAAAAGCAGCCGAGGCAGAACAAAGACAGAGAGGCAAATGGATGTACAAGCTCCAAGAATTCGCTAAGAGTACCGATCCGCTTGTACGTTTCACAAACGTTAGCGAGTACTTGTCCAGTCTATTGAAAGAAAGTCGTCGCATTCTTGAACCCGAGATTCTGACTTACCTCCTCGATACATTGGTGCGAGTCGTCTTCACTGAACGCCGAGATGAACAGAGTGGCAAATCCATGCTTGTCGTAACACACATTTGGGAAATCCTCACCCGTCTCATGATACTCAAGCAAGGCATCAGTATCCATATTGCCAAATATGCCGAGATGGTCTGCCAGGTTCTCGGGTTGCCAACTGTTCAGCTTCACATTCAAAGCGAACAACCGCTCTCTTTCGAACCCTTCGCGATGCCCAAAACGACCGATGTCACCATTGGAATGTCCGCAGTAGAGTTCCAGCTTTCATATGGAGGCCCTTTCATGACGCGCACCATGAATTCATTGCCAGATCCGCGAACACCGGATTTCGAGCCGGATCTCTGGCAACGTGACGTGCTGGACCAGATCGATGCAAAGAAAAGTGTTTTCATTGTGGCTCCAACTAGTGCAGGAAAGACGTTCATCTCGTGAGTTACCCTCACTATTGGCCGTTAGATTTATACTAACCGATATCAGGTTTTACGCCATGAGACAAATTCTCAAAGAGGACGATGATGGTATTCTTGTCTATGTTGCTCCAACAAAGGCACTTGTCAATCAGATCGCGGCCGAGGTGCAAGCTCGATTTTCGAAATCCTATCCTGCCAAAAGCACAAAGTCGGTCTGGGCCATCCACACAAGAGATCATCGGATCAACAACCCCATGCATTGTCAGATACTTATCACTGTCCCACATATTCTCCAGATCATGCTACTTGCCCCGTCAAATGCCAATGCCTGGACTCCGCGACTCAGACGTATCATATTCGATGAGGTCCATTGCATAGGCCAGGCGGACGATGGCGTCGTCTGGGAACAGCTACTTCTCATGTCCCCTTGTCCAATAATCGCCCTCTCTGCTACTGTTGGCAATCCCCAGGAATTCCAAAGTTGGCTTAAGCATGCCCAGGGCACCAATGGATTTGATCTGAAGATGATCCAGCACCAGCATCGATACTCTGATCTGCGCAAGTATCTGTTTTGCCCTCCACGGAAGTTCTCATTCAACGGGTTTTCCAGCCCTAGTGGCCTATCGCGTCTCGGCCTCGATGAGGCCGATGATATGAAATTCATACATCCTGTTCTCAGCTTGGTGGATCGCTCAAGAGGGATACCAGATGACTTCAGCCTCGAGCCGCGTGACTGCCTGACCTTGTGGAAGGCAATGCGAGATCTACAAACAGACCAATTCCCTGTTGATGCATCTCTAGATCCCTCAGTTGTCTTTTCTAATATCATTATCCAGAAGAGAGATGTCATTGAATGGCAGAAGCCGCTCAAGCAGCTGCTAGGTGACTGGATGAAAGACCGAAATTCTCCTTTTGATGCCCTTCTCCGCCACTTGAGCCAGCTGCACACAGATTCCGCGACGAAAATTAAAGCAAGAAGAGGAAAAAAAGGACATGAATCATCGAATACTTCCCTTGCAACACATGGCTCTGAACTCCTCCATGAGATCCTTCCGTTGGTCTGCTCGCTTCATGCTCAACAGGCTCTTCCGGCCCTATTCTTCAATTACGACCGGAATCACTGTGAAGAGACATGTCGCCAACTGCTGAAACAACTGCAAAAGGCCGAGGCAAAATGGAAAGCGAAAAGTCCAATGTGGAAGGCTAAGGTTGACAGGTGGAACGAATGGAAGGTATCCAAGGAGGAAGCGAAAAGGAAATCCGAGAAGGAGGCAGCAAAAAAGAAATCCACCAAGAAGAAAGAGAGGAAAGAGAAGAACGACGATGAAAAGACATCTCGCGAGGATCAAATTAAAGAATCAGCATCATTGGAAGGCAACCCGATGGAGCTATTTGACCCGGAGAAGCCCGTGGAAAGATTCAGTTTGGCAGACTACAAGAAAGTCACATCGTCTGAATTCTCCGAGTACGTCGAGGAGCTCAAATGGCGCCATGTACCCAAATGGTTGGTAGACGCCTTGGAGCGGGGTATCGGTGTTCATCACGCCGGCATGAATCGAAAGTATCGCCAAATTTGTGAAATTCTGTTTCGAAAAGGCTTCTTGCATGTCGTTATCGCAACTGGCACATTGGCTTTGGGTATCAACATGCCATGCAAGACGGTCGTCTTCTCGGGGGATTCAATCTTTTTGACGGCCCTCAATTTTCGACAGGCTTCCGGACGAGCAGGACGTCGTGGCTTTGATATGCTAGGAAATGTTGTTTTTCATCACGTTCCAACCCCCAAAATCCATCGACTGATCAGCTCGAGGCTTCCGGACCTGAATGGACATTTCCCCATAACCACCAGTCTGGTACTCCGGCTGTTTATCCTACTGCATGGTTCGAATCAGGGTTCGTCTGCTGTGAACATCATCAACTCCATTCTTTCAAGCCCGCGAATCTGTCTCGGTGGACCAGAGATGAAAGACACGGTACTGCATTATCTCAGGTTTTCCATCGAATACCTCCGACGGAACCACCTGCTCGACAAGACAGGAGCTCCATTGAACTTTGCGGGTTGCATTTCTCATTTGTACTACACCGAAAGTGCCAGTTTCGCTTTCCATGCCCTTCTTAATTCCGGATACTTCCATGAGCTTTGCAGGGATATAGATCGAAAGCCTAAAAAGACCCTTCGAACACTCATGCTGGTCATGTCACACCTTTTTGGGCGCTTGCCTTTGCGCCAATCCACACTCGAGTCATACCACGCCGCATTGAAAAGGGCATCCTCCGTTGTGGTCCTGCCACCCTTGCCAAAGACGGCAGCCAACATCCTGCGTTCTCATAACAAGCAGGTACTTGACATCTACACGGGTTATGTCTCCAGCTTCATTGATCAGCACGTTCAAGGGCGTGACTGTTGTCTCCCCTTCAGTGGAGTTAAGTGCGGAGGGGATGAGTCGGCTGTCGAACTGGGTTTATCCCCGTCCAACAAGACTGCGAGGATCACGTCCCCATTCTTCGCCCTTTCTGGACATGGCGACAGATGGGATACTGTCTCTGATCTAAGCGAAATGGTCCGCAGCGGTGTGTGGCTCGAGGAGTCCGTCATTCCGTATATCGATGTCAGCCCAGAAGGTCATTCCCCATTGAATGCATATCTGTACGACTTTTTCAAGCACGGGAATGTTCAGCAGTTGGAAAATGCCAATGGTGTCCGCCGTGGCGACATTTGGTTCCTGCTTAACGACTTCTCCTTGGTGCTGGCAACCCTCAATACCGCCCTAGACAACTTCATGAAGCCTCAAGGCAGTGCGGATACAGACATGCTCGATGTTGTTGGTGGCGGTGATGCACGTGGGATCGAGGCGGAGAACAAGCTTGTTGATGAAGAGAACAATGCCGAAGACGTTGGAACCACGGCAACGCGACCGGATAACTCCCGTGAGCTGGCAACACGGCCTGCCCCCATCAAGAAGGGCTCTCGTATGAGTGAAACGGTGGAAAATTGGGAAGACGAGATGCTTGATGATCTGGGGGAACTTACTGTGGACGAACAATCGAAGTCTCGCGGCCCCAAGCATGCCAAGAACAGGCTCAGTCCCGGACTTCAGCCAGAGCAGTCCTTGGACCTGGTATCTAAGGCGTTTAAAATGCTTCAGAATGAGTTTGATGGGAAATTTAAGGGAATGTGGGCTTAAGAATGGGCTGATTTGAGGAAGTTACAGTGTATGTAAATGCACAAGGAGATTTGTTACTGTTAGAGTTCAGAATTTGGTTCCCTTAATAAGATTGTTGATTGGAAATGAAGTCGTCATTTAGTCACTATGCTAGGTTGGGGCCTAAGTCACTAAAACTCCCTTCAAGCGGGCAATGGAGGTTCTATTCCGAACCCCCTACCATAGAGCGACCCTTCTCTTCCACACATATTTAGGCTTAGTGTCAGTAAATCCTACGCCGCTTTACCTACCGCTTCTAACTTAGTTCAAAGTCATCATACCTACTGTTTCCTTTTTATACTCCGAGTGGGTATTTGATACTTCTTATGCCATAACGATACGAACCATAAATAGATATTCCAAGAAAAGGATAATAAGAGCATATATAGGTACTTTCAGTCCAATCGCTTCTCACGCCGCGACCGCTCCATTACGCTTGCACACTCGGCTCCCTTCTCCACAGTTTCACCCACATATCTGCCGGGTTGGCATTGAATCGCTCGATCGTCCCCAGCTCAAGGTCATCACTCTCAAAGCACCAATTGTAACGATGGACCAGCGTCGCGATTAGGATTTGCTGCTCCAGGTACGCTAAGTTGCGTCCAATGCAAGCCCTCGGTCCGGTGCTGAATGGCAGCACATATGTCCGGCATCTGGGACCTTCCACTTCATCGAACCACCGTTCAGGTCTGTACGTCTCTGGGTCGGAGAAGAGCTCTGGACTACGGTGCAACGTGTACATCGGCACCGAGATCGTGACATCACCGGCGATGTGATACCCTGCGATGGTTGCACCTTCAGGTGGCGTGATCCGTGGTAGCCCTAGAGATGTCGGTGGTCGCAGACGCAAGGCCTCATCTATGCACGCACGCAGATATTTCAAATCCTTGACTTGCTCGTATCGGGCAGCTGTGTCCTGACCGCCAAGGACCGCATCCACCTCCTCGCGCAATTTCTTCAAAACGGGAGCATTGCGGATCAGGTAGTAGAGACAGTGGGTCATCGCAGTGGCTGTGGTGTCAGAACCCGCGTTGATTAGGACCCCTGCCTCTTTTTCCAGCTCAAACATGGATAGTCTGAGGTCCTTTCCGTTCCGGTCTTGCAAGAGATGATGGAAGAAGTCGGTGTATCCTGTCGGCTTTCCGCTTTCTTTCCTTTCCCGAATCTTGCGAAGGGTGAGAGCGGTAAAGTCTGCTCCACCTTTGTTGCCAGGGTGCCATTGTGTCAGGCGTTTCGTAATCCGGAGAAGCTTCGGCCAATTGGCCAGAACCACATCGTATCGACTGTTGGTGTGAAATGAGCTGATGGCGTGGATGTGATATCGTTTGCCGTCCCAGGTCTCCGCAGGCGCTAGGTCGTCTCCCTGCTCCAGGAAGCCCATCGGCTTTCCAAACGCAGCAGCGCCGATCACGTCGAAGGTGAACAGATTGAGCCACCTCCGAACATTGTGAAACGTCCCACCAATCGGAACACCTTCATTATCTGAGAGTGATGGGCTGCAGAAAGAGTCCATCTTGGCCAGAAATGTCGCCACTTGCTGTTGAATGATTGGCTCCATATCTACGATATTCTTCTGCGCAAACCTATGAGATCTCATTTAGCATATCATCCCTCTGAGAGTGGGATTGGCACCATACGCATTCGAGACATATTTTCGCTTCCGAGCATGTTCTTCTCTGGACCGCGTGCCGACGATCGAAGTATACTCACTACCTGTGAATGTGTCATAGAAGGGATCCTTTTGGATTTTTGTTGAAAACCCATAGATGTCTGTGAGTGCTGCAGGAAGGCTGAACGAGATATGCTCCGGCTGGATCCGGATCACAGGGCCGAGTCTCTGATGGGCTTTGTGTACCTCAAGAAACCGCCGACCGTTTCGAAAATGATTTGCAGACCAGAGGTTCGTGAATCCGGCTATCGATGGTGCGGGAAAGCGACGTAAGTTTTTCTCGTCTTTGAAGTATATGAAAATCGGACCAAGGATGAGACAGCTTAGCCCAAGGCTGGCAAGGATGAGTAAGTTAATCATGTTGATTCTTCCCTTAGATTGATTGATTCCTTGTTGCACGGAGATTCAGGTCTTCCCGACCACTCTATATACTCCATCCCGCCATAATGACTTTGGTCGATACATCGCGGATAGACATGTTCCACGAATGTCCTCGAAACCAGAAGCGACAGGACAGCTCTCCTCGTGATGTCTGAGGTGGTATGGCTTGCATCGAGGACATGGAAATTGTCTGACCAATCGGATAAGACGCCGAGATGCGGAGAAATCGCTTAGACTTGACGAATTCATCGCTTCCAGCATCGCCAGACGACAATGCATGCTTCCAATTACCCATCTTCCCATACCTGAAGCTACTGCCGATCATCCTGCTCCCACTCCCACTCCTCCATAGCGGCCAGGGCTATCGCTCGAGTTGGCCAGGAATTCTCACGCTCCAGGCGTCGCAATATGCGGATAGTTTCCTCTTGATACGTTCGATTTGTGATCCACGGTGCACAGATGGTGACAACGTGGCAAGCACCGAGCCTGGCCTGGACGTCGTCCCCGCAGGCACTGATGCCGAACAACATGGCAAAATGAGCTGAGACCTCTGCCTCCAGGAGACGCCTGGACTCTCGGTACCCTACTCCGAGTCTGACACGACTCGTGTCAGTGGCCAATAACAGTATCATTGCCGTGTGATAGTACTGCAGTCCGATCGCTGCTGACCATCAGCTCGCCGTCTTGCTCAAAATGGAGATGTTGTCTTACCATGCCATGGTCGAACGAAGTGGACCTCTGGGAACACAGCTCCTCGCGCAACGTGCAACGGTCGGAAGGAGTCTGGCTTGTGCCGCCACCAATCTTCCGTCTTTGCCTTGAGCTCCTCCAGCCGTGATTGAGACTTGTCTCTAGCAAATGCGAATGCTACGATTTCTGCCGTGATCCAGACCATCCGGTTGGCCCACGCCCAGTCATCCCAGAGCACGTTCCCGTCCATCTGCGGGGCGAATGCATCCAAATTTAGTTTAAGTGGACGTTGATGATTCAAGGCTACGTCGATATCCTGCCTCAGAAAGATCCAGAACGAAGCTTGACGAATCCCTCCTGCAGTAGCGCAAGTGCTTTCCGAGTTCATGAATGCACTGGTGCCACTGAGATGTCTGGCGCAATCAGACCCTGTGATGGCAGACGACATCTGCTCGTAGAGCCGTAGGAGTACGGTTGCGGCAACGACTTCGTCTGGAACGAAGGACAGCTCATCTAGCAGAGGGATCAGCAGCTCCACACACCGTTCGTGGTACATATCTGCAACCAGTGGATCATAATGGGTCACCCGTGACAGATGATGCGCGGACGCTGCCAAGGCGGCATTGAGAAGAACCGGCGATCGGGTTGCTAGGTCGGGCACTACGCTGCTAAAATGCCGGTGTGAATCGCAGACATCTAGCGCAACACCAAGCGTCGAGATGTAGTGACGGAGCAGAAACGCTTCCTGTGGATCAACCAATTTCGGACTCTCGATGGGCAAAGTGGAGAAATAGCTGTGGAGGATGGTAGAGGGAGACTGTAATTCAGAAGGAGTTCCATGGCCATAGACCCCGTCGGCGCGGTCATGCGTGGTATCTTCAAACGATGTATATGTATGCTGGCGTGGATGCGGCACCGAAACTTGAGACGACTGGGCTAGTTCATCCTCGTTCGTGTACCATGCGCGTGTTTCCCTAGTCTCATCCACAAAGGATACTGGTCCCGTAAGTCGGTATCTGCATGTATCGTTGGTCTCCGGCAAATGACATACGCGACTGTCCCCGAATCGGCAACCACGTCTGCCATTCCTCGAACAGAAACTCGGCGTTCTCATCTTCTTCCTTACTCATGCGGACGCCATGGATGAATCGAATGTTCCATCCCTTGATGCATTCCCTTCCCGATTTCACGCATCGTAGACAGTTGGGTTGACCTTCGTCGCCTGACCGAAGGTTAGTATAACTCCCTCTTGACACGGTGCAAAAAAACTGAAAAGGAAGTCTGCGCCTCGTCTGGATACTCTATTCTATTCGGTAATGACATTCTGATACGCCTAACAAAGACGGTACGTACATTTCACTCGACGATGGCGACATGTCAAACTAGATTCCACGACAGTAGGCTTCAATTAACGTAAAATACGACTAATCCGAGGCAGGCAATGACGGCAAGGGGAAGCGAAGAGAGAAGGGTGAGCAGGTGCTTACCATCCGCTGCGTGTCCGACAATGCTTCATCTTTTCCCATGCATCATCAATCGATCTGACGGAAGGGTAGTCTCATAGAACAAGATAATTATGATGGGTGCCACTTCCAAAGGCCGAAGGAGAGGCTTTTGTAACCGAGGAATAGTTCCCTCTCGATCAGTTCAAGAAACTGCAAGCGATCAGAGTGTGGGACTCCCCGGATTCCCCGGACTCCCCGCAAAAGTTAATCTAACGACATTGTGGGTCAGCTGCTTTCCCCGCATAAAAGTCAAAACCTAGGACGTCAATGATATCATTATATCATTTTGGCAGGCGACCGGTTCAATTGCGGGGTAAATCCGGGGAAGAACATGCTGTATATGACACATGGATACTATATAAGATGTTGAATCGAGGCCTAGACAGGATCCCTTATCTCACCTTACGACCACAATGGGATTTCGAACACTACGAGGAGACTCTCTTGGGGTCGCCATCAGTGGCGCCTCTGGCGCTGCCTTTCTACTGTTTGGATACGACAATGGCGTCTTCGCTGGCATAATCAACGCACATTCGTTTCGTTCGCAATTCGGATATCCCTCTTCCTCCATAACCGGCACCATCGTCGCTGTATACAACCTGGGTTGTTTCCTCGGGTGTATGATCGCGTCGCAGTTTGGACGAGACATGGGTAGACGCCTAACGATTATTGTGTCGCAGTGGATTTGTATCCTAGGGACCATCCTGCAGTGTACTGCCTTTACGATTCCGCATATGATCGTAGGGAGAGTGGTGACGGGTGTGGCGACGGGGATGGCGACCTCGTGAGATTTTCTCGTCTCGTCTTGCAGCTAAAATTCAAACGCAATTTGCCAATCTCGTCGTTTACTTGACAGGACCATCCCTACATGGGTCTCGGAGACGTGTAAAGCAGACCGACGCGGCGCTCTCGTCGCATTTCAACTCGCCATCGTCAGTGGCGGCATTCTCATCGCCTACTGGCTCGACTACGGCATGCTCTATGCGACCGGACAGGTCGTCTGGCGCTTCCCAGTCGCTTTTCAGGCAGTCTTCTCGATTGCCACCATAGGAATGGTCCACTTCCTTCCTGAATCTCCGCGATTGCTGTACGACAAGGGCCGGATCACCGAAGGCGATGAAGTGCTATGCCGCCTGAAGGATTTACCGTTGGAGCATCCGGTCCTGCAGAAGGAGAGAGCGGAGATCTTCGCAGCCATTGAACTTGAGCATAACCAGCCCAAGGTGACACTGAGGAAACTGCTGTTCGAGGAAACGGAGCTCAAGCTACTTCGTCGCCTCATCATCGGGGTTTCCTGCCAGTGTATTCAGCAGCTGACGGGTATTGCGGTTGTGATCGGCTATTTGCCTTATGTCGCGCATAATGAGGTCGGATTGAGTGAAAACCTGGCTCAGATCATGGGAGGAATTGGAGCTATCGTTTACTTACTGGCTTCTTTTCCTCCGATGTATTTTGGTAAGACTTGGGTTTCTGCTTGCCATTGTCACATATGATGCAACACGCATGATTAACTTTAACTAGTGGAACGGTTTGGCCGTCGGAAGTGTCTGATGGGAGGATCAGCAGCCATGACAGTCTGTTGGTTCCTGTTGATTATTTTCCTCGCACTTGGCGAGAAGCAGAATAACAAGGGACTATTGTACGCGGGGATCGTCATGATGTACATATATCAGGTGTGCAACTTCCTCCATCCGAAAAAGCGCCATTTTACTAATTGATACCAATATACAGATCGCCTTCGCCTTCAGCTGGCTGTCAGTGCCATGGATCTACCCCCCAGAAATCACCCCATTGTAAGGTCTTCCCATGTGACCCAGTCCCTGTTATCCAGCCCTAACGTATACGTGTTATACAGAAACGTGCGCCACATCGGTGCTGCAATGGCCACATCCGCGGAATGGCTTACAGCCTTTCTCGTGCAAGAAGTCACCCCTATCGCTGTGACGAACATCGGATGGAAATACTACATTGTATTTACCTGCGTCTGTCTGATATCGATTCCCATCGTCTATTTCTATTTCCCGGAAACCAGTGGCAAATCGCTGGAGGAGATTGATATGATCTTCTCGTCGGGGAGATTGCATCATCCGGGAAGTTTGGGGTCGATGGACGAGAAAGTAATCAATGATGAAAGATATAAGGATCAGGATGAGGAGAAGCCGACTGTGGAGAATGTGGAGGCACTGTAAATATCTCCAGATTCTCATGATCCTATGCATATAATGAGTCCATTTGAAGGTGATGAAGCTATCGATGGTGGCCCAAATTGCGACAGTTATTGTTAGGAGTTCTTCTTAGTCTTCTTAGACCCGGTTTTACACCTACGAAAAAGGAAAATCGATGGTCAATCGGAAAACAGAGAAGCAATAATAGATCTAGTGCTAGATCTGCGCAGGCGTCGCAAAATTGCAAGATTTCAATAAAGAGCATCAATAAGCTCGCAGAACATGCAGGTGTCCAGGAAAGAAAAGGATCAACAAAGTGACGAGGCTCCATCCTCGTTCCAATGGATACTACTCCTCATGTGCGATTTCACAGTAGGCTGAATCCGTTTCGCCCAACTGAACACAGTGTAGACAAAGCCCAGTGTGATCTATCAGGGAGTCTAAGCTCCGACGCTGGTTCTTTTTGTAGTCCTCCGGAACATGGACCCCGTAGAAGCAATCATGGCAACCACAATTCTTCCGTCGCACAGGAACTAGGTCAGGCAACATGTCTGTTCGCTCTATTGCCTGAGAGATACTGGAAACCAAGTCGGTCGGCCAGAGGCAATTATTTCCGAGCGAATGGATATATTCGTGTGCATATTCTTTTGACCATTTGCAGTGCATAGCACACCCGCATTTGATCACGTGCATGAGCTTTTCTCCTAGTTTCAATCTCGCAGAGCTTCTTTGCTCTTCTAGCAAGTCTATTTGACCAGTCAGTCATATTGTGAGTCAGTAATTCTGTTTCAACGGTGCTTACAGAACACTCTCCAGCTCAGCATAGACTCAATATCTTCGCTTAAAAGAGCAAGATAGGAACCACCGTAGTCGAGTATAAGTGCTTTGGTCATTGCTTTGAATGCCTGTGCATTTTGGAATAGGAACGCCACAGCGGTAAGGGCCATAAGGTCACCAGGTTCTTTGTTATGAGCACGAAGCCAAGTTTCGGTTGCGAATGTCAACGGCTCCAACAAATCGTATTTGTCCGCCATAACAGCGATGTCAAGGATATCGTGCGCACCTAGGGTTTTAGGTACTGTGCTGTTCTGATAATGGATAATAGCGCAGATATACTTCAATGCAGTTGCACTGTCTTCGGGTAGTAGTAACTCCACTGGCTTATCCGCACCGAGCATCTCACGGCCTTCCTTCCAATTCGGTCCCAACATGGCAGCCAACGGCTTTGAGGCTGTCTTGAGAATCAGGGAGTGGACACGTAGCTTCAACTTTTCAGGCCCAATGACTAGAACCAGATCACCGGCTGCAGCAATATTCACCACTGTGCTGGGCTCGTTATCTGTTATTGCTGCCATGTCAAATAGATGGGAGAATGCTTTCGTAGGAATATTCTCGTTGTTGCCAAGGTGCACGTACTCCACCTTGAGTAATGCACCCAGATGAAAGACCTAGCTGCTTGAGATAGATATTGGGATCGGTGTACGACCAAAAAGAGAAAATTGTGGTGTGCTATTCAGGAAGAGTTATTCAGGAAGACACGGCCGTCTTTGAGAGGCCTATATTTGAGACTCGTTATTAGAATGAAAGGTGAATGATATTTAAACGAAAGATGAATGATACTTAAATGATGATTGGGATGTAAAAGCTAAAAATGAGGAAGAGTAACTATGAGCTAATTCCCCTCTGTAGTCAGCTGATCCCTCGACCACTTGGATGGGCGTAGATAGGCTGGAATCACTGTTATTTTTATGGGCGGAGCGGCTAGCAATGGGTCTGATTCTGTGGATAGCACTTGGTGACTACTACTACTATCTCCCCGTCTGACTAGTTATAGATAGACGAATAAAACTAGCGAAAAAAGCCCCCTACCTCCCTAGAGCGACCCCTCTTGCCTTATAAATTAGTATTTCAGGTTCCTACTTTTTCCGGCGCATAGTTAAATTACCCCTGATTTCTAAGGTATCTATTTCCTTGACTATGGCTGTTCAAGTTCTGGTTTCCATAGTGAAACTGCAGGCTTTAACCCTGGTGAATCACTCTCTTTTCGCACCATTAAGCCCTCGGAATATATATCTGTCGTAAAGCCATGAGGCCTTAGTACCGGCAGTCTCTCACCGCATCTTGTTCTGTTTGCGAGCTCCTTTATAGCTGCAGTTTCGCGCTCGCTAGTTTCCTCTTTCTCCAGACTTTTACCCCTTGATTTTTGCGTAGTTTCAGCCTTCCTAGTCCTCTCAAGAATATCTCCATTGGATATACTCAATTCGCATTGTCCAGTGCTCCGTGACCCCGCTAACTGAGCTGTAGCACCATAATCCATCTTTGTGACGCGACCGCCCTCTAGATCAGCCAAGATCTGCCCGTAAGTTTGCCAACTGTAGTCTATTTTCGTAATTACATCTCACATGGGTGTCGTCTCGGGTGTCCAGGTGTCACGTGTTGACAATACACCGCTAGATGTGTGGGCCGAGCAACGCGGCTGCGAAGTAAGCCTGAAGCCACTTTGAAGTGGGGGCTTCTTGAGCTTGCTTTCCTCGCTTTTCCTCACTGATTACATCGACACTAACTTCGAGTTACTCTTTCAGATCCCCGACATGAGCATAGGACGTTGTTCCTCTGGGGGATACCTGTGGCAAGATGCGCTGGATGGGCTCGATCCTCCCATCAAAGCAAGGCTGGCAGGCATCATCAATGACCCAAACGTCGATGTTGTGACTGCTGTATTGCAAGAAGCAAACAGAAAGAAAGCTCTCTGCATCAAGAAGCGTTGGAAGGTCCAGTTTCGCGGCGAAACAATCGTCCTTCGTGATCTGTTTGACAAGATCATTGCTTGGGTCAACCAATTCAAGACTGTCATCGACGTTGCTGTCCAATATGATCCGACCGCTACTTCACTCCCGTGGGCAGCAGTAAGGCTCTTGTTACACGTCGCTATTTCTGATCATCAGTGTTTTGAATCCACCATCTGCGGCTTAGAATTAGTGTCGCTGTTGATCGCACGTTATGCGGGCTTTCAGGCTCTTTACCTGCAGAAAGCGTCACAAACAGCATCGCCTGTCCAAGCAGAGTTAGAGCGCGGACTCACCAGATTGTATAGGCATATTCTAACTTTCCTGGCTGATGGAATTCGATACTTCGATCAACCTACAGCGCTTCGCATGGTGAAAAGCATTTTCCGGTCTTCTCAGGATGACAAAATTGATCGAATAGTCAAAGGAGATGAGGAAGTTATCAAACTTGCTCAAATTGTGGATTCAGAATCACAGCAGCAAACCTCTGTTCAAATAAACAATATTCGCAGTATTGTCGAAACACTTCAACGCCCGATTCAACGCCTAGTGGACGAATCGACAATATATACGAAGGTACTGGAGCAAGAAAAGTTCCTCAAGGTCTTGCAATGGTTGTCTGCGGTACCCTTTTCTCAGCACCAAAAGCGACACTCGGATGAGAGGTTGCCAAACTCGTCTCAATGGATATTTCGGCACTCACAGTATATCACGTGGAAGGGTTCAAGCTCCTCGTCGATTTTGCTTCTCCATGGAATTCCTGGTTCTGGGAAAACATACCTTGTCACTGCTGTGGTTGATGCCTTCCTTGGCGAACGCTTGCTCAATACACTCTGCGCCCCGATCGCCTACTTCTATTGTGGTGATAGCCGGTTCGGGAGACAATGGACCGATCCAGATGAGCTAATGCGCTCGATAACTAGGCAATTTGCAGTTGTGGACAAAGACAAACTCAAGATCCACGAGTCCGTTTCTCTTGAGTATGCACGCAGGGAAGCAGAAGCCAAGCTAGATGGCTTTGAGATGCCTAAGCTTCGGTGTGCTGAATGCGCTGATCTTATCCTTGGAATTTTAGGTGCCAACCCAGCAGTTATCATAGTCGATGGAGTGGATGAGGTTCGGGAGGATCGACGACATGAACTTTTGCATGCATTGACCCGGATTCGGGACGAATCTGCTAGTGTTGTCAAGATTTTTCTCTCAAGTCGAGACAACAACAATATTTTTGCACTTTTACCAGATGCTTCGAAGGTTCGCGTGCAGGAGAAAGATTCTCGACAAGACATTGAAATGTACGCCAGACACCGTGTCTCGACTGCTATTGCTAGTCGAAACCTGCTCAATGGCTGCGTACCGGATAACCTGCAACAGCAGTTGATAGACTTCCTCCTCAAAAAAGCCGGTGAGATGTATGTTTACGACGGGAAGCCCTTTTTAGGGAAAAAATGACTGACTATATCCCAGGTTTCTCTGGATAAATCTTCAGATGGAAAGATTTTGTAATCTAAGATCGGTAAAGAGCGTCTCAGATGAGATCCAACATCCGTCGCAAATCTCTGCTACAATCGACTCTCTATACTCGGACATCCTTGAGAATCTCAAACAGACAGACCCCATTGCGTATGAAACAGCAACGAATACATTCTCCTGGATGCTTTGTATGCAGGAACCGTTGTCGTGTACTGCGCTTCTTGAGGCAGTATCTACCGGGGTGCAGGATAAGCATGATTTGAACATGTCAGAGCTGTTGACTATTTGCTCGAACTTGATAGTTCTAGACAGTCAGCTCTACACTCTGCGTTTTGCGCACGTCTCCTTCAAGGAGTTTTTGGAAACAAAACCCCAGTTTGACAGCGCCATTGTTCATAGCATTGCGGCATTCAGCTGTCTGGAGACTTGCATCAATTGCCTGCCTATTGACATTGACTGCGTATTGCAGCCAGCGAATAACTACAAGCTGTATGCAGTTATGTATTGGGCAAGTCACTATGTCTGCTCGATCCCGTCTCATGAAGACCTCAGCCAAAGACTGAAAGAATTCGTTTTTGGCGATGAGGGATTTTCGTTCGGGCTCTGGCTGGAAGCCGCAAATGAAGTATCCAAACTTCTTCCAAATGATCATCCCTCAAAAAGGGATCTCAATGCAGTGATAAGCGACACACTGTCGCCCTTTTTCACTGTTTGTGTCTATGGGCTGATGGATATTTTCCATGACACCGTCGGCGCTTCGGATTTCGACATAAACGCCACAAACCTTCTGGGTCAAACCGGGCTGTATCTTGCTGCGGCATGTGGACATCATGAGACCGTTAGCCTCATCATGGATTTGGGAGGCGATCCATCTGTTTCAAAAGGAAATCACAGAAATCCGTTATTAGCAGCTTGCGCCAACGGTCATTTCTCAGTCGTCCAATTCCTCCTTACCCGGGAAGGTGGGCTTGATCTTTCGACAGATCTGGAACCAGCTCTACGGATCTCCTTTCCCACCGGAAATGAACAGATTACTAAGTTGCTTCTGAATACCTACCTGACATTTGGTCAAGACTCAGATTCCACGGACAAGTCTTGGCTTTTAGAAGCCGCTGCGCAAACAGGCTCCATCGAAGCAATGGAAACCTTGACCAAAGATTCATCAGAATCTGCTCCCTCCAAAAGCTCTTCAAAAATGCTCAATATCGCCATTCGCAAAGGTCAAACTGCATTCATCAAGCGGTATGTTGAAAAGCAAGGGCTTCCAGATGATGTACTCGCCACCGCTGCCATTTTTGGAAAAACTGAAATTATCAACATGTGCCTGGATAAAGGCTGCAATGTCGAGGAGGAAAACTCCTTTGGGACACCTCTTCGATGTGCCAGCTTGATGGGCCACGAAGCCGCTGTCAGTACGCTCCTGTCCCGTGGAGCCGATGTAAATGCTTTAACGTCATTCGGTGATGCCCTTCAAGCTGCAGCGATGAAAGGCCATTTGTCCATAACGAACCTTCTGATACAAAACGGTTCGAATTTGGAAAATCCCGGTGGTTTCTTTGGGAATGCCCTGACAGCTGCCGCCTACAGAGGTCATCGAGATGTGGCAGAGGCTCTCTTAAGTGCTGGTGCACGCATCAAACCGCGGTCCGCCGACAATGGACGATACAAAGATGCCTTCCATGCTGCAGCTGAGGCGGGACAAGAGAAAGTCATCGATCTGTTTATTTCCAGGGGATATCATCTGCCAGGCAAAGAGAGACCATCACATCTATACCTCAAACGAAAGTTGGATCCCTTCAAAGATCTATTGGGGCGAGCATCACCTACTGGAGACCGATACTTCAGCGAAATTCCAGATGACAACCACGAAAATGATAATTATGGAGCAGACGATATTTCTCTGATAGCTCATGTTGCCGACTTTGAAGAGGTTTTGCAATTCACAACAGGTTTGGTTGTCACTCCACCAGACGGGCCACAACCTGCCTACGGAAATAGAAGACACCGCCATGAACAAAGTGTCGGGGACCTTGACGGTGAACATTATGCACTGGAAGTAGCAGCATTAGGAGGATACTTGGGGACAGTGCAGAGAATACTAGTGATGAGAGAGCAACTTGGTCTTCGATCATACCATTTGGGCCGAGCCCTCTGCGCGGCGTCCAAGCACGGCGATCCGGATTTAGTTCGGTCAATCATATCCGTGGAAACTGACCTACTTCCTTTCATACGAATTTCGCTGGATCGCGCAGCGAGATATGGTCACTCGGAGATCATAGAGATTCTCCTTCAATACGACAGAGCCTGGAGGACTTCGAGCAAGCTTCCAGTAAAACCTGAGGCGGCTACTGGGTGGTGGTGCGCGGAGAATTTTGAGGAAAGTACCTATCGCAGGCAGCATGAATACGTAGGCATTGGACTAACATGTTACCTTGGAGCTTGCTAACATTGTTCAGCCCGACTACTCGTTTGAGTCTGATCATATCTTCCCCTTGGTCTTGTCCGGTTGTCAGGGTGGCCAGCTATCCAGTGTGCTACGCGGGTTTCAGCTAGCGGCTGAATCTGAGATTGAGGATCTGAAGAAAATGGCACTACAAGAAGCCATCAAGTTTAACAGCATCTCCATAGTCGATTTTCTGCTCAAGAGTGAAGTCTCTTTGACAGCTGAGTTTCTGACTCAGCTCATGGAATCAGCTGCAGCCAATGGTTCCACTCCCATATTGAGACTTCTCCTTGGCAGAGACTCTACCAGGGAAATACTGGCTGCTAACTTCAATGTCTGTGCCGCTAACGCAATCCGTGGCAGTCACGAAGATGCCGTTCAGTTCTTGATTGATCAGGGACCACGTGAATGGGACATGTCAATTCTGGAAAGGGGGTTTGTGCATGCTGCACACAAGGGAGATCTTGGTATCTTAAATATGCTTTCATCAGCAGTCCTGGCTTCTCAGTCATGCTGTGTTACTCTAGCTCAATCTCTGAACGCTGCTTGTGCGGCGGGCCAGCACAACGCGGTTGAATGGCTGATCCATGTTGGTGCTGATGTCAACGCGCTTGTGGACGGCATACCCGACTTTGAGACTGGACAAATTTCCCGCGACTCTCAATGGATGTGGCCGCTAAACGCACTACTAGCCTACTTACAGGCACTAGGTCGGGGCGTGTGGAGGTTTGGCGTGGATTTAGACAAGCGGAAGAATCTTGAAGAGATATGCCCACAACAAGAATCGATCATTGGTCTGCTCTTGGAGCACGGGGCAGATGTCAACCAAGCTGGCGGATGCACGAGAGCGGCTTTGCACATTGCAGTACAGTATTGCAGTGAGCAGGTTGTCAGAGCTTTGATATCTCATGGTGCAGATGTCAATGCTAACAGTCTAAGACACGGAGCTCCCCTACAATGTGCCGTGAAGAGGGAAATCACGCCGCTACCCATTGTTCGTGTATTAATTGAGGCTGGGGCGGTCATCGGCTTTCAAGACAACGAAGAAAGATACTGTGCCATTCTTGACGAAGCATTAAACCACTTTGGATCACATGATTGCCCAGAAATCGATTGTTTCCTTAGATCGAGGTCTATAGACCAGGTTTTGTCTGAAGGGCCTGGTGCAGTGATCAAAATTCTTCTCGTCTCTCAAAACAAGCTTCGCGCGATAGACAAGCGATTTTCTCTGCTTCTCCAGATGCTTGCTGTGAAAGGGGAACTCGGCTATATACGACTTTTGATTGAAAGAGGAGCTGATGTCAATGTGTGTGGCCACTACTATGGCTGTGCGCTTCAGGCGGCAGCTAGATATTGCCATGTTGAATGTGTACGACTACTGCTAGATGCAGGCGCTCAAGTGAATATTATCGGGGGGAAGTATCATACTCCTCTTCAAGCTGGGATTGTGGGAGGCCACGAAGGAATCGTTCGAGAGCTGATCTTGCGAGGAGCCAATGTCAATCTTATCTTAGAGCATTCTCTCGAGACAACGCCGGCAAGCAGCCCCCTTCGACTATCAGTTCAATCTCAAAATCGAACAATAACTGGGTGTCTTCTTGAGAACGGAGCGGATCCGAATGAAGGACTGTATCTCGCAGTAAAGTCTCAGGATCTTGAGATTGCGACCATGCTTTTGGATGCTGGAGCAGATGTCAACTTTCAAGATGCGGAGGATCCTTCACCTTTAATCACTGCGTGTGGCTACGGAAACATGAAGATGGTCGCCCTGCTTATCGAGAGAGGAGCCAACTTACAGGCCGACGGAATCAAGGGCGACCGTCATGTCTGGGGAGGTGACAAGGTATTCACCAACTGCACTCGGGCGAGTGCTTTACATGCAGCCTGCGCAAATGATCACTATGAGATCGCTCAAACGCTTTTATTAAAAGGCGCGAACCCGAATCAAAGCTTTGGGGGTTGTGCAACACCAATCGCAGTTGCTGCCTCGAGTGGCTCTTTGAAAATCGTCAAGTTATTACTTGAATTTGGTGCAAAGGTCTATGACCCACCAGATGTCCCAAACGTCCTGGTTGGAGCTGTTAGGGCCAAGAAACCTCGAAAGATAATCAAGTTGCTTGTACGACAGCTTTTGAACTTCCAGGCTTCGATCCCTGCCTGTGAGGAAGCATTGCAAGGAGTGTTTGAGCATGGGGATGAAAGCCTCTTTTTGTTTCTCGTTCAAACAATCCCACGGAGTCTCCGTGCATTTGCTTTCGCGTGTCGCTTTGGATCCAAGCGTGCTCTGTCCATCATCTTATCACACGGAATTGACGTTAACAGTGATTTGGGGCATGGCGATCGAGCTCTCCATCTAGCCGCCTATCATCATCAAGTAAGTCTGGTTTCTTTTCTCATCGAGCAAGGTGCTGATCCCCGGCTCGCGGGCCCCGCCTATGGAACTCCAATTTCTGCGGCATTGGAAGGACTACTTGCCCTCGTCGATGATCGGAATTCCTCGCCATACCGATTGCTTCCTGAGGTAAAATGGCCGAGATGGCTGGAGTCCGATCTGGGAACCGATTCAGACACGGACCTAGGAGAGGGAGATTTGTCTTTCTCTGTGGACCTAGGAAAAGGACATTCTTATTTCTGCGCGGTAGGTGACCTTCCGCCGCTTTCCGAAGAAACTGCCTTGTGTAAAGAGATCGTCGGTATTCTGCGTGAAGCTGGTGCTGATATCAATCCTGCAACTCGACCGCTTGGCCCGCCACTTCATATTGCCGCATACATTGGAGACATTTCAATGCTGGAGTTTCTCATCGAGCAAGGAGCGTGTATAAATGATACCGGAGAGTATTTCGGATCTGCTTTGATTGCAGCAATGATAAAGAATCGACACTCTGTGTTCAGATTTCTTCTAGCCTGTGGAATCAACGTCAACTCCTGGTCACAAAAATTCGGGACTGCTTTGCATTATGCGTGCAAGTATAAGGATGCCAGGACTGTTCAAATTCTTCTCGACCACGGTTCGGAGACAAATCTCGACGGATCAAGGCTTGAAAGCCCCCTAGCAGCAGTCCTGAGTCGAGTGGTTATAGACTCAACCGAATCCAGAACGGAGGACTGGGAATCAACAGAGGACAACTTTGAAGAAGTGCTAAATGTGCTTCTTCAATACGGCCATGGCCTCCAAATAAGAGATGCAGATCTTGTTCTGGCTGCACGAGTGCCATCCTATCACTTCAAGTCATCGAAGAAAACAGCATTAGAATGCTTGTTCGAACACCATCCGGATATATCAGTTACCCAGGAGGTGATAGCTAATATTGTCTCCCTTGACGATTGCAGAGCTGGAGAGTTGAAGACGCTTCTGCAACATGCCAATGCAGTGGAAATTACCACCGATATTCTGAAATCTGTCAGAAAATCAAAAGCGCTCGAGGTTTTATTTCAATTTCAACCGCGCTGCAAAATCGGCCCAGAGGTCCTCGAAGCATTTGCCAGAGTTGATCGGGAAGGGCTTTACCTGCTCAAAGTCCTATTTGACCAAGATCCACTAGCAATTCCCACTCCAACCACCGTTCTCTCGTTCTTAGAGAAAGGCGAGAATTCTAGATGGTATGGAGGTGACTCAGTGGACATGCTCCAAACCCTGCTCGATCGCGCTCCAGACATGGAGATCACAGACAATATGCTCATGGCCGTCGCACATCCCGACCAACTGCGACTGCTCCTTTCTCGATATTGCTGTTCCCCTGTTCAAGATAATGTGCTCGCGAGCGTGTATTCATCGTATAGGAAAGATGAGCTTGGCCTTCTGGAGGTGTTTTTCAATCACGATCAGACTTTGAAAATTGGCCCCGCAACATTTCGCGCCTGTTTAAGGGAGCAAGCATTTCACTGCTTTAGGGTTCTTCTTGAGCAGGATCCAGACCTTTCTATTCCTTCCGACTTCCCGTCAACGTTAATTGAAATGCTACAGGATTATAGTGGAGCGGAAGACGTGCGTTTGCTGGTCGAAGTGCTCCTCCAATACGGCAAGAAGGTTGAATTCACACCTGAGAATTGGGAGGACATCGATGAGATATTACAACTTCAATCAGAGAATTACCTCGGGCACCCCATTCTGAGCCTTGAAATGGAAGGTTGATACATTACTCAAGAGATGCGAATCATGTACATAGCTTGATTTATGATACAACCAAACTTCGTAATCCTGAGTCCACCGGTATGATCTCGAGTACTTCTAAAGTATACCCTCGGATCTTTTTCAAGGTCTGGTTGCAATCGGCGTTGGAAGGCATTTTGTCCATGAGGCTACAGAGTATGAGGGAATGCAGGAACATGAGAAGTTGAAGGGAAGTAAGTTAATTGAATTGAATTGAAGTATTGAGAATGATATAAGGATTTTAACTCTTGGCCCAGACAATTTGGAGTTGAGGGTTATGAAAGTATTGAATACGGAGCCATCTCTTGCTGTATTGATTGTCCTGGGGTTGAAACCCCGCCACAACACAGCAAGGAATAGCAAAGAAAGTCGAGCGAGGAATGATCTGAAGAAGCGACTTAAGTGAGCCGAAGAAGTGGTAGAACTTGGAAGTCGAAAGGCCAAAACTATCCCTTACTGTGTTGGTTGTCCTGAGGTTGAGAACCCGCCACAACACAGTAAGAAATGGCAGAGGTATAAGGTTATGGTTGACAAGATAAGAAGGACTGCAGACGGTCGAAGACTTAAAGAATGCCTATATCAAGGTCAGTTAAAGATTGGAGGTGTAGACTGCACGAGACAAAGTGGACTTACCTTTCCACAGACCGGGACCTTACAGGGGGTTGAGGTGCCACGTAAATGTTGAGAGGTTATGCAAGACTTGAGAAGGTATGAGGTCCTGAGAAGTCATGAAGGTCTCGAGAGGTCGTAGAAAATAGAGAAAGACACGATGACGTGCTGGAAAGTAATCACAGACATGATTGAGGATAAGTGACGACCACGAGGAGGATAATGTTGATGTTGATGATGACTGAAGACGGGGGATTTGGGTTATTGGAGAAGGTGTGTGGAGAATAGGTGGGGAAGGAAGCTTGGCAGGTGCGGGGAAGGCCTTATTTATGTTAATGCCACGGAAATCGGGCACCAAGAGTAGGGGAGGTCACGTGGTTTGATTGTAGGGCGGTCATTTCCTGCCGGTGGAATAGTTTCACCGCCAAGATGAGATTGTAGGCAAAGACGTTCAATATGGAACGGACCCGAGATCACTGGAAGAAATTATTGACATCAGCCAGGTTTTAGGTGGTGAATTTCTGCTTTCCGCCGAGTGATGGACAAGGTATAATTGAGGTGAAGAGGTATAGCTTTCTTTCATCTGCTCGGAGGCATTGGAGTATATTTTGATATTGTATTTTGATCCAGTTTCAATTATATGACATGGCGAATTTCATATCTATGATGGACCGGTGTGACAACTGGGTACATCAACCGATCTCAACACTACCCTCAGGCACGCCCTGCCGGCTTCGTAAACGCCGCGCAAAGAACTGCATGATAGGCATCATCTCGTTTCGATTCGTCGGCATACCATCAACCTTTCTCGGATAACGGCTCAACTCAACGAACTCAAAGACCTCCTTTGTTCTACGAACGGCAGCATCAGAGACCACAAGTGAGTCTCGGCCAGCCACCAGTAGCACTGGCGTGCGGTTCTTGGGCCCTGATCGCTGCCCAGACAGCGGGTATGGTGCACCAACGGAGACGACTCCGGAGAGAGATCCGCCGTTGTCGCCCAGGCCTAGCTCTCGAGCCGTGGTCAACGCAGCCATGCCACCCTGTCCAAATCCGAAAATCATAATCTCGCGCAAGAGGTAGCCGCATTTGGTGACCAGTGTGCCACGCACGACATCATTGACTAACGTTGCTGTGCTTCGCGTCAGACCTGCGTCCATGTCCAGCCCGCCACTTGAAGTATCGAATGCCACATCGTCACCCCAGTGAAAGCCGCCTAGGTCCAGGGGGAGTGGGGCGGGTCCTTGTACTGTTACAATTGCGGTTTCTGGCAGCTGCAGGGCACGCGCGAACGCGGTGAAGCCTGCAGCGGAATCGCCGAGTCCGTGGAGTAACAGTAGGACGTTGGGCGCTGGGGAGGATGCGGAGGGTGGGAGAGTGACGGTGACAGTGAGTGCGGAGGGAAAGTCGGACTGGGTGGGGTTTTTGGTGGGCATGGTGAATAGTGATGTCTCAATTGATGATCCCTGTGCTGAGGTCCGTTCTGGCTATCCGGTAGGCGAGCTGAGCTCTGCTCGCTATCTACCAGCAATTCCACCTCTCCGGAGTTGTGACGCCTCACGTCATGGAGGCTGAGGGGGACCCTTGTGGCGGCGCTATTTCTGCCTGCGCAAGGGGAATCTGGGGCCGATGGTTTGCGTGATGCGTGGTGGGTTGAGAAAGGTGCGACCCAAAGTTTCGCCAAGACCGGAGCTCACACTGCGGGGCGGTATTGTATCTTGCCGTATTCTGCTGCCTGCTGATCCGCGTATGGATTATTTTCTACGTGACAATGCTCGCGGCGTAGAATAACTATTCCATAAGCCATAGTTTGTGAAGCTTCTTTGCGGTGGCACTCTGTACTACGAAATGAAAATGGAGCTCCTCAAGGGTTCAGCTATTCCGGGATATGTAGTTACTACATATATCAGTAAATTGAATCTTAATCAAATCTACTCCGGTACAGTTGAGCTGAATGGATGTAGATAGGAGTCCACTTGACTCTTAGACGCATGAAGTATACGGGGACTTGACCTACAATAGGTGCTTCCGTCTAAGCGCAGAGTTTCTTTGGATGGATGTGGACACGGGTGGACGGTACACGTAATCGGTTCATAGGAGATCTAAACTACGGCCAGGGACAGAACTTCCAGCACCCTACACACCAAGTTCCGATGAGCTAGGTACCCGAGCTACCTTAAAAAAAAAATTATGTCTCTTATGTTATTTCTTTTTGCGTCTCCTCCGTCCAAAGTTCACCGCCACTTTTCGTACAGTAGGTGGCTCATGATGCCAAGCTGAACGCCTTGTAGGGCGCGGCCAAGCCTCGGAAGCTTGGCCCCCTCTTATCGCGCTGCAGTTCCCATCACTGAGGGTCGCTTCTTTCCGTGTATCCCGAGGTATGCTGTATATAGGTAAGTACCGCTACAGTTGAAAATAGAAATGAGCTCCACCGCGCTTTTTTAATTTGTTCATCCGCCGGCGGGGTAGGGCTGAATGGGCGGGCCCAGCTGAATTCCATCTTGGTCCCTTCGACCAGTATTCCACCTTTTATTGGGTCCTATGGGACGCGTAGTCGTACCCATAGAGTAGCGCATCACTTAGAATCCCCATAGCTGGGTGTTGAGAGATAATACAGCGCATTTTGGCTCTCGTCATGACCGAAGCAAAAAAATGAGATTGTGGAATTGTATATAGTGGATGGCCAACAGCTCCAGTATAAAGTTAAGGACTAAAGTTGTATCCCGTCTCAATGCCGGGCCGAAGAGCGCATTGGAAACTTTCGGTTACAGGTGTACTGGAACCCGAAAATGACCAGGTGTCTGCCAAAAATGGCGATATGTAGACACCTCGGCAGTAATGGCACTATTTGTTCCTTTGGGGCGCAACCGTGGCTACGACGGAGAGCAGTCGGGTGATCTCGCTGGGTCAGGTACCATCGCCCCTCATCTTAGTACCCCGGATACGCCAAAGGGAGCTGAGAAGGCTGTGCAATCTGCTGGCTCCACTGCCTGGTGGAGGGGCAAGGACCGGGATAATTAGTCGGATCCGTGGTCGAGCCACGTTTTGGAGAGGACTTACTCCATCTGCCTACGACTATCTCATGATATCACGCCGTAATAAGCACTCTCAGCCACTCTGTCCACAGCAACAGTGGGGCAAAGGGACTGGAGAAGCGGAAACTCCTGACTACAGTATGAGGCGAATATGTGTACTCTTTCCAAAGGATCCGATCCGTGCTTGCTTAGGTATATAGTCCTCTGATCTCCCCTCCATGCTACCGCTTCTTTGCTCTCCTATCAACACACTCCTACTTTTTAAGAACTCTTTCTTTACCACCGCATATTATATTCACAATGGCTTGGGGCTGGGGTAAGTTAGTTCTTGGAGTTGACATATGCATGTAGGAGGGATGTCAGCGCATACGTGCTTTGATGGCCACAGCTTTTGCATTGATATACGGGACTTCCGAGAACGTACGCTGACTCTGTTATAGGCGACTCCGAGGATGCTCACCGCAGGGTGTACGGCGGCGAAGAGCACGAGAGCAACTGGACTCACGAGCTGGCCGCTGGCGCCGCTTCCTTTGCCGGCATGAAGGCCTACGAAGACCACCAACGCAAGGGGGGTATGTTATCTCGTCACTTACTCATTGGTGATACTCCTTCTAACCAGCGTACAGGCAAGCCTGTCAGCCACGCCTTTGCTAAGGAGGCCATTGCCGGCCTTGTCGGCGCCGAGGTTGACAAGCTTGCTGAGACCAAGGGTATGGATGAGGTCGACAAGATCAAGGCCAAGGAGCACGCCAAGAAGAACGCCCACGAGATGTACGACGAGCACTACGTCCGCGGCTACGGCGCTGAGGAGTACGACCCGAGCCGCTACGAGCGCCACGAGAGCTTCGGCCGCTGGTAAATACGGTCAATACAATGAATGAATTGGGGTATCGGGTAACTGGCTGAGATTGCGCAATCCGGCATTGCATATCGATGACCAGTTAGCTGTGAATGGATGAAGGTGTGATCTTCGTTTTAAATGACAGCTTGGCCAAGTACGAACTAGATGTACCTAGGCCGAATTCTGAACAAATGATACGACAAATCACATGCAGGCGCCTGGGGTATCTGTTGAAAACTAGCCATAGGAAGTAGAATTGTCCTCACCGTCCCTTGTGGGAAGCAGTCGTGCCCAATGCCTGATACACTCGGATAGGGATGAACCAATGCGACGAGGACGAGAATGTCCCGACCGCATAAGCCGCGTACATATGGTTGCAGACGGAGATATCTCCTAGCCAGTCACGACGGGGAGAACACGCCGAACGCATTCCGGAGCGGTGTGCATTCCAAATTAAATGTAGATCCTGACTTCGTATCAAGACCTCAAATGATGACACGGGCGGTATTCCCCCGTCTGACACAGTATAGTGGTTGTGAAATCGATGAGGTGTGATAAATGCATTTATGATGCAGATACAGTCGAGAATCAAAGATATCAATGGCATAAATCGAGCATCGGATAGCAGTTTCGAACTTTCGAGCTCTGGAATCCGGCCGTTGTGGAGCCATGAAAGGACGTAAGCCAATTAAAAACACTGCTGACCGAAAAGGTTATTCCTGCCTGAAAACCAGGGCATCCGCACGGGCAATGAAATCATCGTGGTCGAGCACGTGCCCCCGTAGGGCTCTTTGATTGTTGCAACTTGTATTATCCGATGTTGTCGTGACTTGATTCAACTATGGTGCATGTCCAGATACTCGAGGTATTCGATACTCTATTCTATCCCTGTCGGTACCTTGCGTAGACGATCACCAGTGGACCTCCGGGGTTTTCTATTTCTCTGCATGCTTCCTTATCACCAAACTAGATCCCCGGTCGGCTAGCTTGCTTTTTCCCCCTTATGGTTCAGCACTTTGGGGGGAAACTTGGCCAGATATTTCCGATCGAGGTTTAGTCTCTCCGTACAACCTTCTCCAGTTCCACAACCCTGCAGTTTTCCCCCGACCACCGATAGGCATGCGGTGACGGAGGTTTGCTGGTCAGGATGAAGTTTGCCAAGTGAGTTTTGATCCTGTGACTCCCCGTCATGGGACATTCCTGTGGCTGATGTTAGTCTCATACAGAGAGCTGGAACAGGAGTTGGTTCCTGAATGGCGGGCGAAGTATCTGGACTACAAGGTACGACTACTCCCTGAACCTGTACCGGAGACATCGCTAACCACTCATGACATAGGGCGGCAAGAAGAAGTTGAAGGCGCTTAGTCGTGCCCTTCGTCAGGCTCATCGGAGCCCTCGAACTCCGTCCTTTCGTCAGACTCCTTTCTCCCACGCCACGACACTGACACCATCCAACGCCGACAAGCAGCTCGAGGCAGGAGAGATCGACAAGGCGACCCCCCAGCAGACTGGCGCTACTACGTCATCGTATGGTCGTTCCACACCGGCCCAAAAAGCAGAGCGACAGCCACTTCAAACACCAGGATCGCGATTTTCGAGGAACATTGGGAGCTATGGCAGTATTCTTGCAACACCGCCACAACGACATCGCCAAGGGTCGGATGCCGCTTCATTTGAACTTCCAGACCCAGCACTGGACCCAGATGAAGAGTATATGCCGCCGCAGGGGCAACAGGGTCGCCAGGAAGGCCAGGAAGTTAGGACACCGTCTCCCGTTGCGACCCGACATGCTACATTTCGTGACCTACCAGAGCATGCCGTGACAGACGGCTCACCCGAGCAAGCATCCTTGGCACGACATCCAACAGCCCAAAGCCCGCAAGGCAAAGCTTTGACAAAGTCAACCTCGGTGAATCGTACATCACAGCTCATGCGGCGTGTATTTTCCTACCCCGATGTGGACACAATCGGCAAAGGATCACAGGCTCATTCAGAGTCGGAATTTGAAAAGCAAGAAAAGGCATTCTTCAAGTACCTGGATGAGCAGCTGGAGAAGATCGACACCTTCTACCAAATGAAGGAGCAGGAAGCCGTCGAAAGGTTAAAGGTCCTTCGTCGGCAGCTGCACATCATGCGGGACCAGCGCATCAAGGAATTTTATGCTGCCAAACGAGCAAATAAACGACGAGCCGTGGACACGCAAGACACGTCGCAGGCATTTGGGAAACTAAATAGCTCCCGACTGAAGGACACATTGACGGGCAAGGTTCATTTTGGAAAGAATTCGCAGGCGCTGGCAGAGATGGCGACGCCTAAGATCCCGACACGCGATCGTGAATTTGCTTCAAACAGAAGAGATTTTATGCGGCGGCAGGAACCGCCGAATAATGATGTCTATGATGTCTCCTATCGATCCGCCAAGCGCAAGCTCAAGCATGCTTTGCAGGAGTTCTACCGTGGGATAGAGTTGCTGAAAGGCTATGCCTACCTCAATCGAACAGCTTTCCGCAAGATCAACAAGAAGTATGATAAGGTTGTCAACGCCCCACAGCCGCAGCGGTACATGTCCGAAAAGGTTAACAAGGCCTCATTTGTGGAAAGTGATGTGCTGGAGACCCTGATGTCGGCGGTGGAAGACTTGTATGCTCGATATTTCTCACGTGGCGACCGTAAAATTGCTGCCTCGAAACTTCGTCACACATTGAAGAAGCCGGGCGATTATTCGCCCACCACATTTCGTTCCGGTCTTTTGCTAATGGCCGGTACCCTTTTTGGTATTCAGGCTCTGGTCTATGCTACACAGCATTTACATTCTGCAGAAGTGCGTCAGCATGTCTGGACCAGTTATCTACTACAGGTTCGTGCCCCCTTACTTCTCCCTAATTTCCCGCCCACGTGTATCCTGCATGTCTGACTCTGATAGATTTATGGCGGCTATTTCCTTATCGTGTTTCATGTCTTACTCTTTTCCTTGGACTGTATGGTCTGGACCAAGTCGAAGATCAACTATGAATTTGTTTTCGAATATGATAGCCGGCACACCTTGGAGTGGCGCCAATTACTCGAGGTATGTGCTGGTCTTAAACAGTCCAACAAAAATCTGTTCTCATGATGATCCAGATTCCATCTTTCTTCATTTTTCTCTTAGGTCTTTTCATGTGGCTTAACTTTTCGTGGATCAATGCCATGTACATATACTGGCCCGTTGTGCTGATCGGCTTGACGCTGATCATCATTTTCCTGCCGGCCCGCGTGCTTTACCACCGCAGCCGAAAGTGGTGGGCCTTTTCAAACGTGAGTTCTAGGCAATTTTGATTACCTTGATTATTACTAACAAGTGCAGTGGCGACTTCTACTTGCTGGGATATACCCTGTTGAATTCCGTGATTTCTTTCTGGGCGACATGTATTGCTCTCAAGTCTATGCTATGGGGGTAAGTTGAGCAAGGCCCTTCTTTTAGGATACACTAACCACATGCCTAGAACATTGAGCTGTTCTTTTGCCTATACGCCTACCATTGGTCTAATCCTGTGAAGTGCAACTCCAGTCATTCAAGACTTCTGGGCTTTTTCACCACCTTGCCAGCAATATGGCGAGCCCTCCAATGCATTCGGCGATATGTCGACACTAGGAATGCCTTCCCTCATCTCCTAAATTTGGGAAAGTATATCTTCACCATCCTCTACTACGCAACTTTGAGCATGTACCGCATTGACCGACATACTCGCTTCCAGGCAGCGTTCATCACTTTTGGTCTCTTGAACGCTGTCTACACGTCCGTCTGGGATCTAATCATGGATTGGAGTTTGGGCAACCCATATGCCAAACATAAACTTCTTCGTGAAGTGCTGACCTTCCATCGTACATGGGTTTATTACGTTGCAATGGTCGTGGATGTTGTGATTCGATTCAATTGGATTTTCTACGCCATTTTCGTCAACGATCTTCAGCACTCGGCTGTTCTCAGCTTTATTATTTCCCTGTCGGAGATCGTCCGTCGTGGAATGTGGTCCATTTTCCGTGTCGAGAATGAACATTGCACAAACGTGCTTTTGTTCCGAGCTTCCAGAGACGTTCCTCTTCCATATGACGCGCCTGCACCTGCCACATCGACACCAGGTCTTGATGGCACGCAACCGGAAGATGTGCAGCTGCAAGAGCAGCAGCCAGCAACCCCCTTCATGGCGTCGGCTGATGTTGAGACCGGGGCTCACTCGATTTCAAGCTTGCGCGCCCGGAAGCGAGCTCCCAGCTTTGCAAAAGCGGTGGGCAATGCCATGTCTGCGGCACATGCGCAGGACTTCCAGAGACGGCGCGTTCCGGCTCAAATTTCCGGTGCGACCGTGTCGCAGGATATGGGTCATGGTGCTGAAGAGTCGAGTGACGAAGACGGAGATGACAATGGTGCTCTAGATACCGATGAAGACTCGGGTTCGACTGTCGAGAATTCATACGAGGGCAGCCAGGCGGCCTCTGACAGTCGCTTGCAGATAGGCGGGATCGTCGAATAATGGGCAAATGAGCTTCCCGGTGCTTAGAGAGCATTATTGCGATTCCAGCTTAGTTAAATATATTGGTAATAAGATGCACACATTTATCTCAACCTAACGTGTTTATTTCCGCTAAAGTAGTTCTCCTGTGATGATACTGATCTCTTATCACGTAGATATGGATGCACGTGATCTAACGTCACATGGCTGCGCCCCCCCCCCCCCCCCGAGTCATCAACGCCTCACCTCTTTGTTTCCCTTCCATCTTTCCCCGCTGTCATCCAAAATTTGATCGATAGTGAAGACCTCTAATCCTCCAACAAGATGGCTACAAATACTCGTTACGAGCCCGCCCCGCAGCGGGACTCCTTTGAGGATCAGCAGTTCACCCAGGCGCCTCCGTCATATCAGGCTACAGCCGACCCACCACCACGCACCGAGAATGACAACCTGCCCGATGATTTCAAGGTACGATATAGCTTCACAAAATACTAAGAAGCAAATAGAAGATGCTAACTATGCTGTTTAGTTCGGCGGCAACGTGTCGGAAGGCACCATCGATATCCGGATGCAGTTCGTCCGCAAGGTGTACTCGATCCTGTGAGTTAAGCAACTATCACTCTCAAGGCCCAAGGGAGCAAGTTTTCAAATATCAAGCATACCACTGATACAAGAACGCCGACAGGACCGTCCAACTCCTTGTCACAACCGGACTCTGCTCCGTCTCCTTCTTCAATCAATCCTACAGTCATTGGATCCAGAGCAACCCATGGCTGGTAATCGTCTCCATCTTCGGCGCCCTCGGCTTCATGCTAGCTACCTGGTGGAAGGCCAAGTCATACCCGACAAACCTCATCTTCCTGACCTGCTTTACCTTACTTGAGGGATACTCGATCAGCGTGGTGACATCCTTCTATGATGCGCGAGTTGTCGTGCAGGCACTAGCCCTGACACTGGGCATTTTCGTGGCCCTCACACTCTTCGCATGCCAAACCAAGTACGACTTCACCGACTGGATGCCCTATCTCTTTGGCGCACTGTGGTTCCTGGTCCTGTTTGGGTTCGTGGCTATGTTCATTCCGTTCGGTAGCACCGCCGAGCTCATCTACGGCGTCCTTGGCACCCTCATTTTCTCGGGGTATATCCTCGTGGATACGCAGCTGGTCATGCGCCACTACCACCTTGATGACGAGATCCAGGCTTCGATCTCCTTGTACCTGGATGTCATCAACCTCTTCATGTCTATTCTGCGTATCTTGAACAGCCAGAACAACAACTAAGAGAGTTATATACTCGAGTCTTAGTTGTAGGTTTTGCTTGTCTGGGCGCGAGCGTTGGATGATGATGGGATAGGCAGGCTGGTTTCACGCACGGGCGTCTTTCTTGCTTTCACAACTACTTTCATTATTGCCCAGGTGTCTATAGTTATGCATTCTTGCTCATTATTCAACCTTCAGGAATTCGACCATGTTTGCTGTTTCCAGTAAGCTTCCTATCAAGGTCATAATATCATTAATGGTAAAGCGAGTCTCCCTTATGGCGCTGGAACTGGCATCGGAAGGTTGCTTTCAGCGTCAGTTATCGCCAATGATGTATGTAATCATGGCCAAGGGTAGTTACTTATACCCGCAAAAAAGACAAATGACAAGAATGTAAAGCTCAGACCTCCAAACGCCTAGCATCAAGACCCAAGCCAAAGGCCAAAATTGCAAGAGCAATGCAAGTGACTGGTGTTGAAAAGAAAACCCATATACAGGAAAGAGCATCTAGAAAATTGGTAAAACAGCAGACAGAACCGCCTTGCCGGTATACCGTCGAAGATGGGAGTAGATAAACACTGGAGCCGTCCAGCAGTAGATCCGTGTATTTGAGAGAAGCGTGTTAGATTGATCAATGCGAAACGACGAAGAAGGTATTCGTTATGAGACAGACGACCATGACCACGAGGCCGTAAATGGCCAGGCCTAGACTTAGACGGCGGAGGAGAGCCTTGCGCCAGTGACGAACTCCGCGGAGTAAGATACCGCTCTCTGTCACTGAGCGAGCCAGGGCACCTTCGCCCTCATCGTCGGCTTCTGCATCTTCATCAGAAATATCGTCCATTGCCTCGTCGTCTCCTTTCATTAACCCACGGTGGGCGGCAGAATCAGGAGATGAGATCTTGTAGTAGAACAGGCCCGGTAAGATGAAACTTATGCTGGTACTGCCTGTGCTGCCCACATACGCCAGCACTGCTTCGAGGGAAGACACTGTCATGGCGACCAAATAGCTCAGAATTAGGATGGTTGTAGTGATGATCGAGAAACGAAGATCGCTCATGGGCTCTGGTGTGCGGTTGCCACGCGGTCCGAGCAATGGGTGTCTATGTGGGGAGATATCAGTGCCAGTCGATTGGGCTCGAGGGCGCCATTTCAAGACGGCATCGACAGAGGCCCGGCAGGGGTGACATTGGAGGGGATAGGAGAAAATGACTAGCATGACAATCGCAGCACGTCCGATTGTCGCGTAGAGGCCGGGTGGATACATGCCGACAATGTTTCCGGCCACGCGGTCCCCGAATGAGAGATATCCGGTGATGGCGACCAGAATGTAGGTGGCGGCGGCACTACCAATGCTAGCAAAAACGACGCTTGTCGTCCGGAAATGGCTGTTGTTCTTGATCTCGTTGAGAATGGAAAACATCTAGCGATTCATGTTAGTCAATACTCGAAGGGACGAATTCGCACAGAACGTACATTCTGATGGCATGTAAATGCAAAGACGATGACTGGAAGACTGCCGAGGGTTGAGACCGGGCCAGCCCAATGGATCACGCGGATGGGGCCACGATCCGCAACGGTATCGCCTTTCACGAAGTGATAAACCACCAAGACAACCAGGTAGGACATGGACACCAGGGCCGCGATACTGGTGTACTTCAGCGAGTCTAGGCGACGCAGGTACGAAAGAGGTATCACGATCAACCTGTAAATCACAACGCAGTTAGCAACTTCGTCCCTCGCCCCTTGAGCATGTAAACTCACATGAAAGCAGTCACCCAGAAATGACGGTCGATAAGAAAGTCATAGACTGGTTCGCCTCCTACAAAGCCCTGAACCACTCCTGGCATAAGATCTCCGATGATGATAAGGTAGCTCACGCCGACTCCGAAACATTTGATCGCAATGGCGGCATCAAAGACAACGGCGGCATTAGGGTATGTCAATTGTGATAGTGCAAAGAATGAAGCACTTCCTCGATCGAGATATTGCGCGCATCGTGATTGTAAGTAGAGACCGAATCCCGCCGTAACACCGGACCATAAAATCACGCATGTCCCCAGAAGAATTCCCATATGCGATATGGCAAGCGGCATTGCTAGTACTCCGGCGCCGATAACTATTGTAAAGCATCGCATTAGAAATCAACTTTGGCCGCGGGCAACTTTCCCACTCACTCGTATTGACCAGATTGATCACACTGCTTGCCCAACTGGCCTCTCCAGCGACACCCGTGACATGTTTGGAGCGACCTGCTCGTCTAGTACAGTAACTGCTGTTAACATGTAAATTGAACGGAGACAGGGCTCCGAGACAAACCGTCGCAATCCGCTTTGGGGCAGCCTGGCAGGGCCTGCCCCTACAGCTGACTCCTCCTCCATGGTATAAGTGAGTATGTAATAGCCCGATTCTATGCCGTAAATCAAATCAGAAGGCACCGGACATAGCGTCCGCGACCAACGAAGTCGGTGCGAGTTGGATGATGGAAGTGGAGGAGGAGAGAAACGGAGCCGTGGCCTCTTATCAGAGCACCCTGATACGCCCAAGCACCTGACTTTCCTCCTCTCCGTTCCACTGGAACTTAGCACTTCACTACGACTTTAAGCACTCGGTAATTATGACATGACCTTCATTACTGATTGCGTGATAGACTGATTAACTACAACTTGGATTGTCCCCATCCCTTTGTCGCCAGTAAGAGGAAACTTTCGGACTCCACGGCCGCATGGTCGGCTGCAGTCGTGCCGGGCCGGTTCCCAGGGCCTGGATCGTTAAACTGGCCAACTGCCCGTACGGTCTTTGACACCTCTAGAATGGTTCCCCCGCTCACTGGGATCTGCGGGCCCCGACCAGACCGATCTCCAATGATCTCACTCACCTGCTCCTGCTGCACAAGCGCCAACATCACGGTGGCCACTTCTTCGGGCGTCACCCACTCGTCGACAGTGTCGTCCACCATTCCCAATTTCTCAGAATGTTCTGTCCAGAGTGGAGTCTTGATGACGCCTGGGGCCACCGCTGTTACTCGAATCCCGAGTGTATCGAGCTTAGCCAGTGACCGAACCAAGCCGTTGACGGCATGCTTCGTCGCGACGTAAATAGGTGCTGCAAATGCCGGGTTCTGCCCAGCGATGCTGGAGATGTGGATGACGTGCTTTGGCCGACCGTTGTCCTTGTAGCGTAGGAAGTGTGCAATGGCCAGTTGCGTCGTGCGAATGGGGTGTGTGATGTTGATGTCGACAAGGGCATATCGACCCCCATGGGGCGAATCCTTGCTTGGCGTGGAACCGGGCGGGCGCCAAAAGTTGCTCCAGTGCTGTTCGCATGCGCTGTCAGCAATATGTCTTGCTTGTGATTATTCATCTGGTGTGTACACTTACCGGTTCGAAGACTCCGGCACCCGGGCAAACGATATCGATCTCGCCAAACTCCCTCTCCGCAACCTCAAACATCCGCTCCAGCTGCATCCAGTCTCTCACGTCGGTCTGTTGGAACAAGGCTCGTGCAGCTCCTGTCGAGTGCTTGTCCACAAACACTTTGGCCTCAGGGCGCAGGGCCAAGTCTGCGATCAAGACGTTGCACCCATTCTCCACCAGTAGCTTTGCAAAAGCGAAGTTAATTCCTAGCTTGATGTGAGCATTCTGTCTAGGTGTCGACCTAATAAATAGTGCAACATACCAGAGCCTGCTCCAGTGACGATAGCTGAGCATCCGTTGACTGGGAGAGCCATGGTGTAAACAAAGTTTAGAGGGTTAAAGGGGCCACTTTGGGAAATCTACGGATCTTTTATGTCCGTGGATCTTTAAGAGTTAACTGTAGCGGATACTATTGCCGTTTTAAAGAAGAGGGGACTCCGGGCTCCCCGCAGTGGACTTGAACCGGTGCTTAGCGGAAGGTGGCCCGAAGCCGGTCAAATCACCGAGCTCTCCCAAGCACACTTCTGGCTTCTCGACTCTAAGGCTAACCTGACAGGTTCGGACTAGAAGAACCCCCATTTTGCTTTGCTTCCAGAGTGGTCTTTGCCAGGGTTGCCTTGCTAAGCTAGCATGCTGACAAGTCGTTCATAAGTCCGGACATACTTGTAACTATTTGTGTGACCTATCCTCTTATAGTGAGCTTCTTTGCACATCTGGGTATCCTAATATGCTTTGACTTTAGAAACGATCATACCTTTGCCACATGAGCCGAATAGTGAAGTGGTGAAACTGATTTCGAGCATGTATACCGCCAACAATATGTACACGCAGTATAAAAGTAGTTGCCACGCTAAGCTGAAAGTAGAGATCTACCCGCCGTCGGGCGGCTACGTTTCCCAAAATGGTAGTCTTCCGACAATGCAGCAGTGTACACCCCACGATGACCGCTAGAGTATAAAAAGTCGAGTGTATTCTCCCAGACAGGCTTCGGTCAATTCACAATTCAAGCATCAATCATCAATCATGTCGATGTCCAGGATTCTCTCAAAAACAGCCGCCCGTGCGGCATCAACTTCCACTGCGGGGCATACCACTAAGAAAGCGGGCGACATATCCTCGGTTTTCCCCAGCCTAAGACCGGACTACCAGCCGGAGCCTCTTCCCCCGCGTTTCCGGGATCTCAAGTTGAAGTTTTGGGAGAAGAATGGAAATGCCTTGACCGAGAGCTGGAAGCGACTCTTGCCTAGCTTGCAGGAAGAAGTGGACAAGATCAAGTCCAAAGGCAGCGATGTAAGTGACCTGATCAATATCAATATCCCCTACCACTTAACTCTAAAAGCAGAGTAACTAACATGGACTAGGTCATTCCCTCAGTGGACTATGCCGATGTTTTGTCGGGCAAGATCTCTGAAGCAGCTTTGAAGGAGATCCGCCACCGAGGCACTGTAGTTATTCGAAATGTCATTCCTCGGAACAAGGCATTGGACTACAAGCAGCGCATCCGCGACTACGTGGCTGCTAACCAGGAGCGGGTGAAGGCTTTCCCTCCCGATTCCCCTGCCGTCTATGAGCTGTACTGGACTCCGTCTCAAGCGGAAGCTCGTGCCCACCCCAACATGCTCGACGCCCAGCGTTTCCTGCAACGCCTATGGCACTCATCAGATCCCAAGTCCAAGATTTCTACTTCCAACCCGCTCACCTACTCGGACCGTCTGCGCATTAGAAACCCCGGTGATTCCAAGTTCACACTAGGCCCGCACATTGATGGCGGTTCGCTTGAGCGTTGGGAAGACCCCGAGTACTCCAAGGTCTACACCAAGATCCTCGAGGGCAACTGGGAGCAGTACGACCCGTGGGATGCGAGGCATCGTCTGACCGCCAACATGGATATGTACAATGGCGCAGGCGCCTGCTCGATGTTGCGCTTTTTCCAGGGTTGGCTCTCCATGTCCGACACTGCACCGGGTGAGGGCACATTGCATGTGTGTCCCATGCTCATTCATAGCACGGCATACACCATCCTGCGGCCTTTCTTTGATGCGAAGACCCTCAAACCCAACCTAGATGCCACTTTTCCCGGCTCTGTTGAAGGTGCCTGCCAGGAGTACAATCCTGTCACTCACCCGCACATGGATCTAGAGACCACAATGGTCTCTGTGCCACGGGTTGAACCCGGTGATTTTGTTGCTTGGCACTGCGATTCGTTGCACTCGGTTGACAAGGAGCACCATGGCAAGGGCGACTCCAGCGTGTTGTACATCCCTGCTACTCCTCTGTGCGACCTGAATGTAGATTATCTCCTCAAGCAGCGCCAGGCTGCTCTTTCCTACTCACCGCCGTGGGATTTCCCTGGTGCAGGTGGCCCCGGCGAGGTGGGATTTCAGCGTGCAATGGATTGGTCGTCCCTGAACCCGGAGGGGCTGCGTGCCATGGGCCTCGGCGACAAGCCCTGGGAGATCACTGATACCATGAGTGAGGGTGAGAAGGAGGCCGTGCGGTCGGCCAACAAGGCCTGTTTCGGAGTGTAAGGAAACGTGTTGATACCATCATTTGTAGGCGTTAAGGCCTATTTCGACCTGCTGTATATATAAAATCATTTCTGCAATGAGCATCAATTTCTTCCTTACAAACATTCAGATGTAGATCCCATGTGATTGATTCATTTGTAGGGAACGAGGAACGATCGGCCTGCATTTTCTATTTTGGTATCTCGCCATGGAGGTTCGGAGAAATGCTCAGCAAGAGACGCGTGTAATTCTGGAGGAGATCATTCTAGCTATCCAAGCCATTGGCGGTCAGGATGCTTGTGAAAGTAGAAAACCATGGACCCGAGCTATTTGTCTGGGGAGATCTCCATCACCGCCCGCGGGAATCAAAACCCCAAGCTAACAACACCTGTTCTGTCAATGCTCAAATCATAGCACAATGCGGCTCCAAGCGGCGCTTTTTGTCGCTGCGTGCGTGTCACCAGCGGCGGCTATCTACATCGATGAGGTCAACCATGTTGACTTCCACCACGCGCTGCTCGGTGCCCCCTCTCCCGATTCGACTTTCTTCCTTAAGCCCTCCACCTCCTCCAATGCATCCCTCCTCTACACCGTCTCCGACAAATCCATTCTGGGCGCTGTCAATCCCCGCGATGGTTCGTTAGTCTGGCGGCAGGACCTCTCGCGGTCGGCCTCAGTGCCGACGGGTGGAGCGAGCATCCTGCGCGGCCTCGATGGGAATAATGCTGTTGTCGGCGCGGCGGGAGACTACATCTCGTCGTGGAGTGCTCTAGATGGGAAACTAGTCTGGGAAGATAAAATCACAGACGGTTCGATCACCGATCTTGAGCTTCTAGAGCTAGAGGATGCCAGTGCGACTTCCAGCACCCGTGATACCATTGCGCTCGTGGGCAATGGCAATGGCGCTGGGATTGTGAGACGGCTGGACGGTGACTCTGGAAAGATCAAATGGGAATACAAGGATGATAGGTAAGTTTCACGCCGTCAGATGCTGCAGCAATGCTAACTGATGGTCCAGCGGCGATACCCCGTTCCAGGTATCATCTTCTCCCACAGAGGTCTTCTACATCTCGCTCCAGTCCGCAATCTTGAAGGGCTATAAGATCAAGGTTACCTCGCTGGATTCATTGACTGGTCGCCAGACTCGCCAGCACACCTTGAGCTCAGACGCCGACGTTACTGGTCCAGAGTCCGTCCTTTTTGTGGGCGCCAACACCGCATCTCCCTTGATCGTCTGGGCAGACAAGTCACGGAAGTCGCTCAAGGTCAATGTCATTGGATCCAAGCAGGTCAACACCGTCTCCATCGACAACACCTCTGGTCAGGACATCCAGCAGATCACAGTCCACGCCCCTCATAAACTGAACGCTCTTCCCCACTTCTTGGTCTTGTACCGGACAAGTGCTGGATCGTGGGCTGAGGTCTACCATGTGGATATGAAGACCGCCACAGTGACAAAGGCCTACCAGCTGCCCTTCGTCTCGGGACAGTCCGTGGTGGCAACCAGCAGCATCGATGCCAATGTGTACTTTACCCGTATTACAGACTCGGAGACAATTGTGGTTTCTTCTGCATCCCATGGCATCTTGGGGCGGTGGGACCTTGAGTCGCCATCTTCTGAGCGCGCTTCGAATGCCGCTGCGGAGGTTGTCACCAAGGGATCTTCCGTTGCTGTGCGTTCTGCCGTCATACGAGACTCTGGCGATTGGGAACTCATCCGAAACGGCCAAACCGAGTGGAACCGTCCTGAGGCCCTGATCGATGCCGTGGCAGCCGCTTGGGTGCATACCGATGCCCAGGAAGATCTGGCGCATGAGCTGGAGGTTGAGGGCCACGAAAGCTTGCACGCGGCATACATCCGTCGGGTGAAGCGTCATGTGCGGGACCTCCAACACCTGCCTGACTGGCTCAAGGAGCTTCCTAAGCGTATCCTTGGCAGTATCCTGGGTGATGAAGTTTCGAACCTTGACAGCTTCGGAGTTGCCAAGCCCGTGATCGTCGCTACTCGGAATGGTCGTGTTTATGCTCTGGACACCGGGAAGCAGGGTGCTGTTATCTGGAATGTGCAGGCTGTCGAAACGTCTTCCTGGGATGTCAAGGCCATTTTGAACATACCTGGGGAGGCGACCATTTACCCCAGTGATGGAAGCTCGATCACACTCGACCTCTTTACGGGTGCTATCACGTCGCGCTCCGCACCGAAGGAAATTAAGATCCGGTCGATTGCCACGGTTGAAGATCAGGTCCTGGGCATTCAGGAAGACGGCACTCCTGCTTCTCCATTTGACGCTAGCACTGGTTGTTTGGTGACTACCAGCGCCGATGGCCGTGTTCTTGGCTGGGCTAAGAGTGATAATAAGGTGCCCGTTTGGGAATTCGTTCCTCCTTCCGGTCAAAACATCATCCAGGTCACGGCTCGTCCTGCGCACGACCCGGTGGCGTCGATCGGAAAGGTTCTTGGGAACCGTTCAGTCCTATACAAATATCTCAATTCGAACCTGGTGTTGGTGACTGCCGTGGATCCCCATGGCCACACCGCCGGTGTCTATCTTCTGGATGCTGTGTCGGGCAAGCTCCTGCACGAAGCTACCCACATTGGCGTGGACCCGACCCAACCCATTGCATCTGCCATCTCCGAGAACTGGTTCGCCTACTCGTTCTACGGCGACGCTACCGACGAATCCGCTGCCAAAGGCTACCAGCTGGTTATTTCCGAACTCTACGAGTCCGATATTCCCAACGACCGTGGCCCTCTCGGCTCTGCTGGAAACTACTCAAGCATCCATGGCGACGTCCTTCCGCTGCCTCACGTTGTCTCGCAGTCCTTCATAATCGCCGAACCTATCTCGCACATGGCTGTCACTCAGACCCGACAGGGCATCACCACTCGCCAGCTCCTTTGCACCCTCCCATTCTCCAACTCCATCGTCGGTATCCCTCGTCCGGTTCTGGACCCCCGTCGCCCTGTGGGTCGAGACCCCACCTCTGCCGAGGTTGAAGAGGGTCTGTTCCGCTACGCACCGTTCCTTGACTTTGACGGCAAGTGGTACCTCTCGCACGCCCGCGATGTCGCAGGTATCAAAGCTGTCCTCTCTCAACCGACACTCCTGGAGAGTACCAGTCTCATCTTCGCCTTTGGCGGCGATATCTTCGGCACCCGTGCCACGCCCAGCCAGGCATTCGACGTTCTCGGCAAGAGCTTCTCCAAGCTTCAGCTACTATTGACTGTGGTAGCATTGGCTGTCGGAGTCTCCTTTTTGGCGCCAATGGTAAGTTCTCTTTGTTACATAATATGTTCAGCATTGACTAACACTGTTCACAGGCTCGTAAGAAGCAAGTCAATATGTTGTGGAAGGCGTAAGCTGCTAGAGAGCGGTCAATGCATTTATCGGTGCTAATGTGAAATCAAGAGTGTAATTCTATAGTTTCTGGAATGATCTATAATGTGCTTAGCAGGACTGAAGTCCGTGTAAACTCTTAACTAATTCCCAAAGGCCGAATGTGGCCTAGGATTGCTAACAATTAGTTGGAGCCTCTTAGCTCAGAGGATATGCTAAAGGTTATACCTAGGTAATAAGGCATTACCGTCTTCCTCTTCTATACTGGCACCGCTAAGAACTCTGTATTCATCCTCTTAGTGTAACAAATAAACAACATAGAAATATAAATCATAAATTGAAGCTTTTCTCTTACTTTTCCTTTACTTCTCGTTTACTTTTCCCCTGTTTTTATTTTATCTTTATTTTTACCCAGTACTAAGTGTAGTAGAAGTCGAGTTTGTATAGTTCTGATGTTTACGTGATATGAACAAATGCAACCAATAGGAATAGTGTAGCGACGTAATAATGTAAGAATGCTCTAGTCCTATTCCTGCTCGACTTCATACGCTTTCTACTTTTCTATACCTCTTGAACAAAACAAAACGCTATGTATTACTTTTATTCTCGCCATTATGGATCTATCTTCCCCTAGATAGTGATAGCTCTAAGGTGAACCAACCATAGACTGCGAAGAGCACAGAATCAGCCCAGTTTACTCGGCCATCTGATACTGAAGATGATACGGACCATGACAGAGAACTCTCCGTGAAAAATATCCGAACTGCAGATTAGGCATTCCATACTATTTAAGCCAGTGGCTTCTTCACTCCGCCACTCGATCGTTCCTTGTTCTAACCTCGGTGACCGAAGAGGTTGGCAACGACCTTCTCAAGCTTCTTGATCAACAAAACTCATATGTCCGGAAAGGCTTCTTCATTCACAAACTTCGTTCACAAAGAGACTTTTACCGTCAAAATGCCGAGCTACACCCATGAGATGTGCCTTGCCTAGTTCGTCTAGCAACTCACCCGGTGGCACATAGGTGGCCAACTTACGCTAGCTAAGCATCTCGATATGTTGGTGATAGTAAGTCCGCTAGTGGCCGCTCAAAATACTCTATACACTATCAGCAAAAGGAGCCAGATACCTTCGTTGCTCCCAATGCCAACCCCCCAATCTTTACACCAACAGTGGTTATTGAGGTTGGCTTTAGCCAAACATACGCGAGCCTAGTACGGGATGCGAAGTTTTGGTTGGAGGGCGTGAATACACGCAAGGTCATTCTCATCACATTCTTCTAGCGCAGCAATAGACTAGCCGGCAGAATCGAACTCTAGGGCTAGGATGCTACGGGCAGTACGTACATGATCTTCAGTAACCGCATCTTCCTAGTTCTAGGCCCGGTTGAATAGCCTATTTATCTAACCAGAGAAGACCTCTTTAACGGCGTGATGAAACTAGGCCGCTAGGGTACTGATCACTATATTACTTCCCTCTATTGGCTAGTCACTAATATAGGGCTAAATATTAATAGGTTTACTCCTACGCCTTAAGAGTTAATTAACAATAATAAGATCTTTTATTTTTCTCTTACTTCTTCTTGCTTTCTTCTTACTTTCTTCTTACTTTCTTCTTATTTTCTTCTTACTTTCTTCTTATTTCTTCTTACTATCTTCTTACTATCTTCTTACTATCTTCTTACTATCTTCTTACTATCTTCTTACTATCTTCTTACTATCTTCTTACTATCTTCTTACTATCTTCTTACTATCTTCTTACTATCTTCTTACTATCTTCT